>JALMGJ010000003.1:38304415-39004415 GCA_023362775.1 Charina bottae
TAAACATGTAAACTCCAAATTAAGATGGAGAAGTACACATTCTTTGGAGTGTGTGTGGGGGTGTGTGGAATTACTGTGGAGGGAAGCATTTATTCCATTTGAAGAACCTGAGGACATAGAAGGCAGGAATTTATAAAAACAACAGTGAGCTTGGAAAAACAGCTGCTTCAAAACCTTAGATCTGTTTGAAGATTCTTTATTGCACTTTGAAATGTCAATATAAATACCAATTTTTATGGAGCTACTTAGCATTTTATTGTGTTCACAAAACGATCATGCACACAATCAAGAGATTTCAGTTTTGCAAGGATCTGGGAAATAATAGTTCACTGATATGACTGGTAGCATTTTCTCCTCAAATTATATTGTTTCTTCTACTAAAACAATCAAGTGACCTATCATGCTCACAATGCTACCTTTGCTCCAAGTTTCCTACAGAAATTTAAGGAACCATCTACTGTTCACGGCAAGCAGGTTATTCAGCTTTCCGCTTTCAACTTAAACGGATTTCAAGCTTCCATCTCATATGTAAAGACGCAACATATTTTATAATGATTATTTTCCAGATGCTGTTTTAAAGCTGCAGCTAAAAGTGCCTATAATACAAAGGGGAGTTTATAAGAAAGCACAAACATATCTCCCCCCCCCCCTTGCCTCTTCATAAATATATTCTTTCCTTGGTTAAAAATAAACGAGCACGCGTTGACAATGCCAGTGACAAACTCAGCCACATGTGAAAACTGAACTGCAGCCTCATCTTCTAATCCACATTTTCCGCTCTCTCACCATTCTTTACTGTGAATAGTATGAATACAAGGAATAACCCTGCCTGTCAAGATTTTATTGTTTTAAAAGATGGCGGGGCTAGTGGAAGTGGTTGACAGGAGCTTCATCAAGCAAATCTATGAGCAAATTGTGCTGACAGAAATAAAAATATTTTTAAAAAATCTTATCCCACGATACTTGATATTAGCATGTATTTTCAGGATGAACAACAGGGGGTCATCAGGCTGCTATTTCTAAAAAAAAATAGATTAATCTTGACAGATAATCAGTACTTCTCACTGCCTAATACATGTTTATCATACAGTGGTGACATCATTACACTAAAAGCATGCTTAGTATAATCTTTCTTAGGAAATTAAACAGGGTGATGTACTTAAGATGAATCATATATGTGTGTATATGCATCTATTCTATTCAGAAAAGACATGTATACAGGTAGCAATGACTATTTTTGGTATAACATCAACAGAAAGTAAAATCAAATGTGTAGAAAATTAAACTATCTGAGGCACTAAGCAGCACTGCCCCCTTCAAAAAAAAATCCAGCAATAACTATCCCTTGATATTCCAAGTCTGTCTGATTTCCACATGATCAAGAAAACTTAAAATTGTGAGCTCACCATTAGAATAGTGTAAAACAAAGGGGTTCCTGCAACTGCAAGATAAAAAAAAAATCTTTCCCAAATGTCCTTTTAGATTTGTGAGACTGCCACCTGACCTTGAAAAGGAAATAAATGCAATTAATTAGTAATTTAATCACAAATGATTTATACTACTTCAATTATTTTCCACTACCTTTTCAACTACTTCTAGGCAGAGTAGTTTAATCCAGTGTCATGTAATCATCATAATATTCATTCACACTTAGCTACTGATCGTTATAGATTTTATTAGTCTGTAACAGTACAATCCTCTGCATGTTTAGTAAAGTCAGTGAGCTTACCTCCAAACTCAGTATGTGTGGTTGTATAATTAGGTTGTATCCTAATTATTTTTAGTGACTAATTTTATCTCACAGTACTGGATCATACTAAAATAATAAGACAGTAAGACAATGCAATGCATGTCATTTGTCCATTAGATTATGGATAACTTTATATGTTAAAGTTGGTGTCTACCTCCACGCAAAATTTAAATCGCTATTAGATTCATTTTTAATCTGGAATAGGTCCTCTACTGTTCAGTGGTTCTAACTCACAAGTTAGCATACAATTCATAAGACTGCAGGCTTTGTGTTAAGCCCGCTGAAATGCTTGGCTTTATGCATGCTTAATACTGTTGAATTATTTAAATATTAATATATAAAACTGCATACAAAAAACTATAGTAAACTGCATTTTAAAAGTGATTTCAGGTGATAATAAGCATTTTAAAAAACGAAAGAAATTTTAATTTTAAGAGTAATCACTGAATAAAATAAGAATCCATATACATTTGTGGGTTTCTATTGCAATCATTAAATAAAATATATGTTTATGTTTGTCATAGATCTAGACTGCTAGGATCTGAATAATTGTGAACTACTTTGTTGAAAAATGATCAATGATTTGAGAGGACTAGTTTACCCACCTAATGATATATTGGCCAAAATAGTCTTAGGTACAAGGAGGAAAAAAACCCAGAACTGTAAATTTCCATATTGCCTAAAAAGTAATGATGTCAAAACAATCTCCAAATCTATGTCTATTATAAAACACAACGATCTATTAATCTTTTCCTGTTAAATTAGTAATATTTCTGCCTTACTTTTTAATCCTATAAAGTCAAATTCAGAATCTATATTTTGCAAATATTGCTCTCAGTCACCTCCAGATATAAAAAGGGCATTCATGGAGTCTTCTAAGTAAAAATAACGTTTTTCCCTGGCAGCTATTGGCAGCATAAATGCAATGTGGTCTTACATTCCCTACTGTGCTCTCAACCATGTCATAACTCCATATTCCTATTCTATCCATCAAAGTCAATGTGAAAGCCCTGACTGTATACATGGATCTAGTCCTCAGGATACCAATTATGTGATTTTTTGTTCTTAAGTCTTTATGCTGAGAAAAACTGGTTGCATTATTTGGCAGGGGATAAGCTTGATTCCCTGAAGGACCAATTTCAGATTCCTGTAATTTATGGGTCTGCCATTAAAATGTCTCATTTCTGAGTTCCCCTCTGCAACTCTTCTGAGTATGTGGAATCTTCCCTCAGGAAAACCAGGATAAATTCTTGTAGTGGGACTCACATTCTGACAGCATTTGCAACGTGCAGAAGAGTAGGAATTGGGAGATAAAAGTCAGTTCAGCAACTGTTTCAGAAACATCAGAATAGTGCAATCCTCTTATCAACAGAGGCTCTTTCAGCCCTGCAGATGCTGAAACCATGCCCTCAGAGCTGCCATGACCATAAAGGAAAAGGAAATATTTCCTCCGACATATGCTTAAACGTTGCAGATCTTCCACATTAGCTCTTTTTATTATAAATTGCATGGTAATAAGTAGAATAAAAAACTGCCATTGTTGAAAATAACCAGGATCGCACTTGATTGTAAACTATACTTGAGTGCAGACTTCAATTTGTTCCTCTTCAGGTGTGAAGAGGCTAAATTCCCAGAATTCCCAACTCAAACACCCATCTCTACATCTCACACAAGAACGAACTTTACCTTTTATTTTTAGTTTACATAGCTTTACGTCATAATTAGGGTTAGGTTCAAGAACCCAATTTCAGAAATAATTGAATTTGACTTGTTCAGAACTACCCAGAGTAAGAATTCATCCTAGTTTGTCATGTCAGAAAACCAACATTTTTTAAAAATAATTGTTATTGAAGATTTTGATTACAGTAGTAAAAGCAAATACAAACTAAACTCAAAGAGAGAAAGAGAGACAGAAAGAAAGATTAAAAAATGCAAAGAAAAAAAAAGAAAAAAGAAAAAGGAGGAAGTAGGAAGTAGGATAAAGAAAAAGAAATATATAAAGAAATGGCTTCCAATCTTCTTTACAGCGGTTATAAATGCATTCAATTTTATCCTGTCTTATGTTACATCATAGCTCCTTTCTTTCCATAATCTACCCTTTCTAATCCTCAAACCCATAAATCACAAGTACATTTTTTCCTGTTTTCAGCAAAAAGTCCATAAAGTTGTCAGAAAACCAACAAATGACAAAACAATCATAAACAAAAATTTCTCTCCATCTGTAACAAGATAAGGAGAGTGGCAAACAGGCAAACCCAAGGTTTCTTATAGGTTTTGTTTTAAAAAAACATAAATATAACATGAAATCATGGTTTGTGTGATGTGCAAATGCAGCCTGGTTCACATATAATGCTACCATGTAATGTAATTTGCTTAATTTATATTCAGCCCATCAAACAGATAACTCCATTATGGCTTGGTGTTATCTATGAACCAGGCTACAAAGTTTTAATCCCAGGAAACCCACAAAACATCCTGTAACAATTAGAGACCTTTGAGAATGTAATATCCACTAAACTAAACCACAGTTGTGGTTGCTATTCCTATTATTATTGAGCTCACTAATACTTATGGGTCAGAAAACAGAATTCAGGCACATCATACTCCTTGTTCATTAGTGCCATGCAGATTCAGAATGTGAAAGCTGTATTTTAACTCAGGGCTTGTTTTTTTGGCAATCAACCCTCATTGCAACTATTCAAACAGTCACAATTGGGTACCAAAAGGTGCTCTGTGTCAAGCCTAACATCTGTCAATATGACAGCTACATGCTATGCCAACAAGGCCAGAGTGAGAGCAATGGCTACTGAAAAACCCCTGATAGCTGTGGGCTGAAATTATTGCTGTGAGTTGAAATAAAGAGGACCTTTGTATTGTCGAAGGCTTTCACGGCCGGAGTTCGATGGCTGTTGTGGGTCTTCCGGGCTGTGTGGCCGTGTTCTGGAAGTTGTTCTGGAACTTCCAGAACACGGCCACACAGCCCGGAAGACCCACAACAGCCAAAGAGGACCTTTGTTTTTACAGCTAGATTCCTATCTTCACTCTCTGCTCTAAAGAAATGCTGATCTTTGCCCTGCTCAAGAAAGAGAGCAAAAGAGAGCACTTGATAACTTTATATGCTACCTACACACCCATTTTGTAATTCTAGCTCCTTTGCAAGATAACAATTAAAATAATTAAATTCAGGAGCATAAACATCTCTAAATTAAAAAGCCAGAATAAAAACAGGTGCTTTAAGCCTTCTCCTAAGCTATAGCAAAGATGGAGCCAACCATAATAGACCTCACCTGCTTAGTGGCAGGGCCTGCAAAAGATGGTCTGCATCTAAGAACATCTAAGTACATGCTGTGGCTGGTACAAGAGATGAACCTGGTCCTCAGCCATTAATGGTTTCTATACAAGAGTAACCATCTTGAATTGGACTGGTAAAGCCACACATTTGTTATAAAGATAAGGACATGCTGCCATTTGGGGAAATAATACATTATAAGGAGGATGCTTTTTTAAGGGTTTTGGAGACAGTCATAGTTTATACATGAAGAAAAGAAAGTAGAGTTCTTGGTGTTTAAACAGGCAGCAAACCCCACTCTCACTTGCTCATGTTACCTAGTTGGCTAATGAAATGCCTGCAAGGAAACAACCAAGCTCAGAGAGCACCAAGGACTCCATAGTTCAACTCTGAGCTACAGATATTCTCTTCTATTGGGAGAAAGGAACTGATTGATTGATTGATTGATTGATTGATTGGATTTATCCCCGCCCATCTCTACCGGAATGCCAGCAAGGCATTCTGGGAGAAAAAAGCAAGAGATGCTGTCTTCCTAAAAAAATAAAAAATGAAGTATCACTGGCATCTGTCTCCAACAATCATTAACTGTCCAATAAATGTTTATACTAACATGCCTCACCACGCATGTTAGTATAAGCAAATCTCACTTTTTTTTCAAAACATTAAAGCAGCCACATTCTTTGGAAGGCTTGGAGTGGCTGCTTTGAAGGTTTTCTCTAGGTACTTATGCATGGCTGACTGCACAGAGACGAAGTCTCTGAGACTGCCAGCAAAGTGGCTGTACTGCATACATAGGCACAGGGATAGGAGCAGCACCAAGCCTTCCAGAGGACACAGCTACTTTAACACAGAATCTGTGCTTTGCTTAAGCCAATATGCCCTACAAAGTACCCTTCTTGGGTACTTCGCACAGCCCTACCAAATGTAATATGGGTCCCTCCTTGTGGGGGAGATGGGCGGGATATAAATATGACAAACAAACAAACAAACAAATAAATAATATGCTGATTCCTTGTAAATTAGAAAGATGTGAAGAAAAACATGGGAAAATGCTTATATTATTAAAGCTAGAGTTCAGGGCTAATAATTCACTACATAAAGAGTCAATACAAGTCAAACGTGGTGGTGAAATTCATTTTAGGTTTATTTTGGTAAAGTCCCAAAGAATTCTCCTTTCACTTAAGAGTTAATGGCTTGAATCTTGCCATTAGTTCAAACAGGACTATGTGCCATCATGCAAAGTGATGTTAATTTACACATTAACTTCATTATTGCATTCAGCAACTAAGCCCAATTGATGTATTTACAGATTTGGACATATAGAGTTGCTATCTTTATGAAATATATCTTTGTTAACTATGGTTAACTTATGGTTAACTTCAATCTGATTTTTTCCCCAGGGGACATAGTGGTTTTCAATGTTATCCTCCACAAGGGAAGCTAAATGCAGCTTCTAATACATCATTCAATGTTCAATTCAGATATTACATTGCCCTGTAACTTTCTGAAAATTTGGTTTTCTCATAGATGCAGCCTCCTTTTTGCTGTTCATCCTAGTTATGTTATTATCTTGGCACATGGAGAAGTTGAAATAGCGGTTACAGGATATAGTTTTGGAAATTTCATTCACACCAGCATATGTTTATAGAAGTCTCTGGGATTTCCTTTAAAATGTCACAACAGTAACAGAGTGATGGGATTGAAATGTTTTTGTGACAAATGCAATCCTCTCACAGAAAAATTTAAAAAATAAAACTCTGGCAGTGCAATAAAAGTTGAAATCGACCTGTAGCTCTTATGAGTCAATGGAGCAGTTCTGTTTTATTAATATTCTGGGTTTCACTGCCTCAGCTGTTACGTTCTCTTAAAACATAATCTTTGCATATCAGTCATAATATCAATCAAGTCTCTGTTCAAAATCTTTAGAGACCTGGGTTCAGCACTAAATACAATGGATATTCTCAATTTGTAGGATAAGCAGAGCAACATTACAGGGTTCAGCAACATAAGGCCTTTCAGAGATTTCTGGATTACAACTCACATTGTCTCCATCACCAAACTTGCTGGCAAAGGCTGATAGAATTTGAAGATAACAACATCAGGAAGGCTACACATTACTCATTTTTGCACTAGAGTTTAAACATTGGCATATTTAATTACGAAGTCTCAAGGAACAAGACAGGGCCATCTGCTCTTTATACCAGAGATTTGTGACTGGTCAGTACAGATTTTGAAAAAGAGATGGATTGCTGTATCCTGAGCTTGATTTTTCAGAAGTAAATCCTTACAAATTTCATGAATCAGGATACTAAGTGGACTTATGGGTTTATTCTGAGTAACCCAGCTCTTTATAACTTACTAGCATATTTTCTTTCAATTTCTTGATCTTAGATGGACAGATTAAAAAAATAATAGACGAATAAGCTATGTATTATGATTATGCAGAAGGAAAGTACATTTTGTGAAACTCCAACATGCCAGTAAATTTGCCTGAAGTTTCATATTTCTTGCATTTATAAAGGCTCTAGGACTGCATTTTTATTTGCTAATGTGAAATACTTTTACTTCCAAACGATTAAAGAAAATAGCTTTGGAATCAAATTCTCTAAAGAAATTAATATTTCCAACAGGACGACAATTGGGTGAACAGTCCAGGGTAGCACAAGTAGACCGATAGAAATAAAACAATTATTCTTTAAACTGGTCATCCTTACTTTGCCATTAGTACTCCAAAGAAAACCACAGGTTTAGAGAAAAAAATGAAGGGAGGGAGCAAGGGCCATTTTTGGAATAACCCTGAGAATCACAAAACATGAGATGACACAGCAGAAGCATGCATGTTTCAGAAGAAAGCAGCTGTTTGCATAAAATGTTAACCATTACCATCACTGCAATAAAATTGCAAAGGGAAACAGATAAAGCCTCGAGATAATTTCTGTCATTACCTAGCATTTTACATCCATTGAAGAATTCCAAACACATAAAGGGGTGTCAATCTTTTTTTTCCATGAAACAAAGTATATATTTAAAAAAAAAAACTGGTGAAGAGCTTCAAAGGCTGTCAGTGTTGAAGTCAGTCAATTACAGATCTGATTCACTTCTTAACCCCTTGAGGTATAAGTGAGCTTTTTCTGCCCAGCAATCATTTTCAGTAGTCACTAGGATGAAAGACCTGAAGTTTGCAAACTGATATTATAGTCATATCTATTTGGAGCACAAGGTAATGACAGGAGTTGTAAAATTAGAACAGAATATAATTAACTGTATAAACGGATAAGAAACCTAACAGATTTTCATTTTAAGCTGTCATAGACTATTGCAAATGGTAGCTCCTGCTTGATAAATCTGTAGCCAGTTACGTTCATTTCTTGATGGATTGTTTTAAAATTCCAGCATTTGAAATAAGGTATCAGATGTTCATATATGTTCTGCCTTGAGAAGTAAAAGAACTCTTAGCAAAGCCAAGATTGTACCAGGCAGAACCCATAAGAATTTAGAACACATTTACAGTCTGTTATAGAATATGTTAAAGAAAGTCATTTGGCTTTGTAGCTATCTCCATAAAACAGAAAAGATCCTGTTTTTTAAAAAAGTTGACTGAATTATATACCAAGCAGACTTACTGCCTTAACAAGATGCGGCTATAGTATAGCTAACATGGGAAAGGAACAAAATGTACTTGGTTGAAAATTTACTTGCTTTATAAGTTTACACTTAATTCAATAGAAGCCAAGGACATATATTACTAGGAGGCAGGGGAAACATGAAAACTGTCTCCAAGCAAAGCAGCTGATCAGAACTCAGATTATAGAGGCAAGGCTCTTGCAAAGATTTCTAGGTCAGAGACTGGGAGGAGGTAGATCAAGTGAGTGATATGCCAACTAGGGTTTCTCACCCTCAATTATCTAACAAAATGATTTTTCCCTACCTAAATTTAATGAGAAAAATAAAAAAATAGGAAAAATAGATATGGGAGAATTTGCCATCTTGGTTATACATATGTGTATCATCCTGGGGTGATTACCAGTTCCTGATTAGGTTGTGGTTTTTTTAAAAAAATATTAGCCCATGTTCAGAAGATATTTTGCAGGTGACTCTAATTGTTAGGCCTTAGCATTCTAGTAAAGGAACAAAGTAGATCCTGAAACCTGAAATCTGCCTAAATCTAGGAGGAGCTCATTTTAGAATAATTATAAATTATGGAGGGTTAAAGATCTACCACTGAATCTGAAGGCAGCAAAACTGAATTTAAATCTTAGATTTCAGAAGATGCATTTAAACCAACTGTTCTGAAATCATCCTGAAAAACATAAATGAGCATGCTTTATCATGCATTTTATTACCTATAACCCCATGCAGAGATCTAAGAGACTAGAAGATGGAAACAAATGCACGTTACTTTTTTTAAAAAAAAATAAAGGTCTTTGAAAAGCCTTTCATTTCCTTTTCATGTCTCCCCTATCCACCACTGGATTATGCAATCTGAATTTATTGCTGAACTACAGTATATTTGGACCATATGTGGTCAACATTAATCTTCAGTGTCACAGGGCCACAACTAGACACCAACTAAGGAAATACTTTTTTTTAGGTCATTGACGTCCCTTGTTTTATGATGCAACTAATAAAGTGCATTATTAGTTGTTGTATGCATTGTTTGTATGTGTGTTACATTCTTTTATGTAGCCTTTCTTTAGTTCCTGTACTAAACAATTCAAGATTCACTAGCAGATCATAGAAAATGCTTACTTCCTCATTTCTTTTTTCTCACCAAAAACAAGCAAGAGGAAAATAAGTAAGCCTCGATGGTTTTAGTGAAATTTAATGCAAAGTATGTTTGGGTTTGCAGCTGAAAGTTATAAATCCAGACTTCTACCCATTTATAAAATTCCTCATGTTGAAATGTCATTCATGTATAAAGCACAAATATGGGCACAGAAGTATAAATTAACAAATATAAATCATACATAAATAAAATACATAAATAAGTAAAAATAATAATTTGGCAGCTTTTTTGATAAATGGCTTTCCTTCAAAATTCAAAAGCTTGAAACAGTTATTTCTAATAGTGAATAGTTCTGACATCATCATCTGAAGAGTTTCCATTGAACGTTTCTGCAAAGCTTATTTCTTTTTCTCCCTAGTTATAAGCAAACTGGTTTGCATACCAATAGGGTTAAAATGCTGCAGAAAAATAACATCATCTCTTCATAGTAATAAGTGTGTACTGATTTCTTTATTGCTGAAACGCAAGGGCCATTCAATGCCCCCACCCTAAATCAGCAGATACCTTAGCAGAATATGGTCCACATACAGAACATATGTTTTGGGATATTGGCTATTCTAGGAGATTAAAATATCTAATCTACAAGAACCAACTAAATGACCATTCGTGCGATATTAACTAAATATCCTTGTTCAACTTCTACATTCTAAAATGGAAGGTGCAAGCCTGAGCACATTTTACCTAGAAATAACCCCAAACTGAACTCATTGTGGCTTACCACTGAGTAAACAGAAATAGGACCACACTGTACTTTGTCTGCATTGAATATTTACTTCAAAAAGCTCCATTTCAGATGCTATATCATCTGTGAGCAAAAATGAGCATAAAATGGAACTCTGCTCTTCCAGATCAATTTATTATAAGTTTATTGGCAGATGCTGAAGAATTACTGGATGGCATTATATGTGCACTGTCTTACTACAACAGTTTACCCTTTAGACAGATTTCGTTTTTCCCCACAGCAGATAGGTCTGGATCAATTCGGTTTCCTTGCCACGCTGCTTGAGTTATATTCATCCCACGCAGTATTCCAGTTGCATTTAAGAGACAATACTAAACTCTACCCCAAAGTCCAAGAAACGATCCCATGTTATCTTGCTGGAATTACTTTGAAATCTGTATCTGCTATAATCTTTCTATTATAGAAACAAGCATTTTCTATGGTAGCTTTGGTTGAGACACTGCTGAGAAAAGCAGTGTCTAAGTTTTCTTTTTGAATGATTACTACATACTTGCTTTATTTGTGTATGTTGCATAACCTAATACATATTTCACCTCCCAGTTTTGTTTCTATAAAACCATGTCTAGGAATTTGACTGCTAGAATGCTGGCATTTTATATTCCATGTTGGTTAATCTAACTATATGGCAGGCCTGTTTGGAAGGAGGCCTGCGGTTTATAAACTGGGAAAACAACAACAAAAGATGTCCCTATAAATATTGTTGCTCTTTAAAAATTTCAAGAGTTAGTTCAGCTCCAGGGAAAATCACTTTAATAATATCCAAGGCCAGAAACAAAGCTGTTGAGAGTTTTGATTGGAATCAAGCCCTAGCACTTATTTAGAAAAATGCCTTGAAAGAGGATTTTTATTTTATTTAGTTTCATGATGGAAGGACAAAAATATGTGCTTGGAAGTCGGAGGATTGCAATTGCGGCAGCATCAAGAGACTCTCTGATAAGGTCTTCCTGGCCATTGTGGCTCTGGGTAATAGCTGGCCAAATCTCCATTTAGGACAACGGCCACTTAAACACTTTCAACTGTGCACATCAGTAACAACAACATTGGCACCCCACTTTTAAGAGGCAAGGCAGAGAGCCAGCAGCATCCTCGTGCACGGCCCGATCGGAGAATGAGCGAGGAGAAGAGGCATTTCCACGACTTTAGAACAATCAGACTTCCTACCTTTCTTTCCTTGCAAAGAGAGATGGAAGAAATGTCCCGCTTTAAAGAAAGTTGTAAGGAAAACCAGGCAGCAGTTGCAGTAAATTGAGTCCTTTCAGTCAGTGGATACGAGCAGCAGCGTAGTTCTGGGGGGTGGGTGGGTGGGTGGAAAATAGAATGGGAGGAGCAGCTGTGAACAAGTGACCTCCTGAAGCACAGCTTGCTTTGTGAAGCCAGCACTTGGGAGCCAGTGGCTCACATTTGCATGGATTAGCTCCACTCAAAGAGAGAGATTTAAATATATCTGGCACAGTACCAAGAGGTGGAAGAGACGGAGGGGAAGAGGAAAGAAAGAAAGAAAGAAAGAAAGAAAGAAAGAAAGAAAGAAAGAAAGAAAGAAAGAAAGAAAGAAAGAAAGAAAGAAAGAAAGAAAGAAAGAAAGAAAGAAAGAAAGAAAGAAAGAAAGAGATTTGTAGCTTGGTGAGAGAAGCACATTCAAACTGAACAAGTCGAAGAACCATAGCTCCCTCTTCATGTCATCTTGTAAGATAAGAAACGCTGTCATTAAGAGTTATTGAAATATGAGCACAGGGAGGAAAGTGAAAGTTACCCTTCCCCAAACCCTTAGCTTCATCAGAAAAAGAACTTGTAAGCATTGGGAAACAATTCCTCAAACCTTTTGTCCTTCACAGGGTGACTGGAGCTAATGGGAGTTGAGTGCCAAACCTCTGGAGAGCACCAGGTTGCCTAACCGGACCCTGACAAGGAATTCTCATCTAAAAACTGTGTATTTAACCTGATAATCCCCAAAACAGCCAGGTGAAGTGGGCTGTTGTTGTTTCTGTATTACAGTGGACATTTAGTGGCAGCCTGCCAGAATGTCACTGAATCTCTATTCCCACATTCACTAACTCAGAGCAAGCCCGACTGTGCTCACTGGAGTTTTCTTTTGAGAAAATGTCTAAGTAATGGCATTTTGCTAGGTGTAAGTTGCTTCAGCGTGGTTTTTCAACTAAGGCACAGTTGGCTTAGTTCACACAATATGCTAAGCCAACAAACCAGTGATCCACATGTTGGCTGAATAGACTGTGGGAGCCCAGCCATTGTGCAGAAGAGTTTGCTCTTAACAGGGCTTCTGAAAATAGATCCCAGTGACTTCATTTGTCTAAATCTTGGTTGAGTGGGAGGTGTGCAGTACAATTCTATGCATTTCTTCAGCAGTAACGTAGGTCTGCCTCAGTAGATGACTTGAATCATGGATGTCTTACTTCATAGCTCAGTGAGCCTTCAGAGGAAATATGCACAGCATGGTACTAGTCATTTATCTGTAAAGATTAAGACAGAAACAAAATTCTGTATCAAATTAGGTTACAAGATCTGGGCTGCAAAACTATGGAGAGACTGAGAGTTCTAGTCCCTCCTTAGGCATGAAAGCTGGCTGGGTAACCTTGGGCCAGTCACTCTCTCTCAGCCCAACTCACCTCACAGGGTGGTTGTTGTGGGGAAAATAGGAGGAGGAGGGAGTATTTGGTATGTTCACCGCCTTGAGTTATTTATAAAAATAATAAAGGCGGAATAGAAAATAAATAAATAAATGTGTTTCATAACTATATAAAGCAGGAGGTTTCATACTTTTTCAGGCCACAGAACCTGTTCATTTTAAAAATAATTTATTCCCAGAACCCCTAACATCTTCCCTGAGACCAAAATCAGATCTAGTGTGTGACCTCTCATATGCATTGGGTCCTCAATAAACTGGCTCAGGTCCATGGTTGTCATAGTGGCCGTGAATTCCTGGGACACTTCAGACCCCTTGTGAAGAGAAGGCAGATTGAAGTTTCAGGACTACCAGCTTTGGGAACTCCAGCATCCAAACCAAAAGGCCACATGGAGCTCTTGGCCTCCAACAATCCAGCTTCAACTGTTTTCTCTTTAGAGAGGTATTGGACTATAGCACTGGTACACTTGTGCAGGCCCCATTTGGCAGAGAACTTTCCTCCTGAGTAGACTGCCATTTGAACACACCCCTACACACACCCTGAAGCCTACCCTGCTCCTTTCACCTCCAGTCTGGAGCATCAATTGCATTAACCCCAATACCAGTCCCTGCCATTCAAACTCCGGACTTTCTTCCTCCTTATTCCTTTACTTTGCTGTCAGGTGAGCATTAAAGAAAGTAGAGATGAGGCTGGCTGCCTTTGCTCTTCTTTAGCTCTGCCAGACTGGGGAAGGAGGAACCTTTAGGTTTCATATCATTTCTTCAGTGGACTATGCTCCAGAGCAGAGCTTTCCAAACTGTGTGTCGGGACACGTTAGTGTGTCGGCTGCAGTGTCTGGGTGTGTCGCTGCTACTGCTGCCTCAGAGCCCTGCCAGGATTCCGCGCAGGTCCTAGTGCCTGCCTTGTACCTTGCTGCCTCCAAACCTGCCCTGCCAGGATTCCGCGCAGGTCCTAGTGCCTGACTTGTGTCCTGCTGTAAGAGTGTGTCGCGAAATGATGCATGTCTAAAAAGTGTGTCACCAACATGAAAAGTTTGGAAACCTCTGCTCCAGAGACTACATTTCCCACATTCCTTTTCTCCCTTTAAAGGAAAAAGGGTGGGGCCCTTTAGGTCCAGGCAGACTTTCCTCCATTTTATTGCTGGAGTGCTCAAGTAAGCATTCACACTTCTGTAGGTTCCAAATTTGAAGAATATAATTCTACAGTATGTCATATTCACATTCTTGGCCCTTCTTTTCCAAGCACCATATTACAACCTTATGAACATTAAACCAAAATGGTGTTAACATAGAGCATGTACCCCCCACCCTCCACTGTCATTTTTCTTCTGCTACCCTTGTTCATAGGCATCTACAGAAGGGGACCAAGGGAGGCAGTGACAAAAAGAGAATTGCAGTATTATGACACACCTTCCATCCTTAAGTACTTTTGTCCAACATCATGATGCAAATGCAAAAGGGCAGAACATGCATTGTGACATTACAATGTGTGCTTCATTGTTTTGGCATCTTCATGGCTAGCTGTAGACACCTATGGCCTTGTTTATCTTCATCTCAAGATTTCATTTATAGTATGGGGTGAAAATATCCATTTTTCCCTTTAACTCCATCTCCTGTCTCCCTCACTAAGAAGGCTATAATGCAGAATATTCTCTACTATTTGGAGGTGTGGCCATAGTCTCCCACCTACAGCATGAAAATTCAGGGCATTGTGAAATTTGAAATGGAGGCTGCCAGTACAGTTTTTGAAGCAGCTATTTATAATGGAAGGAAAAGAAGGGAACACAAAGAAGCTTAATTTAAATCATATGTCTCTACTTAGATAGAGTAGAGAATGAATAGAGTAACAGATATTTGCAGGACTAGTACAATATGACCTCACGTCTTTAGTGATACATCTATCATACCAGAAAAAGTTAACAAGTACTATTATATGATTCCATCATGAATAACTGTTCCTTAGAAATAATCACACTTTAAAAATTCACATCAAATAACTGACCAAATACACAGGGGAGAAAGTGAGGAATATTTTTAAATGTCATTATAATTACTCTGTGGCTCAATAATTAGAAGCTCTCTGTATCCTATAAACAATCTATGACTAATAAATATGCATTTAATTTTCTCAGGAAAAAGGAGAATGTAGGAGTGGAAACATATGATATCAAAGGCTGTAGGAATTGCCTCAAAACCTAATATACAATGTCTCTTAAGTTCAAGAAAAGGGAGCTGTTTAGATCACCAAAACATCAGCCCAATATTACTGCAATCATTCAGAATCAATCCACATGTTACACATTCTTTATTTGTTCTATTGAATTTTATATGTAGTTTTACCACTTGATTGCTACCTTGAGAGTTCCTTTGGCTGACTGACAGGATAACATTTTTGGACACTATATAAAAGGTTAAGTGTTGGTTGTATAATTCATTTACAGTGCAATACTAATATCTGTTGAGAGCTCCATGGTCCTAAGCATTGGAAATCTCCAGTGGTCTTGCCAATGACAGGTAGAGCATCTCTCCTTGGCTGGCTTCAACACCTGATCCATCCTGTCCATTTCTATCTTCTTTTGTGTTGTGGGACCACCAACATCATGAAGACTATTGTAATCCCCCCCACAGAAATACTAGGAGAAAGAACCCAATCTTCAGCTTCTCTGTCTGAGTTTGGGGCCTCTTGCTTTGGAGGGAGAAATTTAAACTGTCCTATCATTCCTGGCACAGCCTGACTCAAACTACATCATAACATGAGATCATATCTGTATTAATGAATTGCCAAGATGGTATGTTATATACACATGTGGGCTTAACATCTAAATTATTACAACTAAGATATCTGAGGAAATAATTATATTGGGTAAACTGGTACTGGAGAACCTGTAGATACATATACAAACCTGGAGAAGAAGCTGATGCTAGGGAAAGTGGAAGGCAAAAGGAAGAGGGGCCGACCAAGGGCAAGATGGATGGATGATATTCTGGAGGTGATGGACTCAACCGTGGGGGAGCTGGGGATGGTGACAGCCAACAGGAAGCTCTGGCGTGGGCTGGTCCATGAAGTCACAAAGAGTCGGAAGCGACTGAATGAATAAACAACAAAAACTGGTACTGCATTTTTAAAAATATTGCCGAAGATTAAATACTCAACATTAGTTATTTCTGATATATAAGAAATAACTGAATTATATCCATGCTATAATACAGTATTTATATATACTGCGGATTTAGTGAAATGCAAGGTAGCATTTGGTAACTTTCAGTCATCTTTCAATGTTCAGAATGACTGGATTGGTTCTAGACCTCACTGCATGAATAGAGGGGATATTTCATTACAGAGAAATGGTAGTGCAATGCAGACTTGCTGAGAGAAAAAGAAAGATTGCAATTCCCTCCTCCCCCCACACACATACATTCTTGCTTGTCACTGTAAACAAAAGCCATTTACCAATTCTCTTGAAGAGCACATGTTGCAAGAGGTGCCCGAGCTACAGGAGGAGATGAGAATCAGAAAATATCGTAACTCCGTTTTTTCTTCAGTAGAGCTCTTCACCATGTAAATTCTACATTCCAGGAAGCATAAAGTCTCCTCTGAATCAAGGTGATCTTCTGGTAGCTTCATGGATATGATCATGCAGTTTTCTATGCAATAATATGGAAGTCATTCCCTTCCTGGTACTAACCAAGTTGAACCCTTCTTAGCTTTTTCAAGGTCATCCAAGGTTTGCTAAATGCTGTTCTGACTTCAGGAGAGATATGAATCATCATTTCCCTTCTTCCACATTTATAATATTTACATCCCAAGCCCTGATCATTAAGAATTTAATCCATTTTAGTAAATTCCTTACTTAGCCTAATTCAACAGACGCAGAGTCTTAAAGCATGAAAAGACTGTGTAGTACTTGTCTCATTGATATTAAGGATGAGATTCTCAGAAAAAACCAAGGACAACCCTGATTGAACACCACAAAATCAGCACATTCAAGCCCAGATTTTCGACTGCTTTAAAAGCTTTTGGCTGGATAGACAAAGATTTCATATTTACTTTTTCCCTCATTCATTTATTTTATGCTCAAGTTCTTTCTTTGCTGCAGATGTTGATACTGTCTTGTTGAACTGTAATAGGTATCTCCGGGCAAGGCAAACTTCCGAGATCCGCACTAATGATTGCAACCTGGGAACTTCACTCTCTAGCAAAGAAACTAAGGAGGGACATTTGGTGAAATCCATGTGTGTAACCACAACCGTTCTCCACCTTGAGGTTACCTAGCCAAGAGCTTGCTAGAGGCTTTTGTCTTTTAATCTTCCTGGGGAAAGAACAATGAAACTCTGGGGAAGAGAAGAAGGCCTACTCCCAGATGGAGTGAGACCTTGAAATATTCAGGAAGGACTGAATCAATCACATGCAAACTTCTATAAGCACAGGTACTGGAAATCAGATTAAGTTTATTTTCTTCTGTTTTGAGTGGGCTCAGAGCCTTGCTGAAGTCCTCGAAGAACTCTTGGAAACTAATCCTTTTCCCCTAACCCCACACCAATCCATGTTTCTGTTTACAGCTGTGTCTTAATAAATTAAATGCTATTTTAAACAGACATTCTTTGTACCAGTTTGTGTCTGCATTCAACCCAGTAGGTTGTCCTAGCTGAGTGGGGCTGACCTAAAAGGGTTAACTGGGACCAAAAACAAACAAATAATGACCGTTCAGAAAAAGTCCTCAGGGCCTCAATCATCCACCCATGTGCTTATTGTGCTACTTCTGCCTGAACAAGGAAATAGGGAGAGAACGAGGCACCAACTCAGGCCTAGCTGTGCTGTTCTTCAACTTCTACCCCTTAGTCAATAGTTTGCATTTCCTTTACTGTATGCTCACTTGAATGGGAGTGCAGTTTTCTATGTGATCTGTGATGTGAATGCAGTAGGGTTGCAGCTCACACTGCTAGTTGTACTTACGTTTCGATGAGCTCAAGGACAGCTCCACTTCAACCTTCCCATCTGAACATGTGTAAATTAGAGGGGGGGAAAATGGGAGCAGAACTACATGTGCATCCCCATTTTTTTCCACTTTGAGTGCTTCGCACATTCAGGATTTCAAGTCCAGGAGCACATTTTGCCTTGGAGAGATATGTGGGGTATGTGCCCCCTGCCCCCAAAGTGAGAGGGGCCAAGACAAAAAATAAATAAATCTAAAGTGTACTTAAATGTAATTGAATAAAATAACTATGTTTATTCCTGATTTAGTTAATAGTTGTCCCATTCTGGTAAATTAATATTTTGCAACATGACAAAACTTTGGAAGGACTCATCTAAGGCTTGCGGGGGGGGGGGGCATTAGGATCTTCTGGATCAGAGTTTGTAATATCAGTAGACTGTGTGTGTGAACATGTGATCCCCTGGGACAGAACCTGTGTATCTCAGAGGCTGCGCACATATATATGATGATATCATATCTCCCTTTTTGCTGCCCATCTATATGTATCTATCAATCATGTGTATACTTTTTTAAGAAAAGAAAGATGCATTGGAGCAGATTCAGCCTCTCCCTATTACCCTACATGTAAACCAAATTATGAGACAATAAGCAGATAATATTTATGAATGAAATAAATATGGCTGATGCTTTGGATTCATAAAAGAGGAAATAAATGATATTGCAAAAACTGAATCCAGGAGGAAAGAGAGAGAGATACTTAAAAAAAAAAACCTGGCAGTAAATCAAAAGTTGTGAGGCTTGCTCACACTTAAAGGATGATACAGTTTGATGAACAGCTGTGATGGAAGTTGGATGGCATACATATGAAATGAATTTTTTAAAAAGCCAACAAAATTGTAGCAGAAATGGAATGCTAATTTATGGCACCTATTGAAGGAAACAGGGCATTATATCTGCATAGAAATGGCCTCCAACTAATGCTCTGTGCTAACACATTATCCAGCCAAAAGGAAACAAAACACATTTTTACTGTACTGAGAGAGGTAATCATCGGAAGCTTTCTTCACTCTCATTAGTTCCAAAGTAGACTTTAAAAAAGCTTGAGCAGCATTTAAAATAAAAGCGTACTTTACCCTTATAAGAGGATAGAAGAGATGATAAAAGAAGCATGCTATAAACAGTATGATTAACCCCAAAGGTAAATGCGCTGAACCTATGACTGCATTGACAATTGGAACTCTACTTTCACAACAAAGTTAATCAACTCTTTAAAATGTAGGCACTAATGTAATGATGTAATGATCATACTTTTGGCTAACCCAGAATTGAATTTTGATTTTTGTTTAGTTCTCTGTGTGAAAGGGCATTGGCTAATTTTAAAGAGATGATAATACCAGTTCTGAGTTACTGAATTACACATGTACAATTTAACAGACATGTTTTCCTAGGGTGAACGAGGGACCAAATCCTTTTCCAATGTTCTCTTCTATTGTGGGCAAACTTAGCCATGCCATGCACCATTCAACATAACCATGCAAATGAGAAATTATGGAGTCCTTGGTGCTCTCTGAGCCTTGTTGTTTTCTTGCAGACATTTCATTGCCAGGCTAGGCAACATCTTCAGTGCGAAAAGGGTTAGGCTTAGGGTTTTCGCACTGAAGATGTTGCCTAGCCTGGCAATGAAGCATCTGCAAGAAAACAAAAAGGCTCAGAGAGCACCAAGGACTCCACAGTTCAACCCTGATCTACAAATATTCTCTTTGAAATGAGAAATTACAGGATGTTTAAAAATCTTGAAAAGAACTGTAAGTCAGTTGGAGTACAAAGAAAGGGGAAGTCAGAGATTAAATATTTACCTATATTGCTTTTAGGTGTTATGTCTATGAAGGTTCTCAGTCATCCAGGTGGAACAGTCTGTGGCTTGAATCATGTCAACTGGATTTCTATTTTCTCAGTAGAAACGTTTGACTCCTTATCCAAGGAGCTTCTTCAGTCTGAGTAAAGTTAGTAAGGGAATCCTTAAATATGTTTCTAGGGTGGCTGTGTGACCTTGCACCTGGGGCTAGGTCATGGCTATTTTGAGATGTTTATTTCTAAGTCCCTTTATCATCCAAAGGAGGATTGTTAAGATTACCCTGCTGCTGTTGAGCTTTACTCAGACTGAAGAAGCTCCTTGGATAAGGAGTCAAACGTTTCTACTGAGAAAATAGAAATCCAGTTGACATGATTCAAGCCACAGACTGCTTTTAGGTGTGTTTTTCTTTTTTCTTTTTCTTTTAAAAAAGTTATAAATAATAATATTGTGGAGATTTTGGCATTAAACTCAAAATTATACTTCTTTTTGATATCATAAAAATAACAATATACTCTGCTTGGAACCCTTGTAATGGCATATTGATTAATAATTTTTTTTTTGTTTATTCGTTCAGTCGTTTCCGACTCTGACCAGTCCACGCCAGAGCCTTCTGTCGGCCGTCACCATCCCCAGATCCCCAATGGTTGAGTCCGTCACCTCCAGAATACCATCCATCCATCTTGCCCTTGGTCGGCCCCTCTTCCTTTTGCCTTCCACTTTTCCTAGCATCAGCTTCTTCTCCAGGGTATCCTGTCTTCTCATTATGTGGCCAAAGTACTTCAGTTTTGCCTTTAATATCATTCCCTCAAGTGAGCAGTCTGGCTTTATTTCCTGGAGTATGGACTGGTTTGATCTTCTTGCAGTCCAAGGCACTCTCAGAATTTCCCTCCAACACCACAGTTCAAAAGCATCTATCTTCCTTCGCTCAGCCTTCCTTATGGTCCAGCTCTCACAGCCATAGGTTACTACAGGGAAAACCATTGCTTTAACTATGCGGACCTTTGTTGTCAGTGTGATGTCTCTGCTCTTAACTATTTTATCAAGATTTGCCATTGCTCTCCTCCCAAGAAGTAGACGTCTTCTGATTTCCTGGCTGCAGTCAGCGTCTGCAGTAATCTTTGCGCCTAGAAATACAAAGTCTGTCACTGCCTCCACTTTTTCTCCCTCTATTTGCCAGTCATCAATCAAGCTCGTTGCCATAATCTTGGTTTTTCTGAGGTTTAACTGCAACCCAGCTTTTGCACTTTCTTCTTTCACCTTCGTCATAAGGCTCCTCAACTCCTCCTCGCTTTCAGCCATCAAAGTGGTATCATCTGCATATCTGAGATTGTTAATGTTTCTTCCAGCGATTTTAACTCCAGCCTTGGATTCCTCAAGCCCAGCATGTTGCATGATGTGTTCTGCGTACAGGTTGAATAGGTAGGGTGAGAGTATACAACCCTGCCGTACTCCTTTCCCAATCTTAAACCAGTCCGTTGTTCCGTGCTCTGTTCTTACCGTTGCTACTTGGTCGTTATACAGATTCCTCAGGAGGCAGACAAGATGACTTGGTATCCCCATACCACCGAGAACTTGCCACAATTTGTTATGATCCACACAGTCAAAGGCTTTAGAATAGTCAATAAAACAGAAATAGATGTTTTTCTGAAATTCCCTGGCTTTCTCCATTATCCAGCGGATATTGGCAATTTGGTCTCTAGTTCCTCTGCCTTTTCTAAACCCAGCTTGTACATCTGGCAATTCTCGCTCCATGAATTGCTGGAGTCTACCTTGCAAGATCTTGAGCATTACCTTACTGGCATGTGAAATAAGTGCCACTGTTCGATAGTTTGAACATTCTTTAGTGCTTCCCTTTTTTGGTATGGGGATATAAGTTGATTTTTTCCAATCTGATGGCCATTCTTGTGTTTTCCAAATTTGCTGGCATATGGCATGCATCACCTTGACAGCATCATCTTGCAAGATTTTAAACAGTTCAGCTGGGATACCGTCGTCTCCTGCTGCCTTGTTATTAGCAATGCTTCTTAAGGCCCATTCAACCTCACTCTTCAGGATGTCTGGCTCTAACTCACTGACCACACCGTCAAAGCTATCTCCAATATTATTATCCTTCCTATACAGATCTTCTGTATATTCTTGCCACCTTTTCTTGATCTCTTCTGCTTCTGTTAGGTCCTTACCATCTTTGTTTTTGATCATACCCATTTTTGCCTGGAATTTACCTCCGATGTTTCTAATTTTCTGGAAGAGGTCTCTTGTCCTTCCTATTCTATTGTCTTCTTCCACTTGCGCACATTGCTTGTTTAAAAATAATTCCTTATCTCTTCTGGCTAACCTCTGGAATTTTGCATTTAATTGGGCATATCTCCCCCTATCACTGTTGCCTTTTGCTTTCCTTCTTTCTTGGGCTGCTTCCAGTGTCTCAGCAGACAGCCATCTTGCCTTCTTGGTTTTCTTTTTCTTTGGGACGTTTTTTGTTGCCGCCTCCTGAACAATGTTGCGAACTTCTGTCCATAGTTCTTCTGGGACCCTATCTACTAAATCTAGTCCCTTAAATCTATTCTTCACCTCCACTGCATATTCCTTAGGAATATTAGTGAGCTCATATCTAACTGATCTGTGGGTCTTCCCTATTCTCTTTAGTCTGATTCTAAATTGTGCAATAAGAAGTTCGTGATCTGAACTACAGTCAGCTCCAGGTCTTGTTTTTACCGACTGTATAGAGGTCCGCCACCTTTGGCTGCAAAGGATGTAGTCAATCTGATTTCGGTGTCGACCATCTGGTGAAGTCCATGTATAAAGTCGTCTTTTAGGTTGTTGGAAGAGAGTGTTTGTTATGCACAGTGAGTTGTCTTGGCAAAATTCTATCAGCCTATGTCCTGCTTCATTTTGTTCTCCCAGACCATGCTTGCCTGTAATTCCAGGTGTCGTCTGACTACCCACCTTAGCATTCCAGTCTCCTGTAATGAAAATAACATCTCTTTTTGGTGTATTATCCAGTAGGTGCTGCAGATCCTCATAGAACTGATCTACTTCTGCTTCTTCAGCATCTGTGGTTGGGGCATATATTTGGATCACTGTGATGTTAAATGGCTTACCCTGAATTCGAATTGAGATCATTCTATCGTTTTTTGGATTGTATCCAAGCACTGCTTTAGCCACTTTATTATTAATTATGAAGGCTACTCCATTTCTTCTGTGGTCCTCTTGTCCACAGTAGTAGATCTGGTGGTCATCTGATGTGAAGTGGCCCATCCCAGTCCATTTCAGTTCACTGACACCTAAAATGTCTATATTTAATCTTGACATCTCACCAATAACCACATCCAATTTGCCCTGGCTCATAGATCTTACATTCCAGGTTCCTATGGTGTGTTGATCTTTAGAACATCGGATTCGTCGTTCACCACCAGCACCGTCGGCCGCTAGCTGTCCTTTCGGCTTTGAGCTAGCTGCGTCATCACATCTGGGGCTAGTTGAACGTATCCTCTGCTCCTCCCCAGTAGCATTTTGACCATCTTCCGACCTGGGAGTCCCATCTTCTGATGGTATACCGACATATCTTTGGTTGTACTGATCCATTTAGTTTTCATGGCAAGAATACTGGGGTGGGTTGCCATTACCTTCCCCAGGGATCGTATTTAGTCTGACCTCTCTGCCACGACCTTCCCGTCTTGGGTGTCCCTTCACGGTTTAGCTCATGGTTTCACTGAGGTGCTCAAGCTCCAGCACCACGACAAGGTAACGATCTCCTTTGCTGGAGGATTAATAATTGCACCACCTCAATAATTATCTGTTTATTCATAGTTTATATTTTATTTTGAAAATATACTTTTTTTAAATAAAGGGATTATAACAACTAAATAATGATGATAATAATAATGATACAAGCACAGAATACTGTTGATATAATTCTTAAAAGAGGGGAAAGAATATATATCTCCATCTAACTATATTTGTGTATCATTTTGTATTGGATGTATCATTGTTAAATAAAGATTTTTTTAATGGAAAAAAATCTTTAAAAGAGATAAACAGTGTTGAATGTTGTATTTTAATAATGCCACCAATCAAGAAAAAAGAGTTGAACTGAAAATATTAACCACTACATTATTCAAAAGGGCAGTTTAGCCCCAATTTTTTCTTCCCAAAACAGAAACTGTTATTGACATGAAGTCCATGATGGACTGGGTTGACAGATTTGCAGTGTCACATATGTATACCTATATATTGATTTTGGGGAAGTTTTATAATTAACATATAAGAAATTATGCTATAGCAGGCCTGGTCATCGTTCCATTTAGCTCAGTGTTTTCTTCACTGACTCACAATTTTTTCCCAAATTGGTACCCTTTGGACATCTTAGAATTCTGATCCAATAGTGTTCCTCGGCCAGCACAACCCAGTACCTCTAGAGCAGGGCTTTCCAAAGTGCCGCCGCTGGCGACACACCAGCGGCAGTGGCGGCAGTGCGGCGGCAGCGGGCGAGCGCATGGCGGCGGCGCGGGGGGCATGCGGCGGCGCGGGGGGGCGTACGGCAGCGCGCACGTGCATGGCGGCGGCGCGGGGGGGGGTGCGGCAGCGCGCGCATGCACGGCGGCGGCGGCAGCCTCCGCTAAAATGCAGATGCACTGATCCCGCGCCACTGCTGCTGCCGCCGTGCACGCGCGCACCACCGCTTCTGGGTGGTGTGGCGACACACCACGCTGTGTGTGGCGACACACTTTTGTGTCGCGACACACAGTTTGGAAAGCTCTGCTCTAGAAGGACAGCATTTCAAGGAAGGCTTTTCTAAAGCTTCAGCCAAGAATCTTTTGCAGTTCCATTTGGAAGACTGTAACTTTTTCTTTCCAATACAAAATATGTAGGAGATTTTCGGACCAAAGCTGAATAAATAAATATTTATGTGATAAACATCTTCTGTACTTTGGGAACTTAACAATCAGATTTCAGATTTCTTTAATTCTATCATAAAAGAGATGCTGTCTGATTTTAATTTGATATATGCAACACATTTCAGCTTAAACAGTGTTAAAAGGGTATATATCAATGGTGATTATGAGGTTTACAAAGAAAAAATAGTAGAAAAAATGAGCCAATAATCTTCCTTTTCTACATCTTATAACAATGATCTCAAAATGAAAGTAAAATAAAATAATGCATTTTGGAACCAATTTGTTTACTTCACTTCAGGCAAAAAAATCAATGAAAGCTCTTGTGAGTCATAACTTTCTAGTTATTGTCATGGATTTAATTATTAAAACATCTTTTCAGTGCATCTTCGGGTACTATTTCTGACTAGGTCTAGTTTATACTATCTTACAAAATGTATTTAAAATAATTTTTAAAAAGGAACAGCTAGATTTGTGCATGAAATAGAAAATCTACTCTGGTTTGAGCTCAAACAAAAAAGCTTCACTTAAAATTTCTAAGTTATCTGTCTATCAATAAAACAAAATTTAAAATAGCTTAAATGTTTCATGTCCCACTGCAACAGTTATAACAACCAGCTGCTTCTCCTTTGTTTTTCATTGTGGGGAAAAAATAGGAGGAGGAAATGCTATGTAGATCACCTTGAGTGATATGTGGGATATAAATCTAACAAATAAATAATAAATACATTCCAGGATCATAATTATTATTTTTTTTTTATAAAAACATAATGTTTTATAACATCATAATGTTATCCAGACTGGTAAGCTATTCTGACTGCTACCTATCCCCTAAACTGTAGAAAAATTGGTAAAGGGCATGTCTTTTAAAACATTTGCAGAAAAATTAAAGTAAATACACCCTGGAAACAGAAACACAGCTCTGCTTTCAGCCACTGAACCATCTGTTTAAATTAGAAACTGTTATTAGAAAAGCCCGCCTCTTGATAAAAAGAACAGAGCTCCTTTCAGTTTCTTTAAACACTCTGGGTTGTTCTGTCAACAGATTATTGGATATAGACAGAAGCTAATCTCTTTAGGATTCCTTTCAATTAGGACATCTGAAAGGTTTTCTGAATGCTTTGATTTTTGTTTAATAATCTCCTTGGTCAAAACTACAGGAAAGTGTTTCTGTAGGCACCACGATTCAAAGTTGACTAGAGGGGGTTTATTTATTGATTTACAATATTTGCAAGCTGTCCCAATTAGTTGAGACTCAATGTGGGGAACGGAAAACACTACGCTCCTTATGAGTAAGCCACAACAGTAGAATATGAGTGTCTGCAGGCTCAGTGCCTGCTGAGCATAAAGCTCTGATGAAGCGCTGGGAAGGAGATGGCAAAGGACAACAATGAGAAGGCATCTGCTGGATTAACCTTATTAGCCCTGTACAGACCATCTCCTCCATCCTTCTATGTTGCCTGGCCTTGATGCAACACAGTGTCCAGGCAGAGAAGATTGCTGGTTTCTCAAGCTGGAAAGCCTTCCAGGGGCCAGAGACTACGCAAGTAAAGAGTTGCTTATATACCCACAACAATGCTTATTGAGACTGTTGGTGCGAGAGCAGGAGAACAAGTCTCCAACTCCTGCTGTCAGAACAGTTTACCTTCTTTGTTAGGCACTTTACTTTGAACATTATGTTGAGTTCTTGGTTTGGATTGCTGAGGCTCAAAAGAGTCTGTTTTTGTTTTGAAACCCAAATCCTGAATGCTGAAGGGACTGAGGAGAATAAAATCCAGCAGGTTCTCTACATCTTTGGAGAGTCCAGTGTTTGCTCTCTGTCCACAAGGGCCTCTGCCACACTCTGGGTGAGGTATAACAGAGCAAAATAAAAAAGCAAATAAAATAAACATTTTTTTCATCAGTAGATGGCCTACAATTGAAAACAAATATATTAAAAGAAAATAAATAGCCCAAACCCTCTTATCAATCAAAAGCCTACAGGAAGAAAAAAATACTCAGGATGGCTCATATGGGAAGATAGAATCTTCTGATGTAGGTTTGTATAGGATATTACCAGCATTTTGATGTATGCTTATAAACCAACCAATATTATATGTACATGTTGATTTTATCCTGGTTTAAAAGTTTGGATTCTTACAAGAAAAGCTAATCAAGTCCTGGTTCTAAGCATAATTTATTGAAAAATTGTAAGCCAACTACAGTTTGGTTTTATCTTGGTTTTATTAAAAACATAAACAAAGACAATCAGAAGCATGCTGTGGGATCAGGAAATGAGAAATATCATCCCACAAGCTGCTACACTAGTGCATACATAAAGCTAGCTGGAGTTCACAAGATGAGCACTTATCTGGTTAAATAAGCCAAAAATAGGCCACCTTAGAGAACAAAGGAGAAACCATATTGGATCAGATGAGTTTACACATAAGAGGGAAGACAGATACAATTTGGTGGATCCATAAGAAATGTGAGTCTTTGGCAATGAGCTAACTTCAATATTTGCAGAATTCAAGGTATTTCCTGCAGCTTACATTAAGTTATACACAAGAATACAGAAGAGAGTTTCAGTACTTATGAAGTGATGAATGCTTGTCTCTCTGTAGAGTTCAAGGGAATTTAGTGTGCTCAGTACATACACATAGATATTCAGCAACCTCTGAAGATATTTCTTCTGCTAAGGATCTATTTTTAATAGGTTTGTAACAAACAGCTCAATAACCATTTAAGAACCTGGGCAAGATAGAAATGCTATAGTTAAAAATTACTTTTGCCACCCTAAGCAAATAACTTGATCAATATCAATAGAATTCCACAAAACAATAATAATGCTATATTTGCCCTTTACTACTAATGCTAGTAGGATAGCAATGTATAAAGTGGTGTAAATCTGATACATAATTGTGATACAAACACACAATATGGTTCTGTGATCTATTTGTGCAGCAAACTAATAGTAAACTAAATAATCTGGCATTACATTGCTGATTTATTCATTCTACTCCATAAATGTTTCTGCTGCTACCACTTAGGGCTGTATGGCTCCTCCAAATCCAGATTCAAATTTTCAATTTGATTTAAATCATTAATTTGAGTCAATCTGAATTTGTAATTTGATTTAAAGAGTTAATTAATTTTAAAATTCCAATTAGAATTATCAAATTGATTCAGTTTGAAGATTAAGTTCAATAAAAGTGTGTGTGTGAGAGAGCTCATACACTAAAATCTATAGAAACTTCAAAACAATTGAGGGTACCTGATTCAACATGAAACATCACATTAATGTGGCAATTTGATTTAAAGGGGAGATTTAGCTTAATTGCCTGCAAACTGAATAACTGAATCTTGAATGAAAGCTTCATATAGCCCTATTGTTATTGCAGTGTGGTCATCCTAAGGCCAGGAGTGGCAAATAAACAAAAAGTAAACATTGGGATGGGGGGTGGGGGGGAGAAGATCAGATATGGGTTTAACCTCTTCACTAAGGTTTACATATTTGGCATTAATGGAATTTACTATATGCCTATGAAATATGCTGTGCAGATAATTGAATTATGTAGATACTATTCAATAAAAGCTACATTATATTCTGATTGGCTGAGCATACAAGCCTTTCCTAACCTCATGATAACCAGATATGTGTCTAATACCATCCCTAAAATTCAAAACATCTGGAGGAAACCAGGATGGGAAAAGTTCTAACTTGCACAGTACAAAGTGGCCTTGCACTGTTGTACAGCTCCTATCAGTGAAAATGATAATCTTAGCCCTTTCCTGCTAACATATTGACCACAGCACAAAGTTCATGCACTTTTATGGGAAGCAGTTTTGAGTCTATTGCTTGTGATGGATCAGATCTCCACAGACCAGGTGAAATACTCTATCCATCCATTATGACATGGCAGCTTTGCCATAATTAGTGATTTAATGGCATGCTGGTGTTTGGTACCATTTGATCACAGGACACATGTTAAAAAGATTTTACATGGGAAAAGAATGGAGAACAATCAGATTTGCAGCTGGTATGGAATACCACCATAAATCCTTTTCCAGCTGGGAGCCCTAAGCCTTTCAGTGAGGCTAAAGAGGAAAAATGGCTAAGAGCATGGCAGGACTCCACCACGCCACACAACCACAGCACAGAAATGAATCTCCAATGAATCTGATGGCATGTATAATGCTGGACACAGTTAAGAAAATCCTGCTGAACCCCCGCTGGTGATCACTTTATACGGTGAAGCATAAGATGTGATTATGCAATGTTCTGCAGCTCAGAGAATGTCTGATGAGTGAAAAATCCACTTTGCAGAGGGCCTTAATGGAAAAGCAAGCAGAACTCTGTCACAGGATGTCTCCCAGAGAGGCAACATAAGCATATCATTTTAGCTCACAATCTCCCTCCCTTTATTCCCTTAGCTCTACTTCCTAGCTCTAACATTAAGCTTTATGGATGTTCTGACATTTTTTTCATGCTTCCAAACCAACCAACCAGCCTTCCCTCCTTCCTGGAGATTCTACTATAAGGATCCTGGCTGGATTTTCCAGCAGGAATTCATTTGCCTTTCTATGCTGGTCTTTTGACCATAATAAAGATTTGATTTGATTTGACATTTGACTTTCAGAGCAAGATGCAATGGTACAGATAATATTTTTGTAGTAGATGGAGACTTTTTCCCAGTTTTTCCTCATTTTTTTAAAAAATCACTATGCATATCAATGTTAAGTTTGTATAGGCCTTTAGGGGTGTTCTATAGTATGTTTTTTTCTTTCTTTCATTGTTTAGTTTAGAGTAGTGTTTCTCAACCTCTGCGACTTTAAGATATATGGACTTCAACTCCCAGAATTCCCCAGCCAGCTATGCACAGTATATAAAATGTTGCCTTATCAGGCCTAAAAAAGGAAGGCACACTTCCTAGCTCTAACAGTATCCATTTCTGTCAACTGGTTTTATTTTACTGAAATAAGAGCTGTGTAATGGCATTTTCTGTGCCCATTCTGCTTTGACTTGCTGCAACAAATGAAGTGGAAGCATGTGTGGTTGCTCATACACTTTTCACTGATTGTCAGGCTCATCCCAGGATTAGGCCAAATGAGCCATCATCTCAGTTAGCAAATTCAGGCAGGTAGTGGCAAGCCACTGGAGGAAACTTAATTTAATCAATAGTTTCATTGGTATCCATGCATGAAGCAGGAAGAATGCTCCATCTTGTCCTTTTCAGACAGGAACATGGCCTTCACTTTTACATTTGTAAAGGTGTTTGCAGAGCTCTCCCAAAATGAAAGAATTAAGGTGTGAGGACCCTAGTTATAAATTTCACAAACAGCAACTTAAACACAAGCCATATAGAATATGAATAAGTTCTTTTAATGATTACTAGCATCTAGTTCCAAAGCAAAGACACAATTAAACTTTTGCATGCAATTCATCAGCTTAAAGCATGCCCCCCTTGCTACTGGACAACCCCACTTCTCCTACAGACAGCAATTGTCCTTGACTTTTCCTCCTTTGCCCAAACACCTCTCCAACGGCCTGAGAAAGAATGCCAGCTGTTTTCGCGCGGGTTTCCATTCAGCGCCACGTCTCCCCCCTCCCTGCTCACTGCCTGTGTTTCATGGCAAGATGGGAGAAGTTTGGCTCCCATTGTGACATACTGCCTCTCCCATAACTCATTCCCCCTTGCAAGCATGAAAGTACATGTTCAAAGTATTTACAGTGAGCAAACAATGCATATATGAAACATAGTCAAAAGAAAAAAATTGAACACATTGCAGCAATCAGAAAGGAGAATTATCATTTCACTTTGGTTTCTTAGGAAACACGTGATGGAACACTTTTACTAATTTAGGGGCATTAATATGGTTACTGTCAACCCACTTATTGTGACCAATGTGTAAATGTTTCCACTCAACCAAGTACTAGAGCTTTTTGCAATAAATTTGAGAGTCCAGTATGCATTGTATTTCAAAGTGTTGCTCCCCCTCGATCATTGTCAGAGCTGGCAGCTGACTTGCTGGGTGCCACAGACTCGATTGCCATTCAGGTTTTAATAAACTGCAATGGAACACAGGATGAACCTTTTTTTAGTTTTTTAGGTAATTCCAACTGAACAGTCACATTATCAATGCGTTTGGTAATAGGAAAAGGAGCAATACATGTGAAGTTAAAACTGCTGAAAAACTGCGCCCACCAAATCTGTTTGGGATTCAGCTTCCTTGGGGTTTTTAAAGCCTCAAGATTTTTGTGATCAGTCCAAACTTCGAAAGGGAGTGAAGCTCCTTCCAGTAGATGTCGCCAGTGCACTAACACCCACTTAACAGCACAAGCTTCTTTCTCCCAAACATGCCAACAGTGTTCTGTGTCTGTGAACTTGCGGGATAAATAGGCGCATGGCTGCAACTCGCCTGTTTCAGCCCGTTGCAGTAGTACACAGACCACCGCCATATCTGATGCGTCTACCTGTACTACTAGGGTTTTCGTGGGATCTGGATGCCTTAACACGGGTTCTGATGTAAAGAGTGCCTTCAGTTTATCAAATGCCTCCTGGCACTCCTCTGTCCAATTCAATGCCTCCCTGGGTCTTTTTACTTGCTTTGGGTCTCCCTTCCCTTTGGTTTTTAATAAGTCTGTAATAGGCAAGGCCACTTGCGCAAAATTGGGTATGAACTGCCTGTAGAAATTTGCAAAACCTAGGAAACTTTGCAACTACCTTCTAGTTTTTGGGGTCTCCCAAGCTAACACATCCTTCACCTTTGTGGGATCCATCTTGATTCCTTTACTAGACACACGGTAACCTAGATGGTCCAACCGTTCTTTGTGAAATTCACAGTTTGACAATTTAGCATACAACTGATTTTTCAACAGTCTTTGGAGCACATCCCTAACTAGGGTTACATGCTCCTCCAAAGTTTTGGAGTAGATTAATATGTCATCTAAGTACACCAATACACCCTGATACAGATAATCATGTAGAATCTCATTTATCAGATGCATGAAGACTCCCGGGTCCCCCTGAAGTCTGAATGGCATTACAAGATACTCAAAAGCCCCCAGGTGACAATTGAATGCAGTTTTCCATTCATCTCTCTCACAAATACATACTCAAAAGTATGCTTCTCTTAGGTCCAGTTTAGTAAAAAATCTTGCCCTTCGACAGATGAGGTAACGCATCCTTCATCAAAGGTAATGGATAGTTGTTAGAAGTACAGATGGCATTCAAACCCCAATAGTCTTTACAAAGTCTTAGGGCTTTTTGGCTCGGAATAAAACTGGCGTGGCCATTGGGGAGGTGGCTGGGTGGATAAATCCACGCTTCCAGTTTTTGTCAATGAACTCTTGCAACGCCTCACATTCCCTAGCAGTCATTGAATACAACTTGTTCTTTGGTAAGGACGCCCCTGGTACTAATTCTATAGCACAGTCCAATGTTCTGTGGGGGGGGGGGGAACTGGTCAGATTCAGCATCTCCAAACACCTCTTGTAAGTCCCAATATTGCGGAGGAATTAAATCATCCTTCTTTTCTCTCAGATTCCCCCAAGTTTCCACTAACGCTGCCACCTTTTCCCCTGCTAGGCAGGATTCTTCTTGTTTAAAACCTTCATAACTCCCATCATTGAATTTAAATCACCCTGAAACCCAATCAACTTTTGGGTTTTATTCACGCAGCCACACTAAGCCCAGTAGTAGGGATTGGCTGCCGATGGGAGTTACCACAAACCACAAAATCTCTTCATGGGATCCCATTCTCATTCTCACTGGCTCTGTGTAAAACTCCACCAGGCCTCCACACATCTCAGACCCATCCAATTGGGTAAAAATGATGGGTTACTTAACTTTTCTACTTTTAGTCTCAGTCCAGTCACTATGGCAGGGTGGATTAAACCATTGCTACCAGGTTAGCTTTCTCTTTGCCTGCCAAAGTCTCTAATTGCACCCCCACCACCATGTTTGGACAACTGCAACTCACCATTGGGTCTTGGTGCTCAGCTTCAATCACCTGTCCCTCTGTGCCTCCTAGGACAGGCTCACAAAGTTTTCTGCCAGTGGGAAACCTTCATCACTGGAGGTTTGCAATTCTTCCAGGGATTTTTTACATACTGTCTTGGATGCCACTGCTGCTGACCCCTTGCTTTTGGATGGTGGAGGTTTGCTGCTTCCCACTCCCGCCTTCCCTTTTCCAACAGTTGTGGCTTGGGTACAATTAGCGATGTGATGCCCTTCTTTTCTGCATTTAAGGCAGAGGCCTCTTTTCATGCACCTTTCCTCCTCATCCCATGAATGTCGGGAGCTATTCTTGTCACCAGAAGTTGCTGGTACACTTGGCTTCTTACTAGGTGCTTGGGTGCGCTGGTGACTTTTCAGTCACAATCGCATGTCTTCCACTTCTCCAGCCAAGCATATCCAATCTCGTAAGGTTTCAGGGTCTCCCCTAAGCATGGACCATTCTAGGATCTCATGTTGGAGACCTGCTTGGAAATGTTGAATCTTTAAGGATTCTGGCCAATCAGACATCTTCACTGCCAGTCTTTGAAATTCCACTTCATACTCAGAGACTGACCTGTTTTCTTGCTTGAGGTGCTGCAGGTTGGTTCTGGATCTTGTTTTTGACAATGGGTCTTCAAACCGTTCTTGTAGGGCACCCATAAAGTCATCGAAGTCTGTGAGAATGTCCGATCTTGAGTCATACAGCTGAATCACCCAATCACTTGCATCACCCTCAAGGTGCGTGAAAATATAGCACACCTTGACCGCTTCAGTTCTGAAAGAGTCTCCGAACTCCTCCATGAAAGCTCTTACATTAGTCAAGAAACTGGCTAAATTCTTGGGATCGCAGTTGAACTTCACCTTCATATCCTTCACTACTGCTATCTCACCATGACCCAACTTCCTTGGAAGTGGCTCTGCTCGTTGGGTGCCGTTGCTGGTACGGGTGCTGGACATTGCACCCCGTCGCTGGTGGAGCTGCTGTCATTGGATGACGTCTGCTCCTTCACTTCTGTAGTGCTGCGTTGAGGCTCTCCCTCAAACCACCTTAACAACTCACCCACGGCTGCTTGCAATGTGGCTATGCCGCTTCCCATCGCTCGCATCTCTCAACCTAACGAGTGCAGTTCTCTCTCGACCTTATTGAGCCATTCTTCCACCACCATCACTCGTCATCTCACACTTCTGTCATGCTTGTCAACCATCTGATCCCATTCTGATAGCTGTTCATCTTCTTCAGCGACAACTTGCGACCATCTCGGGTGGTATTCCTTCACAAGGGTAGGTTCAGGGCCGCGGACCTTCGGGCTCAGTGATTGAACCATGCGTTGCTCCTGGGGCGATGGCCGGGCAAGCCTCACCGGATTGCTACTGGAGATACTGCCAGTCACTGTGCCCCCGGTTGCGCCCAAACACTCTGCCACCGCATCTCTGCTCCCTGTCGGCTCCACGGTTAAAGCAGAGCTGGACTGCACCCGTTCCATTAATTCTATAATTTGACTTTCCTCAGTAATTTGAGGATTTTGTGGTAAAGTCTCCATTTGAATCGTGTCTTTCTCTGAGGATCCTAGTTCTAAACTTCACAAACAGCAACTTAAACACAAGCCATATAGAATATGAATAGGTTTTTTTAATGAATACTAGCATCTAGTTCCAAAGCGAAGACACAATTAAACTTTTGCATGCAATTCATCAGCTTAAAGCATCCCCCCCTTGCTGGACAACCCCCTTCTCCTACTGGACAACCCCCCTTCTCCTACAGACAGCAATTACTGGTAACTTTCCTTTTTGTCTTCTAGGTTCATCCCCACCACCCACGCCATCACCGCTCTCTCCAGATGGTATTTGTCCTTGACTTTTCCTCCTTCACCCAAACACCTCTTCAACAGCCTGAGAAAGAATGCCGGTCGTTTTCGCACGGGTTTCCATTCAGCACCATCTCTCCCCCCTCCATGCTCGCTGCCTTCCTTTCATGGCAAGATGGGAGAAGTTTGGCTCCCATCGTGACATAAGGACACCAGGAGCTCTATGGATTATATTTCCATTTCCATTTAGTCCTCATCTAAACTTTTTATCTGTATTCAACCCCCTATTGGCAACTTAGGGTTGTTGTTATTTTTTAAATTACTCAAAATTCATTTTTTAAAATATTTTTATTAAAAATTTTCAATGCAATAAAAGTATAGAAAATTAAAGAAAAAAAAATGAAATAAGAAAAGAAATAAGAAAAGAAAAGAAAAAAGGGAGAAAAGTAAGAAAACAGAATTATGACTTCTGCCCTTCTTTCCATGAAGAAATTGCTATCTAAATTTTCCCACTTCATCTTTAACACTCTTTAATCCTCAAATCCATAAATCATCAGTTCAGGCTTTTCTTCTTTCAACAAAAAGCCCATATAAGTCTTCCAGTATTTTAAAAAGGTCTTTATCATTTTTTCCCTGACCAGATTACTCAAACTTCAGATGCAGAGTATGTAATGTTATGGTGACTAGTACAGATTCAAACAACAGTGAATTTGTAATTATATAATTAGTCCACCTTCTGTTTAAAGACATTGGCTGAAGCATTGAACTAAATGGAATGAATGTTAGGATTTGCTATTGCGAAAAACATGGAAAGTACAAACCGTTGTTACTGGATCACAATCATTTTTGAAATACCAGCAGATCACACTGGGAATCTTGTTTTTCTTTCTGGTGCATTTAGCATGTATGAGAGGTTTTATCTCCAATAAAAGCTATGGCAACAGTGCCACATAATACATTTGTAAAGGTGAGCAATATTTTAACCTTAATCTGTAACCAGAATTCTAATGCCAACCATTCCATCTCAGGGAGGCTTTGAGAACAGTTTTTCTTTCTCTTTCTATTTTTTTCCCCAAAGGATCTTAATGCATTTGCCTGTTAGGAAGAGCACTTATGTACTGTTCCAGAGCACATTAGTATGTCCTTGAAATTTATGGACTGATGCCATAAATACAGCTGCATTATTACACATTTGTCCATCTCTCATCCCTGTCACCGGGCTGTGTCACTGCAATCCAGAGAAATTAAGCTACTTTTATGGCCTAAAGTGCTGCGCAGCCTTGTAAAATAAATAAATAATGGCAGCCCTCATAGTCTTTAGAAATGTTGCCCTTGTGTGCCGCATGTAATATATCAAAGAAGCATAAAAACGTTGGTCCTTTTGTATTTGTGCTCCTCCTTCTCAAAGGCCATTTTCAGATTGAATTGGGTAATTTTTTAGAAATAAAAGGTTATTTTTAATGGTCACATTTTGCTGAGCAGTTTGCAGCATCTAGCTGACCTTGGATGCTCTTGAAGGAAAGCTAAGCAAGGTCAGACCTGATTAGAACTTGGATAGGAGACCACCAGGAGATCCCAGTGCTATAAGCTTAAACTAGGAAGTGGAAAAACCATCCCAGAAGAAAGCAATGGCAAACCACTTCCATTTTACAGCAAAGAAAGAGCATGGGTGTATTTATATAGTCAGCGGGAATTGAGCTGGGCTCCTCGGTCTTTATTATTACCAAAATAAAGGAAACGACATGAGTAACTCCGAGTCCCAGATTTATTTATTTATTTAGCAAATTTATATAGCTGCCCATCTCACCAAAAGCGACTCTGGGCGGCGTACAACAATCAGATAAAACAGCCAATATAAAAACAAAGGATAACAGTATAAAAACCATATTAATAAATATCATTAAAAAAAAGATAGAAACCATAGGTGACGGGAGGATAAAAATGGCCCCCTCAACAATGGAGCCACCTAAGCAAGTCTCCAGTTCCCCAGGAGCCCCAGGCCTGATCACATAACCAGGTCTTGAGTGTTGCATTTTTTTATTGTATTGATCTAAAAGAATCTGAGTCACAAGATTCAGTTTAAAAAGACATGCTAAGGTATTTTTTTCTCTCTCACTCACTGGAGCCACAAAGTCTGCTGGCATTCAGATTCCTCTTACCAAATAAGGATTATCTTTGTGCTTTTAAGGTGTTTTGGTTACCATATATGGTATTCTTGTTTGGCTAGGCTGACTTTGAGAAGTCACATGCTAATTGGTTTCTATGGTGATTGATTGACTATGAGCAAGAAGTTAATATGTATAAAGGTAACATCCTTTGTTAAGCCTGATGGCACTTCTCTATTCAGATGAAGATTGTTTGCTGCTGTGCCTCTTGTAGGTAACAACAAATTGTAAATATGGTTCTTGTTTTTGAATAAATGCAACTTTATTTTTTACTGCAAAGGACTGGTTTATTGATCTCTCTCAATGCAAGCTTCTAAAATTCTGAAATCAAATAAAATTAAAAGTCTCGAGGGCCTTTCGGAATATCAGAAGGGATGGAGCTGATCTAATCTTGGGGGAAAGGATATTCCATAGGGCGGGCACCCCGGCAGAGAAGGCACATTTCCTGGGATCCGCCAAATGCAGGTCCCTAGCTGATGGTACCCGCAGCATGCCTCCTCTGCGAGATCTGATGGGGCAGGCTGATGTAGTCTGGTCCAATGCCATGAAGGGCTTTAAAGGTTAAGACCAGCACCTTGAATTGGACCTGGAAGCAAACTGGCAACCAATGTAGCTCGCAGAGCAGAGGTGTAACATGCATTGTTCTCGGAGCTCACATATCTGCCCACGTTGCTGTATTCTGTACCAGCTGAAGCTTCTGGATACTCTTCAAGGACAGTCCGACGTAGAACACATTGCAGTAGTCCAATCTGGAGGTGACTAGGGCATGAGTGACTGTAAGCAGGGCCTGCCAATCCAGGAACAGGCACAACTGTCACACAAGATTAAGCTGTGCAAAGGCCCTCCTAGCCACGATTGCCACCTGCTCATCGAGCAGGAGTCATGGGTCTAAGAGGACCCCCAGATAGTGCACTGGGTCTGTCTGGGGTAGTGCAACCCCGTCCAGGACCAAAGATGGCATAGCCCTGGAACCAATGGGCCCCCAAAACCACAGCCACTCAGTCTTGCCAGGGTTCAGATGGCAAGTTGTTCCTGTTGTTCCTCCAAACACCGGGATAAGATGTTAATGGCATCACTTAATTCACCAGGAGTGGAGATATATAACTGAGTATCATCAGGATATTGATGATACCTCACCCCATGGCAATGGATGAGCTCACCCAGTGGCCTCATGTAGATGTTAAAAAGGAGAGGAGAAAGCACCGACCCCTGTGGTACCCCATATAGTACAGGCCAAGGGCAGGACTTCTCCTCAATCATCACTGACTGGAATTGACCCCGAAGGAAGGAGGTGAACCAACACAGCATCATGCTGTCCAACCCCAATCCTCTGAGCTGATCCAGAAGGATACCCTGGTTGATGGTCCCTAGCTGATGGTACCCGCAGCATGCCTCCTCTGTGAGATCTGATTGGGGCAGTCCAATGCCATGAAGAGATCAAGGGGGCAAGGATGGATGCACTACCCCGATTCCGCCCACACCAGAGATCATCCAAAAGTGCAACCAATGCTGTTTCCATCCCATATCTGGGTCTGAATCCTGACTGAAAAAGATCCAGATAATTTGTTTCCTCCAAGGCCCTTTGAAGCTGTTGTACAACCACCTTCCCCCCAAAAGGGAGGTGAGATACTGGACAAAAAATGTCCAGTATAGTGGGATTGAGTGATGGCTTCTTGAGGAGGGGATGAACCACAGCCTCTTTAAGAGGTAAAGAAGCCACCCACTCACTCAAAGAAGAATTAACCACCACCTGAACTCACTCACACAACACCTCCCGGGCCACCTTAACAAGCCAGGAGGGTCATGAAAGAGCAGTTGGCTGAGCTCACAGTCCTGAAGACCCTGTCCACTTCCTCAGGTCCAAGAGGGGCAAACCGTTCCCTGATAACCAGGAAAGATTCCTCCCCAGGGATCTCCTCTGGACCTATGACAAGGCCAGCATCCAACTAGGAACGAATCCGAGCAACTTTATCCAACAGGTGCTGCACAAATTCCTCAACACACCTCTGTAAGAGGTTCTCCATGCCCCCCTTACCCAGGAGGGCCCATGTCACCTGAAACAGGGCTGTGGGGCAGCAACCTACAGATGCAACAAGGGCAAAGAAGTTCTGGCACTTTGCCGCCCTTACCACCACAATAGTGGTGTTCGATCAAGTTCGTCCTTAATATATTCCATGTTTTTGATGTAATGTCTAGTCATCTTAGACTGAACTCTGGACTTCAAAAGACATTCAAGAAGAAAACTTGTTAACATAAAATAGAATTATCACTAAAAATAAAATTTCCCTCAAATCCTGTCCATACGACATACCAACCAATTTGGTCTGTTTTCAATAGGAAATGGAAGCATTCTATTGTGTCTACTGTCAAAAGACTTGTTAGCAGGGCTGGCAAATTTTTCCTATTCTTGTGTTTCATCATAGTTGAATGGCATCATGATCATACCTTCTAATAAATGATAAAAGGCTGAGTGGGATTTTTTTTCTCCCCTTCTTTGGTTCTGTTCATATCTTGATGGTTTTCTTGTTTCCTTGAGGTATGTCTCTTTTGTCCACATGGCCAGGAAGATCACCCCTCTCCATTGGATCTTCCAGAGTACAAGTGAGATCAACTGCACCAATAACTTGCCAGCTTTCAAACATCTCCATCAGCAGCAGGCACCTCTCCAAGGCAGGGTACCCTAAGTATTTAAACAAGAGAATAACATACATGTTGCTGGATGAAGGCTGTCAAGAATTCAACCTCATAGTACAGTTTTTGCATGACTGGTCCTGATCAAGGAAAGGAGATGAACAGGAAAGTTTGCTTCCATGTGCATATGACTCTTCCTGGATCAGACAAAGACCAATACTGATTTATTAAAGCATAAATAATCTGCCCTATTTTAAGAGAATAAATGAAACAATACAATGAACCATAATGCAAATCTCCAACTCAGCACTGAAGCGTTGTACTGTATATTAAAACAGAAGAAAATAAAACAAACAGTCCACCACTGCCATTTGAACTATGAGATTCATATTATACTCTTCTCTTCAGAAATTTAGGAGGATGTGGGCTACATACATGGAATTTCATTCCCTGCTTCCCCCTACCCACCCAAAAAAGGGCAATTTCCTGCATGAAACACTGCAGCAGCCCCTTTGTACTTAACATCGTGAATCTTTCAGATTGAAGGGAAAACGATCATTCTCATTCAAAGGTAACTGTGGAATTCATAGTTTGATTTAGTTTTACTCAGTACAGCAAACCATGTGAGTTAAATGCCAATTCCTTCAAAGAATGCGAGCAAGAAAGGAAATCTTGGGCTTTTTAAAAATGGCTATAACCATAACTAAGTAGACTACTTTAGCTTATTTTGGCACTGGGTCCTTTTATCGATGCTGCAAGACTGGTTGCTGATTTAATTAGTACACAGTTTCAACTTTTACCCTTTCCCCTTCAAGCTAGGCTCCAGAAAGCATCTGCAGCAGTCTTGTTTTGATTACTTCTTTATCTTTCAGGGGAAGATTAGGATCAGGACCTGTTCCTTCTCCCTCCCCTCCTGACCATAATCCATTTTAGAAAAGAGTTAGCAAGGGCTGCAGCCTAACCCAAATTCCACATTGCGTTTGCAATTATCCATAGGATTTGTGGAGCACAAAGCAAAAATGCTCGCTTTCAGGGGGACATCTGCTCTAAATAAAATGATGCCATAAATTTTAAAGACAACCATCGCCGTCTCTGTTGTCGTAAAGGCAAACCATTTTTGCTTGTCAGAGCAGGTTCTCATGTTCATCCTCTTGCCAATGAGGTCAGTCATGTTTATTTTGGGGCTCTCTTTATACACACCCTTCTCCCTGGCTTTAATGAAATTAGCATGTAATGCTTTCGACGCCTGCATATATCAACTTTCATTCTTTGGGAAACATGTGAACATCATTAAAACACATTTTCCATATATTTTCCAAAATAACCTCCTAACATAATCAATGAAACTCAAACTGGGCAGGGGTGTGGGTCCTCCTATTCTGATACTATCTTGAGTTGCATCTATTTAATGCTGCTTGAATATTAGCCTCTGTCGTGATTTTGGGTTCAAATTCCTATGTTTCATGAGCAAGTAGATATTAATAGTGAGCTAACATTTAGCATAAATGTCTCTGACTCTAAGATAAGATATAATTGGGTTGTGTTTTATTTCTAAGCAATCATCAAGCCTTTTCTGATATTCCTTTGAAGTCAGGAGGCAAAAAAAAAAGTCATTATATAGACAGGCTGATAATGATAACATAACTTATCGCAGGCAAATTGAGAAAATAAAAGCCCTAAATTTTGTGTGTGCATGTGTGTTTTTAGACTGTGAAATAAGAAATGTAGGCAGGGTTACAATATCTTTTATCCAGGATAGTGTTTAGCAGTGGTCTGTTTGAATGGGAAAAGATGTCAGGAGGGAAAGGTGACCTTCACAATTCTTCCTTCTTGCTGCATGCAATTTTGTACCCTAAAAAACTGTACCCTTAAAGTTGGAAGAATGATGAAGGGATCTTAAAAACAAAGCAGCAAAGATCACAACCCTGCCACTTTCCTCCAGGTGAAATTCATTCTGGGTCCCAATGCTTTCCATGAATAGTAGGATCCTTTCCTTCACCTCATGGCCAATTCACTAGATTGGGTCCACATTAATCATTCTTAGAGTAGAGTTTTGCTATCTGTATCTTGATTCTTAAGAATTCTATATCTTAAGCTATAAAGACAATGCCCATTAAAACCTTCTCTGACATCTACAGAGTAACAAAAGCAAAGAGAAATAAATATAGAGCCTCTACTTCCCTTAAGTAGACAATGTCTACTATAGACAATGTCTATAAAGACAATGCCCATTAAAACCTTCTCTGACATCTACAGAGTAACAAAAGCAAAGAGAAATAAATATAGAGCCTCTACTTCCCTTAACTTTAACCTTATATTTTGGGCAATGTTGCGGGTCAGACCTACAAAATGGAAGCAAGCCACTTACAGAAGACATTTTATCTGAGTTCTGCTCTGCCCCAACTTCCCATTCTGGAGTACACATTACAAGAGTTATGAACTTCTCCTAAAACATTCAATTTTCAATTTTCAAATTCAAAATTCAGATTTATTTATTTCAGTCCCAGGCCAGCATAAAACATTTATTTATTTATTTATTAATCATATTTATACCCCGCCTATCCCCTCCCTATCGGAGGACTCTAGGCGGCTTACAGCATTGAATTCATATATTAACATTCAATATTACACAATGTTTTTACCGCGCGCTGGGGAACGGGGTAGGGAACCGACTCTTTCTTCAGTGGGTATTGGACTACAAGTTCCAGGATACCTTGCTTCTGAGTCGGCTGCTGACGTCCTGGATGTTGTTCGGGATTCGTCGTCCTCCGCCGTCCTCCGCCGCCATTTCGCAAGGTGGTCTTTCACTCTGGAGGCGACCCCCGATGTTTTAAAATAACATTTAAAACAATAGGATTTAAGAATCTTCCCAAGCATAAAAATCTGTGAGTACAAACAACAGATCAATAAAGATTAAATTTGTAGCACAGAACTCTAAAATCCTTGTAGTCTGAACATCTTTGAATCTATGTTTATTACATGAATGTATATTTATTACCAAATAAGTTATGATTAGTGTTAGCTTTCGAAGAATATATGGTTGTGTGTGTGTTTGCATGTATGAAACAGTAACCGTATGTTATCATAAAAGTAATAAAATATAATAAACATGATATTCTATGCTATATAAAATGAAAATGAAAATAACAAAATGTTCTACACTTAAAGGTTGTAATAATATGACTATTAAATAATGTAATAAAAAAACCCTATAGACCACAGCAGTACAATGCAACATATAAGTGGGGTTTTGTCAGATCTATTTAACTCTTAGAAACAGCCAATTCCTGGCAAATTTTACAAGCACTTGTGCAAAACTTAGTAACATTGTATATGACTGTAGTATTACAATTGGAAAAATAAAACAAATCAAAACATAAAACTATCACCACAGCTGGGCAGACCTCTAAGTAATGGGTAAATGGGAGATATTCAAATGTCTGTATAAAATAACCAATAAAGAACATTATATTTTACTTATTTACAGTATTTATAACCCACCCCAGTCCCAAACGACTCTGGGTGGTGTAGGAGATCAAATGAAAAGAAAACAAACAAACAAGCCCCCCTAATATTGAATAGTTAAATCAGAAAAACACCAAATAACAACAAAAACCCATCAAAAGTAAAGATAAAACTCCAAATAAAACTCAGATAGGTGCCCACAATCAGTCAGCTGGGACTAAAACATGCTGCAAAAGTGGGGATGGGTGGGGGCAGAGAATTGCAGCAAGATAGGGGCTGCACTTATTTCTACAGGGAGCATTTTCCATGGGCCAGTCACTCTCTCAGCCCAACTCACCGCACAGGGTTGTTGTTGTGGGGAAAATAGGAGGAGGAAGGAGTATTAGGTATGTTCTCCGCCTGTTATGGAATGTGTCTCTGAAGGGGGTGTGATGTGGTGGATTTCGGCAGTGCCGCTGGTTCTCAGGAAGGAGGGAGCACATTTCAAGGAGGTGGTAGCGATAAGAGGAGGCACAGTCTGGGGAGCAATGGTGGGAAAATGAAGAGGTTCAGAATAGCCCCGCCCTAGAGCTCTCCCAGGTTATTTCCCCTTAGGTAAAGTCAAGTAGCTTTAGTCTGGCAAGATTCTGTCTATACGGTATGAACAAATAAAGATCTGAAATTTGAATGGACTTTGTCGTTCTTGGGCTGGCCCTGACACTGCCTTGAGTTATTTATAAAAATAATAAAGGTGGGATAAAAAATCTTTAAAAAAAAGTCCTGCCATCCCTACCCAGCTCCTGAGAACTTCATATGGGGAGGGGGGAGGAATTTCATCCGGCCCTTTCCTGATGACCAGAGCAGACGACCAGACTCCATTCTGCCAAAGAGTCATCTGAAGTTCAGTTGGTTCAATCTGCCCGGATTCAGAGGGATCTTGGCACTCCAGGAAAGGAAAATTCCTCTATCTTCTGTCAAACACAGCTAAAGGAGGAGCATACAGCTTGCTAAGAAGGGGGCTCTTCTATTTCTAGATGCTTGAAACAAGCTGCAGGTGCTATTACATACCTTTGACTATGGATAGAAAGGAGGTGAGGAAGCCTGCTTAAGACTGTTTGCTGTTCTGTGCCCTTTATTTGCTTTTTATAGATGTAATACTACCATGAGGATCGGAACCCATCACCCAGGGTGCTTTAACATTCAGCTTTGTAGGTTCTTCCCTTTTGCCATAAACCATGGAAGGGTAAACCATGGTCCAAAGCTCATATGCTGCCTTTGACCATCCCCTTCTCCCCCCAAAATAATAGAATGCTTGTTTCCTAGTACCATCAATCTTACAACACTAAGTATTCTGATCCACATGTGACTACCAGTGAACAATGTTGATGCTTCCTGCTGCTGATTACACCCGAAAACCAGTATTCTGCAGTTGGTTGCTGGGTGAGAAGGGAGAATGATTATATGCACACATGTGACCCTCAGCTTGGCAACATGTATGTTAATTATGCCATGAACAACTCTGGTTCAGATGCGGATGGAAAGGGCATTCCTAGAACAGAAGCAATAGCCCTTGCACCATTTGCACACAGTCTAGTCCATTAATGGTACTGAATAAATTTCAAGAAAGAGTAGCAGCAGTGAAATGCATCTGCCCATTAGATTTTACGAGATGCAAAACCTTAGACAAGGTATTATTTAAATACCGAACATTAAATTGTCTTAGCCATTAATTTCTTGTTTTAGAAAGACTTCAATCTAATTTATGGGCGCTTTGCTGAAGCAGACAGAGAACAGAAAGAAAATGCATTAATTTTAACACCTGAGATATAAATATATCTCATGAACTAAGGGTGACAAACATTAGCTAAAAGTGTGTCAATCTGATAATAGCACTACTTTGATGTAAGTCATTGTGTAGGAGAGAGCCAGTTTGGTGTAGTGGTTAAGGCACCAGGCTAGAAACCAGGAGGCTGTGAGTTCTAGTCCCGGTTTAGGCACAAAGCCGGCTGGGGGACCTTGGGCCAGTCACTCTCTCTCAGCCCTAGGAAAGAGGCAATGGCAAGCCACTTCTGAAGTCTTGCCAAGAAAACTGCAGGGACTTGTGCAGGCAGTTGCCAGGTGTCAACATTGACTTGAAGGCACCAAAAAAAAAAAGTATAGGAGTGTGTGTGTGTTTGTGTGTGCGCACAGTGTATGGGCTAGACCCTCCCAAGTCCAGATGGGAGATTCCACAGAAGGTCGTGGAGAATGACAGGGCTAAGATCCTGTGGGACTTCCAGATCTAGACAGACAGGCAGGTACTGGCCAATCAACCAGACATTGTGGTAGTAGACAAGGACCAGAAGACAGCGGTGGTGATAGATGTAGCAGTGCCAAGTGACAGCAACATCAGGAAGAAGGAGTATGAGAAGCTGGAGAAGTACCAGGGCCTGAAGGAGGAACTAGAGAGGATGTGGAAAGTGAAGGCCAAAGTGGTCCCAGTGGTGGTAGGAGCACTCAGGGCTGTGACTCCTAAGCTGGGAGAGCAGCTCCAACAGATCCCAGGAGCAACATCAGAGCTCTCTGTCCAGAAGAGTGCAGTGCTAGGAACAGCTAAGATACTGCGCAGAACCCTCAAACTCCCAGGCCTCTGGTAGAGGACCCGAGGTAGAGGAAGACACATACCACCCATAAGGGTGAGAAGGGGATTTTTTTTATATGAAAATTCGGATGCACTACCTGATGTTCTAGAACTAAAATATTGGGGAGAATTTAATGTTATGTCTATGGCCATACATTACTTTGGTTGGCAATAATAATAAGGTAGAAGAAGCAGGACAGGATATTTTTTAAGGATTTGTCTTTTGGCTGTTTCTGTCCCATAATAAATCAATTCATTTGTACCTAGAATATTATATACTAGAACTGTATTATGTTGCACTTTGGTCCCACCATCATCAAGGACAAAATTCAGTATCACTGATCTCAATGAGCACTAAGTGCAACATCTGTTGTCAGGATCCAACTCAGGATAAACCCATATACCACCCCATTAACTGAGTCCTGTTCAGATAGCATTCTCACATGTAAACTGAATATGTGAGCCAAGCAAACTAGCCATAGGAATCCTCTTTCAGTTATGCCATTTTTGCCTTCTCTGCCAACAAGCAATTCAGGATGGAGCTTATCATTTCCAGTCTCCCTTCTAGTCAGGTTTGCTAGGTTAGGTTAAGATGGAAACAGCAGCCCTCCAGATGCTGCAAAACAGTTCCTAACATTTGTCATCAAGGACTATGCTGACTACTACTTAGGAAAACTCAAAGGCTCATCCTGGCAAACTGAAACTAGGGAACATACTGTACAATTTATTCCAATCTGAAAAAAAAAACTTTTTTCAACACTTTTGAAAAACTTGCCCAATCAAACAGAGGTATTTTATATAGATTACTTTAAAGGAGACACCAATCCTACAGTTATACGTATATTTATGCCAACATTTGTTCCAAAGATATACCACTAGGAGGGTGCCATAATTGGAAAAGGTGGTTAATTGGATTGACTGATAGATTAAGGGGATAAAATGTGTTTCTTTGTAATGTTGGTAATTTTGTATTATGGTCTATGACCATAATAAATGTTCTTTGATGTGGTTATACTGATTGAAGCTACAGGAGCTGTAGTTGCATATTCGGGGAAACCACAGATCCTCATCCTTGCTTAGATGGAGAAATGATAACTCTCAACCTAAGGGCCCTCTCTTGTTCAATGGAGACAACTCCTGATCTTATTTGTCCAGATTTGTCACTTTCCATTATGCCATGCAGGCTTTCTGTAAATACGTTGGTGACTTGGATAAGAAGGCGCTTTCTTTATATTCTGGAGGTGTTCTTCCCACTTTATAAACTGTATTCGATCTCAGCTATTCCATGTTTCCTAAATTCTTGCTATAAATTCATGTCTCACTTTGATTTCTTCCCTGTGTCTTAGTTTCTTTTTCTAGTACATTTAACATTCCTAATCAATATCATCCCTTGTTTAAATATTGCAACCATATTTGCCGGCTTCTAGCCTGCTTTCTTGCATTCATTGGATGGTGTGTACATTTATTGGTTATTCTGTGCCTATACCATCTTCAGTTTATTAAGTCCCATGTTCTTTGTTTCACTTGTCTCTGCTCTTCCTGGAGAAGGAAACCACCAACTCTTTTGGATTAATGTGGTTTGCATTTTCAGCTCAAGTGTATCTTATTTAAAAGCTGTCTTCAGAGCTGTCTTATTTAAAAGCTGTCTTCGAAGTGGCTCTTCGGCTAACAAACGGAGATGAGCACTGGCCCCTAGAGTCGGACACGGCTGCACAAATGTGCGGGGGGAACTTTTACCTTTACATGTTACTGTATATGGAAATACGTGTAATAGACTGAAAAGAGAAGACGAAGAAGCTGCTGTTTTGGGGTAGCAGTGGTAGTTGTAGGAGTGGGCAAATTGGGCAAATGCCCAAGCTTCACATTTGAAGGGCATCTCAATTTTAACATAATTTCAGCAAATTAAGAAGGAAACATAGAGTGAGAAGCTGGCTGGCCTTGTCCCCTTAGCCAGGCATCCAGATGAACCACTCTATTTGTATGATGACATCAACTTCAAACAAAATCCCCAACTTTGATATACATCTTTAAGTGTGACATTAAAAAAACATATCCAAACTTGTGTGTAGTATTTCACATTCTTCTCACTCTACCAGTAACAACTGTGTCTAGTGAGAGGTCATTTGAAAATAACACTCTTCTGTGTCATGAGAAGGTGCAGTGAGCGATGATCTCAACTGGAATAAAATTGGAAAAGGGTTAGCTTATTGAGGCTCACAATAGTTTTATTACTGAAAACTACAGCCATGTCATTAAATTATCGATTTGTGTTCTCTTATGATATCAGGTGAAGATATATGAAGATAGAATGAAGTCTTCATCATGAGAATATATGACGAACAGTATTTAACTTTTTTCTTATTTGCTTTTATTTATGAATTATTATCATTGTACTTTCACAATTTGGTCATGGGACATGGGTTGAGAAATTTTAGAATATAATTATATATATCTAAAATTGGTAAATTGCTAAATTGGTAACCTGCATTAATCTTTTGGGGGCACCCAATCACACTTTTCCCTAAGGTCCCCAGATGCCATGGCCACCACTGTGAGTGTTTGGTTAAAGGACACTGTAGTACATGATTCAAACACTGTAGTACATGATTCCCCTCCTGCTATATCTCTATATAAAGTTTAAAAATGAGTGTTTTATCTACATTTTAATGACCTTTCTGAAGTCAAGTTGGGATTTGGCACAGAGAAAAGAGGGCATAGGTCACACAATATTTTGCCATTTCTTCACAACAATTCTTTAAAAAAAGGCCAGTATTATGACCCAGTAGTAGTATTATTTAGTTAGCTCCTTAAATATTGAAGCAATGGTAGTAAAACTATAATGTGAAGTGAGATCTTGTTGGATGGCATCTCTTTATTGCAAAGTGAATTTCTCTTCTGCTATTTTATGAATAGCAATCTGTGTCGTTCACAACAAATGGGGAATTCCAGCCACAGTCATCTTAGTATTCTCTCCATTTCATAAGCCTAACTATTAATGCTTATCCATTTGCAACTTTTTTTTTTAGTCTTTAACGCTGTCTTGACTCCTGGTCACTACATAGACAAGTCTGTGCAATTTTCTAGTCAGCAATTTTCTGGTTTGCTTTCTTCCTAGGGTTGAGAGAGAATGACTGGCCCAAGGTCACCCAGCTGGTTTTTGTGCCTAAAGCAGGACCAGAACTCAGGTTTTCTGCACCTATTCTAGCACCTTAGCTACTACACCAAACTAGCTCTCTCTGCTAACTATAGATGTCAACTTGCTTCTTCCAGCCTGTATTTTTCCCCCTCCTCTTAGGCACAAAAACTAATCCAGCGTTTCTCTTTAGTCCACCCTGGAAAATAAAATTAAACGTCTGCTGTTTGTCCGCCACTGAATGTTTACTCCAATTACATTCCCACGGTAGCAGTTTCCATTGTTAGTTTTTGAAGAACAGAATCAGAGGAGGGACTCACAAGGCAGGGGTTTATTTATTTGCTTGTTTTTTTGCTTAAAATTAAATTACTCATGGAAAGATTATATTTTTGCTGCCGGCAGATCAAGACAGGTTCAGCTCTGCCTACGAAGAGGCAGCTTTTCAGGACGATACCTCACAGCTTGGAGTGTTAATAAACACATGCCATGCAGACCTATCTCATGTGAAGCCAATGTCTCATTTTCTGTTCTTATTTCTAACCTACACACTTTTATTACCAAAGTCTCTTCCTCCCATCTAGCTCAGTCTTCTGTTCTATTGATTTCAAGTGTTGTAAATTCTGTAGCCTGAGTCTAGCTTGTGCCTCTCCTATTCCCCTGTTGAGTCTGGCCTGACTCTTTCCTGTCAGGGGTGGCTTGCTTCTTTCCTCTTCAATAGGATCATCCATCTCCACTGGAAGACTTTCCCACAAGGCTGGCTGGCTTTCTTCTTCTTTCCGCCAAGCAACGCTGACCTACTTCTTTTCTCTTGTATAAAAGCATCCAGATCTGTTCTGCCAGGATTGGCGTGCTACACACTCTTCTCCGATTACCCTCTCACAACCTCTTTTTTCAGCCCATTCCAATTGCCCCCTCCACAAATCAGCTTGTAGTACTCCTGTATGCATAGTCATTGAGGTGATCAGGAACCTAACCTGGATTCTGGCTATGAATCTAAAAGGGATTCATAGAGACACTGAATCGCAGGTTGAGAGGAAACTTGATTATGGGAATTGTGAACTCGATAATCTCCCTGCCTGCCTGCCTGCCTTCTGCTTTCCAGCTACACAAACTGAGTTTCTTTATCGGAAAGAAAATCAAGAACATTAGCTAAGGAGTTATTTGGAGTTGTCTATCGTATTTATTCCATCTGATTCTTCAAATGACCCATTACCATATATTAAAATATGAAATGTGATATTGCTCTTTTGTTTCTTTTGTCAAACTATTGCTTTGGTAGAAGCATAACGCATAACCAAAACTGTATCCATGAGCTACTGTGAAGTTAGAAAAAAAATCATAAATCTTTTATTTCTGAGTGACTGATAAAAAAGAAAAGGTCTGCAAAGCAATGAATACCTCTTTGGGTAAAAGATGAAAGTCCCATCAAAAAATAATTGATACTCTTGCGATCAGTGAGAGCAAATTAAAAACCTGTCTTTTTTATGAAATCACTCTCTTGTGTGAACTATGCAAAGGTTCAAAGTTGTAAAATATTTGTTTTCCAGTAGGTGATTCTCAAATCATATAACTGGCTGGCACGTAGCCTGCTCTTATCTTATTTATTTTATCATGGACATCCATTAAAACAGAAATAATCCATTGCAACTTTTAAACCTTTTCCCATTATTAATTACTTAGGCTAGTTATTAAATTTGGCACCTTCTCTCAGTAAGTTGTGCATGCATGTATGTGTGTGTGTGTGAGGGACAGACCAAGAGAGGTGGTGTGTGTTTGTGTGTGTGTGTGTGGCTGTTGATGCTTTTGTGAAAACCATAAAGACCATGTTGAGGGCCCACAGGAATAATAAAATATTAATTTGATGGCAAAAAATTAAGTGCTTAAAGAAAGAAGCTGTTGTCTATCCCATGAGTAGCTTTTAAGACACTGATGTCAAGCTTTGAATGTGTCTATTTTTAGCTGAGCTAACCACATGTAATGGGATCTAAGTAACTGTCTGACTTCAGTCAAAGATTTCACTGGTGAAAACCAATAATTTCTCCTTTCTGTCACAGTGTCAGTGTTAAAACACTTTTAACAATAATATTTGGGTATGAAAAGATCTACTACATTTCTGCTAACAATGCTAAAAACTATCTCGCTGCAAAAGTGCAAGATTAGTATCTGCACTAGGCATATGCATCAAGGTGATTTCTTATTAACAGTGGGAGGCAGTTGTGTCATGCCATCAGAGTTCATCCAGTCTTGCTCAGAAAATGAACAAGTCTGTGTACCAAGGATGGTCATTCCCTTTTAGAAAATGAGACTAAACATTCAAAATATGCCACCATTTCCTCTGTGATTCAGTCACACACAACACAGCAGATCCCTTAGACATAAAGATCCAATAATCACTGCATCTGGAATATTTTTTGTTAGGTGCACTGCTCTGCAGTCCAGCTATTAATAGCACTGAAAATCCTCATATGCCTCCCAGCTCTGTCTCCAATGAAGCCAGTGGCCCAACTTACCTGCACACACTTTTCTGGAATTAAACAAGGAACGGATGTGCAGGAAGATTTGCTACTGATGTTAATGCATGTGCATCTAATGTTACATGTTTTTCTTGGAACAGGTTGAAAGGGAATTAAAAAGCTGTACTGGGCACCATAAGGATCTCCTGCCATGCACAAAGTTTTCTGATCTATTTGCCCAAGAGAGGATTGTGTCCTTGAACCTTTTGAAGGAAACATTTCTAAAAAGTGCAGATAGTTAGATTCATCTACAGCAGCTGAGTATTTGGCTCCCAAGAAATGTCTTCTCCTTAAATACATGCCACACTGAAATTAATAGGTAGCATGTTACTTAAAATATGTCATTGGCGATCACTCGTAGCCGAGTAAGATTGTCTTCCAAAGGTAAAATTTTAACGGTGAATCCGTAAGTGGCTATAAAGGCCAATTCTGGATCCGCACAACCTCCCACAATGAGGGCATAGGTTTCCGGGTGGGAGACGGTCATGATGAGGGTTTGCCTGACGTGCCTTCCTTTTAGCTCTCTTCTCCTTTTCGCCCTGTACTCGTGCTTCTTCAAAGTCCATAGCGCCATTAATAAAGGCTGACCTCCAATTGAAACGCTCATGAGTTAGGGCTTCCCAGTTCTCAATGCTGATATTACATTTTTTTAAATTAGCTTTGAGAGTATCTTTGAATCTCTTTTGCTGTCCACCAATATTCCGTTTTCCATTCTTAAGTTGGGAGTAAAGTAGCTGCTTTGGAAGACGATGGTCAGGCATTCGAACAACATGACCAGTCCAGCGAAGTTGATGTTGGATGATCATTGTTTCAATGCTGGTGGTTTTCGCTTCTTCTAATACGCTAACATTAGTCCGCCTATCTTCCCAAGTAATTTGCAGAATTTTTCGGAGGCAGCGTTGATGGAATCTTTCAAGAAGTTGGAGGTGGCGTTTGTAGAGGGTCCATGTTTCACAGGCGTACAGAAGGGTTGGTAGTACAATGGCTTTGTAAACAAGCATTTTGGTCTCCCTGCGAATGTCCCGATCCTCAAACACTCTACGCTTCATTCGGGAGAAAGCTACACTCGCAGAGCTCAGGCGATGCTGAATTTCAGCGTCGATGTCGGCTTTTGTTGATAGATGGCTGCCGAGATAAGAAAAGTGGTCGACATTTTCTAGTGACACACCTTTAAGCTGGATTGATGGCGCTGCAGAGGGATTGGTTCGAACTTGCTGGTAAAGCACTTTGGTTTTTTTAATGTTAATCGAGAGGCTGAGCTTTTCATAAGCTTCTGCAAAGATGTTTAGGATAGTTTGAAGATCTTCCTCGGAGTGTGCACAGACTACGTTATCATCAGCATATTGAAGTTCTATAACAGAAGTTGCAATTACCTTATTTTTTGCTTTCAGCCTACTAAGATTAAAAAGCTTTCCATCTGTTCGATATATAATTTCTACACCAGTAGGAAGTTTCTCTTCAACAAGGTGCATAATCATAGCGATGAAGATAGCGAATAAGGTTGGAGCAATAACACATCCCTGTTTAACGCCAGATTCCACTTTAAATGGATCGCTTTGAGAGCCATTGTTATTCAGGATTGTTGCCATCATGTCGTCATGGAGTAACCGCAAGATGTTCACAAATTTATCAGGGCATCCGATTTTCAGAAGGATGGTCCAGAGAGCAGTACGATTTACAGTATCAAAAGCTTTAGTCAGATCAATAAACGCCATGTACAGAGGGCGGTTTTGCTCCTTGCATTTTTCTTGAAGCTGTCGTGCAGTGAAGATCATATCCACTGTTCCCCTGGAAGGGCGGAAGCCATTTTGCGTTTCAGGGAGGATGTCTTCTGATACAGATAGGAGACGGTTTGCAATGATCTTTGCCAGGATTTTGCCTGCTGTGGCTAGAAGGGAGATGCCTCGGTAGTTTCCACAGTCTGTTCTATCACCCTTTTTAAAGAGAGTGATAATTATGGCATCCCTAAAGTCTGCTGGAATCTCCTCCCTCATCCAGATTTTTTCGATGAGCTTATGAAGTTGTTGTGTAAGTTCAGGCCCGCCTTCTTTAAAGACTTCAGCAGGAATCCCATCAGGTCCACTAGCTTTGTTATTTTTCATTTGTTTAGTGGCTTTACTGACTTCCTCCAAACTAGGGGTACTGCAAGCTCATTTCTTATTTGTTTTTGTGGGATTTGCAAGAAGACTTCGTCAGCCACAGTAGAGTGACGATTAAGGAGATTGTAGTAATGCTCTTTCCAGCGCAGTGCAATAGACTCTTTGTCCTTTAGAAGTTTAGCACCATCTACTGAGCGTAAGGGATTTGTACCATGGTTTGTTGGTCCATAGATGGCCTTTATGGCATTAAAAAAGCCCCGTGCATCGTGAGCATCTGCAAAATGTTGGGTTTCTTGGGCTTTTTTTATCCACCATATGTTCTTAAGTTCTCTAGTTCATCTTTGGACTTCTGCCTTTGCACTGGCGTAGATTTTTTTCTTAACGGCACAGTTAATATCTTTTTGCCATATCTGGAAGGCTTTCCTTTTCTTGTCAATAATATGTTCAATCTCACTATCGTTCTCATCAAACCAGTCCTGATGTCTCTTAGTCTGGTATCCGATAGTTTGTTCACAGGCTGAAATGATAGAAGTCTTCAATTTAATCCAGTGTTCCTCAACATTTTCAGGAAGTTCCATAGGCAGATGTTCCTTGAGAGTTGATTGAAAGCAAGCTCGTTTAATAGGATCTTGAAGGGCCAGTGTATTCATTTTACGCCTTGGTTTTCTTCCTTGGAGCCTACGATGAGGGACAATCTTTATGGCCATCGTGGATCGAATTAATCGATGGTCTGTCCAGCAGTCATTGGCGCTCGTCATGGCTCTGGTGAGAAGTACATCACGGCGATCTCTAGCACGGACAATTACATAATCTAAAAGATGCCAGTGCTTCGACCGTGGGTGCTTCCATGATGTTTTAAATTTATTTTTCTGGCGAAAGAGTGTGTTAGTAATGACAAGGTTATGCTCTGCACATTTAGTCAGAAGTAAGATTCCATTCGTGTTGCTGTTGTCAACTCCTTTCCCAATGATCCCTGGCCACAAATCAAAATCACGCCCAACTCTTGCATTGAAATCGCCCAGGAGGATAATTTTATCCTCCTTTGGTATCTCTGATAAGATGGTGTCCAGCTGGGTATAAAATTTTTCCTTGATATTTCTTGGAGTGCTGCTATATCGATATTAAAACGTCTCAGCTCCCTTGCAATAATGGCAGTCCTACGTTCAGGTCGTTCACTATCCATATTGTCTTGCAGTGTCCGTATATTCCATGTTCCAAAATTCATGTGTTTTTTACGACCGCTAGATGGTGACCCCACTGGTCGCGGTAATCCAGTCAGGGAGAAAATGAGGCAGACTATGTTTAGGGCACCTTTTCTAGCCCCCTCCCCATATGGGGTGAGCAGAGTGGATCCTAAATAGGGCTGCTCAGTCGTGGATACAGCTGCCGAACTACTCAACTGCCTCGATCCTTGAGTCAGGGCGACTGAATCCGTATCCACCGCCCATGTGCTGATCCATGACTAGGAGCTTCCGGATTACACAGTCCTGCCCCCGTTGCCATTCGTCAATCGCCATGGGACTTTTGGTTGTTTTGGGTTTGGTGTGGTTGGAAGACGCCTGTGCGTGAATTTGTTTTATGTGTGGAGATCGGTGCACAACGATCAGCACACAACCTTCACAGAAAAAGGCTCTAATCCAATGGCATGGATACCATGACGATTGGTGACCTTTTGTCTGCTGCAGCCTTCATCCGCCTTCGCAGCCGTTGTAACAATACACCTTGTTATCTTCCGCCTGTTCTGCTGTTGAGGACTTTCTTGGATCGTTCTTTGTCTGGTTCCTCCCCCTGGACCTTACCGCCATGGGTGACCCTGCCAGGAGTACATGACTCCCGACGGCTTCGCTCACAGGGTTCATTGGGAACACACAAGCCCACTCACCACAACAAGGTGACGATCCAGCGAGTGAGTTAAAATATGTAACAGAATAGGAACTTTGTTTTCTAAAAGCTAGGTCAAAAGCAAATTTTAAGCTGATTTGCAATCTTGGATTGCTTAGTGATAGCTGTTAAAATTATATCTATATCTATGTTGATATTTATCTCTATCTCTATCTTTATCTACACACACACACAATCATAAATGCCTCTAAAACAATTCCTTTAGTTTTTATTTTACTTTAATTAATAAGTTTAAACTGAAATTGTCCTGCCATGGCTCACTGACACTTTTAAGTCTTCATGCTGTGTTTTAAATTGTAATTCAAATTAAGAGAGCTAGAGCAAATCCAAGGAACACTGTCAAGTCTTAGGTTTATTAGGAAGATAATAGGCAACTATTTATATTGTTTTGGGGGGCTTTACTATACTTAGATTAAGGTAAGGGCTTCTTTCTGAACAGACATATATTGGTTTACAATATTAACGTACACATCTTAGAAAAGAAAAGATGGGTGATACACAGAACCGACATTAAGGTAGCTACAAAATCAGGAGTACGATATAAAGAAATCAAAACTTTAACATTTTTTCAGCTGTAAAAATTGTGATATTCATAATAATTTTGAACTAATTTCCTAATATGTTTGAGCTGAAGGATCTAATTCAGAAACAGCTGGTCTCAGTTGAATTAAGCACATACAAGCCTTAATATTTTTTCCCAGCAATTTTATTAAGGTTTTTAGAAAGAACAATAAAACAAAGGAAAAAACAAGAAAGGAAGAAATACAGTGTGTATAAGTGTATAAGTGTATAAGTGTATAAGTGTATAAGTGTATAAGTGTATAAGTGTATAAGTGTATAAGTGTATAAGTGTATAAGTGTATAAGTATAAGTAACCTCCTTTTAAGAAAGTGACTTCCCATACTCATTACAAGTATAAACAATTTCATAATCTCTTCACCTCCTCTTAATTAACAAATATAAAACTCTTCATCCTATAACCCATCTCTTAGTAATAAACAAATCAGATAAGTAACATCTTCTCCTTATCCAACTGTCAGCAAAATGCCCAAACAGAGCTCTAAAATATTAAAAGTAATTAACAAATATAAAACTCAACTTTCCACATCTCTTAGCTGTAAGCAAAACCCCATTTAAAAGGCATAAAAAGGTCCCAATATCCTAGTATAAACAAACCAAACCTAACAAAAAGTGATCATTTCTCTTTAAAAAAAAATCACACAGTCAGATACAAAGCATTTGGATACTAAACAATTGGGATATAGAAAATAGCTATAAAGTAAAAAATTTAAACACCAAATAAGCAAATTCAGTATACCATATTTTTTTTCAGTCAAAATATCAGTAAATCCAGGAGGAACCACCCAGCATAACAACATGTCCCATTTTAACCCAGGTCTGAGCCTTGAGTGAATGACTGACGAAATATCACTTGCTGTGATATACAAGGATGCAAAAGAAAACATGAAGCAGTGCAGGATCACTACCAGTCAGGGACCAATGCAGAATTCAGCCCCTGGTTGCTTATTTAGTGCTTTCTAAACTCATGAATCAGCCTTTCCTCCATGTAGTTTCTTTGCTTGCCTAAATTGAACTAATTAATTGAAAACTGCCATATTAGACCAGTTACCTGGGAATGTTGACCACTCACTATGGAAGACAGGAAGGAAGGAAGGCATATTCATTAAAAAAAAGTGGGAAGGCATTACTCTGATGTACATACCAGGAAATCTTGGTGAAGATTTACCTAAGAAATGTCAGATGACATTTGGTGACTCACCTTACACATAACAAGACATTGTTATGTGTAATGAGAACCACCTTCATAACCAGAAGATAATCATTTCATTTTGTTGTGTTTGTCTGCAACTGGGAAGACTGGATGAAGCCACCAAAGCAACTTTTTCCAAGATAAATAAAGTTTATTTCAAGTTGAGCTGTATTCTGGATGAGATTATGGACATATCTCTGTACTTTTCTAGAAAAAACTGACATGCTGTTGCTGCCTCTTCCTCCTTCTTTTCCTCCTTCTTTTCTTCCTTCTTCCACAGTTTAGCCTATAACCCTAGTATTCCCTAGACGACTCTCATCCAAATACTGACCCAATCTTGTTTAGTTTCCAAGGCCAAACAAAGTTAACCAGAAGCTGCTACCTGTTGAGAAACTGTCAATATCCCCACCCAAATGGCCTACAAAATTATAACTGAAAGGTGGCAATAAATATTGTTTACATTTCAGTAACAAACTTCCCATTCTGCATCCATAGGCAGAATGTTTAGTAGCACGGTTTTATTTATATTGAAATATTTCATCAAGCTACTGTAGGCTGAACTGGAAAGTAAAACATCAACATCATCATCACAACATCACAACAACAATCTTTATTATCCTGGAAGAAATGAATGGCAAAGCAAAGGAACTTTAATCATAAATTGGCTGCACATGAGATTAAAATTACATCCAAACAAATTTATGCTGCCCTAATTTGGTGGCAGATGTTCTATTTTTGTTTTTTGTATTTTTTTAGTTCAGACAGTATCATCTCAATTTTAAAAAAAAAATCTCTGTTTCCAGGGCTCAGCAAAACTCTACTTCTAACAATAAAGAGCAACTGCTAGCTAGCTATTTGCATGAGCCCAGTGGTTTGATTCTCTACAAGGCAATACTTTGTGATATAAACAATCCCTGAAGGGCAATGGAATTTTCCAACTGTATCCCAGTTTACACTCTTCATGCTGAGAATTTCATCTAGTTGATAAAACACAGGCCTCAGGGAACAGCACAAACTCCCATACTGATATATGACAATTGGCTTTGCACAGTGGCTAAGGTGATTTTACTGTCAATTCCTCCTAATGTTTATTCCACCTCACACCAACACTGAGGGATGCAAGTATAACCAATTACTCTTGTTCTTTGTGACTGTTCTCCTGTTGAAAAGCGAGTCTGCTCAGTTTTCATACTTTGCAACCCTGGGCAGTATGTTTGCGGGATCGCCTAGACAGAGAGTGGGAAGTATATTTTCTGTGGATTTCTATCTTTGTCACCCTCAGCATTTCTGATCCCCACAAACAGCATTAGTATTCTTCTAATGTTAGAAGTTAGTTAGGGGCATGGTGGCTCAGCAGGTAAGACGCCAGGCTTGTCGATCAGAGGATCGCAAGTTCGGAGGTTCGAATCCCTAGCCCCGCGTGACGGAGTGAGCTCCCACACTCGCCCCAGCTCTTGCCAACCTAGCAATTTGAAAGCATGCAAATGCAAGTAGATAAATAGGTACCACTTTGGTGGGATGGTAACAGCGTTCTGCATGCGTCATGCTGGCCACAGGACCGTGGAAGCGTCTTTGGACAACGCTGGCTCTTCGGCTAACAAACGGAGATGAGCACCAGCCCCTAGAGTCGGACACGACTGCACAAATGTGCGGGGGGAACTTACCTTTAATGTTAGAATAGTGTGTCTCAATACTGAGAAAAAACTATTTTTCTAACCCAGTGTTTCTCAACCTCAGCAACTTTAAGATGTGTGGACTTCAACTCCCAGAATTCCCCAGCCAGCATGCTGGGGTTGAGAAACACTGGGTTACTAAAATAGTTTGTCTCAGAGTGGTGATCTAGCATGTACAGTTGGTTAAGCTTCCATGCAGTCCACAATCACACAGCAACATGGACGAAAAAATTGGAAACCCATCACTGAAAATTTAGAAGCCTTTCTTGGCATACGCAGTTCAGTTTCTCACATAAGCAAAATGAGCTTTTTCTCTGTGTTTTTTAATTGTTTTAAATGGAGAGAAATATCCACTTTGTTTCCCCTTTATTTCCTTCAGAAGAAATGACAAGTTTTATTTTAATCTTTCCAAAGCATTTTAAGATCCCATTAGCATTCCCATGAGATGTCAGGATGAGGTAGAGGCAGGCTAGGCTGATGTATTGAGTTACCACATCTGGAATTTCATCCACCCACAGGTAGCAGTGACTGCCAACAGCAGAACTGGGAGAACAGCCTGGAATCCGATCTCAATTAAAGCTACACAGCATCCACAATTGGCGACTCCTGGGGGGCCTCTCTCTTCTATATCTGTTCTGCAAAACCACCAAACGCCTCCAGCTGACAGCTTTTCAAAATAGTTACTTTTGGCATCACTTCTATGGGCACAATATGTCCTGGATAATTTATTTCATTTTATGTGTTCGGCTCTTTTCTAATTAACTCTTTTGTTTCTTGAAAGGGTAGCTTTCTCTCCTATGTGTCGGCGATAGGCCAGCCAGGGGAGGGGGAGGGGTTTCCACTTTGAAGATTTGATTCAGAATGGAGTCGATTGAATGACCTGTTTGAATGGAGTCTTCCAATCAAAACTGTCAAAACTGGATGCCTTCAAATTGATTTGGCAATGGGGAGAAATGTTCTGAATGTGCACTCAGATTTTTTTTTTGAGTTGAATCAAAGACTTTGACTGAATCAACTCACACCTCTGATAATTCATATCAGATACTGGGTGATTTTCACATCTCTCTTAGGTGAATGTTGGAACAACGCAAAGGATGCCTTTGCACCTTGAGTGAAATTTGCACAGTGGACAGTTACCACAACCAGGACTACTGTAGTTCCAGGTTCTATTTATTTATTTACAAATCAAAAACCATCTATTTACCAAATTATAGCTGGTTATGTTTGAAGAGCTTTGGCAATGTATTTGAGTCCCCCTTTTGGGGGGAAATGGGTAGTGGCAAAATTTGAAAAATAAATAAATAAATAAATTTGTTGATGGAACTCACTTTTCATCAAGAGGTCCTGGAAGGCTTATGTAGCACAGAGAACAATGTTCAGATTAATATTATGTATCCGGTGTTCCAGTTGGAACTGATTTGTGGGTGCAGCCCTGAAGGGTAGAGACTGCCAACTGTATATGTATACATATACAGATATATGTATATGTATACATATATATGTATATGTATACATATACAGAACTACTGTATATGTGGTAATATAGTATGTATGTATGTGTACATATATAATACTATATGCACACAGTGAAACTTTTTAAGGTTCTATTCTACTCTGTTTTCCTCCTAGAAGTTCCAAAAGATTCAGTCATTCCAAGTTCTAACTTTGACCAGTGCTAGGAAGGAAGGAAGGAAGGAAGGAAGGAAGGAAGGAAGGAAGGAAGGAAGGAATTCTGTGGCATAATAAAGGGGGGGGGGAAAGGAAATTATGGATCTAGAGTCTGTGCTGGGAAGGCAAAAATAGAAAAAGTGTCAGGAAAATAAAAATGGAGGGAGGTGGAGGGAGACATGGAGTCACTCAGAAATATATTAGTGTGTGTCTTGACAGCAACATTGTAGGTAAATGAATATTGACCTTGACACAGTATACTGTGGGAACTACCCTCAACTAGAACAGTTTTGACCACCTTGCCAAGAAAAATATATTTTCCAAGATGCTGGGATTTTGGCAGTTGCTGAAGGAAATTGGATGCGTCCAGATGGCTTGAAAATAACTTAAATCATTGTCCATAATGATTCTGCCTCACACATTCATTGTGTGAGATCATCAAGAGAAGGCCTGCTTAAGATCCCATCACCATTTGTGGCATGGGAGGCATGGGTCAGAAGGCAGGCTCAGCTATGGCTCCCACCTTCTAGAATGCACACCCCCCCCCCACTGGAGATTTGTTTGGTGTTGCACTTCTGGCCTTCAGAAAACATATATTTGTAACTGTGATTTTGACAATTTTAGTGCCTATGAAGATGTGGGTCCCATCTGTTTTATTCTGGGTTGTATTATTAGATGGTGTTTCATGTTGTGAGACTGCATTTTGAGAGTCCTGAACACCATTCAGAGTCTTTGATTGTGTTACAGTTGGGTTAAACGGATAATGGCAGAAATGCTGTTGTGTGCTCTGGGCCATCTGAAAATCAGCTATGCCACGTGGTGAGTGCAGTGAAGCAGCAGCATACCATGTCCATGGTTTATAGCATCTCTATCTGCTATTTTGCCTTATTTTGGAGGGGACTGTGACACAATAGGACCACAGGTCAAAAAATCTGGGCCTGGGTACATCAGAAAACAATTGCTTCACTGTGGCATTTTTATAATTGTCTGTGCTGGTCAAATGGACTAGCTTGAATGCATGTTTTATGAACAAGCCAACACAAATGAAGCATCAGAGATGGAATGTTCATTATACTTCCTGTCTTCACAAAGTGTTCCACAGAAGAGTTGTTCTGGCTCACTTGAATACAAATAACGAATTTTAAAGCAATCAATACATGATAATGCAATGATGTACTTGTGTGGATAAATATGTTTCCAAATTGTATGAATTTGTATTTATTGTAGTTATTGTGATCCTGTGGTTTTATTATTTGGGGGGAAAACAAGAAGAAGAAGCCATTTCAAGAATTTAAAGAAGTGTTTTCTCTTTCGGTTGAAATTGCACAAGAGCCTACATCATCATCATCATCATCATCATCATCATCATCTCCTCCTCCTCCTCCTCCTCCTCCTCCTCCTCCTCCTCCTCCTCCTCCTCCTCTTTACCACAGTTACCTAAACTTGATTTAAACAGTCTCAGGAACAGTTTCTGACATAGATATTCTAGGTATTTTAGCTTATATCCTGAGACCTCCTCTGAATATATATCACATGACACATTTGAGTTCTTTAGCATCTTAATACAAAGCTCACTGACCTAAAAGAGACTCCTGTTTATTTCAACAGGCTTTGAATGAGGCTCTAAAACCTTCAGAATTTCAGGGATCTTCACCAGAAGTAGAAGGACTTATGGAAAGCAATTAGCTCTGAATGAGAGGAAATTGAAGACATGATTGACATTGATTTGCTAGGCTCTGCTTCCTGGTCAACTTTCCTAGAATCTGCAAGAGTTAAAAAGCAAGAAAAGTTTATAAAGCTTATTATGAATTGCTTTTTTTAGGTACACTTGTGAAAAGGTTTGGAAAGCAGCTGCATTTTCACTAGACAATCTACTAAATTGTGTATAGTAGCCCAAAAATTGCCTATGGGTTCAAAGGTACCCCCCTTCCTTAATTATTTTTCTTTCCTTGATAATATCTAGCAAAAAATGGAAATAAAAGAGTACTATCATAGGGAAGTCTGACTGAATGTGCGATGTCTACAGGTCTCCATGTTTCATAAATGATATAGGAACGATATTCATCTTCACTGCTGTATGCTAAGGAAACAATCTGTTAAGATGTTAATGAATAATTCTATTTCTCTCCATGTTATGCACACTGGAAAAAATATTTTAAGGCTATCTATTAAAACATAAACTCATGAGGGTATATTGCATTAAAATCATCTATAAAGGTTAAAGAGGCAAACTTTGCTTTGAGTCAAGCACAGTTTGATGACCACACCCATCCACACTTTTCTTTGGCAAAAGTATGAAGTGTTTTGCCATTGCCTTCTTCCAATATGTTTTTAGGAACTGAAGTCTAGCCTAAAACCCTGTGCTAAATACTAACTGGGTTTAATCTACTTAGCTTTTTTGATCAGCAAAGAGCAAATTAAGTACAGCCACATGCTCTATGCTTTGCAGAGGTTACCGTGCTAGAAAAGTCACATTTGCTCAGCATTTGAAAAACTGATTTCTAAAATGTAGCTTCATCCTCTGACAACTGAAATCCTACTCTCATTCACCCCAAAAATATGGGGGTAGGCATTATTTACAGTATGTCTTGTAAACTTGCTACTTTTTCCCATGAAATAAAAGTTTGAATAGCTGCACAATACCTTTCAACATGCAATACTAGGGAGCACTCTTATCAAAGACTCAATATAAAACAATAAAACTGTCTTTTTCAGTTTATTTTATTTATTTGTTAGATTTGTATCACACTTTAATGGACAGCCTTGGCACATATTTATGTTGACTTACCTTAGATCAATACTCTATGAAATAGGTTTGTCAAATCTGGGTGTTTTCATATTATTTGCTTACTCTGACAGGCCACTCTTTACTAACTTTTAATAGAACAACTACATTAAAATATTGGTTTCCTTTGAGGAGTTGGTTTGAGGAGTTGGTTAAATATTGGTTGAACTTTGAGGAGTTCCCCAAATCCTTTCTTTTTGAACCAGAAAAGTAGGATGCTATCTCTACATGCAGATCATGCTAATGCAACTTTCCTTGTCTTCTTTCAATGAGCACAGTATTGATATGTACAGCAGTTTTGTGTGGTTGAGCCATATTGACTCGATTAGGATTTTTCAGTCAGCATTTAAACAGATTTATTTTTTTTAATCAGTCCTTTAATTTATGGCACAAAACATTTGCACTGACATTTTAAAAAAAATCATTACAATATTCACCCAGTAGCACTTTAAGAAGGCATTTCAAGATAAATTAAAAACATATTTTTTTTTAAAAAAAAAAGCAGAACCACAGCATCCTGCTCAAGTGCCACATGAAGGTGTATGGAGATTTCTCATCTTAGTCAAGCTAACTCTCTAAGGGTGGATGGAACACAGGATGATGTGCACACACTACATAGCATCACAGAGCCAGAAGTGTGGCAAGTCAACTGGGAGTCTACATAGAGAGAAAAATACATAGAGTAGAAAAACAAACATTGGGTCACTCTCCAAGCCCCAAGTCTGAATAAACCACATGACTAAAAGCAGCAGGTTCTTTTCCAAATTTGCTACATGTGATTCACTTAATGGAAGCTGAACTTTGGAACCTTTTGAGCACAAAAGCTGGGAACTAAAGGTCAAAGCCATTGTTCTGTAAACAAAGCATGTGCTGCTTCATATTCCATCTTGCTTTAATTAATTGCAGACAGGCTAGGAGTAGTGGGGAGAGGAAGGGAATCCTTCTAAGCAGCATTACATGTAGCAAGGGAAGCTTAATGTTCTGATTTTCTAGCCATCTAGCTCAGTGCTCTGCCAACATATGGGTAGAACTCAGCAGATACATACATACAATAGTTGCAATGGAACATTTTTTGGACCTTGCATTCTAGCCGTGCATGTTTTTGAGTGTGCAAGTGTGGGTGTCACTTATACATAAATCTCCACGCATAGTACTTCTGATTAGTATTGCTACGTTTACAGGAAGCCTCCTTTGGCAATAGGATACTTTTGTTCCCAGTATTTTCCAGAAGGAGCCATCTAATGAATTGGATGAAGAGAAATGCTGCAGGAAGGGGTGAGGTAAGAGGTGATTTCCCCCCACTCCCTCCATTGGGAAATTACTGTACATCCACCCTCTGAAAATAATCCCTGGAAGACCAGAGACTACACCAAATGGAACACATGTGATTAGAAGTGAAGGGGAAAGACATATTGCCAAAAATCAGGAGCAAACAATTTCTATGGAGGCTTCCCATTGTTGGATTGTAAACATATTCTTACATTTCTAATATATGAATATGAAATATATTTGTATTTATATATACAGAAATTGTTGGATTGTAAACATATTCTTACATTTCTGTATATATAAATACAAATATATTTCATATTCATATATTAGAAATGTAAGAATATGTTTACAATCCAACACCATTCCACCAATTTAATCATGAACATATTTGGGAATGTGGGAAGCTAATCATTCAAACAGTTCTTTGGTCACCATCCTAACCACATATCCCCAACATGATGCTGAAAGGCACCAAAATGCCCCAGACATACTGCATTCTTCAGGATCTACAAGGCTTCTAATCCACAATAGACAATTTAGGAAATAGGATAAGCAGTTATAGCCTAGAACATTTTTTGAAAGTTTGTCCAGAAGTTTGCAGTCCTCACCACTGATTAGCTCTTGGGCAAGAAAGTTTTCAATAGAAGATAAATTTTCTTTTACTCTTCTTTTAGTTTCCTTTCAGTTTTAGTTTTCTTTTAGTTTCCCCAGTTTGCCTTCTGGTCAATGGATGTTTTATAAATAGCCTACCCATCATGGCATCCATTTTGTGAGAGTGCCACGTGTCAAACATGCCCCCCTGCCTCCAAATGTGTCCTACTCCTGCATACCGTATGAAATAAAAATCAAATGGCTAAGTTTAATGAGAAAGAATTAAGCTTTTAATAAAGTTTAGCTAATACTTGTAGTGCTAACAACAGCAAGTAGTTCCTAACCACAACTCTCTCTCTATGTCCGTGCATATATAAATGTCTAACAGATTAGCTCACTTACAGAAAGCAAATCAAACCGCAAACAAAGAGCAAACGGGATAAAAAAGGGATCAGTGCGCAGCAACGCAAAGGGGAAAGTTAGGCTTTACGTTCTAAACACTAGCTGGCTCATTGTTCCTGCAAGGAAGAAATAGCTAGTTCAGCACCTCCAAGATCCCTTCCCCAGAATGATTTTGGCCATTCTGTCTCACAGCGGCATTAGGTTAAAATGCATGATTGCAAAGTAATGAAAGCAAACAGGAGACCTGCTGAGCAACTGAAATGGATAGCAAAACCGTTCCAGAGAGTGCAGAGTTTGCAAATATCACGAATCCCTCACCGTGGAGGAACACCTTGACATTAAACCTCACTTTCTGTTAGGATGTTCCTAATCAGTATGTTTAGGCTCTGAGCAACAAATTTAAAAATGAAGTTTCCCAAAGGATAACAGAAGTATGTGTGAGAGAGTGAATAAAAACAAGTGGGAGAGAATAACATGCATCAACCTCTTTCAGTAACAGATAGAACTTGGCATTTCCCCCCTTTGGCTAGCTCATAATGTATCTGGCTTTATAGCCAGCTGTTTTCTTCTACATTCTCAGTTGGATTGAAGCCTAAAAACTTACCACACCAGTTGTATAAGTGACATATACATGGTATCCCTCCTGATATCTGAGCTCCTTTCCCCTTCCCCTTCCCTGTTTACTGCACAGTGAGTTCCAATAATTTAGAAACTCATTGGATTTGCACCCTTGTAGGTCTAAGTGAGATGCTGAAAAGAAACAGGAGACATTTTAGAAACTTGCAGAATGTTAAGCTCTCTGTCCAAATGTGGACAGTACAAAATGCAGTAAATAATACAGTTTTCAGATTGGGAGCATCTGTATAGGGGTGGGGAGGGGGTGGATAAAAATGGCAAAATGGTGGCCATGACCATGTAATGAAACCTTTTCTGCTTTTATTGGCAGGTCAAAATCACCATCTTGATATTGTTGACATGCACATACACTGCCCGTAGATGCTTGTGTCTCAGACAGTGGCACCATCTTCACTAGACATATGGAAAGATCTAGAAAATATATTTATTATAAATGCTTGTCTAGACTACTTGAAAACCTAATTCAAATCTTAGCACAAATTGACAAGCCATTGCTGTAGATCCGTTATAGATTTCAGTGTTGTGTAATAATTCTTTTAGTCAGCCCTCAGGCCTGACAATCCATAATTCTTGATGACTTGACAATCCCAAACACTAGGGCATAGCCAAGTGAAATGCACACATCTTTAACACACTACAGTAAGTACAGATTCATATTAACTTCAAAATAATATGATCATAAGTGGTCCCAACTTAAAACTATGTGTGAATGACATCCATTTCATCCATATGTGCAATCACAGACCCTCAACTGTGTGTGTTTCAATATGTTGCCTATGTAGACATAAAGCTCTCAAGATGAGAGCTTCTTATGGTAGATAGTGTATAATGCCACACTTCAATGAAAATGAAAAATAATGCTGGCTTCCAGTTGTACACTATATATGTGAGACTGAATGATAAATTCAGATGCAGCTGAGAGTTTTTACAGAGTTGTCACTGAGATTCTATTATGGACACAATATCCTTTCTTTAATGGCTCTGTCAAGGAAACAAATGCCTCTGAGAACAGTTGCTGTTAAAAGGGACTGATTATGGAAGAAGGCATTTCCACTTTGGCAGTACTTAATTCAATCTCTGCATTTCTAGGAATACTTTATTTTTCAGTAAATCCCGCTATATGTTGCCATGATTCCTGGATATGCACACAGTCTTGGACGAGAGTGATACTGAAAGAGTTTCTAATGTAATGTTAAATGTGCACAGCTCTAAAATTTGCATAAAGCTTTGCACATGTATTGGTCTTGAAGTAATCTGATTTCAGCCACATACTGTTACCTTGATTTAATTAAAATATGTAGGAGCAGAATACTGATATAATGAGGTATAATTTAAGCTGACTGGACTGTGCTTTTGTATCAAAGGCATTTTAACTCTGAAAGATTGAGGGAATATTGAAAATACACTGTTGGGGGCAGCGGCAAGCACATTCTCCACCAGTCAGTCCATTTGAAAGGCCCTAATTTAATCATCCCTGTCCCTTGCATCTCATGGTTTTACATAATTCAAATGACAAGTTGAGCCAACCTTGCTTGTGCTTCCATGTAGATTATTCAAAGTCTCCTTTCAGTGGGCTGAACTCTTGGAAAACCAAATGAGAAAAAAGGATGAAAGATTCTATCTGTGAGAGAGATAGAATACAAAGGAAATGGAAATAAAATGACTTGAAATGTTTCACATATACCAGATGTTGAAGGAAGTGTTTGTTTATTTTCCTTTACACTGGAGATGAAAACGAATATTCTATTATTTCTGTAGCAAGGAAAATGTCCATGTTACCAACAAGAATCTAATGAGGAAGAACTGATGATACAGTTGGCCAAAGGCTATTCTGACCTCAAGGTCTCTGGCTCTTGGAATATTTAATGGAGGAATAATTGTATCTCCCAAACAAAACTTTTGATTATTCTATTTTTCCATTCCTTTCCTTTTGTTTCCCATTGTCACTCCTCCAGTAACCAAGCTGTATGAAACATAATTATATGTTTTTGTAGAGTTAAGGATAGAATGCTGGATTAATGCCAGGGTCAAAATCTTTGTGTGTGGGGAGATGTATGGCAGGACCGTTGACTACAGCTGATGACAAAAAGGAAGTTAAGTTAAATTCTACTCTGTTAAACATGTATCATCTTTTTAAGCATAAGTTACCTCACTAGATGGCTGCAATTGGAGTGGATAACTTCAGGCATAAGCTCCTTGAGAAAATGGAGGCTGAATAATAACAACAAATTATGACAAGATGAGGAATAAGAGCTTTTAAATTTCAGCTGGTAATATTTGTTCACGTATTATGTGTTCAACTCATTCACTTAACCACTTACAAACATTTCCCCAGCTAAAAATTAATTTTGTTCATAGGAACTGAAACACTGATTAACATGACTCTTTTTTTTTATAAACAATATCTGAATGGTGACCTGGATTTATTCCTCTTAGGACCTGGATGGAAAATATCATAGCACCTCTCTATGGCTAAGTGATAAATCTGATGTTTTACTCTAATGCTAAATGTTGCTTTTCTACACTCAGCTAGCCTAAGGATACAGTTGCTGTGAGCCCTATACCCTGGGAAAGGTACTGGTGAGCCTTTCCTGTCTTGCATCCAGAGTCAAAATTATATTTTCCTACAATATCTTTAAGAACAGTCGCAATTGTTTCTTAGCATGCCCATCACTATTAGGGATGTGCTTGAGGCTCCACCATTTAAAAGGAAGTATCAGGTAAGATTTGTCATTATTGAGCCACCAATTATCTTTCTGTATAAATGGTACAAGTTTTCTTCTTGATCCTTGAAATATGTAACACAGGAGACTGAGATTTATTGCCTGTACAAAGATGCTAGTGACATTGACAGGAGGAAAATCTCACATTCTTATATGGATCCATGTTCATGTGATGGGGGAAAGAAAGATTGGACTTGCTGTATACAACTCTGTTAGTGCACCAGTTGTTCACCCATTACATGCTAAGCATTGCTATGAAGGGTGAGACCAAAGATATCTGCAGACATTTGCTTGAAAGTGTGAGCATTTGAAGGTGGGTAGATGACGGAGTACATAAATTGGCCCTAATCCATGACTTTGTCAGATGTCTACTCTGATTACCTGTCTTTCTCACACACATATTCAGTTGGAGCATGAATACAGCTCTCCATGTGATCTGGGATTCTGCTTTATTAGGGTTCACATGAAGACTTGTACTTGTATTTAAGCAAATCTAAGTATAACTCCTCTTCAAACCACATGGCTGAAAACATGGGAATCAGAAGGAAGGAACAGACCAGTCTTCTACCCATATCTATTCAGGGAAATATTTCAAAATGGAAAGCATAGCCCAGTTTTTAACCAGAATCCATTCAGGTGAGCATTTAAAGAAGGCTGATCAATGTATGTGATTAGGCCAGCCTCAGGGAACCCCTGAACATTCAGGCTCTAATATAGGCCAGAAGTTACAAAATTATATATTTGTTTCATGTGTAGGCCTGTATATATGCATTAACAGTGTTCTTAAACTAAAAATAAAGAATGAAACTTACCTCTTTAATGTGAAGTTGCCCAAATTTGAAATATTTTTTTAAATAAATCATGATCTCCCAGGGAACCCCTAATTACCTCTTGTGGAACCCTAGGGTTCGAAGGAACCCTGGTTGAGAAACCCTGGGTTAGGCCATCTTCATATTCAGGTAGAAGATCCTTACATGCATATTTCCATAAAGTCTTTTAGTATTCCTGGGTTAGCCAGAGTGGTAGAGGTACATTGCACGGATAATGGGTTGGACTCGGAGACTCAGATTCAAGTTCTTCCTCAACTGTGGATCCTATGTGTGCCACCTTGAGTATCTAGAGAAGTATTTCTCAACCTTAGCAACTTTAAGATGTGTGGACTTCAACTTCCAGAACACTGATCTAGAGGAACGGTGTATACAATTGTAATAAGGAAAGTAAGAAAGCAAATTAATAAATGAACAAATAAATAATCCAGAATGTTATAACCCATTATAGGAATATTAATATAATTATATAGTAGAGCAGAGGACTTTTTGAGAACTGACTACTTCTTGAGGTAGAAAAATATTCATTTTATATCCTGCTGTCCTTTAGATATTTGTTCCCACTATTATCTCTGGTTTCTCTATATGTTATCTTAACTAAGCCTTTAACCTTTTGCACTGGTTGTCCCTCTAAAGATAATAGCTCATAAAAGAGGAAGCTTCTTCGCTGAGAATAAACAACCCACCAGAAGTGAGTGAAACATGGAAGTCTCTCTGCACAGAGTGCTGCCTGCAGCAAATATAGATTTCCTTCCATAATGAGACAGGCCTCATAATGGAAGCACAGCAAATTCTTGGCTACCAATCGCCATCAAACTAAATAGCAAGCTCAGGTATTGCTTTCTTCATTGCTTCAACAGAAAACCTCCAAGATCCATGGGTCAGAGTAAGAAAAGCAGACAAGAATGCTTAGCTTTTAATGGATGGATAAACTATAATGAAAAGAGAATCAGTTTATCCCTGGCTGCCCTGTGGGCTACATGGTTTTCAAATAGCTTTCTGTCAGGAACTTTTCCTCAAGTGTTTATATTATTTCAGCAATTACCTCTGGAAATATGATTGTTATAAATGCATCCTACGATAAACAACCTATAACTGGAGCTGTGAATTGTGCTTGGAAAATGTTTGTATTGCACTCACTAAGGCCAAAACACATGCCTGAGATCAGTTTCTTGCAAAAGATATTAAATCCTTTTTCAGTAAAGAAAATGGTTCAGAGCAGATCCACTAACACATTCTATCTACCTGGCTTCTGGATAAAAGCTATGATTACTGCAGATGGAATCCTATGTATTGCAGGATTTATAGTTATCCTTTTGGATTTTACCTCTCAGCCCGCCCCATCAGATCCAGCAAGAGAGACATGCTACGTGTCCCATCTGTCAGGGAACTACACTTGGTGGGCCTGAGGAGGCAGGCCTTCTCTGCCATGGCACCTGCCTTATGGAACATTCTCCCTCCTGAAGTGAGGTCATCTCCATTGCTATTTATTTTCCAGAAGTCCCTCAAAACCTGGCTATGTCGTCTGACCTGGGTGTCTCAGGGGACAGGTGAAATCTTGAAGTGGCTCCCTTGCTGATCTAATCTCTTGTATGTTTTATGCTTTTTAAACTTTTTAATTTGATTGCTTATGTTTTTATATTTTTTGCTGTACGCTGCCAAGAGTCACTTCTTGTGAGATGGGCAGCCATATAAATTTGATAAATAAATAAATGAAAATAAATAAATAGTGTAGTTTTTAAAAAGTTATCAGTGACTTCTTTTTAAGTATTCCAACCTTTAAGAAATTTCTGACCCCTGGACTTATGAAAACAGCATGCAAACCATTAACCTTTCCTTTCCATTCTTTCTATAATTACCATCAAACAAAAGAGACAAAATTGAGAAATTTACTAGGGGAAAAAAAGAATAACAATGTTTTAGGTGTTTATGATGTTTTGTTAATAGTTCAAATATAACTGACTCCTAATAACAGCACCCCAAAACAATCTAATCCTTGTTGTAAAAATACAGCAATAACTAACCCTGTCCCATAAAATAAAATTTTTAAACCTGTATAGAGATATTACTAAAAAAGAATAATATCACAGGAATATTATTATGACTACAGGTAGTCCTCAATTAGCAATCACAATTGGGACCAGCAACTCAGTTGTTAAGCAAAGCAGTTGCTAAGTAAAATCACAACTGTACTTATGATCTTACTTCAGCTTTTCTTTGCTTTACAGACCTGTGAAGATCGTAAATGCAAGGATTGATTGTAAAGTTACTTCTTCATCACCGCTGTAACTGTGAATGGTCAATAAACAAGGCAGTCGCTAAACTAGGACTATGTGTAATGAAAAACATATATGGCTTACTTGCATGTTGTAAAAAGACAAGAAAATTTCTGTAATGTCTGAACAAACCAGATTGAGGCTTTTGGGTACTTAAAAAAGAGAGAGACAGAAAGGAGTACTTTGATGTCAGTGTGAAATCAATGGTTGGAAAGTTCTTAATATCAGTAAGTATTTTCCTTCTTTTGATGGCCAACTAGAAAAACAAGGATGTGACCTCACCAGTTTTGGCTCCATTTTTCTCTACTTTTTTTAATCAAGTGGGATGAAAAAGAATAAATTAAAAGTTGTCATCCCCCAAATAGATTTGGTCATCCATCAGATCCATTTGTTTGGTAAAGGAATCTTCAGGTATTTGTAAATAGCCAGTTTAATGCCTGTATCTATGATAACGCTAAACTGCTTTAAATTCAACCACCTAACTTTTGGGAGCAGCCAACACTCTCCTCCCCACCATCCTAAAAATTAGGAGAGCTAGATGTAAAACAGTTTGGCACAGAAAATAAGGCACTTTTGAACTACAAATATGGCCTAGAAAAATTGTCCAACTAGACCAGGGTTTCTCAACCTTGGCAACCTTGGCAACTTTAAGATGTGTGGACTTCAACTTCCAGAATTACCCAGCCAGCAATTCTGGGAGTTGAAGTCTACAGATCTTGAAGTTGCCAAGGTTGAGAAACACTGAATTAGACTGAACGTACATACATCTGTCACACCACAACTCACAGACAATTTGCAAATTGAAACTAAGGCACAATTTAGCCAATTTGCCTTTCCCCAAGTTGTTCTTCCCCAGGATGTATTCTGGACATAGTTATCAGGAAGTCAGCTCCCCAATTCTATTCTCCCCAAGAATATGGCAGTGTTTCTCTACCATGGCAACTTTAAGAGTTGTGGACTTCCACTTTCAGAATTCCCAGCATGCTACCTGAGGAATTCTGGGAGTTGAAGTCCACACCTTTTAAAGTTACCAAGGTTGAGAAACACTGCCTTAGGGCTACCATGTCTGGGGTGCAAAAATTTGGACACCCATTAGATGGCCACAAAGAGAGAGAAAACTGTAACCCTTTCCTGGCGTCTAGTGGTCTGTTGTTGCAATTGAAACACAGTAGACTGTTCCTCCTATCTGGTATGAACAACCCCATTAAAATTCAGCTACCACTTGTATCTTTCAGAGTGGTTAGTAAGAGACAAGCCAAAAACCTGAGTTTATGCATCTCTTCTGGTTCAGAAAGCCTACATTATGGACCTAAGAAAACAATTGATCCATTTTTCTAAACAAATAAACTTTATAGAGGATTTGAGTGATAATGTGCTCTGTCAGTAAGGTTGAAGTGAAGTGATTGTGAGAAGATTCAGTAAGGTTGAAGTAGAGGTGATAGTGAGATTCTTTTAATTTTAATTTTTTTTAAAAAAAACCCTTCAAGCTGAACTCAGATTAGGACAATTTTTTTAAGAAATAATATTGTATCAGCATTCTATCAGATTAATTTATGATGGTATAGGTAAGAGCATTTGCTCTCCTCGATTTTCAACCTGACATTATCTTAAGAGGAAAAACTTTAATGCTAATAACTTGAAAGTAAATTGCTAATTGAAAGAGAGGATTGAAGGAAGCCAGTTCATGTTCTTCTGGGATTGGGACTCCAGTGGTAATTTTCAAGGTTACTTTCTCCTGATTAAAAACTCTGCAAAATCGTAATGAAGGAAAAACTGTCTCTCATTAAGGAAAGAATAAGATCACTCCTGGCTTTCTCAACTGATGTTCCGCTGGTAGCAGGATTGTGCTGCAACGTGTTCCCAGCATTTTTTTTTACCCCCAAAACATTCACTGTAAGCACAGAGGAGCCATAATTATACCATATTTGATCCTTATCAAAGCAACTGATCCATGTATCGATTTACATAACGGAAAGCACATAAAACATGATTGCTTTTCACCTTTACTCTTCCCTGCTCGAAGGAAAGTTTCCCTTTGCAGACTTCATTTGAATATAGAAATCTCCAGTTGAAATTTGTGATGTTAAACAAACCATACCACTCATTCAACTTTTTAATTAAGGATTCAGTGTTCCGTCCCTTTTCAGGCATTAAAATTCAGGTGCAGTCATTAATCTTTCTAAACGAATTCACCTGTGGCTAATACTGATGTATTTTCTATGAAGCTTGTCATGGACTGCATAATGCATGCATAACCACTCCACAGTTAATTACACAAGAGATTATCATTAATGTCACAAAGATAAAACTGTTCTAGAAGCATTACCAAGGGTTTTTTCCCTTTTTTAAAAAGCAGTGCCTTATTTTATCTTTTTTAGTAACAACATGAGCATTTAGAAACAACAACAACAAGAATGAGCTCACAGCACATGGAATCGATCAATGATCATCAAATCCTTCTTGAGGTGGGGTTGTGACTACCACCACAAAGCTACAGTATTTATGGGGCAAATGAACTAACGCTGAATGTTGTAATGGTATAAACGGGCTCTGCAACAAAATATCACAGGGCAGAATACTCCTTTTCCACCAGCTACGCTCTTTTCCAGCATACTCTGTTCCATCACCTTCCCTATTTTCCAATCCCCTTTCTGCAGCATTTCAGTCTGGCTGATTGTACCAAGACCTAAAAGTGTCTTTATCTCTCCCCAAGGTTCTTTTATCTGCTACAGATTTTTCAAACTTCTTTAAAATTTGAAGCTTCTGTGAGCCTCATGATGCCTCCCTCTTATGCATAAATATTATTATTTCATATGGAAAATAACCCTCAGATTAGGAATTTTGATTCATATAGTGGTGTCTGCTGCATACCTCTGATAGCAGCTATGCATTTATTGCTTCATGATTCTTGTGGTTAAGAGTGTTGGAACCATTTCCCACTAGTTTCTGATCACTGATCACTGACCATGTACCTTTGTCTTTCCAATGTACCAATACATTAAAAGCTACCAACTCTGAGCATTTTTTTCTTTTCCATGCTTTGATTCAAATTCAGTAGGCCAGAAGAGGCTAGATTAGTTTTCTTCTAGAAATTGGAACTGATCCATGTTCTTCCTGCTAGTCCTCTCCTAATCTATTTAAAACCTATTAATGTTGCTGATTTAAAAAAAAGAAAAACTGGCTCATATTGTTGTTGTTGTTCAGTCGTTTAGTCGTGTCCGACTCTTCGTGACCTCATGGACCATAGCACGCCAGGCCTTTCTGTCCTCCACTGTCTCCCGGAGTTTACTCAAATTCATGTTCATTACATTGGTGATGCTATCTAACCATCTCATCCTCTGCCGTCCCCTTCTCCTTTTGCCTTCAGTCTTTCCCAGCATCAGGGTCTTTTCCAGTGAGTCCTCTCTTCGCATTAGGTGGCCAAAGTACTTGAGCTTCAGCTTCAGTAACATATTACTGAATTGGCTCATATTACCCTTTTCTTATTTTGTAAAATCCACCAATTATCTACTTTTCTTAATAATTAACTATCAGCATTCCCATGATAGTCTGGCCTGTTTGTCTAGTTAGTTTTACTATTTTCAAAGGCACTTTTATCAAAGAAAAAAAATATTCTTCTGCTTTCTAACAATTACTGTCCCCTTTATCCATTTAAAACTTTCTTAAATCACAATTTTATTAAGCTTTTTGCTTTTAAATCAAAATCCTTAAGATTTTTTTCTCTTCTTAATTCCAAAAAGAAGGCAACTCATGTAGTGTCTTTATTCTTCCCTGAAGGTTGGAAGATCTTTCTTAAGATATAAATTAATTGTATCTGAAAGTGTTTAAGAAAGTGAGGCTTTTGTGGGTCAAGTGTGCATAAAGGCTGCACAGCAGTTTTGAGCATGATGGTAATCCTTCGGTTTCCAAGCCACTCAACCCATGATCGACCGCAAGAAATTTAATTCCCATGGTCTCCTCGTGAGGAGCAGCTATCCAGAGCATAATGCACAGCACCATTATCCAGTGGGCAATTTCCTTATCTCTCCTTATCCGGAGAGAATTTCATTGGCCACAACTTGCCGCTTGGCTGCCAATCTTCACCGTGCTGCTGTCCCCACTCACGAAGATGCTCGCAAGGATGTCTAATCCATCATATGTCCTCACCTGGAAGACCCACGGATAATAATAAACATACAAAATCTTACCATTTGGTGTAATTATCCAATGTAAAAATATAATGAGTTTTATTCAACTACACAAGACCCTATGTTAAAGAATGAGCTACAACCTGCTGTGTGGTGACTCCTATAGGAATATGGAAAAATTGGAGGAAATAAGGGATTAAAAGATAGTAAAACCACCAAAACACCAAGGAAGTCTTGATTATCTGGATTTAAAGTCTATGGTTGGATCTCAAGATTCAAATATTGAAACCAAAATGGAAACAATTTATTTTTTTCCCATTTTGCTGACATGATGAATTTCTTTGTTTTCTGTTACCACCATCATAGCTGGGCTCAAAACTCTGGATAAGCACCAGATGGCAACAAAGACATACATAAAACTGTTTATTATCATCTGGTGGTCTTCTGGATCTTTGCATTCTAGATATGGTAGCCCTATTTTCTATCTAAATGTATTCCTAAAGCTTAATTACATTATACAAATGTTTATTTTCTTAATGACATTGGAGCTATGAGTTTATTGTAATTAACGTTGTTTATTTTAGATAGATAGGTAAAAGGTAAAGGTTCCCCTGCACAGTTGTGCACTCAGGTCCGACTCTAGGGGCCAGTGCTCATCTCCGTTTCTAAGCCGAAGAGCCAGCGCTGTCCGAAGACGCTTCCGCGGTCATGTGGCCAGCATGATGCACGCAGAACGCTGTTACCTTCCCACCGAAGTGGTACCTATTCATCTACTTGCATTTGCATGCTTTCAAATTGCTAGGTTGGCAAGAGCTGGGGCTAGTACGGGAGCACACTCCGTCATATGGGGCTAGGGATTTGAAACTCCGAACTTGCAATCTTCCAGATAGATAGATAGATACTTTATTGATTTAGTCTTTTGACCATATCAAGTATGAAAGAAGATAAAATAAAAAGCCATTATAAACATACAAGTAAATACGAGTAAATACAAATAAAACTATAATACAAATTCATATCATAAGCTTCATTACATTATACAAACATTTATTTTCTTATTGACATTGAAGCTATGAGTTTATTGTAATTAATGTTGTTTATTTGTTCAGTTGCTTCCGACTCTTCGTGACTTCATGGAGCAGCCCACGCCAGAGCTTCCTGTTGGCCGTCACCACCCCCAGCTCCCCCAAGGTTGAGTCCGTCACCTCCAGAATATCATCCATCCATCTTGCCCTTGGTTGGCCCCTCTTCCTTTTGCCTTCCACTTTCTCTAGCATCAGCATCTTCTCCAGGGTATCCTGTCTTCTCATTATGTTTATTTTATTTATTTTTTTTTATTTATTCAATTTATTCCCCGCCCATCTCCCATACAAGGGACTCTGGGCGGGTCACAACAATCAAAGTTAAAAACAATACAATAATTTTAAAAAATACAATATAAATAAATAAAATACAAGATGGGGGACGTAGGGAACGTAGCATAGTGTTGCTACGGGGCTAGCCAACCCCAAGAGGCACTCCCGCCTCCGTTGTCCCAGGCCAGGTGGCAGAGCCAGGTCTTAAGGGCCTTCCGAAAGGTCAGGAGGGAGGGGGCCAGTCTCACCTCCGGGGGCAAGATATTCCATAGGGCGGGCGCTATCGCAGAGAAGGCACGCCTCCTGGACCCCGCTAGATGGAATTCTCTTGTTGAGGGGGTCCGAAGCATGCCCTCCCTGCATGCACGGGTGGGGCGGGCTGACATTATTGGGACGAGACGGTCCCTCAGGTACCCTGGTCCTATGCCATGTAGGGCTTTAAAGGTGATCACCAACACCTTGAATTGGACCCGGAAGCAAACTGGCACCCAATGCAGCTCGCGAAGCAGAGGTGTTACATGGGCCGATCTCTTGGCCCCCATAACTGCTCGCGCCGCCGCATTCTGCACCAGCTGAAGCTTCCGGATACTCTTCAAGGGTAGCCCCATGTAGAGCGCATTACAATAGTCTATACGGGAGATGACAAGGGCGTGAGTGACTGTTCGGAGGGCCTCCCGATCCAGGAAAGGGCGTAACTGGCGCACAACTCGCAGCTGTGCAAAGGCCCTCCTGGCCACGACTGCCACCTGCTCTTCGAGCAGGAGTCGCGAGTCCAGGAGGACCCCCAGATTCCGCACTGGATCCGAGTGGGGTAGTGCAACTCCACCCAGAACCAAAGATGACAACTTCCCGGATCCAGGGGGGCCGTCAATCCACAGCCACTCCGTCTTACCAGGGTTCAGTTGAAGCCTGTTGTTCCCCATCCAGACCCCCACAGCCTCCAGGCACTGAGATAAGGCATTGACCGCATCACTTACTTCACCCGGGATGGAGATGTATACCTGGGTATCATCAGCATATTGGTGATACCTCATCCCGTGGTGACGGATGATCTCGCCCAGCGGCTTGATGTAGATGTTGAATAGGAGAGGAGAGAGAACCGACCCCTGAGGCACCCCACAAGTCAGGGGTCTTGGGTCAGCTCTATCCTCTCCTATCAACACCGACTGGGAACGGCCCCGGAGGAAGGAGGCGAACCAGCGCAGAACCACGCTGCCCGCCCCCAACTCCTTGAGCCGTCCCAAAAGTATACCGTGGTCGACGGTATCGAAAGCCGCTGAGAGATCTAAGAGAGCAAGGATGGACGCACTCCCTCCATCCCGCTCTCGCCAGAGATCATCCATAAGCGCGACCAATGCGGTCTCTGTCCCATGTCCCGGCCTGAAACCTGACTGGAAGGGGTCCAGATAATCCGTTTCCTCCAGAATCCTCTGGAGTTGCAATGCCACCACCTTCTCAACCACCTTTCCCAAAAAGGGAAGGTGGGAGACTGGGCGAAAATTGCCCAGGATGGTAGGGTCCAGGGATGGTTTCTTGAGGAGGCCAAAGTACTTCAGTTTTGCCCTTCATATCATTCCCTCAAGTGAGCAGTCTGGCTTTATTTCCTGGAGTATGGACTGGTTTGATCTTCTTGCAGTCCAAGGCACTCTCAGAATTTTCCTCCAACACCACAGTTCAAAAGCATCTATCTTCCTTCGCTCAGCCTTCCTTATGGTCCAGCTCTCACAGCCATAGGTTACTACAGGGAATACCATTGCTTTAACTATGCGGACCTTTGTTGTCAGTGTGATGTCTCTGCTCTTAACTATTTTATCGAGATTTGCCATTGCTCTACTCCCAAGAAGTAAAGATCTTCTGATTTCCTGGCCTAGAAATACAAAGTCTGTCACTGCCTCCACGGTTTTTCCCTCTATTTGCCATTATCAATCAAGCTGGTTGCCATAATCATGGTTTTTTTTTTTTGAGGTTTAACTGCAACCCAGCTTTTGCACTTTCTTCTTTCACCTTCAACATAAGACTCCTCAGCTCCTCCTCGCTTTCAGACATCAAAGTGGTATCATCTGCATATCTGAGATTGTTAATGTTTCTTCCAGCAATTTTAACTCCAACCTTGGATTCATCAAGCCCAGCATGTCGCATGATGTGTTCTGCGTACAAGTTGAATAGGTAGGGTGAGAGTATACAACCCTGCCTTACTCCTTTCCCAATCTTAAATCAGTCCGTTGTTCCGTGGTCTGTTCTTACTGTTGCTACTTGGTCGTTATACAGATTCCTCAGGAGGCAGACAAGATGACTTGGTATAATGTAATTAATACAGATGTTGAAATTTCTTTCAGCCCCAACATGCACAGGCCCAACCCATTCAATTTTAAAAATTAATATGCACTTTATTTCCTTAATCTCTTCTTTCTGTTCACTCCAAAAGAAATTGTGAGAAAAGGCTACAGCTTGTTTTATGCCCAGTAGAGGGCAGGATGGCTCACAACAACATGGTGGATGTTACTCAAATGATCTCAGGAACAAGAGTTCTGCATGCATATGAGTTTTAAGTGAAGAGGGAATGCTGTTCAAATGAAAATCTGCAAGTGAAGGCTAAGGCAGTTTCTAAAAACAGAAATGTAGCAAAGGCAAGGCACTATGGTGGGCAAAGAATAGAAAGAATAAGGTTGGATAGCTTCAGCTGGGATGGAGAACTGAGGCATCAGGAAGTGAGCAGAAAAGTGAGATGTAGACAAGAATATGTAGTGACAGCAAATAAGGATTGTCTATTCATCTCATAATAGGACCTTTTAATTTCTCAAGCCTTTTCCTTCCGTCCTGTACTACATCTTAGACAAATTTGTAATCTGTTAACATTTACTCCATGTTCTGTTCCTTTGACATCTACACCTACCTTGCAGACATAATTCCTCTATTGCAAGTAGTCCACATCCTTGTAGAAAACTTGAAATATTTTTATGTTTGAAATCTGAACAACACAGGAAAACAAATCAGATATTCAAAGTTAATTGACTTTGAGTAGGGAGTGTTCCTTGCCCTTTCAAATAGTGGCCACAATTCAAACTATTAATAGCAAACATCTACTTTTCCCTGCATCCTGCTGTTTTAATCTAACAATATGCAAATTACATGAGAAAAGGAACAAAGTTTGTGAATTTTAATGTCCAATTATTCTTTGCTTTCTTTGCTGAACATTCTCCTTTTTTTTCAGGTGTCAAGTGCCTCCCATATTCAAACAAAATGTTGCTGAAAACAAAAATGCTGCTGAAACATTAATCCGTCATTACACTACAGTACGGTGTTGTTTCTAAATGGGAATATTTGATATACAAAACTCTTTATTACCAAAGCATATCATTAGTCCTTCTAGGTGGGTACTGTCAACACTGCAGGTGAGATGCTGAGGATCAATATGGGGCTCTTTTGCATGATGAATATTCAGAACCCATCATGAAAGAGAGTGGGGAACACGTCTCAGATGGCAAGTGCCAAGGGTGTTGGGTTTACACCACAGCCTTAGCTTGGTGATGCAGTGGATTCGTTTTCTGGGGACTCAAAAGCATTGATTCTTAAAGCAACCATAAAGGCTGGGTATGCACAACATGCTAAGACAGGAAAAAAAGAAATAAAGAAACTGAGTAAAATGAAAGACACTGAAATTTATTTATTTATTTATTTATTTATTTATTTATTTATTTATTTATTATTTAAATTTATCCCCGCCCATCTCCCGGAATAAGGGACTCTGGGCGGTTTACAGGACAAAATGGTTAAAAAACTATACATAAAAATTACAGACCATATAAAATAATTATAAATTATGAATCCAGATGTGTAAAATATTCGTTAAAGAAGGACAATGAAATCAAGGGATTAGCCATCTCCATGATGAACTATCCCTTCCTCCATCCCATGCCAGGCAGCAGAACCAGGTCTTCAGCTCTTTCCTAAAGGTCGGGAGGGAGGAGATCTGCCTTAACTCTGGGGGCAAGCTGTTCCATAGCGTGGGCGCTGTCACAGAGAAGGCCCGCCTCCTAGACCCCATCAGATGACATTCTCTAATTGATGGGGTATGTAGCAGGGCCTCTCTGGATGACTGGGTGGGGCGGGTCGATAACATGGGGATAAGACGGTCCCTCAGGTATTCTGGTCCCATGCCATGTAGGGCTTTAAAGGTGATAACCAACACCTTGAATTGTACCTGGAAGCAAACCGGCACCCAATGCAGCTCGCGGAGCAACGGTGTTACATGTGCAGATCTTGGAGCACCCAATACTGCCCGCGCGGCCGCATTCTGCACCAGCTGAAGCTTCCGGATAGTCTTCAAGGGTAGCCCCATGTAGAGCGCATTGCAATAATCTACATGGGAGATGACGAAAGCATGAGTGACTGTACGGAGGGCATCGTGTTCCAGGAATGGGCATAACTGGCGCACCAACCGAAGTTGTGCAAAAGCCCTCCTAGCCACGACTGCCACCTGCTCTTCGAGCAGGAGTTGTGAGTCTAGAAGAACCCCCAGATTACACACCGGTTCTGAACGGGGCAGTGCTACCCCATCGAGAACCAAAGATGATAATTTCCCAGAAGATGCTGAGCCATCAATCCACAGCCACTCGGTCTTACCAGGGTTCAACTGAAGCCTGTTGTTCCCCATCCAGGCTCTCACAGCCCCCAGGCACTGGGACAGGGTGGACACTGCATCACTTATTTCACCAGGGATGGAGATATACAATTGAGTATCATCCGCATACTGATGATACCTCATCCCATGGTGTTGGATGACCTCACCCAGCGGTTTCATGTAGATGTTGAACAGGAGAGGAGAGAGAACCGAACCATGCGGCACCCCACATGGGAGCGAACGCGGGCTGGATCTCTCCTCCCCTATCACCACCGACTGGGAGCGGCCCCGGAGGAAGGAGGTGAACCAGCGCAAAACTACGCCGCCCACCTCCAACTCCCTAAGCCACCCCAAAAGGATACCATGGTCAATGGTATCGAAAGCCGCTGAGAGATCCAAGAGAGCCAGGATGGATGCACTACCTCCATCCCGCTCCCGCTAGAGGTCGTCCGTAAGCGCGACCAATGCAGTCTCCATCCCATATCCTGGCCTGAAACCTGACTGAAAAGGGTCAAGATAATCCGCTTCATCCAGGGTTCTTTGAAGTTGCAACGCCACCAGTTTCTCAACCACTTTTCCCAAAAAGGGAAGGTGGGAGACTGGACGAAAGTTGTCCAGGATGGTAGGGTCCAAGGATGGCTTCTTGAGGAGGGGGTGCACCAGCACCTCCTTAAAGGCAGTTGGAACCACCCCCTCCAACAAGGATGTATTAATCATAGCCCGGACCCATCCACCTGTCACCTCCCTGGCTGATTTCACCAGCCAGGAAGGGCAGGGATCTAAATAGCATGTGGTGGGATTAACAATTCGAAGGATCCTGTCCACTTCCTCAGGTCCAACAGGATCAAATTGTTCCCAGATAATAGGGTAAGACCGCTCTCCCGGCATCTCCCCAGACTGCAATCCAGGCATGGAGTCCAACTTAGACTGAATCCGAGCAATTTTATCCTGCAGATGCTCAGAAAATTCCTCCGCACAGCCCTGCAGGTGGGTGGTCGAAACCACCCTACCCAAGAGAGATCAAGTAATCTTAAACAGGGCCGTTGGGCAGCATTCTGCGGATGCAATAAGAGCAGAGAAATATTTACGTTTCGCTGCTCTTACCGCCACAAGGTAGGCCTTAATAGCGGCTCTAGATTGTGTTCAGTCAAATTCCGTCTTCGTCTTTCTCCAGCGGCACTCTAGACATCTCTTCACCCTCTTCAAGACCCTCAACTCCTCCGTAAACCACGGGGAGTGACGGGTCGAATGGGGCTTGAGAGGTCGCATCGGCGCGATCCTGTCCAAGGCACCGGCCACCTCCCTATTCCAGGTTGTGGCCAGTGTCTCCGCTGGACCGTGCAGCAGATCCTCGGGTATTACCCCCAGCTCCCTCTGAAACCTCAATGGGTCCATAAGTCGCCGGGGGCGGACCAATCGAACAGGCCCAGCCTCCCTGCGGAGTGGGGCGGCATAAGAGAATCCTAGGGATACCAGGACATGATCTGACCATGACAACGGGGATAGTTCTAACTTTCCCCTCAGGTCACTTTGCCATTGCTCTGACAAGAAAACCAAATCCGGAGTGAGTCCACTGTTGTGAAATTGCTGTGCAAACGCAGCTACTAGGTCTAACTCTTCTGATTAAGAGTGCTGCATATACCCAGCCTGCTCTATTTCCCTAAGCTAGTTTATACTGTTCTTGAGTGCAGAGGATGATGCCATCCCATTGGTCAATGTTAAAGTAAATACAGTCTGCTAATCCAGTTACCCAAGCAGTACTACCATTGCAGAATTGGAATATCAAGTTTCAGGAATAGGCTCCTTTGCCAGGAGAGAGATTTTTGGCCAGCTACATTTCACTTTGACAATCTCTTTTTCAAAGACCCAACAGTATGGATGGATATGGGAGAAAGCCATGACTTTTTTCCTCTTACTGATAATCTTCCATAATACAAACATGGATACGTTTACAATAATTGTTTCAATTACAAGAGAGTGTTTCTGAAAGGAATTGTCACCATAAAGATGCCCTTGAATTGAGTTTGACTCCTGGCAACTATAGGGACATAACTTTGCACTTTTCTTGGTTGCGATATAGAAGTAGGCTGACCATACGTCCCGTTTTGAATGGGACAGTCCCGTTTTTTTAGCATTTTTCAACCGTCCCGTCGTTTTGAAAAAAATCTCAATTTTGTCCCGTTTGTTAAACCCGGCGGGAATGGTGCGGAAGGAGGATCCAAGCTGGAGCTGCTGATTGGAGGCAGCCCGGAAGAGGAAGCCCTCCCGCCTATCAGCGTGCAGCAAAGAAGGGCGGGGTTTGCAGGCAGGAGCCAATCGTGTTGACCGGGGGTGGGGTTTGCAGGCAGGAGCCAATCACGTGAACCGGGGGCGGGGTTTGCAGGTGGGAGCCAATCACGCAGACCAGGGGGCGGGGACCCCTGTCTTTTTCATGAATATGGAATATTACATAAGATCCCGTCCCGTTTTGCCATCCTAATGTCCCATTTTTGTCTCAAGGAAATATGGTCAGCCTATATAGAAGTGGTCCGCCATTACCTTCTTCTGGGTTATTTATCTACTTCTCAGTCTATCTTAAATCCTAATATTCCCTATGGTCACTCATCCAAAAACTAACCACTTTTAATCCTGCTTAGTTTCCAAATCCAAAATAGGCCAGCCAGGTGCTATAAGTACAAGATATGCAGTTATCCCTATCTATAGTATTATTTCTCTAAACAAGCCATCAGTAATAATCTGTTATTATTACCTATGGTGGAGTCAGCTCTAATGCTTTAGGGATTGGTATGATGTCCTTTTCAAGATTACCAGTGAGCTTCCAGGTGCAATTCAAAGTGCTGGCTACCACCTATAAAGCCCTTCAGTGTATAGGGCCTGGCTATCTGAGTAATTGTCTCTACCCCATTACTTCTGCCCACCCTGTAAGTTTCAATAGAGTGGACACTCTTCAAGTTCCATCTATGAAGTGACATCATCTAATTGGCCTTTGGAAGTGTGCCTTCTCAGCCCCAGCACCTCACCTCTGGAATAGCATCTCCCTTAGGTTTAGACTGCCCCGTGGAAGACATTACTGCTTAAGAATGCACCCTGTTCTTACTGTGATATATGTTTTCCCCACAATATGATCATTTTGTTCCTTTTGTTGAGTTTAGATAACAGATTGGATTTAATTTTATACTGCCCAGAGTCTGTTTTGAATTGTCAGAAGAAATATAAATAAATAAGATCAGAACAACAGTAACAGAATGGATACAGGTATTGCCTGAAAACTAACTACAAACACTCAAGACCTTGCAAGTATATCTCTTACTTTCAAAAACGTTTCTAAGTGTGCAAAGGATCAGCAGAAAGAAAAACTGACCAGCCTATGGGCCAACAGCCCAAACCTTGCCTTTTCATTGATTATGGGCATATATATTTTGCAATCATTCTTCTTCAGGAATCTGATCAAATCACAGCACTTTTTTCTGAAAGAACTAGCTTAAGAAATGTATATTCTGCAATATAGCTTTTGTAAAATTTCTCATTGCCTTGAAAATTTTAATTTGTTCATTTAGTTAGCTACTCAGCTAAATTTAGCTATTCAGCTTCAAGATGCTATAATGCGATATGAGGATTTCATACTGTTTCAATCTAAAATTAAAAAATTTCATACTAGGGTTGAGTGCATCTTTGAAGGAGTACTTCTCTTTGTCAGAGAACTGGGTAAAACATGTAAAGAAAAGCAGTGAAGAGAAGTGGCACCCCACCATTTTTCAGAATACAGTGGCGGCCCCATTTTACTTTACCTGCTAATAGGGGAATTTGCATATGTCCTGAGGACTCTCAAAAAAAGGAAAGAAAGTCACAAAGTAAAGACCAAATGGTAGTACCTAATAAAGAAAAGGCAATCTCAACTCCTATTTTGAATCAATCCTCACCAGTAAAAAAAAACTTTACCAGGAAATTGTGAAGGGAGGATGAAGAGGCAGAACTGAAGTTTGAGATGACATCAGCATTGTCATGGAATGCCTGCTTACTTAAAATGAGTTTAAATCTTCAGGACCAGTTTATTTGTATCTTAAGGTACTGAAGAAATTAGGTGATAGTGTGTATTATAAATTGCCATTATGGAATCCTGAAGAACTGATCAAGTCTGACATAAATTGCTGGAAGATTGTAGAGCAAAACATAAAGAAAATGATCTGTAAGTACCTTGAGAACAATGGGATAGTTATCAGAAATCAGCATGCATTTTTCAAGAAAAAAAATCTTGCCACAGTAAACATCTTTTTTTAAAAAATGGGAAACTTCCTTAATAGATTCTGGGAATGCTATAAACATAGTATCCCTTAACATGAGCACAGAATTTGACAAATTACCCCATGACATGCTGACTAGCAAGCTAATTAAATTTGAGTTGGATGGCATGACAAGTGGATACATAGCTGGCTTGAAAATTGCACTCAAAGGATGCTCAGAAAATTGGAGAGAGATATCAAGTGAGTGCCATAAAGATCAGTTCTGGATTGTCTATTTTTCAATATTTTTATTAATGATTTGGATAATGGGATGCAAAGAATTCCTATCAAATTTGCAAATGATGCAAGATTGGGTGAGATAACTAATACCCTAAAGGAAAGAAATAAAATGGTCTTGATAGATTGGACAAATTCACTAAAAGTAATAGCATGAAATTTAACTGAGACTAGTGCAAAGTTATTCTCAGGAAACAAAAGCCAAATGAAGAGCTGCAGGAGGTGGGATATTTAGCTTAGTAATATGTTTTTGTGAAAACATCTGGACATAGCAGTTGACTACAAATAGAATCTTAGCCAGCAGCATGATTAGGTTAGAAAGAAGATACATGTATTTCTAGAATGCACTTGCAGAAATAAAATTTTGAAATCACAGAAATAATTCTACTCTATTCTGCTTGCTCAAAGCTCATCTAGAGTCCTGTGTCAAAGTTTGGCCCCCCACTTTAAGAAGAATTAAGAGAAATCAGAACAGGTTCAAAGAAGGGCAAAAAGATTAGGGAATGGTAACAGCCCCGAGGAACAGAGATTGAAGTTCCTTGGCATGCTTAGCATTGAGACATGATAACAGAAGGGAGATAAATCATTTTTCAAATACAGAAAAGACATAATATTGTCAACATTTTCTCTCATTGCAGAATGCAAGTCATAGAATAACGGATTTCAGTTATAAGGACGCAGATTCCACCTGCACATTGGAAAACTTCCTAAAAGTAAGTGCGCTTTGAGAATGGAACTAATTTCCCAAAGAGATACTAGGTGTTCCTTCCTTAGATATTTTCAGGTGGACAGGAGACAACCATCTGCTGGGAATCTTTTGATTTGGATTACTGCCTTGAGCAGAGGTTGGACTTCAATGAATTGAATAGCTCCTTCCAACTCTATGATTCTATGATTCTCTGTGAAACGCTGTGGTTAATTGAGGCAGATCCACCAGGATTTGTACAGACCAAATTCATATTCTGCCATGTTCTATCCAATTTTCTGTTTTAAAGTACAAATGCTACATTATCTTTGGCTTTGTAAACTAAAACTTAAAAATGGGCTTCTTCTTACCTCAGTTTCCTACACTCCAAAGAACCAGTGTGTTTCACAGAAGGATGGATGGGTCAAGCCCTTCATGACAGACAAACTCAGGAAACAAGAACCAGTTGGATTTCTGAAAAGACCTTTATTGCTAGTAGGATGTTGTAATAGAATTTTGAAAACAGGCAAAACAATTCTCCAGCTCAGCTTATACATAACATAATTAAGGTGGAGTTGCTTGTGTTTCCTTCTCACATTTTTCTTCTTCTTCTGTCCTGCTTCCTTTAATGGCTGTGTTCCCTTCTCTACTTTCCCAGGATGTGTTAGATTTTCCATCACAGGGAGTGGTTCATGCATTGCTAACTCTATCTATTCATAAAATGGGGATCGACCCTTGTAGTTTTATTTCTTCATTCCAGACTTCTAGGAACACTTCTGGGTGCAACCTGAAATATCATAGCACCGGAGGAACCAAATTAGAATATCCATTTGTCTCCTCATTTGATTTCATCTCTGACCATGCAGCCTTTACAGCTTCAATTTATTCTTTCCTACTGTTTTCTCTTTCTCCCCCCCCACCTCCCCCCAACTTTTTGTCACAACTTGCTGGAGGAAGAGATGACAAGAGCTTACATCTTCTTTTGGATGTGTAAGTTGGTCTGCTAAAAATGTTGGCCTGTCTTGGATAATATCTAGATACGTCCAGTTTTTGTTTGTGGCTTCCATTAAGCAATTTCCTGATTCTAGTTAGCAGCAAAATATCTACTGTACAATGAGCACATCAATGCATTTGAAAGCATCCTCAGACAAGCGTTTAATGCATTTGCACAAGTTGTACTCAAGAGCTTCAGGGAGGGAAACACATAGGCTTCAACTCAACTGACAACACTCTGCAAAGCCTACTTTGCATTTCTAGACATATGTTCAATTTCAGCTCATGAGCTAGCAACTTACTGGCCTGATGCAAAAGGCTTCATTTTTCTTATTTATTGGTTCAGCAACATGCCTTGTGGAGTATATTGCAAGATGTCATTCTAACAAGCATGTAAATAGACTGTAGAATCAGAAGCAGATTTCACACAGGACAAGTTCTTCTCTTCTTTCTTTTTTATCAGTGGGTTTTAGTGCTAAAAGCCCAGCGGGATCCATCTAGTTTACAAAGGCATTGCCTTCTTACCCACAGTGTGTGCTCAAATAAACCATCCCATACAGAGAGATTTTTTAACCCTCTTTGCTGATTGCTTTTCTGGCTGCTCAGCTCATATTTGTCACAAGTTTGCAAAACCCCGTGTCTAAAGAAAGCAGAAGCACCATGTTCATCGCTAATCTCATTACAGTAACAGCAAGAGAACTAACACCCCAAAGTAGAGCCGGCAAGCCAGTGACTGTATAGACACACACTTCCATGCCAGGCACAGCATGATTCCCATCAGAACATGCATAGCCATTGCCTCACTTCAACAATGGCCAACGCCAAGTGTGTGTTTGTAATTCCTTGCTACTGAGCCCTTTTGGCCTTCTTTTAAATGGAACAGAGCCACATGGGGACAAAGTCACTGTTTCAGCTTCCATTCCAAAGGCCATGTCTTTGCCAAGACACAAAGTACTATCCTTGCTACATTTTCCCTCTAAGCTTGAAGAGACTTGACTCTGTCAAAACCTGACTTCCAGGGAATACGGCTTTTTCTTTTTCCCGTATTGCAAAAATGGATATGTTTTTAAATACCTAATTCTCTGGATGCATTACTCCCTTCCTTCCTTCCTTCCTTCCTTCCTTCCTTCCTTCCTTCCTTCCTTCCTTCCTTCCTTCCTTCCTTCCTTCCTTCCTTCCTTTCTTTCTTTCTTTCTTTCTTTCTTTCTTTCTTTCTTTCTTTCTTTCTTTCTTTCTTTCTTTCTTTCTTCTAAGCTTACTATTGTCATCAGATGGTGGAGGCTGCTCTTATTGTTTTATTTTGTGGGTTAACAGAGCCTAGCCTTCAGAAGTTGCTATTATGCACTGAAAAGAAAGGAAATATTCTTTCACTTTAATACTTTTGACTAAAGGTAAGAACAACACTACATAATTGCCTACTTTTATGGGTGGGCAAATGTTTGTACTGATTTTTTCTTAGTGAACAATTTTGGACAACTGCAAAAACAAAGCCAGGGTGAACATTGATTTGTCACATTACCATCCCATTAGTTCAGGGGGAAAGAAATGTAATTGTACCAGGCTTTTTAGAAGCTTGGTGAATCAAGAAAACAGTCCTGAGTTCCTTGAACATTTTAGAAATACAATCTCCCTCTCCCCTCTTTGCATTTTTCTGGGGAAAGCTGAATGCTGGCTGGACTTTATTTCTAATTATGTCATCACACCATGAATCTATTTATTTATTTGTCAAATTTCTCTGCTGCCCATCTCATATACAACGACTCTGGGCGGCTTATAGATCATAAAATGACAATCATTAAAAACACTACAATATAATATCAATACATGTATAAATACACATAAAAACAGATACAAGTATAAAAATACAAAAATATAAAATATAAAAATCAAGATGGGCATAGGATCTTATCCTTGGCACGATCATGGTGCCAGCCATCCCCATGAATGGCTATCCCCCCTCCCATCCCAAGCGAGGTGGCATAACCATGTCTTTACCCCCTTCTGGAAGGCTGGGAGAGTGGGTGTGACGATTATGATCCTGGATATTAATTCAAGAATCCTCAGTCACAAGCCATTAAGGATATGAAAGAAAACTTTTATTAATACAGTGACCAGTTCGGTTCAAAGATCAGACTGAAGAAAAGCCCGCCAAACCATTAGCACAAAAGCTACTTTGCTCCTCCCTCCCTTCTAGTACCTTCCCTATAAAATACAGTTAGGTATACATGTCTTCTAATGGTTACTGATAATGTGTGTTAATTTGGCCTTGAAGCATAAGCAGTCCTGTCTCCTAATCTGCTAGCTACATTCCTCACTTCTAATGCAAGCAGGCTAGCTCCTCTAATTACTACACATCCAATCCTGAAATGGCTGGATTCACTATCCTGACAGTGGGGGCCTGTCTTACCTCTGGGGGTAAGCTGTTCCAAAGGGTGGGTGCCACAGCAGAGAAGCCCCTCCTCCTGGACCCTGTCAATTGGCAATCCTTCATGGACAGGGTCTGTAACATGCCCTCTCTGCCTGACTGGGTGGGACCGGTCGATGTAACGGGGGTGAGGCGGTTCCTCAGGTAACCTGGACCCATGCCATGTAGGGCTTTAAAGGTGATAACCAACACCTTGAATTGTACCTGGAAGCAGACTGGGGCCCAATGCAGCTTGTGCAGAAATGTTGTTATATGTGCCCTCCTTGGGGCTCCTAAGACTGCTTGCATGGCCACATTCTGGGCCAGCTGTAGTTTCGGGATACTCTTCAAGGGTAGCCCCATGTAGAGCGCATTGCAGTAGTCTATCTATTAGCAGAAAAATATTCAAATTCTTTCCCAACAGGTTCTATGGCAGTTTGTTGGGTTTTTTTTAATCCAGACCTAAACCAATGGGGAAAATGTGGGGTCATCATGGGACTTCCCCCTTGCTTGGTTATTGTGAGAAGAGAACTAAAATTTTATAGACCCTGCTCTGATAGGATATTGCACAATGTCGCAAGAATCAGGTGAACAGGTCATATGTTACAAATGATGCTAGGAAGCAACAACCCATAGAAGAATCAAATCCACATTCTGGAGTAATACAAGTCTTATTCAAGATCACCCCATGCTTCCGTACTACATGCCAAAATTAAAATTGTATAATAGAGCCAGTATGGAGTAGTGGTTACGATGATGGACTAGACACTGGAAGGCCATGTGTTCTTGTCCTTCCTTAGCCATGAAGCTGGCTGGGTGACTTTAGGTCAGTCACTCTCTCTCAGCCCAACCCACCTCACAGGGGGTTGTTGCGGTAGGGAAAATAGGAGATGGGAACATTGTGTATACTTCCTTGAATTGTACAAAATGCAGGCAGGATATAAATCAAATATATAAAGAAATATACCACAAATAATACACTCAGAGGAGTATCTGTAGCTTGAATCATGTCAACTGGATTTCTATTTTCTTAGTGGAAACGTTTCACTCCTTATCCAAGGAGCTTCTTCAGTCTGAGCAAAGTTGGTAAGGGAATCCTAAATATGTTCCTAGGTAGCTGTGTGACCTTACACCTGGGGCTAGGTCATGGTTATATTGAGATGTAATTTTTAAGTCCTTTTATCATCTAAAGGAGGGTCGTTAAAATCACCATGCTGCTGTTGAGCTTCTGAAATGGTCTTAATCTTCCTAGGCACAGAAGACAAAATGGGGAGGAAGATGGGGGAGAGTTTGTGCCTGAGGCCCCCACCTCTATTCAAGGAAGGATTTTCCAAGTTGGCATAAATGGATTCCTTGACCCCTCTCTCAAACCACCTATCTTCTCTGTCTAAAATGTGAACATTAATGTCCTCAAATGAGTGTCCTTTTTCTTTTAGATGAAGATAAACTGCTGACTCTGGTCCTGTGGTGTTATTTCTCCTGTGTTGGGCCATCCTCCTGTACATAGGTTGTTTGGTTTCTCCAATGTAGAGTTCAGAGCACTCCTCACTGCACTGGATTGCATAAACTACATTGCTTTTCTTGTGTTTTGGAGTTTGATCTTTGGGGTGTACAAGCCTCTGTCTCAGTGTGTTGGTGGGTTTGAAATATACAGGTATGTGGTGTTTGCCAAATATCCGTTTTATCTTTTCAGACACGCCAGCCATGGTCATTCCCTACATGGCTGGCGTGTCTGAAAAGATAAAACGGATATTTGGCAAACACCACATACCTGTATATTTCAAACCCACCAACACACTGAGACAGGCTTGTACACCCCAAAGATCAAACTCCAAAACACAAGAAAAGCAATGTAGTTTATGCAATCCAGTGCAGTGAGGAGTGCTCTGAACTCTACATTGGAGAAACCAAACAACCTATGTACAGGAGGATGGCCCAACACAGGAGAAATAACACCACAGGACCAGAGTCAGCAGTTTATCTTCATCTAAAAGAAAAAGGACACTCATTTGAGGACATTAATGTTCACATTTTAGACAGAGAAGATAGGTGGTTTGAGAGAGGGGTCAAGGAATCCATTTATGCCAACTTGGAAAATCCTTCCTTGAATAGAGGTGGGGGCCTCAGGCACAAACTCTCCCCCATCTTCCTCCCCGTTTTGTCTTCTGTGCCTAGGAAGATTAAGACCATTTCAGAAGCTCAACAGCAGCATGGTGATTTTAACGACCCTCCTTTAGATGATAAAAGGACTTAAAAATTACATCTCAATATAACCATGACCTAGCCCCAGGTGTAAGGTCACACAGCTACCTAGGAACATATTTAGGATTCCCTTACCAACTTTGCTCAGACTGAAGAAGCTCCTTGGATAAGGAGCGAAACGTTTCCACTAAGAAAATAGAAATCCAGTTGACATGATTCAAGCTACAGACAATTCCACCTGGATGACTGAGAACCTTCATAGACTCAGAGGAGTAGCTGAACAGTTGTGTTTAAGCAATTATTCTTATTTATCATGCTAAGCAAGGGTTCTCAGCTCCTGTTTGAAAAAGCCTACCCTTAGATTTTAACACTGAAAAGTGTTATGTTCAAGGTAGTACCTTACTTTTAATTTATGACTGGTTACTTTTGGGTTGGAACAGTTAGGAAGCACTTGCTACACAGTTTACAGCTCTAATTTATACAGCGAAGACAAGAGTGTGATGTACAACCTGCCACCATTTCTGCAATGTGCATTCTATTTATAATAATTGGGAATTATTTGACACATTTCTGCATTTAAACCTGACTTTGACAGGAATCAAAGTCAGATTTCTAGTAAATGTGGGACATGCTGTACAACTTTTTCAGAATAAACAAGTGGAATGCATTTATAGTGGGAACTGGATTAGCTGACTAGATTGGTTGGCATGCTTCATTTATCTTATCGGTGAAATACATCAAAACAACCCTTTTAAAACTACTTTAATTTCTGAGATTTGTTTTTTCAGCATCCAACATGGAATAAGAGGTTTTGCTTTGTTTGTTTTAAAGGTTGCAGTCTTGGGAAATATTATGAGACTATACATCCCATTTATTACCATTTATTGGAATAAATGTGCTTAAGAATGTACTTCGTGGACCACCAGAAATATTTCTATGCCATCACCAGTCTAGTTTGTTTTACTCTCTGGGCTGTTTTGTGGACTGCCATATGCCTGGCATGAGAAAGCATTAACAGATGTAGCCCTAACAGAAGGCATGAAGGCTATCACAGATGTTTAGTACCAGTAAGGACAATGGTAAAGCCCTAGGGGGTGTCCAAAAAGGATTACTCAATGCCTGAGCATGTCTCATCTCTTGCCAGTGTCACACAAATGATGTCATCCCCTTCAAGACATCTGGGCATACACTACAAATATCTGCTGAAGGAAATATTTACTGCACTCAATTGCATGTGTTCCAACTTCTGAGGAAAGAACAGAGTTTGTGCAGGGCTTCTTGGCCACTTGGAAATCACTGCCTTTACAGTCACACCCATGAAGCTTTCTCCCTTTGCAAATAACTACACTGTCTATTGTGCTGAGGAGCTGATATCATTTAAGTGACATAGCTGGAGCTTATCAGGAGTGTTTCCATCTTCTTTTTGAAAGTGTTAATAGGTATAAATGTATGCATATAGATCTGGTGCTGTCTCTGGAGTAATGGGACCAATGAGAAATTAATGGATAAAAAAATCCCTTTTTTTATTTTGAGCTATTCCAGTGAGATGCATAGTTTAATATTTTACTTGTTTCTATGACAGAAGTGTTGGTTAGAGAGAATGGGATGGGTAGATAGATACACACATACCCATATGCATGCACACACACACACACACACACACATATTCTGATTATTGCAATATATCCATAACAGAATAATAGGTAATTATAAAGCTGTTTTATTCCAGTCACTTGAGTTATACAATGAAGAATATTAACAATCTGTATGAATTGGAGGCTTTAGGAACCTTGGGCAATATGTGTCCCCCAAATGTTTTTGAATCCCACTCCCATCAGCCCTATGGATGATAGGAGATTCAATCCCACAACATCAGGAAAGTCACAGCTTGCCCACTACCATACTAGGCCATGTTCTGTTCTATAATAGTGCAAAGGTATGTCAATAAAAACTACTGCAAAAAGCTACTCAGTTCAATTTACAAATAAATATCTTCAGCATTGCAACTAAAGGCTTTTATTCTTGAGGAAAGGGAAAGAACAAAGAGCTTAGCAAGTGGATATTTCTTGTATATTTGTTCCAACCAGTAATTAAAACTTGTAGAAAAATGGAAATAATCTTGTGCTTGAGATGTATCTCTTCTTCTTCTTCTTCTTCTTCTTCTTCTTCTTCTTCTTCTTCTTCTTCTTCTTCTTCTTCTTCTTCTTCTTCTTCTTTCTCTCTTTCTCTCTCTCTCTCTCTCTCCCCCCCCTGTCTCTGTCTATCTCTCTATCTCTCCCCCCCCCTCTGTGTCTGTGTCTGTCTCTGTCTCTGTCTCTGAGCTCTGAGCTCTGAGCTCTGCTGACTCTGAACCCTGGAGTCTGTGTTCCACTCAAAGGTTTTCCCCCGCACAGTCGTGTCCAACTCTAGGAGCCGGTGCTCACCTCCGTTTGTTAGCCGAAGAGCCAGCGCTGTCCAAAGACACTTCTGTAGTCATGTGGCTGGCATGACATGCGCGGAACACTGTTACCTACCCACCAAAGTGGTACCTATTTATCTACTTGCATTTGCATGCTTTTGAATTGCTAGGTTGGCAAGAGCTGGGGCAAGTGCGGGAGCTCACTCCGTCACGCGGCGCTGGGGTATTTGGTTGATTGCCACAAGAAATTTATCCATTACCATTCTGGGAGGTGGCATAACATTCAAGGTTTCCAAAATAAAATGGGGGGAAATGGTACCCAACATTGGCATAGATCTGTTATTAACAAAGTAATGTGAATGCATAGTAATTGTGCTTATCAATATGATCCAGGTCAGGAAATCCTTTCAGGTGTAGGAATTCCAAAGCATTTACAGAACTTCTATCATAAGTTGCTATTTATTTCAATGTTGGTATTTATCTATCCTGTAGTTAATGTTGATTAAGTGTCACATAGAAACAAAGTTGAACAACTGAATACTATTATTGAGATTGAGAAATGCCAAGTTAGGAAGAGGGTAAACTCTTTTATACAGCTGACAGAATGCTATCAATTAAATGAAAATATGCTACACTTATAACTTTAGAAATGTGGTAGGACCAGCTTTGTAAAAGCTCTGTATTCTGACTTTTTATTGTTAAACTAAGGATACTGGGATTGTATTGGTGTATCAGTTTTTTATACTGTCTCTACTCATTCTTGTTGTAAGCAAATAACATAAAATCCTGGTGAAAGCCAAAACATTTTTCATTAAATATTTCTTTAAAGGATCCAGATAATAACACTCTAGGAATTTTGCAAATGTGATTAATTCTTCAAAGTAGTGATAGCCAATGACATGCTCCAGAAAGATTTCTCCAGCTGGATGCTATGAATGTTTGTCCATGTTCATTGTAATGTGCTGATTGCCTAAACCTTATGATATTTAAGTTGCCCAAACAAGAACAGTTATACAAATATTTACAGTATGCCATGGTCTCTTATTAAAGCATTATTTGGTTATTGGTTCACAAGCAGTCTTTCTGGTTGTGGGCAATAGGTTAAAAAAGGTAAAGGTTCCCCCACACAGTCGTGTCCGACTCTAGGGGCCGGTGCTCATCTCCGTTTCTTAGCTGAAGAGCCAGCGCTGTCCGAAGATGCTTCCACGGTCATGTGGCCAGCATGACCCACGTGGAACGCTGTTACCTACCCACTGAAGTGGTACCTATTAATCTACTTGCATTTGCATGCTTTCAAATTGCTAGGTTGGTAAGAGCTGGGGCAAGTGCGGGAGCTCACTCCATCATGCGGGGCTAGGGCAATAGGTTAGATACAAACAAAACCTATATATATCATTGAGACTGACCTGACACACACAGAGGCACACGTTCATACACTATGTAGCAATATGCAAAGAATGTAGCATAAATGAATATGTTTGTCTGTATGTGCACATGCACATACATGCATACAGTGCTATAGCTCTTGATAAGAAAAGCTATAAAAAAAGTTTAGAAGCCAGGATTTAACTGTACCATAACTATGAAATTACAGTATCATGTTTCTTTCATGCATTCAAACAGAATCTCACTCTCTCTGTCATCTGAAGTGTCTACCCTGCTGGGAAGCATCAATTTGTTTGCCGATCTTACTGAGAAACATTCAGTCACACCATTTATGGCTACTGGAGCCTGTAAAACTATTACAAAGATTTAAATGAATGACTGTAGAAATATTTTTCCCCAAAGCTTTTGAAAGTTCATTGTATCCAACCACATATTCTTATTTAATAAGAATTTTGCTCTGAGGGACCATTGCTGCTTACTGCTACTTACTGCTGTTTATCATTTTTTTAAAAAACAGAAATGAGACTCCCAAAAGTGCATACCATGTTTATGTCTTTTTATCCCTCCAGCAACTAACAAAGTAAACTATAACTAGTTTTAAGGCTACAGTGTTATAACTGAATTGGTTTTCTTTTTTCACACTGCAGTAAATTTTATTAGACTGTGTGGAGATTTCTATTCTGAAATTAATTCATACTTACCCAATTGCTTTTAAGTAAGACACCATTTGTATGTGTGTTCGTGTGTCTGTTTGCATATACAACTATTTGTTTTTTAAAAATAGAATTTTAAAATCATGCTGAGCTACAAAAAATGGCTCCCATGAACACCAAACCAAACCAACTGGGTTACTAGCAAGTTATTTTATAATCTTCACATTTTAACATACACAAAACTTTCAATTTGAACAAGAAGTGTGCCCAAGTTCATAAAAATTAATCAGTAAGATGCAAATTAAGCAGAAGCGATTACAAAATAAGTCTCTGTCTCTCTGTCTCTCTCTGTCATAGACACATACACATAAATTAATTTAGTAATGATTTCTATTGTTTGATTTCCTAAAGAGCTGGCAAAATAATCCAAAAATTTGTTGCTCCAGAGAAGTGGAGAGAACTTTTACCCCTCTGTTTTTTTTTAAATATAACAATATAATTGACTGATTTAACAATAAATGGACAAGCTAATCTCCAGCATTTTAAAGCAAGGATCATTTATTTATCATTTATAAACCACCATATTACATATGGGATCAGACACATGCATGTGTCCCAGAAGGGTAGGCCAAATAATTCCATATTGCTGCCAAGAAAATATAACATGTCCATGTCCATGTGATCAATAGGAATTGAACTTGGGTCAAGGAAGTTATGACTTGGGTACCACTCAATCAAGTCCACTCAATCAATCATGAAAACTCAGGAAATGTGAACAGGACTCATGGGATCTTTAAAAAATTACTGCCAGTTTATGCATTTGAATTTTAAAAAACCCAGAAACAGTAACAATATATGCTGTCTTTTTCTTTATGTCTGTGTTGGACTCCAGATTTGGAGAGAAGATAAATGCTGGGATTCATTTTTTTAAAGTCACTTTAGTACGGTGTATCAATCCAACACATTTTGGCAACATATTGACCACCCAAAGATTTTTATGACTTTTTATTTTGAAGTCATGGTCACTAGATACTGTATACCCACTGCTCACTATATATAGGATATTTGGTTTTGGAAAGTGCAGCCTTTCTGGGGACAGAAAGAACTGATTAAACTTGTTTTCTCTGTGGGTTAGGAAGAGTATTAAATGATTCACTAAAGATTTAATAGCAAAAACCTACATGGAGAAATACTTCACACCTTCTCAAGAGGATGCAACACTTTAGCTTTCATTGTAAGTGCTGTCATCACATACTCACATGTGGGTCTTCAATCATCTTCTTTTAAAACTATATTTTGATTGGGTTTAATTTCAGGTGGCTCTCAAAGAATTTGTACTTTCAAAAGGAAGCAATTTAATTTGCAATATGATAAGAGTTGCACGTATATTTAATTAAGGGGCCTGACATACCGATGGGACAAGCCTTTTAATACCAATTACCCAAAGAAAGGACCCTCTCAATTTCTCTCTCCCTCTCTCCTCTTTCCTTCCTCCACCTTTTTAACCAATTCCAACATGGATTTACTGTACAGCAAGCATTTTCAAGGTTTTCCGAACAAATGATAAAATGACCAAATCTATTAGTTTTAGACCCAAGCCTCATCTTTTAATTACATTTAGGTTTATATGGGATGATTTGCAAAAATCAGGAGTGTGAGCACAGGCAACCATAGTTGCGGGGGGTGGGTGGGGTAATGGAAAGATGACCTTCAAAGTGCCAGACCATCATTTATTGGGGCGACACAAAACATTTTATGAATATACTGTAGCTTTCTCTATGTTCCCTCATCCAATCCACATGTGGCTTCTGATTAATACTGAATGTATTAAAACTGAAAATTGAAACTGCTCTGTAAAGTTAAGATTGTTAAGCTCAAGCTACAAATTATGGGACATATGACTCTGCTTCCAAAAAAGAAAGATTCCTGGCCAATTCCTCCACCTATGACATCTAATACAACATACTTTTTTATTGCACGCCGCCCAGAGTCACATTTTGTGACATAGGCAGACATATAAATATGAAAAATAAATAAATAAATAAAACATGATAAATAAATAAATAAATAAACACTTATTCTTTCAATGTCCCAAATAGTGCACATCCTTTCTTTGTCATGCTTGAGGTGGTGTTGTCATCATGTATTATTTTCTTGGGTAGGATTGGAACATGTTTCCAACTACAAGCAAGCTTGGCAAAAACTGATTATCTAGATCTATTTAAGTCTGGGTTTAAGCCAGGATATAGTACAAAACCATCCTTAATTGTCCTGATTGATGACATCTACTAAGAAAGATGCAAGGGAATGCTGCCTTGTTGATACTGGACCCCTAAGTGGTCTTTGACACCATGGATCATGGAATATGGCTGGACAGATGCAATTGATGAGGAATTTGAGGCACTTTGTTACACTGATTCTGTTCCAATCTGCAGTTGTGCCATCAGAAATTTTCTGTTTGACCCATAGTGTTTGAATTGTTGGATTCACTAAATTCTATTCTTTTACCCCTGCACTTCAGTATCTATATAAGGAGTTCTACCATCATGTATATTTATGATACTCAACTCTGTCTTTCATTTCCACCTGGATCAGGAAAAAATTGGACAGTTACTTGTAAGCTATCTAGAGGCAGTGATGAACTAGATGAGGACCAACAAACTGAAACTGAATCCTAATAAGATGGAGGTACTGTAGACAAGTGATTCTCAAACCTATGAATTATGAAAATGGTATCTACTGGAAGAAATAGCACTCCCTAGGAACTAGGGAGACACAGATGGCTTTGGTGGCCATGAATGATCCATGCTGTAACAACCTCTCAATTGGATTATTGCAATGCATTCTACATGGGTCAAGACAATCTGAAAGCAATAATAGGTGCAGAATATAGCCATCCAATTGTTAAGTTGGGTGGTTCTATGGGATCATATAACACTGCAACTGAAAGTGCTACTTTGATTGCCACAATTATGCTCAATTTAAGGTTTTGACACCTCCTCTACTACCATCAAACCTGTGCGTTAAAATCAACTGGAGAGGCCATACTTGTCATCCCACAGATGGATTCAGCTCAGAGCATAATGGCTAGGCGTAGGACTTGCCAGCCCAATTTTAGTACCTTCATCTAAGGGGTATTTGACTGGAATATGCATTGGCTTCTTTCAGAAAAAAAAAGAAACCCGAAGATACATTTGTTCACCCATGCATTTGTAGGGTGACACTACTCAATGGCCAGGTTGTCTTTTATATTCCCCATTATTTTCCTTTTTTGCTTTTTAACATGAATTTAATTTTTATATTGATTATTTTTAAGCATTGTTGGCTTTATTGTGGTTTCATTTGATATTGTTTTTTTATTAGTCTTTTGTAAATTGCTCAGGCATCCTGTGGGAGGAAGAGAAATATAGAAATGTAATATCCTAAATAAGTTAAAATCAAAACATCAAGTATACCCCATAATTTGATTTCATATAATTCATGACAAAGGCTCTATGCCTAGCGAACTATTTCTTACTCTGACCATGAAAAAAGCTTGCTCTATACTTCTGAGTAAAGGATACAATGTAAAATCCTTTTTAGTCCACGTATATTGTCAATAGGTTCTGTCCGCATTCCAGATTTGTAATTTGGTAGGTTTTTCCTTCTTTCTTAACCATCTGACACTGTAGGTGTTAACAAGCTAAAGTGAACCATTGAGCAATCTGAACAATACACCTAAAGATTCAGCAGGTTAGTAAGGTCTCTGAGGTTGAACCATGTAAAAGTCAAGTAATTAAACACCAAGTACTTACTGTAAAGAAGAAGAAGTAAAAAAAGAACCGCTGGGAAAGTTTTGATTCCAAAGCTCTAATTTCACACACAGAAGATTTCAGTGGAAATAAAACCTTTATATTCCACTTGACTTGATCTGAAAGAACTGGATAAGAAAAAAAAGAAAGAAAAGAAAAGAAAAGATTAGGAACTCCATTCAATGGTTCCTTTCTACAGTTGAGCTTTGGGAGGTGACAAACAGTTACGGGTAATTCACTCAGTAATCGTTCCTAAAATGGCATTTAGACGCTTCCCCCCAATTTGGCTGAACATCTATGGTGTCATTATTTTCACAATATACAAAGCCACATCCTTTCCGTGCTCTTGGCTAAGGAGTCAATGTTTTGAGTTCTAAGACATACCTAACTGAATACAGAGTTTGCAAATACTAGAAGGATGATTTCATCTCATGCTGGTACAGTCTTCCTTATAAGGCCAATAAAGGTTTTTCTGAGAAAGGTGCTTTTACTTGTTTTCTTTCCTTGTTTTTTTAAGTGTTATTGAAAGGTAAGCATTTATCATCCCTGCAGTCTACTCAGCCAGGTGGGGGGAAGGGGAAGAAGGAAACAATGTATTTGGGAGAAAATCTGTTTCTTGATTCTCATGTTTTTTAACCATCAGAAACCTGCCATGCCTTTTCTTTTCATAATATGGAATACTATCTTTCCAGGCCCAGTTCAAGGTGTTGGTTACTATTTCTAAAGCCTTATTGAGTTGTTAATTTTTCATAGAAAAGAAATGGAACCAACTGCATGCTGCATGTAAATTAAGCACTTTACCCTTAAATATAAAATATTGTGCTTTCTACAAATCAAGGTGCATAGCTTTCTATGTGAATTGCAGTGCAAGACACACTGAAAGACTTAAGCACCAGATTTCTGTTACAGCTAAATCTGAACATTCTGGTTTGAATCACTGACTTGAAACCAGAATTATATATTAGTTTATCATAATGGATTAAAATACATTTTTCCAGTACTCATGCAGCAGGGCATTTGCTGTAACAGGTTTTAGATGTTTTGTATATGGCATATATCCACACATTGTTCTTTAGGAAAGGAAGGGCAGTACAGATTTAAGAAGGCAGTAAAAGACACCATGCCTAGCAGTCTGAAGAAGGAGATTTGACACTCAAGATTTTTCTGCCTCTCACACTGTGTAATACCATATTCAGCATTCCATCCTTGCCTGAGGTATGGCTGAATTAGACCATGGAACCAACAACATCAGAAAACTGGCATGGTATAGTGGTTAAATCAGTGTTTCTCAACCTTGACAACTTTAAGATGCTGGCTGGGGAATTCTGGGAGTTGAAGTCCACCCATCTACAAGTTGCCAAGGTTGAGAAACATTGGGTTAAAATGTTGGACCAGGACATGGAGATCTGGGTTCTAGTCTACCCTCAGCCACATTAGCTCACTGGTTGACTTTGACTCAGTCTCTCTCTCTCTCCCAGCCCAACCTACCCAACAGGGGAAAAATAGGAGGAGGGAGCACTGTGTACACCCCCTTAAGCTCCTGTACAAAAGGCAGGATACAAATCTAACAAATAAACGAAACACCAGTTCCCAAGCCTCCTGCAGCTGGCTCACTTCTGTGTGGCTGTCACCGCCCTGTTCCTATCTCTTTTGTTAGCTACTCTACCATCCTTATGCTCTGCATGAATGAAAGTCACCTGTTGCATATGAATGTCAGGCATGCTACACAGCTGCCTAAGACTGGCACCACCATTTAAATACAGCAGCCAAATTGATTAAATTCAGGGTAAGCAACTAGAGGCCATTGAGTGTCAAGATGGCTGTAGTTTCTTAGTGGTTGGCTGTTTGGGTCATTTTATATTATTTTCAAGGATAAATGCATACATGGATTATGGCAAAGTAAGACTCTATACTTCAGCATTGTTTTTATGTTGAAGAATGTCTCTGGAATGTTGACACATCCCACAAGCATTCTAAGAAAAAAACAAAATGAGTGTGGTTGCCTTTCTTTAGAAATATGCTGTCCTGCCAATGGGGAAAAAAAGTGACAAAGAAAAACTGAGCTGCTAGGGAGTCCACAGCTGTCAGCCTTACCAGATAGACCAGACAGGAAACAAGGCCAGATAAGCTAATTCTACTTTATTGTAAAGCTACATTAACAGAATCTTGCAAGTCTGAAAGTACAATTCTCCCACTGTCACCTTTATGGCCGAATAACTTAGGGAGGGTCCCTCTTGAGCCTCTTGCTCCTCCCACTATGCAGCTGTGGGCTATGCTCCCTCTTATCTGACCATTCCCTAGGTAGCATCTCTTTGCCCAGTCTCCCAAGGTCATTCCCACATACCATTACAACAGCTTCCTACTGTTTTTGTCATTCTGATGAAACCAGGGCCACAGTGTCACACTGCAAGCTCTCCCCCTTGGAGCATGTGTGCAATGTTGTGATGCAAATAAAAAAAGGGTGGGGCTTATGTTATGACACCAGCACATTGCTTGCATCATTCTGTTACCCTCTTTTTTCCCTCCCCTTCCATGGACCCTGTTGGTTGGGAGCTCAAGGGGATATCAGGAAGCAACGTTAGGTGTCCACTGGAAGGTTGCCTACTTAGTGATTAATCTGAAACAGGACTTGCTGCCAAAGCAAAGCATTTCTCAGGTTATTTGGAGGTTCTCTGAACCATGATTGTGCCTCTGAGGTGGCTCGGGAGTTCATGACTACCATGGCAGCCATGGGCCTGTTCCAGATTATTCGAGACCCAACTCGAGACAGTGGACTCACCCCGGACTTAGTTTTCTTGTCGGAGCAGTGGCAGGATGCTCTGAGGGGAGAGTTACATCTTTCCCCTTTGTCATGGTCAGATCATGCCCTGGTGACCTTGAGGTTCTCTTATGCCACCCCACTCCGCAGGGAGGCAGGACCCAGTCGATTGGTCTGCCCCCGGCGACTAATGGACCCAATAGGGTTTCAGAGGGAGCTGGGGGTTGTACCTCAGGATCTACTGCACGCTCCAGCGGAGGTCCTGGCCGCAGCCTGGAATAGGGAGGCGGCCGGGGCCTTGGACAAGATCGCGCCTATGCGGCCTCTCTTGCCACACCTGACCCGATACTCCCCTTGGTTTACGGAGGAGTTGAGGGTCTTGAAGAGGGTTAAGAGACGCCTAGAGCGCCGCTGGAGAAAGACAAAGACTGAATCTGACCGAACACAAGCTAGAGTCGCTGTTAAGACCTACCTTGTGGCGGTAAGAGCAGCGAAACGTCAATATTTCTCCACTCTTATTGCGTCCGCAGAATGCCGTCTGACAGCCCTGTTTAAGATAACAAGATCTCTTTTGGGTAAGGTGGAGTTTGTCACCCACCTGCAGGGCCGTGCGGAAGAATTTTCTGAGCATCTGCAGGATAAAATCGCTCAGATTCGGTCTAAGTTGGACTCTAAGCATGTGGCACAGTCTGGGGAGATGCCGAGGGAACGTCCTTGCCCGGTTATCTGGGAACAGTTCGATCCTGTTGGACCTAAGGAAGTGGACAGGATCCTTTGGGTTGTAAGGGCCACCACATGTCATCTAGACCCATGCCCTTCCTGGCTGGTAAAGGCAGCCCGGGAGGTGACATGTGGATGGGTCCCGGTGATGGTTATTACATCTCTGGGGGAGGGGGTGTTCCCAGGTGCTTTTAAAGAGGCTCTGGTGCACCCCCTCCTCAAGAAACCATCACTGGACCCTACTATATTGGACAATTTTCGTCCTGTCTCCCACCTCCCTTTTTTAGGGAAGGTGGTTGAGAAAGTGGTGGCATTACAACTCCGGAGGATCCTGGATGATACGGATTATCTGGACCGCTTTCAGTCAGGTTTCAGGCCAGGATATGGGGTGGAAACTGCATTGGTTGCGCTTACAGATGATCTCTGGTGGGAGCGGGATGGAGGGAATGCATCCATCCTAGCTCTTCTTGACCTCTCAGCGGCATTCGATACCATCGATCATGGTATCCTTTTGGGACGGCTCAGGGAGTTGGGGGTGGGCGGCGTAGTTTTGCGCTGGTTCACCTCCTTCCTCCAGGGCCGGTCCAGTCGGTGGTAATAGGAGATGAGAGATACGACCCTCGCCCCCTCGTTTGTGGGGTGCCGCAGGGCTCGGTTCTCTCCCCTGTCCTATTTAATATCTACATGAAACCGCTGGGTCAGATCATCCGTCGCCATGGGATGAGATACCATCAATATGTGGACGACACCCAATTATACATCTCCATCCCTGGTGAGGTAAGTGATGCAGTGGCTACCCTTTCTCAGTGCCTGGAGGCTGTGGGGGTCTGGATGGGGAACAACAGGCTTCGACTGAACCCTGGTAAGATGGAGTGGCTGTGGATTGATGGCTCCTGTAGATCCAGGAAGTTATCATCCTTAGTTCTGGATGGGGTTGCACTGCCCCATTCAGACCAAGTGCGGAATCTGGGGGTTCTTCTGGACTCACGGCTCCTGCTTGAAGAGCAGGTGGCAGCCGTGGCCAGAGGGGCTTTTGCACAGCTTCGTGTTGTGCGCCAGTTACGCCCTTTCCTGGATCAGGATGCCCCCCGTACAGTCACTCATGCCCTGGTCATCTCCCATATAGACTATTGCAATGCGCTCTACATGGGGCTACCCTTGAAGAGTATCTGGAAGCTTCAACTGGTCCAAAATGCGGCTGCTCGCGCAGTTATTGGTGCGCCAAGATCAGCACATGTGACACCTCTGCTGCGACGGCTGCACTGGGTACCTGTGTGCTTCCAGGTCCAATTTAAGGTGTTGGTTATCACCTTTAAAGCCCTACATGGCATGGGACCAGGTTACCCGAGGGACCGTCTCATCCCCATAACGTTGAACCGTCCCACTCGGTCATTTAGAGAGGGCATGCTGCGGATCCATCGGTAAGGGAGTTTCACCTGACGGGGTCTAGAAAGCGGGCCTTCTCTATAGTAGCGCCCACCCTTTGGAATATGCTGCCCCCGGAGGTGAGGCAGGCCCCAACGCTCCCGGCCTTCAGAAAGAACTTAAAGACCTGGTTCTGCCGCCTTGTGTGTGTGGGGGGGGAACAGCTCCTCTTGGGGATGGCTGGTGCCATAGAGCCCTTTTAAACATCGACCCACCAAATCTTGGATTTTGTATTTAAATTTATTGTATTGGAGAATATTTATATACGCTGTTTTAATTGTTGAATTTTAACTGTCGATTTTTTGTAAACCGCCCAGAGTTCCCTTGCGGGGAGATGGGGCGGTAAATACAAGTCGAATTATAAATAAATAAATAAATAAATAAATAATCATTGCAATGATTATCTGCAGCAAGAAACCTACATCACCAGATGGCACCTTCTTCAAGGAAAGGCCCTACCAACCTAAGTGGTCCACATATATTTACATTACAATAATGTGTGATGCTTGGAGGATAGACACACACACACACACACACACACACACACACGCATTGTAGTGAGAGAGGAGCAGCAAACCACTCACTGGTGGTGGATAAAAAGTCTGCATGTTGGGCATCAGTTGACCGTTAACTATTAATTATCCTATTATGCTCCTTTAAGTTACTGTATTCTTATGTCTGCATTACTTTGCATTGGCTTCCACTGCTCATAGACTTTTAAGACTAAGGTGGTTTAAATGTTTTATAAACAAACAAAGTAGGGAGGGAAAAGACAGGAATAGAGTTGGAAGGAGTAGAACTGCTGAGCCTCAGAAAGAGAAAGTATATTGGGCTAGTCCTTCCCTAACATGTACTAACTGCGTAGCATTTCTGGATCCTGGCTATAGATATATATATATATATATACCAATGATTGCATGATAAGCATGCTCCAAAATTTCTGGGCAATCAGCATTAATTTGTTTGAACTTAGTCATACCTACTAAAATCCAAATGTGCAAATGCTTAGATTAGAAACTTCAGGGAAAACATGAGAATTATCAGAGGGATTTTAAATATAGCTACAGTTGCCTGAGTTAAATAAATAGGTCTTTTAAGCCATTTCTTAGACTTTCACATGGATGATCTAATCTTTGAAGGTTAAAGTCTTGAGAGGAAATGCAATATTTAACAATTCACATAGACCTTCCTTCCTTCCTTCCTTCCTTCCTTCCTTCCTTCCTTCCTTCCTTCCTTCCTTCCTTCCTTCCTTCCTTCCTTCCTTCCTTCCTTCCTTCCTTCTCTCTCTCTCTCTCTCTCTCTCTCTCTCTCTCTCTCTCTCTCTCTCTCTCTCTCTCTCTCTCTCTCTCTCTCTCTCTCTCTCTCTCTCATTAGGGTGTTGCTGTTTCCCCCTATAGCTCAGTGTTGATGTAATTATAAGGCATTCAAAAAGTGAATAGTGGCTTGGGAACAAAAATGATTAATTCTTGGTACTGTATGTTGTGTTTTGATAGTTGAATTTCTCTCTCTGTGTGTGTGTGTGTGTGTGTATGTGTGTGTGCTGATTCATTATATGAAATGGATCAGAAAAGGGTTATCTTTGCCAAAAGGAAATTAAAAAGAAAGAGGGGATATAAAAGGCATTATGAAAATTGAAGGTGAGTCTAAATCAAATAGGAGAAAAGAGAGTGCAGCTACATCACCAATCTCGAGGGATTTCAGTTGAGTTTTATGGTGAATTGTACAGATCCTCTATGACCTTGGTCAGCTACGTTACAGCCTGGCCTGGCAACACCCATTTGTGTCTTTGTAACCTCTAAATCTAACTCTATTAATAATCTATTTATGGCCCAGCCTCAAAAGACCATTTAAAATCTCTGTATAAAAAATTGCAGAATGTCCCTGAAATGAAAGAAGTGAGAACAGATGTTTATTTGTCATATCAGAGCTTCTGGAGATCAATAAATTGGACACCACAGAGCACATACAACTTTATAAATAATAGATTCACACTAAAATATTTCACTCAGTAATTTATTACATGATCCACTTCAGATGTTTCGGATAAGGCATCCTTATAAACCCCAAATGACATGCTCAATAATGTGGGATTCTGGGAGTTTTACAGCTCACAACATACTGTATTTAGGGTGCCAGGTGGCCTACATGTGAGTTAGATAGCTTGAGGACATACTGCTGCCCCTTCCTGTCAGGAAAGGGGAAAGTCAGCTATAATTTTACTCTGTAGACTCACAGCGTGAATGTGGTTGGTGGGGTCTGGGTATACCATAAAATATAATGGCCTATCAGAACTGAGAGTACAAACACATACCCATCAAGCCTCTGTATTCAATAATTGGGAATTACCCTTTTTCTCATCCCCAGATATTATTGTGACTGAAGACAGAATGAGTCCAGCTGTCTCTCCAAGCCAAAGTGGACAAACTGTGATGTGAATACAATTACCAAATGAAGTTAGAGAATAGAGATCTAGAAACTAGTAAATATGTGAGAAGCTACGAGTAAAGAAGAAATCAGTTGAGTCTCTCTAAATAATTGGCACAAAGAAATCAAGAGCCTCAATGGGGTGTGTCTAAAGAGAAATGTACAATAATGTATAACATTACAGATTAAGGTATGCCAGAAACAAGGGTAAGATTGAGCAAACATGAGCATGTTTCCTTCTCACTGCCTCCCAGGCATGACTGAGGCAAAGCTAACAAACTACAGTACAATCTGGGATGCACTAAAGAGGAGAACAATTTATCCATTCTCTTAAGACTCTAGTCAATAGATGTAGAAGACTGGTCCCCATCCTTTACTTTCTCCCATGAATTACCAACAGATAGCAAGTGGAAAAGGATTGAAAAGCCCCGGTGATCCTATCTGGGGACTCCTGTAATATGTACTGTACCAAAATAAACAATTGGAATCCATTGGAGTTGGGTGGCTAATACATCCAAATAAATACATAAATAAATAAAATTTGCTAATTTTTCAGGTAAGAACTGTCTTCCTCAAACAGTAATACTTCAGATGTATTGGACCATTCTCCAGCAAAGGAGATCGTTACCTTGTCGTGGTGCTGGAGCTTGAGCACCTCGATGAAACCATGAGCTAAACCGTGAAGGGACACCCAAGACGGGAAGGTCGTGGCAGAGAGGTCAGACTAAATACGATCCCTGGGGAAGGTAATGGCAACCCACCCCAGTATTCTTGCCATGAAAACTAAATGGATCAGTACAACCAAAGATATGTCGGTATACCATCGGAAGATGGGACTCCCAGGTCGGAAGATGGTCAAAATGCTACTGGGGAGGAACAGAGGATACGTTCAACTAGCCCCAGATGTGATGACGCAGCTAGCTCAAAGCCGAAAGGACGGCTAGCGGCCGACGGTGCTGGTGGTGAACGACGAATCCGATGTTCTAAAGATCAACACACCATAGGAACCTGGAATGTAAGATCTATGAGCCAGGGCAAATTGGATGTGGTTATTGGTGAGATGTCAAGATTAAATATAGACATTTTAGGTGTCAGTGAACTGAAATGGACTGGGATGGGCCACTTCACATCAGATGACCACCAGATCTACTACTGTGGACAAGAGGACCACAGAAGAAATGGAGTAGCCTTCATAATTAATAATAAAGTGGCTAAAGCAGTGCTTGGATACAATCCAAAAAACGATAGAATGATCTCAATTCGAATTCAGGGTAAGCCATTTAACATCACAGTGATCCAAATATACGCCCCAACCACAGATGCTGAAGAAGCAGAAGTAGATCAGTTCTATGAGGATCTGCAGCACCTACTAGATAATACACCAAAAAGAGATGTTATTTTCATTACAGGAGACTGGAATGCTAAGGTGGGTAGTCAGACGACACCTGGAATTACAGGCAAGCATGGTCTGGGAGAACAAAATGAAGCAGGACACAGGCTGATAGAATTTTGCCAAGACAACTCACTGTGCATAACAAACACTCTCTTCCAACAACCTAAAAGACGACTTTATACATGGACTTCACCAGATGGTCGACACCGAAATCAGATTGACTACATCCTTTGCAGCCAAAGGTGGCGGACATCTATACAGTCGGTAAAAACAAGACCTGGAGCTGACTGTAGTTCAGATCACGAACTTCTTATTGCAAAATTTAGAATCAGACTAAAGAGAATAGGGAAGACCCACAGATCAGTTAGATATGAGCTCACTAATATTCCTAAGGAATATGCAGTGGAGGTGAAGAATAGATTTAAGGGACTAGATTTAGTAGATAGGGTCCCAGAAGAACTATGGACAGAAGTTCGCAACATTGTTCAGGAGGCGGCAACAAAAAACGTCCCAAAGAAAAAGAAAACCAAGAAGGCAAGATGGCTGTCTGCTGAAACACTGGAAGTAGCCCAAGAAAGAAGGAAAGCAAAAGGCAACAGTGATAGGGGGAGATATTCCCAGTTAAATGCAAAATTCCAGAGGTTAGCCAGAAGAGATAAGGAATTATTTTTAAACAAACAATGTGTGGAAGTGGAAGAAGACAATAGAATAGGAAGGACAAGAGACCTCTTCCAGAAAATTAGAAACATCAGAGGTAAATTCCAGGCAAAAATGGGTATGATCAAAAACAAAAATGGTAAGGACCTAACAGAAGCAGAAGAGATCAAGAAAAGGTGGCAAGAATATACGGAAGATCTGTATAGGAAGGATAATAATATTGGAGATAGCTTTGACGGTGTGGTCAGTGAGTTAGAGCCAGACATCCTGAAGAGTGAGGTTGAATGGGCCTTAAGAAGCATTGCTAATAACAAGGCAGCAGGAGACGATGGTATCCCAGCTGAACTGTTTAAAATCTTGCAAGATGATGCTGTCAAGGTGATGCATGCCATATGCCAGCAAATTTGGAAAACACAAGAATGGCCATCAGATTGGAAAAAATCAACTTATATCCCCATACCAAAAAAGGGAAGCACTAAAGAATGTTCAAACTATCGAACAGTGGCACTTATTTCACATGCCAGTAAGGTAATGCTCAAGATCTTGCAAGGTAGACTCCAGCAATTCATGGAGCGAGAATTGCCAGATGTACAAGCTGGTTTAGAAAAGGCAGAGGAACTAGAGACCAAATTGCCAATATCCGCTGGATAATGGAGAAAGCCAGGGAATTTCAGAAAAACATCTATTTCTGTTTTATTGACTATTCTAAAGCCTTTGACTGTGTGGATCATAACAAATTGTGGCAAGTTCTTGGTATGGGGATACCAAGTCATCTTGTCTGCCTCCTGAGGAATCTGTATAACGACCAAGTAGCAACGGTAAGAACAGAGCACGGAACAACGGACTGGTTTAAGATTGGGAAAGGAGTACGGCAGGGTTGTATACTCTCACCCTACCTATTCAACCTGTACGCAGAACACATCATGCGACATGCTGGGCTTGAGGAATCCAAGGCTGGAGTTAAAATCGCTGGAAGAAACATTAACAATCTCAGATATGCAGATGATACCACTTTGATGGCTGAAAGCGAGGAGGAGTTGAGGAGCCTTATGATGAAGGTGAAAGAAGAAAGTGCAAAAGCTGGGTTGCAGTTAAACCTCAAAAAAACCAAGATTATGGCAACGAGCTTGATTGATGACTGGCAAATAGAGGGAGAAAAAGTGGAGGCAGTGACAGACTTTGTATTTCTAGGCGCAAAGATTACTGCAGACGATGACTGCAGCCAGGAAATCAGAAGACGTCTACTTCTTGGGAGGAGAGCAATGGCAAATCTTGATAAAATAGTTAAGAGCAGAGACATCACACTGACAACAAAGGTCCGCATAGTTAAAGCAATGGTATTCCCTGTAGTAACCTATGGCTGCGAGAGCTGGACCATAAGGAAGGCTGAGCAAAGGAAGATAGATGCTTTTGAACTGTGGTGTTGGAGGAAAATTCTGAGAGTGCCTTGGACTGCAAGAAGATCAAACCAGTCCATACTCCAGGAAATCAAGCCAGACTACTCACTTGAGGGAATGATATTAAAAGCAAAACTGAAGTACTTTGGCCACATAATGAGAAGACAGGATACCCTGGAGAAGAAGCTGATGCTAGGGAAAGTGGAAGGCAAAAGGAAGAGGGGCCGACCAAGGGCAAGATGGATGGATGGTATTCTGGAGGTGACGGACTCAACCATTGGGGAGCTGAGGATGGTGACGGCCGACAGAGGGCTCTGGCGTGGACTGGTCCATGAAGTCACGAAGAGTCGGAAACGACTGAACGAATAAACAACAATTGGACCATTGGTTATACCATCATGTTGGCTGGGAATGATGGAAAATGTAGTCTAACACAGCTGAAGGATAAAAGTTTGAGGAAGACTCAGAACTATTTAAAACATATATTAGAACTAAATCAACTCTTGTTTCTTCAGATTTGTTTTTGTACTGACATTACTAAATTAATATTTAATATTTCAATACAAAATTTGGTAATGATTAAAAAAATGTCCAGGTTACTCATGAAAACAAAATCAGAAGTGTCTTAAAGAAAATATAGGAACAGGACTTTGGCTATTTAACACAAATATATGCTTACCAGTTTTGCTTTCATCCTAGTTTCCAAGGTTGTATTAAATAGACTTGGCCATTTTGATAGCAGTTGGTAACATACTACTATTTTTCTTACTCTGTAGCTTGAATTAAAAAAAAACTGGATGTAAAAGTCCATTCCCAAGACCCTGGGTTTGTCATAAGCTTTCAGGTACAAAGGTTTTCCTTCATGTAATCATAATGAAGTAAGGGCAAATGGTATAAAAATAAACTTCTGCTTCAATATTGTTGTAAACCCATGGTAGGATTAAGGATGAAGCAAATGTTTAAATATACATAAAGTGAATTAACAAAGGCAACAAGAGAAATTATTAAAGATATACCAAGAAAAAAAAAGAATTCATAGTTTTAAGTTTACCTTAGTTTCACAGAAATAAATATTACTTGTCCAGTATTTATAGTGGCCCCATTAATAACAGCCATTTTGTAAACCATGATTTCCAGTGTAAGATACCTAGCTTCTGATAGTTACTGTGTGCCAGTTTGACTCTTGATATCAGTATATTTTACTTACTGACTTAAAATATTTCCTCCCCACCTGCTATCCAGAGGATCATGTGGTAGATTGCAATCCAGAAAGACAAGGCAAAACACCAGAACAATGAAAAGGAAAATAAAGAATGAATTAATTAAAAATACACAGTCATAAACAAATGACACAGACAGAGAGGCATGTAAGGGACATATGGAAATGTCAGGTTACATCCCGAGTGAGAAAATAAAGAGACCCCTGCTTTACAGGGGAGTGCATCCTAATCTAAAATTAGGAATCTATTCGGTTCCTAAGCCTGTGAGCAATCATTCCACAGGGGCCTCCATCTTGTGGGGATTCAGTTTCTGTCCTTGGCAAGCCTTAGACTGAGGCAAACAAAACATAAGACAATTACAAGCTTAAAAGCTGTTTTTAGCATCTTTCCAATAGATTCTGAGACAAAACGAAGAGCTAATAATTTATGCAAGGAAAAATCAAAGAAAGGATGCTTGCCTTGAATTATGCCAGTGCTGCAAGCTTCTAGCTTGAAGAATTTGGAGGCTGGAATGCCAAGAGGAGATCAAGATAGACCATAGGTCAAATATAATGAATGCCACAGAAGCTGGTCAAAAAGTAAAGCTGAAGGTCTCTTTCAAGAAGGAAGAGGAACTTGTAGCAGACCATTATGAGAAGATGGGTTGGAATAAGGAAAGTTGTATCTAACCAATGGAGGCATCTGGAGCATGCTTTTATATAGGCAGAGTTCCTGGCTATGCTTAATAAGAGGAATTATAGTAATACCATTCCTTTGAGGAGCCATGCTGACCTTTGCTGCTCATTCTTTTTTAGCTGGTGGTGGGATTTATGGCTTGACTTTCTCCCAAGTTCAGGCTCTGAGTCCTTGCAATCAGGGCGTCTTACTCAGGGACCAATTGTATGGAGTCAGATCCATTCCTGTAGATGGCTAACATGACAGCCTATTGCACCTTGGAGTGCAGGCTAACAATCCACTAGGTCCTCATCTTAGCTATAGTAGAGGAATCCATAGCATTTTCAATTTACTTGTTTTTGTACTGCTGGTTACAGATTGAAGACATTTACCCAGCAATAGTTCAAGCTCCACTCAGTTGGATAAGATCAAAAATACAAGAACTATATAGATTTAAGTAAGGTATCTTTAATGCTGAACCAGTTTGTTGTAGTGGTTAAGGCACCAGGCTAGAAACCAGGACACCTTGAGTTCTAGTCCCACTTTAGGCACAAAGCCAGCTGGGTGACCTGTCACTGTCTTTCAGCCCTAGGAATAAAGCAATGGCAAATCACTTCCAAAAAAAAAAAAAACTTGCCAAGAAAACTGCATGAACTCATCCAGGCAGTCGCCATCAGTCAACACTGACTCAAAGGCACAAAAAACAAACAAAAAACTTTAATGCTAGTCTGGAGTAACTACAGAATCTTGAAAACTAGGATTTTTCCAGCCTCATTTATACTTAATTAATTAAGACATCATGTCTTTGAGTGATTTAAAATGCTTTTTCCCAGCTTTCTCTCCACCTGGACTAAGTTTCCATCCTAATTAACTCATCCACTATCTGTTTATGTCTGTTCTCACTTCCATTCCTTTCCCAGCACCCTACCCAGGTGATGGACTAAGTAGCATATCATAGTCAATGGTATCAAAAGCTGCAGAGAGATCCCAAAAGATAAATAGAGCTGTACTTTCCCTGCCTTCCTTACAGCAGATCATCTGTCATGGCCACCAAGTCTTAAACTTGTCTGGAGTGGGTCCTAATAATCTGCATCTTCCAAAACCACACTACACTGATTGATCATCACTCTCTCAAGTATCTTTAGTTTTTTATCTAAAACAGAAAGTTCAAATAACCTGAAGAAGACAAAAAGAAGCAAAACAAATTATTTATTTATTACAAGTCCTTTCATATCACTTCAATCAAGCAAATTTAAGCTGCAAGTGACCCAATCAAACAAAGCTAATCTAAATGAAACAGGACGGTGGGCACACATATTTTCTTTAAAAAATATGACATTACCTTCCAGTTATTTGGATTCCACCATTTTTAATGAGCTAAAGCATGATGAAACATATCTGGGCTATCTGTGTGGATCACGATAGCTTGATAGTAGTGCATGCTTTGCATAGAGATGTTCCTTACAGAATACAGTATTCATGTCACAGTTCTGGGAAAGTTTTGCCTAAGATTTTAAAGTTGGCCTTCCTATAGGCTGGTATAAGTGAATGAGCCTCTTATGAAGTAGCATTATATGCTCACATTTTACATCCAGACTGGGTACACACAAAATGAGGATTTGCTCCATTCTTTTCAGCATCTGGAATATGTGCATGAATGCAGTCTCTCTATTGTTGAATTCAGGAGACTGATCTGATTGGCTGCTACAAGCTAAAGCCCCTGGCATTCTGAGTCTTGGTTAAAAGGTTACACATGCCCATATTTTCTGTAACAGCAGTTAGATATTAAGAGCGTTGGATAGATTTCTACATATGTTCAGCCTGGGGAAGGAAAAGAAATATATTCATATATAAGTTCTATAGCCAAGACAGACATTTTTTCTTGCACTTTCAGCTGCTCCTAGAAAGCATCAGAAAGCAGGAGTCTTGCTCAGAGAGACACATTCTCTTATTAGATATTCATATGTTATCCAACTTAAGCTGATCTCACTATTCTTTTTATCCAGTTGCTCATTATGTGGAGTATTCTTATATGAAGCGTTTGTGTGCATGTTTATGTGCTTCTCTACCAGGATTGTTAAGGAATAGCATTTTAAGGAGATTCAAAGGTGCCAATGAATCACCTCAGAAAATATCCTCTGAGGAATCCATAAAACCTTCAATCTTTTTTTTAAAAAATGTAACTACCTAGTATTTAAACTGGATTAACTTCACTAAGTAAATTTGTGTGTAGGCAATAACCCATTTCAAGTGATGGAAAGAAGAATAGGAAACCGAAAGACAGAGCTTGGAATTCCAATGTAACTGTGGAGTTATTGTTGGTTTTAGCAATTCAGAACTTAAAACCTATCCTTAAATAATATTCAAACCTAGAGGAATAAGAATAGTTTCTTAGAGATGGATTGACCTCTCTCCAAATATCTATAAATGAAAATTATTTCAATATTTTTAAAGAATAAGTTTTATATTCAGCCTATCAGAATATCATGGCTGACCAAAGTTTGAAACCCACCCTGATTAATTTGAAATAGAATGAAAGGTCAGACTGTGTGCAGAAAAAGTTATCTATTTATAAAAAAAGATCTTTTAAACATTATATTTGGAAGACATATCTAGTAAACTTGTAATATTAATTACCTTATTATCCATACCTGTTTCCATCATAAGACATCTTACATTCATATATTTGTTTTCCTTTCCTTTTCCTTTTTTAAATCTCTTGAGTACTCAACACCTACACTACTTTCAGAAAAGCAAAGATGGGAGTGTAAATGTATTGGATCATCTAGCTTTTCTAGGTCTTTGTAGATATTATTCTATATGTTCTATCCATTGCTGAAGCTGTTTGGTTAGTGCAAAATGAGAACCATCTGATGAAAGCATTAAGACTGAGGAATCCTTTCCCCACATTAGAACCATTTGACTTCACATCTAATTGATTCAAACTTTCCTGTTCTGCCAAGAATTTGTCTCATCTACTTGATGACTCCAGCAATAGAACCTCTTTCAAAATATTACTTCCTTAAACTGTTTTATTCTCTTGCTTTATTTCTTGTATGAGATTATTTCTATTTTAATTGTTTTAAGCTGCCTTTAAGGATGCAAGTAGATTGAAAGGTGGGGTTCTCTTTAAAAGTGGTTTTTTTAAAAAATAAGTAAATGAAATTAATTACCGAAAGCAAGTCCCCAGTCTCACAGAGCACTCTGATGAGTGAAACAAATAGCCTTTTTCTGTTAAAGTCATTTTTGCTGAAAATCATTTCTAGAGATATCAAAGTTCTCCCTATAATGTTCATAATATGATGGCTCAGTTACTTGTGGAAATTATCACTTCATGCTATAGGTAGGTGAAAACAAAGATGCATGCATGTATCAGCCCATATATGTGACCATTTTCAGAAGGTTGCTACTATGATCATAAATATGGGTCACCCTAAACAACAACTGATGATGATGATGATGATGATGATGATGATGATAAAGGTAAAGGTTCCCCCCGCATATTTGTGCAGTCGTGTCCGACCCTAGGGGCCGGTGCCTATCTCCGTTTGTTAGCCGGAGACCCAGCATTGTCCGAAGACGCTTCCACGGTTATGTGGCCTGCATGATGCACATGGAACGCTGTTGCAGAATGATGATGGTGGTGGTGGCATAAACTTTCATGGCTGAGAGTTTACAATCGCATGATCCGTTATTACTTAACAATAACATTTTAACAAGTGTCCTAATGCTCTTGGTATGCTCTGCTTTAAACTTCACATGGAAGTCTTGCCTAAGACTCAGCATTTTCAGCAGCAGAAAAGCAGTTTCACAAAAGTATCTCTAGGTCTCTTCTGCAGAAGGGAAGGGGAAAGTTTGATCCATGGGAGAACTTGGTTTATAAAAGGATGCCTTGGGACCCCCCAAATGAAAGAAATAAAATGTTTTATGCTCATCTTCAGGCACTGAAAGGCACATTAATCAGATGTATTACAGCAGTGGTGGGCAGATGTTAAAATGCTAAACCAAATTTCCCTGCTACTCGAACACTGATTCAGCTAAATAGTAATTCATTTGGATGGGCACACATTAAGAAACATGGTGCCTTTAAGCCCAAGCGTTTGTGAACACATCAATACCAGAACAAAACTGACAAAACGTTCACACTAAGATCCACTTATAGCTTTTTTCTATGCATATTTTTCATCCAGCAAGCAAATTTAGGATTTTTTAAAAAGAATTAGTTTGATTATTATAGCTAAGTAATTGAGTCTTCTCCAGCAAAGGAGATCGTTACCTTGTCGTGGTGCTGGAGCTTGAGCACCTCAGTGAAACCATGAGCTAAACCGTGAAGGGACACCCAAGACGGGAAGGTCGTGGCAGAGAGGTCAGACTAAATACGATCCCTGGGGAAGGTAATGGCAACCCACCCCAGTATTCTTGCCATGAAAACTAAATGGATCAGTACAACCAAAGATATGTCGGTATACCATCGGAAGATGGGACTCCCAGGTCGGAAGATGGTCAAAATGCTACTGGGGAGGAACAGAGGATACGTTCAACTAGCCCCAGATGTGATGACGCAGCTAGCTCAAAGCCGAAAGGACGGCTAGCGGCCGACGGTGCTGGTGGTGAACGACGAATCCGGTGTTCTAAAGATCAACACACCATAGGAACCTGGAATGTAAGATCTATGAGCCAGGGCAAATTGGATGTGGTTATTGGTGAGATGTCAAGATTAAATATAGACATTTTAGGTGTCAGTGAACTGAAATGGACTGGGATGGGCCACTTCACATCAGATGACCACCAGATCTACTACTGTGGACAAGAGGACCACAGAAGAAATGGAGTAGCCTTCATAATTAATAATAAAGTGGCTAAAGCAGTGCTTGGATACAATCCAAAAAACGATAGAATGATCTCAATTCGAATTCAGGGTAAGCCATTTAACATCACAGTGATCCAAATATACGCGCCAACCACAGATGCTGAAGAAGCAGAAGTAGATCAGTTCTATGAGGATCTGCAGCACCTACTAGATAATACACCAAAAAGAGATGTTATTTTCATTACAGGAGACTGGAATGCTAAGGTGGGTAGTCAGACGACACCTGGAATTACAGGCAAGCATGGTCTGGGAGAACAAAATGAAGCAGGACATAGGCTGATAGAATTTTGCCAAGACAACTCACTGTGCATAACAAACACTCTCTTCCAACAACCTAAAAGACGACTTTATACATGGACTTCACCAGATGGTCGACACCGAAATCAGATTGACTACATCCTTTGCAGCCAAAGGTGGCGGACATCTATACAGTCGGTAAAAACAAGACCTGGAGCTGACTGTAGTTCAGATCACGAACTTCTTATTGCAAAATTTAGAATCAGACTAAAGAGAATAGGGAAGACCCACAGATCAGTTAGATATGAGCTCACTAATATTCCTAAGGAATATACAGTGGAGGTGAAGAATAGATTTAAGGGACTAGATTTAGTAGATAGGGTCCCGGAAGAACTATGGACAGAAGTTCGCAACATTGTTCAGGAGGCGGCAACAAAAAACGTCCCAAAGAAAAAGAAAACCAAGAAGGCAAGATGGCTGTCTGCTGAAACACTGGAAGTAGCCCAAGAAAGAAGGAAAGCAAAAGGCAACAGTGATAGGGGGAGATATGCCCAATTAAATGCAAAATTCCAGAGGTTAGCCAGAAGAGATAAAGAATTATTTTTAAACAAGCAATGTGCGGAAGTGGAAGAAGACAATAGAATAGGAAGGACAAGAGAGCTCTTCCAGAAAATTAGAAACATCGGAGGTAAATTCCAGGCAAAAATGGGTATGATCAAAAACAAAGATGGTAAGGACCTAACAGAAGCAGAAGAGATCAAGAAAAGGTGGCAAGAATATACGGAAGATCTGTATAGGAAGGATAATAATATTGGAGATAGCTTTGACGGTGTGGTCAGTGAGTTAGAGCCAGACATCCTGAAGAGTGAGGTTGAATGGGCCTTAAGAAGCATTGCTAATAACAAGGCAGCAGGAGACGATGGTATCCCAGCTGAACTGTTTAAAATCTTGCAAGATGATGCTGTCAAGGTGATGCATGCCATATGCCAGCAAATTTGGAAAACACAAGAATGGCCATCAGATTGGAAAAAATCAACTTATATCCCCATACCAAAAAAGGGAAGCACTAAAGAATGTTCAAACTATCGAACAGTGGCACTTATTTCACATGCCAGTAAGGTAATGCTCAAGATCTTGCAAGGTAGACTCCAGCAATTCATGGAGCAAGAATTGCCAGATGTACAAGCTGGGTTTAGAAAAGGCAGAGGAACTAGAGACCAAATTGCCAATATCCGCTGGATAATGGAGAAAGCCAGGGAATTTCAGAAAAACATCTATTTCTGTTTTATTGACTATTCTAAAGCCTTTGACTGTGTGGATTATAACAAATTGTGGCAAGTTCTTGGTGGTATGGGGATACCAAGTCATCTTGTCTGCCTCCTGAGGAATCTGTATAACGACCAAGTAGCAACGGTAAGAACAGAGCACGGAACAACGGACTGGTTTAAGATTGGGAAAGGAGTACGGCAGGGCTGTATACTCTCACCCTACCTATTCAACCTGTACGCAGAACACACCATGCGACATGCTGGGCTTGAGGAATCCAAGGCTGGAGTTAAAATCGCTGGAAGAAACATTAACAATCTCAGATATGCAGATGATACCACTTTGATGGCTGAAAGCGAGGAGGAATTGAGGAGCCTTATGACGAAGGTGAAAGAAGAAAGTGCAAAAGCTGGGTTGCAGTTAAACCTCAAAAAAACCAAGATTATGGCAACGAGCTTGATTGATGACTGGCAAATAGAGGGAGAAAAAGTGGAGGCAGTGACAGACTTTGTATTTCTAGGCGCAAAGATTACTGCAGACGCTGACTGCAGCCAGGAAATCAGAAGACGTCTACTTCTTGGGAGGAGAGCAATGGCAAATCTTGATAAAATAGTTAAGAGCAGAGACATCACACTGACAACAAAGGTCCGCATAGTTAAAGCAATGGTATTCCCTGTAGTAACCTATGGCTGTGAGAGCTGGACCATAAGGAAGGCTGAGCGAAGGAAGATAGATGCTTTTGAACTGTGGTGTTGGAGGAAAATTCTGAGAGTGCCTTGGACTGCAAGAAGATCAAACCAGTCCATACTCCAGGAAATAAAGCCAGACTGCTCACTTGAGGGAATGATATTAAAGGCAAAACTGAAGTACTTTGGCCACATAATGAGAAGACAGGATACCTTGGAGAAGAAGCTGATGCTAGGGAAAGTGGAAGGCAAAAGGAAGAGGGGCCGACCAAGGGCAAGATGGATGGATGATATTCTGGAGGTGACAGACTCAACCATTGGGGAGCTGGGGATGGTGACGGCCGACAGAAAGCTCTGGCGTGGACTGGTCCATGAAGTCACGAAGAGTCGGAAACGACTGAACGAATAAACAACAACAATTGAGTCTTAAATATACTTGCTGATCAAACCAGTACCAGTACATCTATTTTCTGCTTGTATGCTTGCTTTAGGGTACCAGGTGAACACAATGCTTATAATGATCAGATTTCAGAACTTGAGGTAAAAGTTTGCACTTCAAAAGTATTATAGAAAAGATAAAATCAGGGCTCCAAGAGCTTTAAATTCCTCTGAAGTATTATCTCTCAGAACTTGGAAAAGGAAAAAAACCTTGCAGGAGTGAAAAAGAAGAAGTGGGGGGGGGGGAAATCCTTTGCTTTTTAAATGTGTTCAGCTGCAGACAATGTCATAGCCTACAGCTTCCAGTTAGGAAAATAACCTAACAGTGAGGCATATCTACATTATCAGTGCATAGAATACTGCTCTTATCCTAGTCTACAGCACTATTCTTTGATCTTCTGCTATTTTTGTTAGCTGTCCATTCTAGTCTTGGTTAAAACATGTCCACTGTTTTGAAAGTTTTTATTGCTTAAGGGGATCTAGTGTAACCATGCAGTAATATTCAGAATGACTCCCAGCTTCAATTCATGTGGCAATGGAACCTTACTACAATTAGCATTTAATTGAAGAAAAACCAGGGACAGAAATATTATTCCAGGAGGAAAAAAAAGTGAGCAGAGTTCATTGGAACTGACCGATGGTGCAAAGTTTGTGAATTAAAATGCAGTTTCCCAAATGTTTAAAGACATAAATGAATGCCTTTGAATAAAGACGCCATGCTGATCCTTGGAAACCACTGGGAGCCTTGCTGCTGACTTGAATAGGGCCAGGCTTCCTCAAATGATAGCTTTATTCACATGTCACTGAAGATATCCTCAACTTACAAAATGGGGCTAATTTCATGGAATTTGCACTCAGTGTTGGCTGGGCCAGAAAATCAAAGTGGATGGGAACGTAATTGCTAATAGTGATGATGGTGAACTTACCTTTCTTGACAGTCAGTGTGCAGATCAGGGAAAGGCAACATGAGGCTCTCCAGATGTTGCATCTTTCACTGTTGGCCTGGTCAAGGATGATGGAAATTGCTCCAAAACAGCTGGCAGCAATCTATGTTAACAATGACATTTCTTTTTTTTTTTAATCAAAGCTAGTTATTACCAGCTGGACATGTGAACATTGTTTATATTGTTTTATTCTCTCTCTCTCTCTCTCTCTCTCTCTCTCTCTCTCTCTCTCTCTCTCTCCTATCTGTTTACTTACTTGCTTACCTACTTATTCATAATTTCCACTAATAAACTCCACAGGAGTGTTGGCATGCTAATATATTTGCCAAATGGAGGGGTAATTAAAGCAGGTCTTAGAAATCCCTGATAAACGTATGGTACTGAGAATATTGTACCTAATATTTAATATGATAATGCTTTTGAGTTATGTTTTCTTCACTGGTAGGCACTTCAATTTAAATGAGCTTTTCTCTTCTCGCAAGAAGTAGACGTCTTCTGATTTCCTGGCTGCAGTCAGCGTCTGCAGTAAACTTTGCGCCTAGAAATACAAAGCCTGTCACTGCCTCCACTTTTTCACCCTCTATTTGCCAGTTATCAATCAAGCTGGTTGCCATAATCTTGGTTTTTTTGAGGTTTAACTGCAACCCAGCTTTTGCACTTTCTTCTTTCACCTTCATCATAAGGCTCCTCAGCTCCTCCTCGCTTTCAGACATCAAAGTGGTATCATCTGCATATCTGAGATTGTTAATGTTTCTTCCAGCGATTTTAACTCCAGCCTTGGATTCATCAAGCCCAGCACGTTGCATGATGTGTTCTGCATACAAGTTGAATAGGTAGGGTGAGAGTATACAACCCTGCCGTACTCCTTTCCTAATCTTAAACCAGTCCGTTGTTCCATGGTCTGTTCTTACCGTTGCTACTTGGTCATTATACAGATTCCTCAGGAGGCAGACAAGGTGACTTGGTATCCCCATACCACCAAGAACTTGCCACAATTTGTTATGATCCACACAGTCAAAGGCTTTAGAATAGTCAATAAAACAGAAATAGATGTTTTTCTGAAACTCCCTGGCTTTCTGTCGATGAAGGTTCTCAGTCATCCAGGTGGAACAGTCTGTGGCTTGAATCATGTCAACTGGATTTCTATTTTCTCAGTAGAAACGTTTCACTCCTTATCCAAGGAGCTTCTTCAGTCTGAGTAAAGTTAGTAAGGGAATCCTTAAATATGTTTCTAGGGTGGCTGTGTGACCTTGCACCTGGGGCTAGGTCATGGTTATTTTGAGATGTTTATTTCTAAGTTCCTTTATCCCAGCATCACAAGGTCAAGGAGAGGCAAACTAAGAAATTTGACATTCTTCTTTCTTGCAGCAAGCAGAAACAAGGAACTGGAGAAACCGCTGGGAGGAACAACAACAACAGGACCACAGAGGACAAAAAGAACATGTGGGTGAAAAATCTCTCAGACAGAGAACTCACCCAACCAGAGAGAGATGTCCTAGCCAAAGGTCTTAATTTTGCCATCACTCCCAAGCAAGTTCCGGTGGTGGAGCTCATTACAGCCACAGAATCGGCCATCCACAACAACCACCTACCTTTGGAGGAAGCGGAACAACTCCGGCTTAAAATATCTGCAGCTCTGTCCAGTGCTCAGCCTCCTCCCCCCAACCTTACCGTCCAAGAGAGGAGAGCCCTGACAACCCTCAGCAAAGATGAAACCATCACCATTTTACCTGCTGACAAAGGAAGATGTACAGTGGTTCTAAACACTGCAGACTACCACAATAAAATTACCTCACTTTTGGAGGATCACCATACATATGAAAAACTGAAAAGAGACCCCACCAGCAATTACAAGAAAAAGGTAATAGACAGTTTGAAACAATTGGAACATGATGGCTCCATCGATAGGATTACCTACCACCGTCTGTATCCTGGAGAAGCCATCCCCTGCATCTACGGACTTCCTAAGATCCACAAGGAAGGAACACCCCTCCGACCCATAGTCAGCAGCATTAATTCGGTAACATACAACATTGCCAAACACCTCTCTACCATACTAGCACCTCTAGTTGGACACTCTGAACACCACATCCAAAATTCGGAAGAATTTGTTTCCAAAGCAAAGATCCTGAAACTGGATACAGATGAAACTATGGTCTCCTTCGATGTGTCCTCCCTTTTCACCAGCATCCCCACCACTCATGCTCTATCCGCTGTCAGGAAGAGACTAGAAGAGGACAGCACCCTTGAAAGGAGAAACCATCTCAACCCAAACCAGATCTGCCATCTTCTGGACCTGTGTCTTAACACCACTTATTTCTCATACAGAGGTGACTTTTACAGACAAAAACACGGCTGTGCCATGGGTTCTCCTGTGTCACCCATTGTGGCCAATTTATACATGGAAGAAGTGGAGAAGAAAGCACTCAACACTTTCCAGGGAACGGTGCCCACCCACTGGTTTAGGTATGTGGATGACACATGGGTCAAAATCAAGGCCCAGGAAGTACAGACCTTCACGGACCATATAAACACTATAGATGCCAACATTAGCTTCACCAGAGAAGACACCAAGGACAACAGACTGGCATTCCTAGACTGTGAAGTCCTCATTGGGACCGGTGGCAAGCTAGAAATAGGGATCTACAGGAAACCCACACACACAGATCAATACCTGATGTTTGACTCCCACCATCCACTGCAGCACAAACTAGGAGTCATCAGGACATTATCACACAGAGCAGAAACCATCCCCACCTCCATGGATTCCAAAAAGAATGAAAAGCAGCACCTGAGAACAGCTCTGAAGGCCTGTGGATATCCAAATTGGGCCTTCACTAAATCTAAGTCTTCCAGACCTAAAACAGCGACAGATAGGGCTGAGACTCAGAGTAAACGGAAGAACCTGGTCATTCCTTACATGGCTGGCGTGTCTGAAAAGATAAAACGGATATTTGGCAAACACCACATACCTGTATATTTCAAACCCACCAACACACTGAGACAGAGGCTTGTACACCCCAAAGATCAAACTCCAAAACACAAGGAAAGCAATGTAGTGTATGCAATCCAGTGCAGTGAGGAGTGCTCTGAACTCTATATTGGAGAAACCAAACAACCTTTGTACAGGAGGATGGCCCAACACAGGAGAAGTAACACCACAGGACCAGAGTCAGCAGTTTACCTTCATCTAAAGGAAAAAGGACACTCATTTGAGGACATTAATGTTCACATTTTAGACAGAGAAGATAGGTGGTTTGAGAGAGGGGTCAAGGAATCCATTTATGCCAACTTGGAAAATCCTTCCTTGAATAGAGGTGGGGGCCTCAGGCACAACCTTTCCCCTATCTTCCTTCCTGCTTTGTCTTCTGTGCCTAGGAAGATTAAGACCATTTCGCAAGCTCAACAGCAGCAGGGTAATCTTAACGATCCTCCTTTAGATGATAAAGGGACTTAGAAATAAACATCTCAAAATAACCATGACCTAGCCCCAGGTGCAAGATCACACAGCCACCCTAGAAACATATTTAAGGATTCCCTTACTAACTTTACTCAGACTGAAGAAGCTCCTTGGATAAGGAGTGAAATGTTTCTACTGAGAAAATAGAAATCCAGTTGACATGATTCAAGCCACAGTCCCTGGCTTTCTCCATTGTCCAGAGAATATTGGCAATTTGGTCTCTTATTCCTCTGCCTTTTCTAAACTCAGCTTGTACATCTAGCAATTCTTGCTCCATGAAATGCTGAAGTCTACCTTGCAGGATCTTGAGCATTACCTTACTGGCATGTGAAATAAGTGCCACTGTTAGATAGTTTGAACATTCTTTAGTGTTTCCCTTTTTTGGTATGGGGATATAAGTTGACTTTTTCCAATCTGATTGCCATTCTTGTGTTTTCCAAATTTACTGGCATATGGCATGCATCACCTTGACAGCATCATCTTGCAAGATTTTAAACAGTTCAGCTGGGATACCATCATCTCCTGCTGCCTTGTTACTAGCAATGCTTCTTAACCTATTCAACCTCACCCTTCAGGATGTCTGGCTCTAGTAAATATATAAAAGGTAAAGGTTCCCCCCGCACATTTGTGCAGTCCTGTCCGACTCTAGGGGCCGGTGCTCATCTCCGTTTGTTAGCCTAAGAGCCAGCGTTGTCCGAAGATGCTTCCACGGTCATGTGGCCAGCATGACACATGCAGAATGCTGTTAGCTACCCACCAAAGTGGTACCTATTTTTCTACTTGCATTTGCATGCTTTCGAATTGCTAGGTTGGCAAGAGCTGGGGCAAGTGCGGGAGCTCACTCTGTCACACGGGGCTAGGGATTTGAACCTCAGAACTTGCAATCTTCTGACCGACAAGCCTGGCGTCTTACCTGCTGAGCCACCACGCCCCATAGTAAATATATATTTGGAAGTAATTTCACCTACTCCTAAAATAATAATTCAGTTATCACAGAACTGAGCTGTTAGGGGCCTAACTTTATGAACTTCAGGAGCTCAATTAGATATCTTGAAAGATCACACTCCAGGCTTGGCTGCCAGCTCGACCAGTCAGATTTCTCAGAGAAGCTGACTGAATTTCCCTTGCTTGCGTGGATTGCAGAAGTTGTGGTCCACTGAAGTTTTTTTTTCCCCTGGAGAAGGGGAGACCAGAAGATTACTCGTGGGGCCATTGGGATTGCCTACCCTTGTTTTTTCTGTAGTTTTCCACCGCGGAAGGAACAGGGTAAGTGCAAGGCAATGGCCGAGATATATCAGGCTCTCGCAGGGGAAACAAGTCTCTTTGAAGAGACACAAGAGCGCCCAGCCGCTTTTAGATCACTTTAGGAATGTTTTTTTTTTAGATTAAAATATTTTTGAAATCTAAGATCTATTTTTTGGACTTCGTTGAAAAAGTTGGCTAACTTTGTGCTTTCTTTGCTATAACTGATTCTGGTGGAAGTTTGATGGACTCTATATTTGCAACATAATGAAACGTCTGCATTTTTTTTTTTTTACTTCTCTTTTGTATTAGAGGGATTTAAGAGACTCTGTTTGTAATTCTTCGCTTGATAAACTAAATGACTATTCATTTTTTGAGAAACTCTTTGTTTGGATTAAGCAGCTTGCAGCTTGAAGAACGAAAGCTCGCAGTTTGAAGAATAAAAACACAGGGTAACGTGTTTTTTTCCTTGTCGTCTTTTTCTACATCCTCCCTGGTTGGATTTTGCTTCATTTGGAATATATTTTTTATTTCTCCTTCTATAAACTGTTTAAAATATTATTCTCTCCTGTATTTTGGATTATTGGAACTTTCTTTTTTCTTTTGACTTTAAAAAAAAAAAACAACAACAACAACGACGTTCTGCTTAATAGATTCTGCTGGTAGTATTCCATGGACAGATTACATGATTATTGTTTTGACTAGAAGGGTTGTTGTTTTAATTTGAAGGACACAGGAAAGATGGCTTTCCAACTTGTACCTGAGGAGCTCAGAAGAGAGATTACTGAGGCTTTTTCAAATATTCAAAGGTCGTTGGAATTACTGTTCGTAACTCTGCAAAACAGAGAGAAAGAACAGAGAACAGAAACGGAGACAGAAAGGAAACATGTTTTTCAAGTGGAGGAGAAACAGAAGGAGGAAATTTTGAGTATATTAGTTCAGAAGAACATTCTGAAGGCTTTACACTACAATCTTGGTATAGATATGTTGTGGCAGTGGAGACAGAGTGAAAATATGGGTGCACAGTTGGATGGATGTTGTGAAATATGTGGAAAGGGAGAGAAGGTTGCTCTGATATTCTATATGAGATATAGAAAAGAGCAGGCTGTATATTGCGAATCTCCCACAGTGTATTGTGATTTTGGCATAACCTAAACAGAAGATATGAGAAACTGTATGGATATAAAGGTTAATGAAAAAATATGGACTTGAATTGTTATGAGAAATTGTATGGATATATAAAAAGTGATATTCTAAATGTAAGATGCTAAATACAAACACAAGTTGATATTATAGAATATTGTTTTCCTTAGAGATATATTTATGAGAAGATAATGATATGATGGAATTAGAATGATGGTTACTACAGGATGATATATATCAATATGTATTGTATGAATATTATAAGAATTGATATATTAGCTATTAGGTTAAGTGATATGATAGATTATGCATTTAGTTTAAATGGACACTACTACAAGGAATGGAAATTACAGATGGATAATTGAGATTCAAGAATTCCTTTTTTATGGAGATATATATATATATTAGAATTAAATTATAGAAATATATATGTATGAACACTATAAGAATTGCTAAATTATGTATTAAGTTACATAACATGTTAGGTTATGAGTCATAATATGAATAGAATATATTGTAGTTTATTAGAAGTAAATAAGGCTTTTATTTGTTATACTAATTGGTCTTTATTGAAGATATAAATATGTAGTAATGAACATTCAACATTTAACCACTACTTCAAGGAGTGGAAGCCAAAGATGGATTATTGGGAGACAGTAAGATGAAGGTTAGAAGATTGGATTAAAGAAATCAAAAGGCATATGACAAAGAAAAGTTCCTGTATACTGTATGAAGGACTAACATTTAAAATCAATTGTTGTACTTTAAGTTCAAAGATAGATTGGAGGACATCTATTTTCTATATTTTCTTTGCTTATTATTTCTTGACTTCACTTTTTCTTTATCTTTTTCTTATTTTGTATTTCTGTTTCTATTTCTTTTTCTACTTTAAATTTTATTATGTATTGTAAAACTTAATAAAATTTAATAAAAAAAAAAAAAGATATCTTGAAAGATCCTTTCTTTTCCCCTTATCTATGGATGAGATTATTCCAGCTTTGAGTTTAAGAAGGGCTTCCTGCTTCCAGCTCTTCCATCACTTACTGAAGTTGGATCTATTCACCACAGTAATTTTACTATTACAAAGTACTGAGAGAAGAAGAGCCATATCATATCACTCCTGAATTTCAAAGCAAACAAGTCAGCAAGAGGGTTTTGTTCCGAAATCCTAAAACTGTGAGCTGAAGTCCAGGAGTTAGTCTCAACTTGAGTGGTTTATAAGCCTTCAAAAACAAACTCCTTTCATGTGATTAGTGATTCTGGGCATTCACTTTTTAATTCATTTATCATTTAATTTCACTTTTCATCTTGCCCATTACAACCATATGTCCTGGCAACATCACTCATGTCCCAGTAATGTGGATTGGTGCAAAAAGAAAAAAGTAATAATAACCCTGCTAAAATACATACAAACAAGATAGAATGGGAAAAGGGATTCCTATTTTGCCCATATACTGTATGATCAGTTGGGAATCAAGACTTGTAACAGCTGAAAACTTGAACAGACTTCAGGCTTGGAAAAATGCACTACAGCTATAGCAAAACTCAGTATTGGTTGTGTTTTTTCCTGACAGCTCCTGAACGTAAATACTGTATTTACTTGTAAGAAGGACTAGTTTTTACCCCCAAGCAATTTAGCTTTAAAATGATAAGGAAGGATTCATAGGTAAGATAAGAAGGCAGAAGATTTTTTTTTGTCCAGTCTTTCATTTGGGGGGAAGACTGTTCTAAGTTAGGATCACCTTCCTTTCAGATATATACAATATATATCACTTTTATGATCATAGTGCTCTCTTTCAATTGTATGATTTAACAAGAGATTTGATTTCTCAAAATGAATGATTTTATCAAATCCACTAATTTTCTCATGGCCCAGCCGATTAGTGATTAAGCCATACCCAGTGTGATTAGGCTGTGGTTTCAGGGTGATCAATACATAGATAAATAGGAATTAGTTTACCTCACCAATTACAAATGCTCTACAGAAGATAGGAATTGATTTTTTCATTCAAAACTCTAGTTTTGTCCTCTATTTTTTTTTCTGGCTATCCCACCCCATAGGCTTCCTCAGTATCTCCCACTGTTCCCTCTCAAATGAAAATCAGAATATAATTCTAAGTGTCCCTTTCCATCTTTATACTTCCTTCTTGCCTGGAATATTTCACATTCATTTTTTTTTTAAAAAAATCTCTTTCTGAAATGTTTACATTTAATCCTTTAATCGGTTGCAACTAGAGAACCCGAACTTGGGTACTGTTTTGTTTTTGTTTCTAAACCCACAGAAATGGAAATTTTGGCCTCCCCCCTCCACTTACTTGCCAGTCAACCTTAATTGCCATTTTTGTAAAGCCATTTTTTTAATTAAAGGAGTGTGAGAACACTGGTATCTTGCCTAAAAGGGTTCTCACTTTCTTCTTCTTATTTCACAAAAGAGGAGGAGGAGAAGAAAGGGATTTCTCTCCCTCACAGAACTGTGTCCTACATTTTAAAAATATCAAGTCCAGCTTCTAAGGATTACCAGTACTCCAATCTTTATGAGCTTTTGTATTATTGTTTTGCACTCATTGTTTTCCTCATGCACGAGCAAGTAGAACTGTTTCCAGCAGCAACAAGGCTCCCATCTTGCCAGCAATATTCCTTAGGTATGTTTCTAGACATTAAATTAGATTTTTCAGCCAACCTGTCCCTTCCACTGACACAGAGTTACCGTATCTGGGCTACCAAAATCCAGGTGAACAAGAGATGTCCATAAAGCACTAAATGTAGTTTTCTGTATTTCTTTTTGGCCATCTAGTTCTCACATGGATTTTTTCAGTATCGTAATCCTAAAAATAACCCCCTGTTTGTGGCCAAAGGCAACACTTTAAAAAGAATTATGTCACCTAATAGCTTCCCGTTCACAAGGCTATTGTGAGAATTAATTATGGTTTTCAAGGGGTTGTTGAGAGCTAGAGTTAAGAGAGAGAGAATGCAGAAATGCCAAAGTACTGCTATTATTTATTTCTAATTTATTAGATGGCTATCAATGGACTGAAATTGCTTCCAGTAGAGTTTCATAGAACTAGCACAGATTCCCTTGCTGCTCCAATTAATCATCTGTAGGTCTTTCATTCTGTAATGGTAATTTTTTATTTTGTTTTCTTCAGTGTCAACCTTGCCACTGCTGTATACAAGAACAGGGACGGCAGCTAGTGACATGGTTAATTTAGAAATTTTATTGTATGTTATTTTCTTGGCAATACACAGAGAGGCTATTGTCTCAAAACTAATGAATGAACTTTTTGTGGGTCAAGCTAAACTGAACAGTCATATAATTGAAGCCATACTCTGTACATATCAAAGATATATAAACAGCCCTTATGAGTAGTCCAAGGAAAAAATAACATCAATAATATTTTTTTATTTTATTTTATTTTATTTTATTTTATTTTATTTTATTTTATTTTATTTTATTTTATTTTATTTTATTTTATTTTATTTTATTTTATTTTATTTTATTTTATTATTTTATTTTATTTTATTTTATTTTATTTTATTTTATTTTATTTAAAAATATAAAAATACACAAATTAAAAGGACTTTAATTAAAATATTTATTTTAAAAAAACAAGCCAAGCCAAAAACTCTGGAGAGGTTTCAAAAATTCCAACATACAAAAGCAATATTAATAATTAGCAGAGTTATGTCACACTCAGGCATTTTTATTTATTGAAGAGGTCTTTTAGGCCCCTTTATAGGACAAAGTAATCTCAAGACAGCATTCAGACATAATCCAATAATCACAAATAATAAAATATAATTAAAGTATGTCATGAATTTGAAACCATCTCACACAAGACAGAACAAAAAAGCAGACCAGTGTCTTAACTATAGCTTTAAAGTATTTTTCAGCTCAGCATACAATTATTATTTTTTAAGGAAGGCAAATTAGGGACCCAAGTCAAAGCTCTGAAAATAATACTCTAGAAACAATGATCTAAAACCCATCAGCATTCTGAATAAGAAGGAATGTTAAACATAGTCTAAACCCAAAGGAACTCTTAAAGGCACATTATTTGACAGGGATTTCTGCAAAACTTGTCTCACTGCTTAGTGAGCAGATTCCCTGATGCAATTGGTGCAATACTACTAATCTTTAAAGTGGCTTTTTATTGGATTTTTAAAACAGTTCTTAACCAGGAGACAATTCACATGACCATTGGTGGTCTATCCCAGTGTTTCTCAACCTTGGCAACTTTAACAATTGTGAACTTCAACTCCTAGAATCCACATATCTTAATCTTGCCAAGGATGAGAAATACTCCTGTATCCAATAATCCATCTCCAAAAAGTTTAAGGCCTGAAATGTGGCCCTCTGGATATTCCTGAAACAAAAATGGCAGCATTGGCAGTGGTGAGCAATGACAATTTCAAAGCTACACACTGGATGGGGTGCTCAAAACATACTAATACCTACTGCAGTGCTGACTAAGTAAGTACTAGATGTACAGTATCTGGGGCTGCTTCAATGGTACTCCTAAATGGACAAGCAAATACCTCATTGATTTTGAAAAGCATTAGATTAAGGAAGGTTGAAATAAAGTTAATTATGGCAGAACAGCTAGAGCAGGGCTTTCCAAAGTGCCGCCGCTGGCGACACGCCAGCGACGGCGTGGGGGGGCGTGCGGCGGCGCACGCACAGTGGCGGCGCGGGGGGGCATGCGGCAGCGTGCACGGTGGCGGTGCCCGCACGCACGGTGGCAGCGCAGGGGGGCATGCGGCGGCGCGCGCGCACGGTGGTGGCGCGGGGGGCGTGCAGCAGCGCGGGGGGGCGTGCGGCAGCGCGGGGGGGCGTGCGGCGGCGCGCGCGTGCATGGCAGCCGCTTCTGGGTGGTGTGGTGACACACCACGCTGTGTGTGGCGACACACTTTTGTGTCGCGACACACAGTTTGGAAAGCTCTGAGCTAGAGCTTGAAAGGGTCTGTGCAGACATCAGCATGCTTTTGCTGTTTTCATCAGAATGAAGCAAGCCGTGTTGCAGCATTGTGCTGTAGGCTCCACTGTTTTGGGTCATGCATGTGATGTGACACACATAAAAGCATGGGGCTTGTGTTCTGATATCATAAGACTGCTTGCATCACTCTTGTTGGAGGCATGTTCTTGAGCATGTGCAGAGTTGCAGAAGCGAGTAGCATTAGAGAGACAAGAAATCACGCAAGACATTTATCAAAACAAAGTTGTATTAATATAACAGAGAACATGAAACAATAACATCCATATCTCTGGAGTTAACCATCTCTATAGAAATATTTAAAAAATCAATCTCATCCCCACACACAGGGTTGAGAAACAGACAAACAGGCAAGGAAAACAAGCTTGAATGCAAAGAACAGATATTTAGATATGCTAATATATACATTTATATCTAGGTTACCGATACTTAACCTTTCTGACCTTTTAATCTTTACAACCTGGGAAACAACCTTGCCTCCTTCCTAAGGCTGAGAGAGAGGGACTGGCTCAAGGTCACCCAACTGGCTGTGTGTAACGCAGGACTAGAACTCACAATCTCTCGGTTTCTAGAATAAACCACTAGGTGGCACCAAAAAGTAAAGGCTTGGTATCCCTTGGGTGCTATCTAGTGGTCATCCGTGTTTGTGCAGCAAGATGTAATCAGGGAATTAGTACTGCTGAAGGAATTAGCTGTGGTGATTGGTGTGGGGGCTGGAAGAACATAATGTGAAGGGAGGAAGCTAGGAGTCATGGCTTCCCAGGAAGCAGCAGCCAGTGGGAAGGAAATGCCCAATCACAATGGCTACAGAAAAACAAGTGCTGTATCACAAAAGTACAAAAGCTGTATTTTCACTTCAAATTCAACCACACTTGTTAAGCCAGGCACAGGTTGCTCAATTGCAAGGCTTAGTACTCTCGAGGTCAACTAGTTGACCAACCAATTTAAAAAAAGAATTAAAAATGGCTAAGGAAGCTGCAGTTCCAGTCTCCCTTGCAGCCAAAAGAGAACTGAAGAGCAGGCAAAGAGGTGAGGTAGCAGACCCATAGGAAGTGGACAGACCCAACTGGAGCCACAACTTTGCAAGCATTAAGCACATCACTTCAGGCCATTTCCCTGATGCATATCAGTGTGCCTTACATTTCCTTCAAACAGCATCCTGAGGTGGGATATTAAGGAAAACATCACTTCCAAAATATAGGACCTTAAGATATCTATTTATTTATTTTATTTTATTTATTTATTTAATTTATTCCCCGCCCATCTCCCATACAAGGGACTCTGGGCGGGTTACAATAATTAAAACTTAAAAATTTAAAATATTTAAAACCACACAAGATAGAAAATGTATAAAAATAAATCCAAATATAAAATAAAATAAAATAAAATCCAAGATGGATTGGGGACCGTAGCACAGGTCATATTGCTACGGGGCCAGCCAACCCCAGGAGGCACTACCACCTCCGTTGTCCCAGGCCAGGCGGCAGAGCCAGGTCTTAATGGCCTTCCGAAAGGCCAGGAGTGAAGGGGCCAGTCTCACCTCTGGGGGCAAGATATTCCATAAGGCGGGCGCTGTCGCAGAGAAGGCACGCCTCCTGGACCCCGCTAGATGGAATTCTCTTGTTGACGGGGTCCGAAGCATGCCCTCTCTGCACGCACGGGTGGGGCGGGCCGACGTTATCGGGATGAGACAGTCCCTCAGGTACCCTGGTCCTATGCCATATAGGGCTTTAAAGGTAATCACCAACACCTTGAATTGGACCCGGAAGCAAACTGGCAACCAATGCAGCTCGCGTAGCAGAGGTGTTACATGTGGCGATCTTATGGCACCTGTAACTGCTCGCGCCGCCGCATTCTGTACCAGCTGAAGCTTCCGGATACTCTTCAGGGGTAGCCCCATGTAGAGCGCATTACAGTAGTCTATGCGGGAGATGACAAGGGCATGAGTGACTGTTCGGAGGGTCTCCTGATCCAGGAAAGGGCGTAACTGGCGCACAACTTGAAGTTGTGCAAAGGTCCTCCTGGCCACGACTGCCACCTGCTCTTCGAGCAAGAGTCGCAAGTCCAGGAGGACCCCCAGATTCCGCACTGGATCCGAGTGAGGTAGTGCAACCCCACCCAGAACCAAAGATGACAACTTCCCGGATCTAGGGGGGCCATCAATCCACAGCCACTCCGTCTTACCAGGGTTCAGTTGAAGCCTGTTGTTCCCCATCCAGACCCCCACAGCCTCCAGACACTGAGATAGGGCATCGACCGCATCACCTACTTCACCCGGGATGGAGATGTATAACTGGGTATCATCAGCATATTGGTGATACCTCATCCCGTGGTGACGGATGATCTCGCCCAGCGGCTTCATGTAGACGTTGAACAAGAGAGGAGAGAGAACCGATCCCTGCGGCACCCCACAAGACAGGGGTCGTGGGTCAGCTCTCTCCTCTCCTATCAACACCGACTGGGAACGGCCCTGGAGGAAGGAGGCGAACCAGCGCAAAACCACGCCGCCCGCCCCCAACTCCCTGAGCCACCCCAAGAGTATACCATGGTCGACGGTATCAAAAGCCGCTGAGAGATCTAAGAGAGCCAGGATGGACACACTCCCTCCATCCCGCCCTCGCCAGAGATCATCCATAAGCGCGACCAATGCAGTCTCTGTCCCATATCCTGGCCTGAAATCTGACTGAAAAGGGTCCAGATAATCTGTTTCCTCCAGAATCCTCTGGAGTTGCAATGCCACCACCTTCTCAACCACCTTTCCCAAAAAGGGAAGGTGGGAGACTGGGAGAAAATTGCCCAGAATAGTAGGGTCCAAAGATGGTTTCTTGAGGAGGGGGTGCACCAGCGCCTCCTTAAAGGCAGCCGGGAACACCCCCTCACTCAAGGACGAATTTATAATCGCCAGGACCCAGCGACATGTCACCTCTCTTGCTGATTTCACCAGCCAGGAAGGACATGGGTCAAGTTGACATGTGGTGGCATTTACAATCCCAAGGATCCTGTCTACTTCATCAGGCCCAACAGGATCAAACTGCTCCCAAATAACATGGTAAGTACGAGCCTCTGGCATCTCCCCAGATCTTGTCTCACGCTTGGAGTCCAACTTGGAATGAATCTGAGCGATTTTGTCCTGCAGATGCTCAGAAAACTCTTCCGATCGGCCCTGTAGATGGGTCTCCCCTTGTTCCCGACCCAAAAGCGATCTTGTAATCTTAAACAGGGCCGTCGGACAGCATTCTGCGGATGCAATAAGAGCGGAGAAATATCAATATCTGTGCAGATATTGATATACAGGTGGAGGAATGTGGACTTTCATATGCTCAGGAAATAGTTAATGGGCTGCATTTATGCTAGGACAAAAAGTGTCTATGGACTCACCCAGAGTTGTTATACATCAGTGTTTATTCAGGATGCTGATAGTGATATCGAAAGTTGCACCTTTATTTCTGGAAAATAAAATGCAAATTCAGAGCAAGCAGCATTTGGTGGCTCTAAGAAATGTGGAAGTTCTGGAACGTTGTTTGCTTTTAGGTGACATTCAAGTTTTTTGTATTCTTCCATAGTTTCTCAATGAGTTACCAAAACCTGAGTTTAGCTGATGTTGGATAGGGCTACCAGATCTAGATTGTGAAACTCCACACAGCCACTATGTTGTAGTAGAGTAGTATAGAAAGCTCTAAGTCTTTGCTGTCCTTTTATAGCCATCCAGACTTTAGCTGTCCAGATCCAGTAACCCTAATTGCGGACACTAACCCATATTCCTTTTTCTGTGTCATTAACATTCACATACTAATACAAAATAAAGTTCATTCTTGCCTTAGGATGATCATTGTCATTTGTTAATTAGGGATTATGTTTATTTAACAAGCTATAGTTAATCAAGCCATGACTTACTGTGATACTTTATTGTTATAGTTGAGAGACCAGCATACAGAGTAGCAAAAGGGTACTATTGTAATGCCATCCAGCATTCATAAGAATAACTGCCAGCTTCCCAGGCACAGAATCCCCATTCCTTCATCTTTAACAGAATCTGTACTGGGAGAGGCATAACATTTACATAAAAGGAAGGAAAATGCTCCAGCACCGTTCTTTCCTGGATAAGAAAAAAGCTTGGTCCATTTACAGTGAAAGGAGTACTCCAGATAAATAGAGAAAGAAGTTGCTATTCTTAAGCTGGGAAAAGAGGTGGGTGTGCCAGCTTCTCTACAACAGCTAAAATTACTCCCAGAAGTCAGGGAAGGTCTAGCTAAAAGAAACAGAGAATGTTGTTTTGGGATTCAGGTTATTTCTAACAAATAGGTAAATATTTTAGGCAGAAGCTGTATTACATTTTAATTTCTTCTGTCTGCCCACTTAAGTCCAATTTTTAGTAACTTTGAAAAAGCTACTGATTGTATATATTTCAGTCTTGTATGCATACGTATAGGGGGGCACGATGGCTCAGTGGTTAAGACGCCAAGCTTGACGATCGGAAGGTCGCAACTTCGGCGGTTCAAGACCTGAGCACTGTGTGACAGAGTGAGCTCCTGCACTCGCCCCAGCTCTTGCCAACCTAGCAATTCGAAAGCATTCAAATGCAAGTAGAAAAATAGGTACTACTTCAGTGGGATGGTAACAGCATTCCGTGCGCGTCATGCTGGCCACATGACTGCGGAAGCGTCTTTGGACAGCAATGACTCTTTGGCTAACAAACAGAGATGAGCACCGGCCCCTAGAGTCGGACACGACTGTGCAGGGAAAACCTTTACCTTTACTATGCATACGTATATCAGGCTATGCATGACACTTGTTCTTTAAATCTCTTGTAATATATATTTTCCCCTAAGAAATTCTATGAGCTCTATATAACTTGGAACCTGGGAGAATTGTAACAGATCAGTGCCATTCTGTGGTCTTCTGGATTTTTGTTTGCTTGTTTCTATTTCTATTTATTAACCTTTTTAGTAGCTGTTGTATACTGTAAATTGGGTGGCTCTAATACTGGAGCTCCTGCAACAATACATATTTTCAATTTTAACATTTAAAATTAAGAAGTGATTTTATATAACTTTCTTTTTAAAATGAAGTTTTATTTTTCTTCAGTTATTGTGAGATTATTCTGTTTCCTAGGAGGGGAAAAGAAGGGCTGATATCTTTAGTTACATGCCATGATGCTACATGACCATGACTACATTATGGTGCTATAATAAGTATTTTATTTTTTAGCTTTTTATTCACCAGAAAGACAGCAGGTGTGAGCGCCCTGCCTCTCTCTCACACTGGAGTTTGGGGCAGGATGCCAGGTGAGGAGTCCCCTTGGAAAATAAGTGATGGCAGCAGGAACTACAAAGTCACTACTACAGGGCAAGGGAAGGGGTAGGGTATGAAGCCTCAGAGGGCTTCTGAGAAAGGAAATTTTAGCTCACTACAGGTATTTATCCTGCGTTAACCAAGTCATCGAGATAGGCAGATTTGTTTGGAAGTAGATAAGATGATGTTGAATCATACAGAAGATTTACATTTCTTTATGTTTTGGTTCCTTTCAGCTATTGGATTGTATATTATTTTGATTATTATTTTGATTTTCTGGCTGTTACATGAGAGCTCTGTAGAACAGCAGGAAGTCTACCCTGGAAAGAAGAGGAAATAAAGAAAGGCATCAATATGGAAAACCATGCAACTAGAGAGAGAGAGAAAAATCCAATCTATTCTGGACACCAGCATTTATTCAAGGTTTGAAATACAATTCCACCTTTTTATCTATCCCAGAAAGAGATTTAGGGGCACAGTTTATGAGATGGTAAAAGCAACAAGTCCAGCTTAAAAGCAACTTGCAGTAGGAAGGAGGCGAGACAAGTGAAGGTGGTAGATTAATAGCACTTTGCCCCTTGCTATCTGTTTTCCTCCATCCCTTCCGTAATAGATTTTGAGGAAGCTTAAGGCCCTTCTGTGCAGAAGTAAAGGATTCCATATGAAACGGGGAAGATGAAAAGCAAGCAGCGCAGCAAAACTGCCATCTGCTCAGCTTTGCAAAGCTGATCCCGACATTAGCACTGCCATTTCATGAAGTTTCTAGCAACAACAACAAAATAAGTTAATAAAATTCATAGCTGTAGGTTACTCGTATAATGTCCTGCTAGGGAGAAAAAAGGCTCTTGCTTCTTTTGGAACAGTTGAAAAAGCAAGTGAAAAGGTTTCAAGGCTGATATCCCTGAAAACAGAAGATAAGTTAATACGGGTCATTTGGAAGGCAGCACAATATTGTTGACAAAATACCAATCTCTGTTCTCAGTTCTTCTAATTTAGGTCTAAGGATTGGTGCGTGTGTACGTTCAGGCATCCCTCGGTTTCTTATTTTTGCAAAACTGTCTAGCTTGGTTCACCAAATTTAAGAGTTGTTTTTAAAGTTTGCAGTGATATTGGTATACATCTTAATGCACATTTCTCTATATATAGTTTGTTATTTTGCTTTATACAGATTTTCCAATTTCCCCAGATAGAATGCATTTTCATATTTTTCCTTAAATATATACATATTTCTGCAGATTTTTTTTCTAATATTCATTTGTTTTTGTTATTTTTAGAAAAATGGTGAAGAGCATTGCAGTGATGGAATAAATGTGACTTTTCAGTGATAATTAAGTATTGGCTCATGCATTGGTTCATAATGAAAATCACCTAAGTTTTCTGTTAAAACCAAACAAAAGGAATTCCTCCCCTATTCCTCAATCAGCTATATTTAACAGCCCTTTCAAAACAACAAAGCTACATTGTAAAGGGTGATGCAAACTGTTAATCAACATTATCACATGCCAAACTTCTATCATAATAGTATTAATAAAATAATAAAAAGGAAGTGCCACCCACAAATGGGTTGTTCTTCTAATATAAAAGGTAAAGGTTCCCCCCGCACATTTGTGCAGTCGTGTCTGACTCTAGGGGCCGGTGCTCATCTCCATTTGTTAGCCGAAGAGCCAGCGTTGTCCGAAGACGCTTCCACGGTCATGTGGCCGCATGACGCGCATGGAACACTGTTACTTACTATACATCATATATCAAAGTTTAGCAGTTATGTTTTCATACAACACTTTCCAATCAAGTACCTTTTTCTTTGGTCTCTTATGCAATAAATACAATTTGACATTTATGTTAAAGTTAGCATGAGGCATAACTTTAAGATTGATTACTTACTATCAGAAAATAAAGGAAGTAAGAGCAGCCACAGTGGTAGAACTAAACAAACTGAAGCAATCCAGTTTGCAAATGGTAGGATAGCATTACTATGTTAAATCTGCCAGCCTGCATTGATGCCTCCTTTTTTATTGCATGCTAATAGCTGTAGTGCCTTCCAAACATAATATTTATTAACAGATGGATCATTTCAGCTTCATGTACAGTATTTAATTATAAAAACCACAGAAAGAAAAGCACATTGTCTTTATTACTCTATAACATATTCTCCCTTTCCTCCATTTCAACTTCAAGTGAGCTATGAATTTCTAAAAGAAAGATTGGATGAAAGCAATTTTTGGATGGTTCAGGAACTATAGAACAGCAGATTGGCCAGCTGGATCACAATACAACACAGTTATAATTATCTTTAAGCCCATTGCAAACCATGAGCTTAAGGATTTATAAATCTGCACTGGATGATGGCCTTGATCTGTGGAAAAATCTCTTCTAAATGCATTATTAAATAATGCAATTGCAAAGGGAGGCTTACCTAATAAGCTCTTGGTGGCCTTGAACAATGCTGTATTGTTGCAGTACAACTGAGAGAATGTGGGTTTAATTGAAGGAGATCTGGCTCCCAAAGTATTGTTCAAACCCACACATTTATTGACTAAGTCAAGTCACTTCTTCTCTGCTTGATTTACAACTGATTATTTTAGGGTTGGGGAGATGGAATAAATAAGATAAAATTTGAGAATTTTTTTTAGGTAATGCACAAAATCTGGCACTGCAGTTTTTCTAGATTGTGATCTTATTGGCAAATAAGCACAATGTTTCACATATTCAAGTGAATTTGGTACGTGTCACCAGTTACTGCACAATTAAAGATGCAGAAGAACATAAAAATATTTTGGGGGACAGATTTGTACTGCATAGTTAGCAACTTACTTTTGAATTCATTCTTGAGTCCTTAGTTCCATCAGATGTACAGTAGGAAATAATGTCCACCAATTCAGTTCTCTTTTTGTCCAGTCTCATCTAGTGTGTCTTTTCTACTGATGAAACAAAAGACATTTGAATCAGGCGCACATCTTTCCACAGCTTGTTTTACTTAAACTTCGAGAACTAACTCCAATGAATCTGAAAAAAATATGATATATACAGGTAGGCCCAAGTAATCAAGGAATAATACTTGATCACAGGTATCCTTAATCAAGAATAACAATAACCCCTACACTACTTTGTGTGTGTGTGCGCACCTTTGAGTCAGACTTGACTCCTGGTGACTGTCTGCAGCAGTCCCTGCAGTTTTCTTGGCAAGATTTTTCGGAAGTGGTTTGCCACAGCCTTTTTCCTATGGCTGAGAAAGAGGGACTGGCCCAAGGTCATCCAGCTAGCTTCATGCCTAAGCCAGGGCTAGAACTCACGGTCTCCCAGTTTCTAGCCTGGTGCCTTAACCATGACAACAAACTGTCTCTCCTACAGTACATACTGTAGACATATACTAATGCTTTCAAGTTTTTGGAGGACTTTGGATGAGATGTTCTTAATGCCATCTTCATCTCATGATCTTCTCTTTGCCACTGCAAACCAATGATATTCCTGTGCACAATCTCTCTCACTCTATGGCTGTTGTGGGTCTTCCGGGCTGTGTGGCCGTGTTCTGGAAGTTGTGGTTCCTAACATTTCGCCAGCATCTGTGGCCAGCATCTTCAGAGGGCAGGAGCACAGACAGAAGCGAAATCTCTGTGCCCAGGTGATCTCTCTCTCACTCTCTTTTTACTTTAATAAATTAATCCAAAACTAGTGTGGTTCAGTCACAGCTTTTTACCATATCAAAACATATGTATACATTCTGTCAGCTATACAGATAAATCTCTAAAATACAATTACTTTTCTTGGCAGTTCTTAGTAATTGATACTACAAATATCTTAATTTTCATCTGGCATCTTTTGGTTATTTTTTGTTTGTTTGTTTCCTGATGTTGCCATAGTAAACCCTAGGATATTGCCATAATCATTTGAATTAAAGCTATTCTAGTGAGACAAGTGATGATGATTTTCTCTAGGTTTTCTAAACAGGTAGTTTTGATGCAACATAGACATTATATTGAGTGAAATTTTGTGTGCCAATTTTAGGAAAGTATGGCTTTGAAAGAAGGGATTGTGAACCAGGGAGAAATCAAAGAGAACAGACCATTTGGTCCTTCAGTAATGCTGGGGGGGGGGTAGAGGCAATTCTCAGTTAATTTATCCTCTCTTCCTCCCACATCCAAAACAGTTTTTCCCCCATCCTGTCCTGGATTTTGCTATTAGTGTATAGACTGAGCTTTGGAAGTGTCTGTTCTCCTATATATAAACAGGTAACACAATTTTTGCCTCCAATATAATCAAACTCAGAGTAGATTCACTAGGAACTCAGTTCCTCATTAACAATCTTCTGGATGTTGATGAGGACTTTAGGAGGATTTTCAGTACAACCTTTATGCTGGTTTTATTAAATTGCAACTGTCATAAGTAGATCTGGAGGTGATGATGTGACCAGACCAAAGCCACAAGGAAATCCAGTCATGGATAGTCCAATACTGAAAGAAAAGTACCTCATTTTACAAGACTCCTACAATAGGATCATGAAATGTGAAAAACAGAAACCAAAGGAAACTTGAAACTGTGAAAGTGAAAATGAAGCATATTAAATTCGGTGCTTAAGGAATATGTGAAGTTAAGCAGATCAGACTTGGCCACTTTGAATCAAACAATTATAAGATGTGAGATCATATGATGGAATGGAATAGCAGTAATACTCAAAAAAGGCATGTGCTAAGCTTTAACCCAATAATGACGAGATCTATTAGAATTAGTAGATATAGAGTGGATCACAAAGCCACACAAGCATATATATGTACTGTACTATAGATACTGTGGCAGAAGACACTGAAGAATTCTATGGCAAATTACAAGAGGTATTAAATGAAAGATCTAGAGAGTGCATACTATTACTAATAGTAATAGTATGGATGATTGGGGTGGAAATGGAGAAATGGAGGAATTCGGAATTATAGTAAAACCTGGTCTAGATAAATGTGATAATGCAGAAGATAAATTAACAGAGTTTAGTTAATTGTCAAATCTGCTTCAAGCAACATAAACACAGAATCTACACCAGAAACAAACAAACAAGGGGAACAAACAAACAAACAAACCACAGGGGAATCAGACTGACTACAGAAACAAAAGATGACCTATATTCTCAGGCTATATTTTACACAGACTATAAAACAAATGTAAGGAAGAGATGAAGTACACTTAACAAAAGCAAAAGAGAATCTGAAAGAATATGGGATGACTGAACAGACATTGTGAAAACTGAAGTGGAAAAATTTTCTCAAAAATTGCAAAAAGAAAAAGATTCAAGGGGCTTTTAGAACAAGCCATCATGATAGTCACAGAAAGAAGAATGAAAACCTTGGATATCCAGAAAGATGCATGAAGACTGAACACAGATTTTCAATGTCAAATAAGAAAGCAGAAGGAAAGATATAATCAAGAATGTCAAGGACTAGAGGAAAATAACAAGAAAAGGAATATTAAGAGGAAAACTAGAAAAGTCATAGGAAAATATATGACTAAATTAGAATTGGTGAAGAGTAATCATGGCAGATAAAAAAAGGCAAAGGAAGTTAAAGGAAGATGTAAAGAACATATTGATACCCTTTACAAACTGATGACAGAAACATTTGCAGAGAGAAAATATATTCAGGAACGAACTGTACTAGGAACTGAGGCCTAATGGGCAATAGGTTTGTGAACTGCCCAGAGTTTATTTTAAGATGGGCAGCCATAGAAATGTTTTAAATAAATAAATAGACCAGGTGTCAAATAAGAAAGTACCAGGTACAGATGAAATACCCATTAAACTGTTTAAGGTTGCAGGAGAAGATGTAGATAAAGTGCTAACAGCTCTAGGTCAACAAATATTATCAAGATTGTGTGGCTTGGAGATTTTAAAAAATGGTTGTATATACTGCTACTGAAGAAAGGAAATGCATACTACTGAACTATTGCACTCACGAAAGGAAAGGTTTGACTAAAATCTTTCAAACTGGCAGGTTTCAGAAAAGGCAAAGGGGCTAGGGATCCGATAGGTGGATAACTGAGAGAACAAGATAGTGTAAGGAGTTTTAACTCTGCCAAATTGACTACAGCAAGGCTTCTGTTTGTGCAGATCATGCATAAATGTAGAATATATTAAGGCTAATTAGTATAATTATTAAGCTAGTTAAATATGGGGTGGATAGCATGACAAGTAAATGGATACAAATCTGGCTCAAAGATCTGGCTCAAAGATCAGTGATTCCTCATCAGCTGAAATGTAGCCCCAAGTGAGGTGTCATAAAGTTCAATTCTAAGCTCTGTACTTTTCTACAATTCATTAATGGCTCAGAAGAGGTGGAAAATCAAGCACTTATCAAATGTGAAGATTACACAAAGTTGGTAGGATAGCTAACACCCTATACAGTAAGATAGATATAAAATTCAAAATTACATAGAGAAATGCGCTGAAAATTAATGAAATTTAACAGGGACACATGCAAAGTTCTTCATGTTCTAAACAGTAGAACTTTGCATGTGTCCCTGTTAAACATAGTAGTGTTTAGAACATTGATGGAGAGTATGGAATAGGGGTTACATAGCTTGATAACAGTAGCTTGAATCATGTCAACTGGATTTCTATTTTCTCAGTGGAAACGTTTCGCTCCTTATCCAAGGAGCTTCTTCAGTCTGAGCAAAGTTAGTAACTTTGCTCACTTACTAACTTTGCTCAGACTGAAGAAGCTCCTTGGATAAGGAGCGAAATGTTTCCACTGAGAAAATAAAAATCCAGTTGACATGATTCAAGCTACAGACAATTCCACCTGGATGACTGAGAACCTTCATAGACTTGATAACAGTACTTATGAAAAAGATCTTGGAATAGCAATTGATTGCAAACTGGATACCAGTAAGCAATGTGGTATGGGTGTGAAAAAGGCAAACAGTTCTAGACTGCATCAATAGAAGAATAGTTTCGAAATCATAAGGGACCACCTTACCCAGTAATATTCTGCCCAGCTCTTAAAGATACTGTATTAGTGTCAGCCTTGTGAGGTAGTCCAGACAAGAAGCACACACAAATGAACTAACTCTACTTTATTGTGAGGTTACACTAACAGAATCTTGCAAGTCTGAAAGTACATTTCTCTCCCGTCACCTTTACAGCCCAAGGAACTAGAGAGGGTCCCTTCTAAGACATTTGCCATGTTCACATTCCTGCTGTGGGCTAAGCTGCCTCTTATCCAAATGTTGCCCTGGCTGCAGCTCTTCTCCCTATCTCCCAAGGTCATTCCCACATACCATTACAATTAGAGAGGGTCTGCTAAATGGCCTGTCTTGGCAGAAACTGGCCTTCTCAGTGACTATCCCACATTTTGGAATATACTACCCCATAGGTATGCCTGCCTCCTTCATTTATGGCACTCAAGAAGATGTTAAAAACTTTCCTTTCAAGCAGGCATGTAATGCCTAACTGTGTGAGGTGGCCATTGATGTCATTTATTAATTGTATTGTGGGCTTTTAATTGAGTTAATAGTTGGATGCCTCTTTTAGATTGCTTCTATGGTGCCCAGAATCTTTGGATTGAGGGATATAAAAATATTGTAATAAATAATTAATAAAAACAATAGGAAGCCATTGTTCCATGTTGCACTGTGTTAGGCAGACCCCATCTAGTGCATCGTCTGTATTTCTGGATCCCACAGTTTAAGAAAAGTTCTAAGGAACTGGAACAGGTTCAGAAAAGAAAATGATCAGGGGACTACAGACTAGGTGTCATGAGGAGAGAGTAAAGGAACTTGGAAGGCTTAGCCTTAAGAATAAAATATGAGAATGACTCTATGAATAAGTGAGTAAATAAGTGCTTTTATGTATGTTTGCGATATGATACTGCTCTGTTAAGTATCTGAAAGGACATTACACAGTATCCAAAGACTGTTGTATATTAGCCCAGAGTGTAGGACATGGAATATGCTATTTGATTTACAAGAAAGCAAATTCCATTTGAATGGTAAGGGGGGGGGGGGGACTTCCTAAGTGTAAGAGCAGAGAGGTGTTTGATTCCCCTTCATTGGATGTCTTCAAGTAGAAGCTAGGTAGCCATCTATCTGGGATGCTTTATTTGGATCCCTGATTGAGTAGAGTGTTGGATTTCATGGCCTAAATGGTCCCTTTCCATTATATTATTCTATAATGTTAGGATTCTTTGCTACTCTGGACATGATTCTAAACTCCTTAGGTTACTGTCCTCTCTGTCAGAATTGTGGACTCAGAAAAAAGGATATTTTTTTGCTAATTGCTAGTTTGTGCAAGTGCCACTGAAGCTACAAATACCTCCACTTCCACCTCCACCTCCACCTCCACCTCCACCTCTACCTCTACCTCTACTTCTACCTCTACCTCTATCTATCTTTGATGATGAATGTTCAGAGATTTGATGCATTGATTTATTTTTTAATAAAATAAACAAAGAACAAAAGACCTAATAACTTATTATTCATATTTTATTTGAAGAGGGAACTGGGAAATGAAGCTTTATTTGAGGCTTCTCTTTGAGGCAGTGATGGGATGAATTGTGCTCACGTTCATATTTCCTAGAGATTAATTACTCCATATCTTTCCTCCAGCACACTATATCACAGGACATCAGAGTCCCCAGGTCCCTCCTGAAGTTAAATCCATGCTATTCTTCATTTTACAATAACACCTAAATAATTTTTAGAATAAAATATATTAGAAAAAAATCAAAGTTATCAGAGGATATTAGTTATTATTGGAGTCATTGGAGTTATTACTGGAGGATATGAATTAAAAATGCTTTGGTGCCATGTGACATATTTCAGCCTACTAGATCCCAAAACAACTTGCAATCTTTTAGTAATTAATAGCAAAGAAGCATCTTTATGTTTCTGCTATTCAAATCACTGCTTCTAGATATCCCTAGTACATGGGTGTCTTTAGTTTAATAGCTGAAGCACCTAATTTATGTATTTAATTCATTTAAAAGATTTGTATGAAACAACATCTTGAAACAACTCTGGGCAGCTCACAGCAGCAATAAAACTACAAAACCCATACAACAAAAACTAAAAGCCCAGTGCCTCTAACTCCCAGGATGCCCCAGCAACCATCCACAGGCTCTATCACTCTACTTCAGTGCCTGGATAAAGAGCCAGGTTTTAATGGACTTCCGGAAAGCCGGGGGGGGAGGAGATTGCCGGTGGGGAGGGTGTTCTATAAAGTAGGGACAGCCATGGAAAAGGCAAACTTCCTAGCTCCCATTAACTGGCAATAGTTTAGGGAAGGGACCTGGAGCATGCCCACCGTATCTGATCTAGTGGGATGGGCAGAGACAGTCCCTCAAGTAGCCTGGTCCCATGCCATGTAGGGCTTTAAAAGTAATGACCAGCACCTTGAATTGCACCCAAAATGAAACTGGAAGTGAATGCAACTCACACAAAAGGGGTTTAACATGGCAAACCTAGGAGCACCCAACACTGTGTGCGCTGCTGCACTCTGGAACAGTTGTAACTTCCGGGTGGTCTTCAAGGGCAACCCCATGTAGAGCATACAGCAGTAATCCAAACAGGAAGTGCCCAAGGCATGAGTACCATGAGCATGGCCTCCCAATCCAGGAGAGGGCACAATTGGCACACAAGATGAAGCTGCACAAAGGCCCCCCTAGCCATGGCTGCCACCTGCTCTTTGAGCAGGAGCTGTGAATCTAGGAGGACCCCCATATTGCACACAAGCTCTGTTTGGGGAACTGCAATCCCATCCAGAGTGAAAGATGATTGCTTTATTATGAGATTGAATTCCACAAATTAATAATGGTTCAAAAAGGTTTTCTTTTTTAAGTTTGTGATGAGTGTATATATATATATATATATATATATATATATATATATATATACACATATACATATACATATACATATACATATACATATACATATATATATACACACACACACACACACACATACACATACATACACATACATACATACACACACAAACACACACACATACATACACACATACATACATACACACACACACACACACACAGTGAATGTATGTATATATACTGTGTGTGTTTGTGTGTGTGTGTGTGTGTATGTAGGTAATGAGAGTGGCCAGTTTTAGAGTTAGAATTAGGATGGAAAATAAGAGCGTGTCTTTTTATAGTAGGAGAAGGTGTCGAAAGATTTGGAAATTTGAGAGTAAGGAGGAAGGACAAGACAATAGAAGGTCAGGAGATTAGAGATTGGAGAGCAGAAGCAAAATGTGTTTTATGCAGTCTTGCTATTATTGGAGTTGCCAGGAACAAGTGAGTCTGCTGAAGAATTCCAGCCACCTTGAGTGAACAGCAGAGAACTAAGAGTCAACCAGAAATGAAGGCAGGACCATTGGAACTCTGCTGACTGTTGAGAGGACAGCTGATGAGAGGATTGTGATATAAGAATAATTGGAAGAATAAGATAGTATGAGAAACCACCATAGTAGCAGTTGTAGAAGGGAGAGTTGTATAACACAGATGAAGTTGCAAAACTAGCAACAACTGACTGGCAACAACTGACAGGAACACTGTATTAAGAGTGGGTGTAGGGTTGGACGGGACAACTGAAGAAGAGTGAGCAAAAGTAATTGGAAAATTCTGTTAGGATGTGAGTGTGAATAAGAATGGAAAGTAAGAGATTAGAAAGGGTTCTTGCCCTTAAGCAATGTCTGCAACTTTATATAGGACTAGAAGTTTTCATAGAGTTCACCAAGGTTGTTTACAGAAGCTCAGAAACATTGATTGGGAGAATCTTGCATGAGTTTTAATTATGGAGAGGTTTCTCCTGGGCTTTTGCCAAGCTACAATGGAGTCTTTCCTTTCAATGCAGACTACCCTTAGTGAAATATATGGGAACTTCCTAACAATTTCCTTGCTATTGAGGTGCAGCCATAGGCATCAGAATAAAAACTTGGGGGGGGGGGTTGGAATTTGCAGATAGGTCTACTTATCCTGGATTTTATGCACTTGGTGTTTCATCCATCAGGTCAAAGATATTCCATCTCCTCTTATAAAATCACTTGTATTACTAATATTACTACAACAGGGTTACGTACAAGAGAGAAACTCAGCAGCATGTTAGGTTCAGCCAAGAAGTAGCTTCTTGAATCAGCATCTGCCTCTACCTTGACTGATAGTAACTTGATCAGCACAATCATCTTCTAATTCCTAATTCTTCTTATTTTAGCTCTTGCTATAAGAAAAGATGAGAAGAATGGCCAAACCCAAGAAACACCAGATAAAGAGTACTGAAAGGAGAAGTAAAGGCTGTCTTGGGTGATGTTGGCAAATTGGTATTTAGAAAAATGTAACATATCTTAGTACAGGTAGGTCACGATTAGTGCGACTTCGAATAATGCAATATTCAATTTAGTGTGAATTGTAAATTGATACCAGGTCACATCTAACGAAACCCAAAGTTCCGTTAATGTGAAGCTAGTGTGTGCGCAATTGAGGCGAGTGCATGCGCAGTTGTGGTTCGGGTTTTAGATGCTGCTAATCTTTGTGAGTGCAAAATGGAGAAAAGAAGATTCAGTCAGAGGAAAACTGTACAATATTTAAAAAGGAGAGGCTACTAACCACATTAGAGCAAAAATATGATGTAATTGAATGACATGAATGTGGTCATAGCAATGCTAAAATAGGATGATGTTGGAAAGCCTCAATCTATGGCAGAATTTTTTTGTTTTTATTTTGCTTTCTGTAACAACTGTGTGACTTTGTTAACCATAAATTTAAATTATAAGTATATTCTTTTTATCCTTTACTATAATATTTCATTAATATACATATACAAATTTATGTTTAAAAAATTTAATTGCCTATTTCCATCGAGCTGGAACCAATTACCATATTTTCCATAGAAATATCACATCGAATAGTGAGAATTCGAATAATGTGATCATTTCATGGGATTCATTTACCACAATAATTGAGGCCTACCTGTACTGCATTATAATTACCAAGAGCGGTCCTTAATGAAGAGAAGGCATCACTTGAATTGTCACATCCCTGAGGATATACTTTTCATGGCTTGCTGGCTAACGATTTTCCTGCTGGCAGGAATAAAGATTGACAAACAAGTTGATATATGCCTACTTCCTTGACCATCAAAAAGAATTGCCAGACATCAGAAATGCAGTTACATTTCTACTAAGTCTATCATTGTTTTACTGGGATCCAGCAATCAACAATGCAAATGGATGGAGGCTGAGAGGAAATGTGTATGGCCTTATAACCCATATTGCTACTTGGGAGCGGCAGCCTTGGGTCACTTTCATATTTTATCTGCTAATGCTCTCAGAATTTGCTGTGCCAGATGTCTTGGAAGCACCCTGTTTATTGCCAAACTGTGTTTCTTTGGCAGCAGTCAGAAATGAAGGTGCATGAGGGTATCACCTTCACTCTCAGAGGGAGTGGCTTGCTGCCAACAGCACTTTTGTCCTTCGGGTTTAATCAGGATGAGCCCAATTTAGGGGGCATACCATAGGAGGAGGTAGCAAATTAGGGGGTTATTTCTGAGTAGAAATGTAAGGCTGTATTGTAATTAATTTAGCAACCACAACAACAGACCCAGAAATACATAAAATTCTAGTTTTTCTATACCTGTCCCATTAGGATGTATATCATTGAGCTAACTAATCTGAGCTGCATTTTCAGTGCCATCCTGGCATATTTCCTTCAATGGAAATTGGTAAACTAGATTCAGTGTCTATGCTTCTCGATAATTATAGCTGTTGCTGTACTTTGAAGAGATTAGTACACAACATGAATATTGTGGTCTCATTAATTCTCACTTCTGCTCTGCCTTCTTGGTGATGATGAGTCCTAGCAGGTAGCATCATGTATACAGGTTCATATAGGAGACTGTATATTTTTACAGTAGGAGGAGTGTTATGAAATATCCTGATCTTGAAATGATTACAGGAATGTTGCGAGCTACTGAAGAAAAAATGGACTTTCAGCAGTAGAGGGAGGGGAAAAGAAGTCACCTGGGCCCAAACATTTTGGGATGGTTCTCCTCTTATTATAGCATCATAAAAGTGATGAGAACACTGACCATAACACTGCCAGGAAATAGCAGACATCTGGAAAATCCTGATGATATAACCCAACAGTCTTTTATTCTCTCTCTCTCTCCTTCTCTGGATTTTTTTTTAATTCTAATTGTTGTGAACATGTATACCACCAAAACTATTTTGCAATGAGTATACCAACTATGAATATACCAACTAAACACGCCAATGAGTGAAACAAAGATAAATCTATTTCAGTACCAAAACAAAGGTATCAGAATCATTCAATAAACAATCATGTTTTGCTCCTTCATCATATCTTCTATGAACAGCAATAGAGAAGGAAAACATTCCTGAAAACATGTGATGAACATGATTTCTGATAATGTGTTTTATATGGCTTCCATCGGGACAGGAAATCCTATTTGCTATAACATAGAGGTGGCCTACACACACCCAGAAGCTTCATGTGAACCTCTCAGGTGCCTTATATATGGAGAGGCACATACCCCACCACACAGCTCCTAGGGAATCCACTATCTTTGCTTGCTGAATTAAGATTACTACATCATATTTTCTGAAAACTGTTTCTTCTTTAATAGCTATATGGCAGGCAGTGCAACATGCTCCTTGATGCTCTTTACCACCTTGGAAGAAGAGTGTGCTAGGACACAAGGTTAGTGGAAGCATGAAAGCAATTCTCAGCCTTTTGAGATCAAGAAACAGACACCACCAGGACTATTGGAATTGTATAGCTGTAGGGTATAATAACAGAAGCTTGAAAGCCTGACAGAGTTTCTCTCTGCGTCTCTTTATACTAAAAGAAATCAAGTTGGGATTATATTGATTTTATTTCTCACCCCTTTTCCTTCTCAGGGCTAAGTAGATGTTTATCTAACTGTTCTTGCATTCCATCTTCAAGGTTAGCTCCACAGTCCTCTACAATTTTCTATAAGAGGTCTTGCAAATTATATCCCTTTGTGGCAGGATGAATTGCCTTCGTGGTCTCAAGGTTAAAGGTGTTTTGTTTTGTTTTGTTTTCTGTATGCCAGAACCAGGCTCAGTATCATGTAGACACTGAGAAGCTCCATCTGTAATGAAAACACCTGTATATAGGCATGTCTGCCTTATAGCTGAAAATACATAAAAGGCAGAAGTGTTAAAAATGCTGGAGGAGGTTGCTGGATGCTGCTGGAGTTGTATGGTGAGGCCTGGAGATACTGTTTGCATCAAAGAACACATGGAGGAGGAATATGTACTTGAAGAACTAGCAGGAGCAAGCAGGTCCAAGGGAGAGATCTGCTGAGCCCCCTGGCTGGTGGGGAGGACTGCAGCATTTGGAGAACATCAGCAAGGATAGCCTGACAAAGATACCATAATTTAGGAAGCCCGGGAAAGAGATTTTTCCTTCTCCCCCCAAACCCCCATCCCAAGGTTATGAGCAACAAGTAGGGGAAGTATCTCCCTTCCTTGTTACTCCAGGCCTCACTATACAACTTTAAAAGGCTCTGCTTGGAATTTTCTGTGTAGAAATGTATATGCGTAGTTTGTTAAGCCAACACCACTTTATTGTTGGAAACACACACACACATTATCTACCTAAAAGTATCACATCAATAAACATGCAATTTAGAGAAGAACAGTGTCTGTGTGTCTGGAAAGTTCCTGTCCCTTTTTCTCTACCATCTGATACCCAGCTGGTATAAGGAAACTGCTGGGCTGCAAAAATCCAGATAACCAATAGATGGCAGAAACCCATGACTCTTTGCTACCATCTAGTGTAATCCAGATTCTTGCACCTCAGCTGTGGTATCCTTAGGAAACAGAGGAAAGGGTTAAATAAAACAAAACTCTCCCTCCACTGCTGTCCTTTTATGGAAATATTGCTGCTCCCCCCCCCCCCCGCCAATATTTATATGGCAAGTGAAAGAAATGCAAGTACAGCACTGATCATGGGGCTTGCTGGGCAACTTTTGGGATGGTATTTGGCAAGTCCCATGATTCATTTGGAAAAAATATATATCAATTTTTTAAAAAGATGATACGAAGGTTGATGAAAAGAGAGCAAAATGTGCAACTCTCCCTTATCACTCTTTTTGAGCCAGAAAAGTAAATTCTATACCCAAGCTTAGGTATCATCTAAAGAACAGCGAATCTTAAAAACCCTGAAACTCAGGTTCCATCTGCCCTCTTTATTAATTCTGATTCTGCTGGTTTCCAAAATCCTGCTGTGCTAGGGATGGGGTGTTTTCCCATTTGAAGCACACAAAATAAACTGTGGTTCTTTTTTCAAAGCTCCTTAATCTCTGGCACATGGCACATTTTAAATTCTTCCTCAAGGAAGGCTGTCCTCTTTGAGATGGAAAATGGTAACGCATCTCTGAACAGAAGGACCAGATGGCTCTTCCTGGTAATAGATCCCTCTTTATTTTTAACAGAATCAATAGTTATTTGCAAGGAACTGAGCCCATAACATGAGAGTGCAAACATCAAGCTCCTGACTTTGAGCAACGGCAATATCCAGAGTCTGGTGCTATTTCCCCTTCTAACTGAAGTACCAGCAAATTTTGTGAGGTCAATGAAAGTGACCCTTTTCCCTGTTGGCAAACCATACTTCACATTTAAATTCATTAATACGGTACACTCCTTTGGCCTCACCTCGCCAAACCCTCCCAGCAACTGATTGAAGCTAATCACACAAGCCCAGTTCAGTGCTCCTCATGCAGCCATTGTTTAAAAAAAATAGCAATAAAAAAAGCCTTGAATTTCATAATTGGTCTGCAGTCAAGTACATTCCTTTGTTCAGATCAAAAGAGAGTAAAGTATCCTCTCTTGGCTCTTCTCTCTGAGTAAATAATGAAGTATCTCAAGCAGGCAGTTGCTAGTGGTGTTGTGAAGGGGCTACACATAAAATGGCTCCTTGAGTTTCAGATTTCCTCTTTTCGCACACCATTCTTTATAAGAGACATCACTGAGTCCCATGCAAAAGGCTAATTAGTTACAAAGGAATGTTACTGCCTAAATTGGTGTCCCATCACTGGGATGTGATTTACTGTCTATCTGTCCTCAGTCACCCATATGACAACAGTGTATTAGCACTGATGGCCACACCTTACAAGGCTTCTGACTCCTTTTTTGGAAAAGCTGCCAAATTATTCATTCCTGCCTGTGTTACATCTTCCCTTAAGAGGGGTTTCATGTGCGTGACCCTAATTAAAATACTGCGCCTGCAAAAGAACTGCCAGAAGACGTGCAGGATTCAATTATGGCATAGATGTAATACCCACTTTTATAACACAGAGGAAACAAAAAGAGTGCAAGCTGATCCCTGCTAATGGATGAGCAACTGCCCCCACTGTTCCAGCCTGCTTCAAGCCTTGAGGGTTAAAATTCTCTGGGATTCATTATGTTTGCTGGAATTGCTGATAGAGAGAATAATGATTTCTATCTAATGGGAGAACCTATTGGGCAAGCCTTAGATGAAACAATGAAATCCACTCCACAGAGAGTTGTTGGCTTTAGAGCATGAAAAATATCTCAGCAGTTTTCTTCTAATTTTCATTAGGTAGATTTCCCAGCTTTCCTCCAGGATTTCAAAAACATATTGATAGTTATCAATTCACCAACATTTTGTAAAGAGAGGTTATGCAGATTTTGATTTGGCTCAAAATTAGTTTTGTATCCCAAGGGAATTTGAAACTTCTCATCCGCTCATTCCCCAAATTCTAGACCAACACCTTATCTCTACACTTCTGCACCAGAGTATTACTTCTCTTCTGAAGAACTTATTTTCTTTCAGATGAATCTCACTCACTAGACTGTTATTGCAGGACTGCTAAATCATTTCTCCAAAGAATTCATCTGTACAAATAAAATGACAACTCTGGAATGGTGTGTTTGTACAAAACTTGTGGATGGGGTTCCAGAAGAAGAAGAAGAAGAAGAAGAAGAAGAAGAAGAAGAAGAAGAAGAAGAAGAAGAAGAAGAAGAAGAAGAAGAAGAAGATGAAGAAGAAGAAGAAGAAGAAGCAGCAGCTTATGATGCACTTAAAATGGCACTGTTTCATCCATTTCAATAGGATGATGTCATTTTAGATTAAAGCTTACTAGACTCTGTTCATGCTCTGTGCTACACCATCTATTCTGTCCAGGAGAACTAATGGTGTTGTACCCAGAGCAATCAAAGCATTTCCATCCTATAGTTAAGCCTGAAATCAGATTCAATTTAATCCTAATAATTGGTATTCTCCCAAATCACCTGTAACATACTAACTGTAACTCAAGGCGGCTTTGAAGTTGTTCCCTTCTGTTGATTCACTCATTAACCAGAACTAGATTTCACAAAGCTCGAATTAGCTCAAGCGTTCAAGCTAGTCTGGCATCTGCTTTTTGCAGCAGGTAGTCACATTTTGTAATTCATAAAGAAAACAGAAAAGACATGGTTACTCAGTGTCACTTTCTCTTAGCAGCTAGTGGCATTTTACCCCCACCCATCTTGAGGTAGTGCAGGATCAAATTCAGTCAGAATCTGCAGGCCTGGTGAGCCAAGCAGTGCTGTGGACAATTCAGTTCTTGAGGGCAGCAGGTTAGATGTCATAAATCATGAGTGCAGAATGAATGAATGAATGAATGAATGAATGAATGAATGAATGAATGAATGAACGAACGAACCTCTCTGTGATAGAGCCAACTCAGTTTATGCATATTATTATATAGCATTTGCATATATGAGTTCCATCTTGGAATGAGAGATAAGTAACCTATGCTTTAATCCAAATGCATTTTGCCTACCATACAATAAGATACATCAGCTCACACCTTTTCTTCCCAATAGCTTCACAGAGTTGTTCCTGTAGCCCAGAATGACACTATGGTTTATGTTGCTCATAAGACTAGTAAAAAGAATTGGGTTGCAACTAGAGCAATCAAATATACTTCTATTCCTTCCTGAGAACTGAAACCAATTAATCTAAATAATCATTAACATCAGTTGGGATTTTGCTTTGGTCCCTCCTGTGGTCAAAGTATAGTATCTTCAACAAGGGTGGTAGCACTCTCTCCTAGGGGAAACATGTCTGGGCCCCAGGTTGCCTAGCATTAAATGATGTCTTAAAACTTCCTTTTGCAGAGTAAACCTATCCAATGACAAAACTACCACCAAATAGTTGGCACATTAATTTATTTTAGTTCTGAGAAATGGCTTTAATACAGCAGAATCCTCCACTTTTTCTTGTTTCCCTTGCTTTTTTTTTGTTATCTATTATTTTAATGGTTTGCTTGTGACTTCTACTGTGCACCACTCTGGACTCCTTTGGGAGGAAGGGTAGCGTACAAATAACATCATTCTAGTAAATAATACTTGATTAGTTGTGCTAAGGTTGGACATAACCGACAAGCATGACTGTTAGGTTTCCATAGGAATGTCAGCAAAAACCTTAATGGGTGCCTTTGCTTCTTCACATCCATGGGGAAATCTGTTAGAATCCCAACCCCCCCTTAGATAAAAAGAATAACTTGAGTGTTCTTTGTGGTATTCCCATCAGGTCTTGAATCTAGCCCAGATGCTCTGCTGTCAATAGCAGCTGCTGAGTGCTAGTTCAGAAAAGGCATTTCCTTCATTGGGATACCAGCCATGTGCTTCAGGGTACACTGCATCATGTGAGACCAGCCTCATCAATGTCAAAAGATAAAAGGAACCTTTGGAGTTTTGCAAAGTTGAAGAATAGACATCTTTTTTTTTCTCAGAAGAAAAGATATCTATACTATTTCTCTTTCCACCTCTCTCTTTCTCCTACAGAGGCACACAGCCTTAGTATTTAAGCAAAAATTAACAGCCAAGCATACACATCACTGTTAGTAAGCGTGGGGAGGGCAGTTTCACCTCAAAACTTTGCTTCAAGTGGCTCAGCTAATATCCTCGTCTCATGGAGCATCAAGATGGGATAGATCCCCTCACTTCAAGGAACATGGTTTCTGCACATATGCTGGGTATGCTCAGAAGCTTCTTCAGTTGGTTGAAATGAAACAGATCTGTTGTTTAGAAGAGACCGCAAAACTTTGTTTGTTTGTTTGTTTGGTACCTTTCCTTGGGTGCTTTCCTTGGAGCTTCATCAAAGCAACATGCCCTTTGAAGCTCTATACATGCTTCTCTTGAACTGGGCTCTGTAGTGAATAAGAGGTCCATTCATAACTGAGGCAGAATTCTGTATTAGTTGAAGTTTGGGAACTGCTTCCAAAGATAGGCTCCTCAATAGTGCACTGCAGAAATCTAGCTTGGAGGTTGTGAAGATCTGGATTGTTACAGTACAGCCAGATTTGCTGCAGACTTCCCAGTATAAGGGTAATGAGGCAGAAAAAATTAGTAGAAGGTGCTCTAAGCCACTAAGGACACTTGAGCTCCAGTATCACTTCCAAGTCTTGCACATTTAAATTAAATTGAAATTGAAATGTCTTACAGCAAATGTCTTCCATGCCTCATATCCCAAGTACTTTCCATTAAAAACCCTGAGAAAACACAGCAGCCTTGGAGGGAGCAAACAAATCTTTCTCAGTAGGGAATTCCTTAGAGTAAAGCCTAGATGGATCAAGATCTCTGTCTACTTCCCTTAATTGTACTGAGCCAATAAACAGGGCCTCCAAAGTTCATATTAAAGAATGGGCAGATTCTTAGAGGTGAAAATAATCCTTAAAATAACTCAGATTTAGAGAAATATTATGTCTCCTGCCTTCCTCCCCATTTCTGAATGAAATAAGAATGCAACCATTTGAAAAAAAATGTGTCAACAGAAGCTGATCTTTTCATTTCACTTAAAAATTCAACATTAGCTAATCTGCATTCAATTAATATGTATCTATAGGTTTTATTAGACTTTTTGAAATGTGCTTTGTCACATTGTGCATAAATTCCTTCAAATTTAAAATGCATACCTTCCTTCCTTGTCTCTCCTAATGACAGCTGGTGAATCATCCAAACTGTGGCCCCAAATAGACCACATTTCTTCTTTTGTGTGATTTTTATTCCTTTGCTGCTATTGCTTCACCACCAGTTTAATTCCGTTACGTGGCAGCTGCTGTTGTTTCACCTTATTTCTTGGCTAAAATGTTAGCACTACATGAGGTCTGGTATAGAAGTCTAGTGGTGGTAAGTGGTTGCAAACTATATGATGTACACCTCCAGCATCAGGAAATCACATTTTCTCAACACACTGGGTGATGTTTCTGAAATAAGAGCTGTTAGAGCTAAGTTCTTTCCAGAGCTATATCCTTTAGATACCAGACAAAAGGTGGGTGAGCTTGTTCACTCCAAAGGTAAAATTAACATGTGCAGAGTCACAGGCACCATTTTTTTCTCCAATAGCAATATTCCAGAATGCTACCTCTATTGGAAAATGTCTGGTGCTAAGTATCTCATAAAGCCGATTAGATTTTAAAGCTAAGAAACATATTCTGAAGGTTGCCTCTTCTTAAGAAAGAAAATTTCTACCTAATTTCAAGGGAGGTTTAGAATTTCTTTCCATTTTATTTCCACCACCCTCCATCATTTGCAGCTTTCCTGGATTTCTATGTTGCCTAATTAGAGGAAAGCCCAATTGAAAAAGATCCCTGTGAATTGAATTGAATTGAATTGAATTGAATTGAATTATTGGAAGCCAGATGGACTCTGTTCACAGGACAGTTGGTGATACATTGAAAAAGGGAACTTTCTTTCTCTTTTGCTATTTCACAAAGCACTAGAATACTGCACCTCAGCCAGGAGAATTTGAAACATTTTCCCCTTCAGATTGAATAAGAATGGAAAAATCATAATAATCATAATTGATAAAGAAACATTTGGTACAGCACTGATACAATTAAAAAGACTGGCGTAATCCTGTATCAATTGCCTGGGATTACATTTTGAATCAACATCCACAGCATTGTGCTATTAAAATTTTTTACATGATTCAGGGTTTTAAAGAAATACACGCCCAGTGTTAATAAAAGAAATAAAAAATAAAACTGAACAAGATGGTCTGGATTTTCATTTGTTTATTTGAAGGAGAAGTTAAATTTGATACAGGCTAAATAAGATAAAGGGATAATAAGGGGAGGGAAGACAAGAAGCAAAATGCTAGTTGCAATTTTATATTTGGCCAACAACAAAAGTTAATTGGATTTTTTCCATATGGGCTTTCTATTTAACAGCCACTAAAATGAAAACAAGACTGCAGTTTATTGAGTGTTTGATATTCTCCAAATCATACTCTTCAGTTACAAAAAAGATTTCTACAGTTCTAGTAATTGGCACCAAAGATAAAAGTACTATGATCCAGTCTACTGTCATTTGAATCCTAAATTTTTACTTGTGATGACAATTGCTAATGATCATTCCAGAGAGGTGGAAAAGAAAAGAAAAGAAAAGAAAAGAAAAGAAAAGAAAAGAAAAGAAAAGAAAAGAAAAGAAAAGGATATTAAAGCTATGAATTCAAATAGGGAGGGAGGGGGAGAATCCTCTAATGGTATTTAATGAAATTTCATACTTTGACAGAAGGATAGCCAATTTAATTTAGATGAGGCAGTTTAATCAATAGTGCAGCTTCTTCAGTTTGATTTTGCTTGTGTGTGTATCAAGCACCAAGTCCTGCTGAATTTACTACGCTTATGCCATAGTAAATATGAAAGGAATATGAATGAACACTGAATGTGATAATGGAAAACAAAGGAGATGCATTTGAGAATGCACATTCTGTTGTTAAAGGAGACTGGAGGCCAAGCGTGTTAGTTATTCTGAGCTATTTTCTGATGGCCTTAGGGACAGCCTTGTGAGTCAAAGGTTCTACCAATGAAGGCTTCTAAATGTGTCTGCCAGCTCGACTTCTATTAGGAAGATAGGGGGAACCTCCACTCTGTCCTTTCCTCTCCCCAGTCCCTCAAAAGCTGATGGAAAATGATCCATGACTATCTAATCTTCTTGCTGACCTTGAAATGCTGAGAATCAGGGAATGAAAAGTAAAAATTATATGCTGGCTTGAGCTGCTGCAGATTCTATAACAGCAAAACATCCCTCACCTCATTATACACAAAAGAGAGCTAAAATAAATTGCCTACATCCCTCCCCCTCTATGCTCTAACTTCATGTTGTTGCATTTGTTTGATCATATGCAATCAAATCCAATCCTCATGGCTCCTATTTGGATGAGCTAAAATGACAACAAATTATCTCTTCTCTTAAAAGACCCAAACCCTAAGAGATAGAAAGGGTGGGAAGGCAAGCGCCACAGAGATGCTGCATTAAAGAAATGACTAGTTTTACTGCAAATTCAAATATGTTGCAAGTGAGCTGAGAGGTGAGAGGAACAGCTCAGCTCAGCTATCAAACATCCAGTATTGTGGGATCACAGAAAAGCAAGAATCTCTCTTATCTGGCATAAAGTCTTAATGTGGGAGTGTTCATGATTAGATAAATTTGGAGGAATCAGTACTTACTAACTTTGCCTATCTGGATCTTCCAAAGCTGGGGAATGGGATGGGAAGATGGAGTTGTGGTGGTCTACCTCTGGCCAGGTGTCCCTTCAATAGTATTACAACAACAACAACAACAACAACAACAACAACAACAACAACAAATCTGTATTTCTGTCATAGATCAGCATACCACAACATTCCAGTTTTGAACATACAGTATGTGTCTAAAGAAGGAATTATTGGAACTACCAAAGAAGGGGTTTAGGAGAGCATGTGCCTTGAAAACTGAGATTCTGTTATTATACTCTGCAACAATAGAGTATAGTTCCATTTGTCTTTATGGCATCTGTTTCCTGGCCTGGCCTATCTTGAAGGACTGGCTTCAGTCCTGAAAGCCTGGCAGAGATTCTTTTCCCTGTATTTTATACCAAAGAGAATCAAGGAGGGGTGATCTTGAGTTTCTTCCTCACACCCTCCTCTCTTCCAGGGCTAAGCTGGTGTTTACCTCATAGCTGATGGATATCTTCTTCAAGACCATCCCTGTACTTTTATACAAATGTGGATGAACTTGAAAAAAGTGTTGGTTTTGAACAGAATAAAAATTTAGAACTCCCTGAATATTCTGTACAAAATAAAAGCTGAAACGTTTCAAATTTTCTGTGACAGGGAACAATGAGAATTCAAAGCAAGCTCTTTGTTCTCTCTTTGTTTTACTCTAGGACCCCAAAAATAGCTGAGTATGTGGGCTGCTACCTACCTGACCTAAGGATGAGGTTGATACCTTTTTTAAATTAATAATTCATAGTAAACAATGGAATCAACAGAATGAAATTCTACAATGATTCATTATAACAGAGCCCATGAAACAAGAACAGCAAAAATATATTTTCCTGACTCTTAACATGAGTCTCTTTTCCTAATGTTCAAGCATAGTGCACACATTTGTATTTAGCAACCTGCCAGCAACATTCAACAGGCAAACTGTGAGATCCGTGGGTCAGATATCCCAGTAGAAATAAGCTTCACTACAAGCCTCTTTTGGATATAGGAAAGTTATTTTATTGAGATACAGTTCATGGCTCTGCAAAGTCACAAGTGACTCGGATTCCCTCTTCCCCCTCATTCCAAACATTGGTTCTCACCTCCCCTTTGAACTCTAATCCCTGCAACATCTTTGATTTTATGACACAGTTCTCATGCTCTGTTCTTGGAGTGGTGTTATTTCTGATAAGCCGGTCACCAAAACATCCCTCTCCTCTCCTTCCTTTCTGCTTGCCTGGCTTCCTTCACCGCAATTTCCTCCAGCTCACCTTTCTTCCATTGCTAGGTAACAATCAGCTCAGTCAGTCCTCCCCCCTCCCACTTTTACAAACTTTTACAATCCATGATAGGACATGCATTTCAGAGACTATTAACTATTGCCACTGGGGTGTACTTCTGACACAAACAAAAGTGATCTAATGTTTGAATATAGTATAACTTAGAACCTGAAAGATCGTCAGCATTATCAGCAACATTTATATAATCTAGAGAGTGGGCATATCTTGTAGCAGTCCATACAATATCTATCTTCCACAGCACCACAATCCACAATGATTTCTCTCAGCATAAACATATAGTTTTATACCTAATGGTCTTTTTCACTTCACCCCTTATGTCCCAGTGAACAGTGGCAGGAATGGAAATGTTACCTTCTGCTTTATTGGCTAACTCTGGAGAGATTTTATTTTTAAGCCAAACCAATGACCATTTGGAAAACAAGCCAATCACAGCTCTCAGAAGATGTGCAACATTCACAACACAGCTCAAAAGTGTGTTTTGTTCTAAGGTGGGGAATACCACTAACTCCATCCTACATATATTTACTAGATTATGTGGACAGTTCCAATGCATGAATAAAGTAAGTGCTTAAATATATCTGCATAATATGGCAATTTCCCATTGAATTTGTCTATTGACACAGTATAAATAATGCCATGAGTATACTCTTTTGTCCTCACAAACTCTAGATCAAAACAAAACTAGGGTGATTGAGAAGAGTCGATACTATACTTAGGCACTGAGTAAGTGTATATTTTATATATACAGTGAAAAGGTGAGGGACTTTCAGAACATTCAGTGGAACAAATGACACTGTTATGTTCTGTATTTCCCCTTAAATAATATTTACAATGCATATTTTAGAAGACTGAATAAGATCTAAATAATTTCTTTCACATCACTTGTATGGGCAGCATCAATACTCTACTCTCAGGTGAGAACTATTAGCAGCAGCTTACAAAAGCTATATTGATCTAGGGTTTCTTTTTTTAGTTAGATGTTTGGTTAGACACCACTCATGTGAAATATAAGAATAAAAGTCAGAAATAATATTTGCATATACGAAATTGGAAAAGTATGCCAGAACCAGCTAAAAAGTAGACAAGACTCATTTGAGCCAAACATTGAGTCATGGTGACTTCATGGTAATGTACATACAGTTTGTTTGTTTGTTTGTTTTTGACAACTAGAGTAGTTTACTACTGTCATCTTCTTCCCGTTATCTTAGGCTGACCATATTTCCTTGAGGCAAAAACGGGACATTGGGATGGCAAAAACGGGACAGGGTCTTATGTAATATTCCCCCCGCCCCATGCAATTGGCTCCTGCCTGCAAACCCCGCCCCTTGGTCCACGTGATTGGCTCCCACCTGCAAATCCCGCCCCCCGTTCCGCCTGATTGGCTCCCAATTCAAACCCCGCCCCCGGTCTGTGCAATTGGCTTCCGCCTGCAAACCCCGCCCCCCATTCCACACAATTGGCTCCCGCCTGCAAACCCCGTCCCCCAGTCCGTGGAGAAACTGTCTTCCATGAAACTGGTCCCTCGTACCAAAAAGTATATAAAAAGACTTGCGATCACCCACAAGGTCTGGGTCAAAGTTCCCTTTGGCAATAGGGTGAGACTGGAAATATATATATTGACTGTCAAAGGGAACCTTGACCCAGACCTTGCCCTGCTGCCAATTGGTCCTATATAGGCTGACCATATTTCCTTGAGGCAAAAACGGGACATTGGGATGGCAAAACGGGACGGGGTGTTATGTAATATCTCGTATTCATGAAAAAGATGGGTCCCCACACCCCGGTCCGTGTGATTGGCTCCCACCTGCAAACCCCACCCCCCGGTCCACACGATTGGCTCCCGCCTAGCCAATCACCCTCCTCTCCACCTCTCTGCCCTCCTTTGCTGCGTGCTGACAGGCAGGAGGGCTTCCTCTTCCAGGCTGCCTCCAATCGGCAGCTCCGGCTCGGATCCTCCTTCCGCGCCATTTAAAAAATGGCGACAAAATTGAGATTTTTATCAAAACGACGGGACGGTTGAAAAATGCTAAAAAAAGCGACTGTCCCGTTCAAAATGGGACATATGGTCAGCCTACTTTGTGCCTAAGGCAGGACTAGAACTGATGGCCTCACAATTTCTAGCCCGTTGCTTTAACCACTACACCAAACTGGCTCTCAATATCCCACACACTGTATAACTAATCTATAGTTATATCTATATCTCTATAGAGAAAGGGACACCACTAGCTAAAACAGGATAAGCCAACCAGGGTTTATGGCCTTCTGTAAATCGCAGGCCCTTTTTTCAAGCCCCACCAAGGTCCCATGGCCAAAATTGCACAGCGAACGAAAGAAATTCAGGGGCACATTTGTGCAGGTGTGTGCTTGTTTTCAATGCCCTTCCTCAAAGTGGAATAGATGCATTAAGAGACCTTATATCCCCTGGAAACTGGAAAAAAAAATAGAATTAAAACCATAGCAGCAAAGAGATTGTCTAGCTTTGCGAGAAGGAATTAATGAAAAAGAGGGATGTTTATTTCCCACTCTAGGGTTAAAATAGTTTTTTCCCCCTCCCTTATTAGGACAAGAGGAATATGGAACGATTGCTAGAGACAAGTGGGAAGTTTGCTTAGCTTTTTGTTTTGTTTTGTGAGGCTGGCACACTTCCTACCCAGATCATTTGACGGGGCACTAGCGATTCTCCTAATCTTTTGCACTTGGTGTCCCACCAAGGATTGCAACTGAAGGATTGCACTGACCCTCGAACGGTGCGCTGGGAGGGACACGCTCCAAAAGGAGGGGATGGGGCCTTGTGGAAAGCTCAGATTGCTTTGATGTACATTTAATGGGTGCCATAGATAATATTACTGCCCAGTCCTGAAGATAATGATTTCCCCCTTCCGTCATGTTGGAAAGGATAATTGGCTAACCCTTTCTGGAGGTCTTTGCAGGGGACCACCAAGAAGGTTGCATGTTATAAACCATGGATCAGTTGCTCTTTGGATTTAAAGGCAAAAAGATACTTCTAAGAGCAGGTTTAGAAGCTTCCTCGTACCTCGTGATCCAAAGAGCTGCACAGCCATAGTGTACTGCTCTCATATCCTTCCTTCCTCCCTCCCTCCTTTCCTCCCTTCCTTCTTTCCCCTCTTCCTCCTTCCCTTCTCCCTCTTCTTCCTTCCTTCCTTCCTTCTCTTCCCTTCTTCCTTCCTTCCTTCCTCCCGTTTCCTCCCCCTTCCTTCCTTCTGTCCTTCCTTCTCCTTCCTTCCCTCCTTCCTTCCCTCCTTCCCTCCTTCTCCTCTTCCTCCTCCCCTCCCCCCTCCCCCTTCCTTCCTCCCTCCCTCCCTCCCTCCCTCCCTCCCTCCCTGTATCTACAGCACACAGTTCCTGATCTATAGCGGCTTCCCAAGCCTCCCTCCTTGGGAGTTAAAGCCAATTCTTTCTCCTCGCTTGACATTTCTGCAAGGTATTAAAGACAGGGAAGCCGGCGGAGGCTGCAAGCAGAAGGCAGCCCGAGCAGCAGTGAGAATAAGTGGGGGATAAAAGCGACGTTTGTACTCCCGCAGTTAATCTCGGCTCCTATACAACTTCCCCAGTCATGTGGTCGGATGCAAACCCCGGACGGCACCGGCATGAAAAGCCCCGCTTGGATAGGCTGACCATATTTCTTTGAGGTAAAAAACGACCCTGGAGAAAGTGGGCGCGCATTCGCGTGCTCTTCGCCGCAGGAACTTTCAATAATGGGACAAAATGGGTATTTTTATTAAAATGACGGGAAGCTCCAGAATTGTTTAAAAAATGGGACTGTCCCGTTCAAAACGGGACGTATGGTCAGCCTAGTGTGTGTGTGCGCGCGATTACGCTGAGCAAGTAATCTGCGCACACACACACACACACATACACGCACCCTCTTCCCACAACCTTCCCGTGCCTGCTTTCCCTGGCCTCACCACTGCTGGGCAGACAATCTCAGGATCAGGTAAGGAGGCAGGAACCTGGACTGTGGTGCTGCTTCTGCTGCTGGGATCGCACGTGGCAACTGGGCTTCCAGTTGCCGCGCTGATAGGGCCTCTTCCGGGCTGCCTCCAATGGCAAGTCCAGCTCCAGTCCTCCTTCCTGTCTTCCTGTCCTCCTTCCCGCCGGGTTTAAAAAAGGGACAAAATGGAGATTTTGATCAAAACGACGGGACGGTTGAAAAATGCTAAAATAACGGGACTGTCCCGTTCAAAACGGGACGTATGGTCACCCTACGTTATCTATTATCCTGGCATTTCCTGGTGGTCTTCCATCCAAATCCAGCCCTGCTTAGATTTTTAGATCAGCCAAAGACAGCTATGTCAGGCCACCTAGGCTACATAAGTACTATTTTCAAATTTAATTAAAGAAATGTTCCACGTAATTTAAAAGACTGGCAGAGCAGAATGTGGGTGGAATGAAGCAGGAAGTATCTGTCACCTCAAGATGATCTGTAATGCATGAATGGAATAAATCATCTGTAGTTTAAAACAATAATGCAAATACCAAACTCATACATTCCTGTTTCAAGATCCTATCACTCTATTTTCATTATTATTTGTTATTTGTTACAAAGCTCATTTTTTGGCAATATGAGCTAGTTCATGTCTTTCAAATGAAACTGAGATCCAGTGCCTGACATTGGATTATCTGTAAATCTGTCAACAGTGCAACAAGCTGGGATAAACTGGGACATATATATGTACAGACTGGAATGGTATCCAATGCACACTTATATTGCCATTAATGGTGGTACTGTATATAAGTCGTGGTTCTGGGTACAAGTGGGCAATCAAAGCCCCACTCCTTTTTATGCATATATGATATGCAGAACACACATTAAAAAGGGTCAGGTCTTTGATCACCTGGTTGCACCTGCCCTTTCAACATCATTAACCCCCTGCAGATGTCCCTGCCTTATCCCTGGTTAACACCACCTACTCCTGCAGTGATAAGAGGGTCCTTCCAAGTCAAAATAAACATTGCCAACCAGCTGTGCCACCCCTCCTGGTACCCCACCTAACTCAGTGATAGAGACAGAAAAACACTCAACCCCACTAGGGAAAGTCAATTCTTCCATGAAAATTCTTCAAGTAAAGCTTGGTACACCAGACAAGAGTGAGCATACTTCTTAAACAGTTTTTGAAAATTTATATTTTCAAGGGTAGTGGGGTCTGGTATATCTTATTTATGGCATGAAAGTTACTGGGCTGGCCCTTCTTCCCCTCTTCTATTTTTGCTTTAAATTAGATGCAGGAGAAAGTATTTTTAAAAATGTATTGCGTGAAAAGTTTGACAGTACAGAACAAAGTTGAAACTTGGCAAACTTAGTATCTTTTAAAGCATAGCTTTCCAAAGTGTGTGTTGCGACAGACTACTGTGTCGCCTGCGGTGTCATGGTGTGTCGTGCTAAAACCCGGAAGTGCTGATGGGGGGAACTGGAAGAAGCAGCAACCCCACCAATCCCTGCTGCCGTGGCACTGATTGCCAAGGGTGCCACTTCCCCCCATCAGCACTTCCTGGTTTTAGCACGACACATCAGGACACCACAGGCCGCGCTGCTGCCGCTGGCCACCGCCGCCGTTGGTGTGTGTCGCCAATGCAAAAAGTGTGGAAAGCTCTGTTTTAAAGTGTCACAGTCCCTGCTGAAGAAAGAAAGAAAGAAAGAAAGAAAGAAAGAAAGAAGAAAGAAAGAAAGAAAGAAAGAAAGAAAGAAAGAAAGAAAGAAAGAAAGAAAGAAAGAAAGAAAGAAAAGTTGCAGGCATGTTGATGTTTTCTCATTATAGTTTATGGATTATCTTTCTTTCAATCAAGTCTTGAAGCAGCTCAAGTCAAATTGGTTTGCCCTTGAATCTCAAGTTGCAAATATGAATCAAATCCCAGCCTCTTCAAATCTTGATTTCCAATTCAAATTAACCAGAGTTGATTCACACAAACTGACTCTCTTCCTCCCCATGCTTGGTGGGGTAAAAATTAAATGGAAACTGTGTGCTAATTTATGCTATGTATCCAACATGCAGCTGTTTTATTAGCAGTCAATAATTTAAGTGTTATTGGTAATGGTGACATCTGGGGGAATTTAGGGGGTTATGTGTGACATATATGGTGTCTTTGCAAGGCTGCATGAAGAACTTTGAAGTCTAATGTGGCCATCAAGTGACAAGCTAATCATAAATCCACTTGATAAAAGAGTAATTTATAGAAGGGAATCCAAACATTTCAGGACTCACCTGATCTGATACTTTACAGTTTACTAGAACTCTTGCTTTTTGTTACCAGTATGTTTCTGAGTATAATTCAACAGGCTGTTTATTTTGATCATAGTACTGAATGGATTAGATTGACCCTCGTTTGTTGTTTATTCGTTCAGTCGTTTCCGACTCTTCGTGACTTCATGGACCAGCCCACGCCAGAGCTTTCTGTCGGCCGTCACCATCCCCAGCTCCCCAATGGTTGAGTCCGTCGCCTCCAGAATACCATCCATCCATCTGATTGACCCTCAGTTCCTCCATATTATGCTACCTATCCCTGGTAGACAGATTCTTTATGTATCCCAACATAGTTTGTGCTGTGTAAAAGTTCTTGTTTTGGATGGTCCCTTCACTTTCAAGATACTTCTGAATAAAGAATTAAGAAAACTTCTCAAGAGTCAATATAGCTTTTTTAAAAGTTTTAATTGTCGATCTGCACCATCTCTTTTATTTAGGGTGCCGTTGCTTTTTAAAAATTTACATTATTTGAAAAACTGCCGGCACCACCTGAATGGAACTGCCCGGGCATCAAGAAAGAGTATCAGACACTGCTTAAGAAAGCTGTCACGGTCATTCAGTTTTAAATGGGTAAAGAGACAAGCCTTCTTGTGAAACTGGTGCTATTTTTATAGAATTATGTTCCACAATTCGCACTCTGATGGAAAACTTACCAAGGGCTTCAAGAAATTATATATTTTGGTTCACATTAACCTGAATAATGCTGCTGATCTTTATTTTATGAATGTAAACACACACACACACACACACACACATATGTACACGCACACAAATATACATGCATACACATACATACACCGGCTAGCATTGAAAGTAAACATTTTATAATGCCATTTTAATTGCTCATATCTTACATTTAATTGTTTCAGAGCCTTTGTTTCCTTGGGCTTGCTTTTGTTTTGAAAAGCAATATATAAATAAAATTGGAACTTGCGGCAATCATGTCATATTGGCTCAGAACTCTCATTTGTTGTATTACTGTTTTATCTTGTTTTTATGGATTGTAATCCTCTGGCTATAAATATTTCAATAAATAAAAATAAAAATAAAAATAAAATATTGATGGGACTGGACAAAACAGAGAATTACTAGTTCCCTTTCTTCATTTCATTTCATTTCATTTTTTTTCTCTATCGCTTCTTTAAGTCATCTTGCATTCTCACCCTCTGAAATTTCAGTATAACTGGTTGTTATTCCTTGTTGATTGATCAGGGAGAAGAATCTCCATCTGGAACCCTTGTGGCTGTTAGGCAAATGGACTGTATGTATGTATGTATGTATGTATGTATGTATGTATGTATGTATGTATGTGTTTTATTTATTTATTTTCTATCCCGCCTTTATTATTTTTATAAATAACTCAAGGTGGCGAACATACCAAATACTCCTTCCTCCTCCTATTTTCCCCACAACAACCCTGTGAGGTAAGTTGGGCTGAGACAGACTATGTATGTACTGTATGTATGTATGTATGTATTTAGTGACAGAGGGGAGGCTGATGCCTTCTAGAAACAAAACAATTAATGATGTACCTTGACTTCTTCCCAATGTCTTTCTGCCTTTAACAGCTACTAAGCTGTCCCCATGCTCCTTTGCACTTCAGCAATGCATAAATAGAGATTGAATTAAAAAATAATATATTCTACATTATTTAAAAAGATAACAAAGGAAGGAAGAAAAAAAGAGAGAGAAATGCTGCTCTTTCCTTGATACAGTGTAAAACTTTGGAAAATAATTATTTGCCTTTGGATCCTTCCACCTTACAACCAGACTGTTTGCTAAATATACACTATGTACACTATGTATGAAACATGATTTAAAAATAAAAACATGCTTCGTACGATGGCACCTTTGTATTGCCAATACGTCAGCCCCTCTTTTTTCAGGCTTTCGGAGGGGGGGGGGGGGGAGATGCAGATGTCCAGTTAACTTTCATGAGTAGACTCCTTAAAGCAGCCACACCATGTATCAGGCTCATATGAAAGAGGGGGGTCTGATTTTTCAGACAGCAGAAAAGCATTGTGTGGGTGTTTGTGCAAGGTTTGGAGCACTTCTGAATCTTTTGTGAAGCGTGGGGCAGCCTTAATACATAAATCCTCTTCAAGAATGCGATTCATCAAATTCAGATAATTTCATTATACTAGAGACATTTCTTTCCTGAGTGGAAATTTTATTTTCCGTGCCACATATGCCAAGCTAGGCAACATCTGGGCTCCATATGTAATGAAAAAGGGAAGTATTTATGAAGTCTAGAATTGCCCACATTTAAATCTAAAGGAAAAGAGCTGATAATTATCCATTAACAAAAGTACCTCAGGCTTGTTTCTTTCATTCATGTCACACCTTTAAAAAACTCTTGTTAGAAATTAAAAGAGCAGCAACTTGAAAATGATAATGAAACTGATCCAGAAATAGCATGCAAATGTTATTTCACTGAAATGATCATATTAACAGAAATAATCTTATCACTAATAACACAAATCTTAAAATGTGATGGATAGTGCTTTAGAAGAAGAAGCTGCCGAACATAATAGCCGCTTTGCCAGTACTCTTTGCAAGCCTACGTTGTTGAAGAATTTTCCACTTGGAGCCTTTCTGCATACAGATCGCATCATTCCAGTTGCTGGGACTAAAAGAAATGCTGGGGTGATAGAGATCCTGCAAAATAGAGTTCCAGAAGGGGCTGCCTTTTCAGTGGACCAACCTGTTTGTCCCAACAAATGAACAGTGGAAGAGAGATTGGTCTCTGGGAAAGGAAGAACTACTTCTTTCTGCTGGGTTTAATTGTTGTTTGGGCTTATGGAGTGGGAGATGGACAAATGGTGGGGGATAGAGGTTTGCCTTGGCACAAATGTTAAATTAATAACTAGTAGAGATGTGGTAGCAGGCTGTAACCTGCCCATTGCAGGGAAAAGAAGTAGCCTAGTGGCTGGCTGCCCAACCCTGCCCCTCTTTTCAGGATATAGCCTAACCAAGAAAGTCTCAGTGATGGTGATCTATGCTGGAAATTAGATTGGGGAAGTGACACAGCTATTTCTCTTGTACCTGTTGGAAGTGTTCAGTACCATCAATTATGGTTCTCCTGGGGTCTTTGCAGGGATGGGTCTTAGCAGACACCTTTTCAGTGGATCTGGTCCTGCCATTCAGCATCTACCCAAACATAATGGCAGGGGACTATTGTGTCCCACATGATTCTGTCTCGAACCTTGTGCTGTTGAACATCTACATGAAGCTACTGGATGAAGTCATTTACTGCTTTGAAGTGGGATGCTATCAGTAAGCTGATAAAACTCAGATATACTTCTCCTTGTTTTATAACTCCAAGGGAGCAAACAGTACCTTTGAATGTTGTTTAATCTCATTTGTTCCTTTTTTTACATTAACTAAAGAAAAATAAAAAAGAAAAATAATACACAAGATTATAAAAGAAGAAAAGCTGGAAAAAAAAAGAAACAAAAACATATAAACATACTATTTTATTGGTCAATGACCGAAATAGTTTCTATCTATCTATAAACGTACTATATATAAAAAATCCCCTTCTCACCCCTAAGGGTGGTATGTGCCTTCCTCAGTCTTGGGTCCTCTACCAGAGGCCTGGGAGTTTGAGGGTTCTGCGCAGTATCTTAGCTGTTCCTAGCACTGCACTCTTCTGGACAGAGAGCTCTGATGTTGCTCCTGGGATCTGTTGGAGCCACTCTCCCAGCTTAGGAGTCACAGCCCTGAATGCTCCTACCATCACTGGGACCACTTTGGCCTTCACTTTCCACATCCTCTCTAGTTCTTTCAGGCCACGGTACTTCTCCAGATTCTCATACTCCTTCTTCCTGATGTTGCAGTCACTTGGCACCTCTACATCTATCACCACCGCTGTGTTCTGGTCCTTGACCAGTACCTGTCTGTCCATCTGGATCTGGAAGTCCCACAGGATCTTAGCCCTGTTATTCTTCACAACCTTCTGTGGAATCTCCCATCTGGACTTGGGAGGGTCTAGCCCATACAATGTGCAGATGTTGCTGTACACAATGCCAGCTACTCGGTTGTGCTGTTCAGAGTATGCTGTTCCTGCCTGCATCTTACACCCTGCCACTATTTGTTGGACTGAGACCTATCTGCACAGTCTGCGTCTCGGGTCCTATCTAGTGTGGTAGACTCCTGCTTCTATTGATCTGGTGCTTAGTGCCTGTTCTTGTGCTGCTATGATCAGTGCCTCAGTGCTGTCTTTTAGTCCAGCCCTTTCCAGCCACTGGTAGGATTTCCCAAGGTCAGCCACCTCAGCTATCTGTCAATGGTACATCCCATGCAGGGTCTTGTCTTGCCATGGCACTTCCTCTGCTTGATCTTCCTTCCATGTCTGCTGCTGCCTCAGGCATTCTCTCAGCAGCTCATCTTTGGGTGCCATCTTACTGATGTACTCCTGGATTTCATCCAGGATAGTGGCTTTGACACTCACCAGACCCCACCCGCCCTCTTTCTGGATGGTGTACAGTCTCTGGGTGTTGGACTTGGGGTAGAAACCTCCGTACATTTTGAGAAGCTTCTGGGTCTTCACATCAGCAGCCTCCATGTCCTCCTTTGGCCAGCTCACTATACTGGCAGAGTATCTGATGACTGGCAGGGCGTACATGTTGATCACGTGGATCTTGTACTTCACATTGAGCTGGCTCTTCAGGACCTGTCTTATCCTTTGGTGGTACTTGGATGTTGCTGTCTTCCTTGCCTCCTCATCGTGGTTCCCATGTGACTGTGGAATATCAAGGTACTTGTAGCTGGTCTGTATTTCTGCTATGTGGCTTGCTGGTAGTTCAACCAATCAGTCTTAACTACCTTCTCTCTCTTCACTACTGTTGTAGTAGGATTCCATCAATTCCAGGTATTCTTGTCTTGTCCATGTATAGTTTGTTCCAGTAGCCCACTTATCGTCAGATTGTCCTGGTTCCCCAACATCTGGCATGAACCTTGTTAATCCAGGTGACATCCAAGCTGGCATGACTCTCTTAGTTCATGTCACTCTCATATTTGAGGTAGACAGGTGAAGGATTAGGGGGTCTTCGCCCAAGGACCCTTACTGGTAAGGTAGGTACCTGCTGGGATTTGAACCCTGGTCTCTCACATTAAAGGCGATTATATATATATATATATATATATATATATATATATATATATATATTCCATCGTTTATTACAATCATCCATGCCTGAGCTACATTAATAGCTGAATAGTTGGAGGCGTATGTTTGTGTATCCAACGATGAACAATAAGTCTTTTGATTGTAAGTCCATTTTCTTTCTCCAGAAGTCAAGTGCCATGTGATTGAAAATATTAAATCTCAAGGTTGAGTTAATATTTATAATTGCTTCCTACCAAAATGGAACAGTATATTTAAATAAAGCATTACTTTCACTGCATCTCCAACAACATAAATGCAATAAGGTCATTACTAAAATATTATTTCTTGTTGAAAAGGATGTAATATAAAAATCTATTGATTTTTTTAAAAAACTTTCTTTTTTATTGGTTAAGTAAAAACCATAGAAGCAAAAGACAGACAGACAGAGAGAGAGAGAGAGAGAGAGAGAAAGCGCGCACACACACACACACACACACAGAGAGAGAGAGAGAGAGAGAGAGAGAGAGATACAGAAATACAAACACACATTCTGTAATTGTATGTGGGAATGATCTTGGGAGACAGGGGAAAGAGCCACAGCCATGGCAACATTTGGATAAGAGGAAGCTTAGCCCGCAAAAGGAATGGGGGAATTGCAAACATCTCAGAAGGGACCCTCCCTAGTTTCTTGGGCTGTAAAGGCAAGGGGGGAGAAATGTACCTTCAGACTTGCAAGATTGATGTCAGCCTAGCATAGTAGTCCAGATAGGAAGCATGACCAGATGGACTAATTCTACTTTATTGTAAGGTTAGGGTTAACAGAATCTTGCAAGTCTGAAGTATTGTTTCTAAATAAAAGGCTAGACCAGGCCTACATAACATATGGTCCATGGGTTACATGTGGCTTGCCAAATAGCCTTGTACAGCCCAACATCACTGCCAGGAGGGACCCACCACTGCTTAGGATTTCATAGCCACTTCTGCCCCAAAATATATGCTGCTGAGTGCCTCCAACACCTCCAGTCCTCACAGATGTTGCCAGCTCCATCACTGCTACCAGCTATTCCTTTGTGGCCCACAATTATTTTTATGATATCAATCTGGCCCTTTCCCCTCTATGAGGTGTGCAGGCCTGCTAGATTGTGGGATTGGGGACACTGAGATGAGACCTTTGCGGTTTTCAGTTTGGGAATATTTGTGGCCTCCCCCTTTCAGTTCACACTAGATTTGCAGTTGGCAGCTGTGGTTAGGAGCTCATTTGCACAAATCAGGGTTAACTGCCAATCATGACCCTCCCTAAACTGTTTGGATTTACCAGTGTTTATCCAAGCTTTGCTTACAACGTGCCTTGACTATTGCAGGGCATTGTATGTGGAGGCTACCCTTGAAAACTGTCTGGAAATTGCAATTGATATATAAGGCAGCGGGCTAGAAACCAGGAGACTGAGAGTTCTAGTCCCACCTTAGGCATGAAAGCCGGCAGGTGACCTTGGGCTAGTCACTCCCTTTCAGCCCAACTCACCTCACAGGGTTGTTGTTGTGGGGAAAATAGGAGGAGGAAGGAGTATTTGGTATGTTCGCCGCCTTGAGTTATTTATAAAAATAATAAAGGTGGGATAGAAAATGAATGAATGAATGAAATAATGAATGAATGAACGAACAAACAAACAAACAAACAAACAAGTAGTGGCCAGGCTGCTGATGAATGCACGTGGTACATAATGAAAGGTCCGCACTGGCTATCAGTTGCTCACCAGGCACAAGTTAAGGTAACAGAGTGGATGTGTGTGTCACTGTTGACTCCTGGTGACTGCCTGGACAAGTCCCTGCAGTTTTCTTGGCAAGGTTTTTCAGAAGTAGTTTACTGTTGCCTTCTTCCTAGGGCTGAGGGAGAATGACTGGCCCATGGTCACCCAGCCACCTTCCTGCCTAAGGCAGGACTAGAAATCACAGTCTCCCAGTTTCTAGCCTGGTGCTTTAACCTCTACACCAAACTAGATCTCAGTTTAACAGCAAAGCCCTAAATGACTTAAAATCCCAAATATCTGTAGGATTGCCTCTTCTGCTATGAATGATCTGGCTATGTTCAGATCAGCAAGATATGCCATTCTGAAGATGCCTCCACTGCTAGAAGCTCAATTATTGGAGATAGAATTGGGGACTGATGGTTATTGTGTTTTCAGAACTGAGATGGAGATGGGATAGGGTAGATATCCAAAATAGTTTGTTCCTGAATGTTAGGCTTAGATCATTCCTTGCCACCTATATTCCCATGAAAACCCATCTTTTAGCCTCAATTAAAGGAAGTCAAAGATAGAGCAACAACATAGTATAGCTGAATAGATGACACTATGATTTCCATCTAACTGTCTAGTTATTTTGGTAATTGGTAAAATTAATTAAAATTAAATTAAATCAATTTACCAAATTGATAATTGAAAAAAGTGATTCAATTTACAGTCTTACATAGACTTCAGGGCCACAAAAACTGAACCCAGGACTTGATCTCTACTCTCAGGAAATCAGCAGTTAGAGCTCTCAGAATTGCCCAAAACATATATTAGTAGTTTGCAGTCTTTCATCAACAGTCAGACTTACAGGTAGTCATCGAGTTATAACGGCAATTGGAACTGGAATTTCTGTTGCTAAGTGATGCAGTCGTAAAGCACAAGATCATGTGACCTCATTGCTTAGCAACGGCAATCCTTGTTGTCATCGTTAACCAAATCCCACCAGTCATTAGCCAAAGACCCACCCCGATCCAACCCACTCCTGGCTTGGTCCCTCCCAGCCCCAAGCTTTGGTAAGGTAAGGGACTACTTCCTCTTCAACTCGCCCCACCTGCCTATCTCCACCCACGCTTTGTGCCCCTTTGGCTGCCTTGCACTCCGCCGCCTCAGCTGGCATTGCCACCGTATACTTGCTGGCCCTGCTGGCCCTGCCACCCCTGCCAGGCTTGACACCCTGCCAGGCTTGACACCCTGCCAGCCTTGCCGGCCTTATTGGCCTTACCACCTTGTGCTTGCTGGTCCTGCCACCCCTGCTGGCCTTGCCACCCCTGCTGACCTTCACCATCTTTTTCCTGCTGCTGCTGAGGCATGTCTGGCCTGGCCATTTAAAAGGCAGCTGCTGGCCGCACCAAGGCTTCTTTCCATGGCCACACCTGCCCCTTGTCCAAATCTCTCACTGGCCCTACCACCCCTGCCATCCTTGCCAACCTTGCTGCCCTGTGATCCCTGGCCCTGCTGGCCCTGCCGCCCCTGCCAGCCTTGCAACCCTGCATTCACTGGCTCTGCCGGCTCTGCCGCCCTGCCATCCTTACCACCCTGTGCAGGGCCAGCGAGCACAGGGTGTCAAGGCTGGCAGGGGCAGCAGGGCCAGCGAGTGCAAGGCAACCAAAAGGGCAGAGATGGGCGGGGAGATAGCAGGTGTGGGAAGTTGAAGTGCCCTTGCGGTTGTAGGTGTGGGCAAGCTGCCAAGTGCCCAAATTTCGATCACCCAACCATGAGGGCACCACAACGGCCGTAACTTAGCAGACGGCATAACTACCATTTGTTCAGTGCTGCCATAACTTTGAATGGTCGCTGAACAAACGGTCGTAACTCGAGGATTGCCTGTATTTACATTTTAAGCACACGTGCATTACGGTTTATCTCTCCTCAGGTCCAAAAATCAATAGTTTCAAGTGACATAAGAGTTTCTAAGACTGGAAATCTTGATTAAGATTTTCCATCACAAAACCTATACATTCCTTGACATAGGACTATTTCAAGTATCATTCTGAAATATTTTGGATCACGCAGCTCACTGTCTTGCTTCCTTGAAAAGCTTTGTTCCTGGAATGCTCCAGTGATGTAAAAGTTGGATCCATATGATTTGTAATTTTGGACCAAGCCATCAGCTGGCTGTGAATTCTTCCTTTGATGATAAAGAGATGGAACAGCAGATTAAGAAACTGGAAATGCTATTGACACTTAAAAATGTATCCAGCTGGCAGTATCCAGCTTAGCCTGTTAATGCTCTTTGTCAGACTTTTATGTAAATAACACTCATAATCATATTGTCCAGGGATATGATATCATTGAGCAAGGGATTCATTTTCCATCTCACTTGGTGCTGTTAATATGTATATTGGAGAGGATGGTGCCTCAGTGACTGGGCTCAAAAAAAAAAAAAAAGCGATTCAGAAAATAGGTCCATTAATTAGGACTAGCTATATGCCTACTGCAAAATATGTTTTGAATCTATATAAACTAATGTCCATAAATTCTACTTTGATTTGGCAAGATCAAACTTTCTATGCTGAAGGTGCCATTTGGGAATACAGACAAATCCTGTGCCCAGGCATTGCCTAATATTCCTTCTTCTGATACTCTTCTACTGATGGAAAGAGAGCTAGTGTAGGAAGTCAACAGAGAATGAAGATGACCTCCCTCTCACCTTATGTTTCCTGTCTCATTTGAAATATTATTAGCCAATGTCTTATAGGGTTGATTGTGATCTTTAATAAATTCCCACTTCTTTTGCAGGCACTTTCATTGCATCTCATGTTTGTGATGATGCTTCCACATGTGGTCTTTCTTGCAGGTCAGAAGCAGTTCTGGAACTGCATGATTGCATGATATTGGTTAAGGAGCTAGATTTATTTATTTCTGGCTCTGCATTAGCTTATTTAATGTTGGAACAAATCTAGTTTTTCCTCTCTGAGATTTTGTGCAGAGTTTATGGGGGTTCTGTTCTGTATTAGCAAGACTTCTCATCTCATCCTGTTCTTTGGATACAAGAGTCAAGACAATCATTACTTTTCCCCATAGTCTTTCATCATCCTGGTCCGGGTGCCTATTTGTATGTACTACTTAGAATGTATCTTCCCCCCTCCCTGACCCTAACCACCAATTCAACATGTAGTCATGGACATAGCTACTTCCAAAGGTACTTGTTTGCCAAAGTTAGATACTACTGTTTTTAAGAGGCTTCTAAATACAACAGAGAAACTGTAGTTTTGTAGCCAGGAAATGACCCTTCATAATAACTCCTGAACCAGACAAATATACTGTATACAACATATACTAAAAAGAATGGAGATTTTTTTTAAATTTTGGTGTACAGGAGATGGGCAGAGATTTTTGTTGCTTCAGTATGGCAGTAGTTCAGGCCAGGGTACTGACTGATTTTCTTTACATGTATTCCTCGCTTAACAACCTCAATTGGGACCAGAATTTTGGTTGCTAAGTGAAACAGTCATTAAGCAAACCTGACCCAATTTTACGACCTTTTTTGTGGTGGCCATTAAGTGAATCACCATAGCCATTAAGTTGTGAGAGCCCCGGTACTTACCTGGCAACCGGCCGACATGTCGGACTACGAACCGGAAGAAGAGCCAATCACAGGAGGCAGCAGGCTCAGCGTTAACTTGACTGGGGACCCAGAAACGCTGATTGGCCGAGGCTCTGAAAGAAATACACCTCCGCCAATCAGCGCGCGCCAAAGGAGAGCGGAGAGGCGGGCAGAGCAACGTGAAGCTCGATTGGCCCTCGCTCTCCCAAGGCGCGAAAAAAGGAATAAAAAGCTGGCGAAACTTACCTCAGCTGCCGGAGACAACCGATCCTCTTCACAATCTGGAACCATGCCTTTGACTGATTCTCCCGCCTCACACACCAACCCAGCTGAAGCTGTTGAGGAGCTTCACGAAAACGGAAGCCCCGCAACCTGCCGGATAGCTACTGAGGAGACCGAGCGAAGGGAAAGCTTCACAGACCTGTTGCCGCCGAGCGCCGAGCCTGCTCCTGCTGCCGCACCTTCGTCAAGCGAGCTCCTCGTTGCCGGGCGTCTTCCTGAGCACTCCTTGTTCCCTGAGGAAAAAGCCACCACCGGGGTAAGCACTGCTGCCTTGCCTGTTTCCGCCCCGGCTGCCCACGCCACAGATTCTCCGCGTTTTCCCGAACCTGAGTCAAACAAAGCTGGCCAGCAGTGGGCTGCTTTCGTTGGGCCTCATTCTGCTTATACCCAAGCCAGCCAAGATCCTCAGCTTGTTCAAGCCGACACCGGTAACCAGTGGGCTGCTTTTGTTGGGCCCCGGTTTACCTCCAGTCCCACCTGCCAAGCTAACAAGACGCCTGCTGTCACCTTACCTGGTACCTCCAGATCCATCGTAGTTCCTGCAACCCCTCTGGTCCTTCCTGCCCCGCCAGTAGAATCCGCTGTACCCGTGGTTATCCAACCTGCAGACGAAGAAGAGGACTGTATAAACTGGGCTGCTTGTGTGTCAGTATAAATAAAGTTAATTTCCATAACACTTCCATGTCAGTCTTAGTCGGAACAGGACAGAAGTGAACCATGTGGTTGTTAAGTGAATCATGCGGTTCCCCATTGATTTTGCTTGCAAGAAGCTGGCCAGGAAGGTTGAAAATGGCGATCACGTGACTACGTGATGCTGTGATGGTCATAAATGCGAACCAGTTGCTAAGCACCTAAATCGTGATCACGTGACCACAGGGATGCTGCAACGGTTGTAAGTGTGAGGACCGGTTGTAAGTCGGTTTTTTCAGCACTGTTGTAGGTCTGAACCATCACTAAATGAATGGTTGGTAAGTGAGGACTACCTGTATACTCTTTCTGTTGCATTTTCCTATGGGTCAGCACAATGAACACCTATTAGCTCTCAGTGTTTTCCAGGTTGGCAGGCTGAAATGATCTGTGAGGGTTTGGGAAGTGGAAACAGCATTATAAAGCCTTGTATAGAATTGCCTGAGAAAGACCTTCAGAGGTTTCAGGAGGCATTGGGCACTAAAGGAGAAAAGAGGAATCATTCCATTTTGCCTCTAAAATTTTCACATTCATATTTTGAAAGTAAAGGAAGTTACTTTGAGAAAGAAATGGCTTTCCATATTGGGTACTGTTGTATTTCTCTTCCAGGGTTATTGCATTTTTTTGGAGCCAAATATCACACTTGTTCCTTGAGGGACATATTAGGGACTCTTCTCTAAAAAGTGCAAGACAAAGAAATGAACAGGTCCAAGACAAAACCTGATTTAGTTTAGGTTTCATTCAAGGGGGTGTGTCATTAAGGTTAAATTAAATAATTTAAATAGGGATTTTGAGGAGTCCCCCATTTGTCACATTGTGCCCTGGAATTCAGTGCCAACTTCTGGAGGGACTTGTTGGGTGCAGGCTGGCTCAAACTGACTGACTGAATAAATGAATGAATCATTCTCCCCTTCCACTGTTGTGTACAACTGCTGGCATTTGTAAGGTGACACAATATGGCATTTAGCTGGGTACTTGAAGAATATGGAGTGTTTGATTAATATAGCCCACTTGTGTTTTAACGTCTAGTGCTGAAGTATAACCACTTCACTCCTATGTTTTGGGTGTCAGAGTGCATGAAACATCCCTGCCAGGCTGTGAATGAGTGCCAGCTGGGAATGAGTGAATTATTAGCATTGGGCATAGATCCAGTGCTTGACATTTCGCTCATTAGAAAGTCTATTGTAATTAATGTAATTGAGATCTATTGGGTGTGCCATTGATGGATATGCTTGTCTCTAGAGTACTTTGTTGTCTTCCAGGAAATTCATTGGTGAGAAAATGATGTATGCTGTGTATTAGCTGCATAGAAGCAGATCCTCTAGAGACAAAGATTTCTTGTTATATGGGGCCTTGTCTCAGCAGAGGGACAGATGATAGCTTTGGAATGCTCCTTATCTGCACTTAGAAGTGGTTTTTTTAAAAAAAGAAAAGTAAAGAAAAGAAAATACATGTTAACCCAGTTAAATGAATAGCACATTTGAGCACAGTTCTCTGCACGTCCCTTAAAAATATTCAGAAGTGTTGTTTTAAAGAGATATGCATCAGGTTTTAGATATATGTGCCACTTATGGTTGATGGCCCATGTTCCTTTTTGTTTTTAATTCTAACCTATTTGACATAGAAGTGCAACACTGCTTCAGGCACCCTGTAGATATTGATGAATTACAACCTCAACAATCCAGGCTAGCACAAATGAGATATTGCAGTGATGGGGAAACTCAGTCAGATGTTCGATTACAAGAGTACCACTCTGAAGCAAGAGCATTATGTTTTATGTAGTGTATAGATGCCATGCAGTTATGGTGCTGTGGTTAGTACACACTTACGTAGGAAATGATTGCACATACAAACATATACCCAACTATATTTTAATTCATAGAAATACAGAGTTGGAAGAGGCCATTTAAGCCATATAATCTAATCTACAGCTCAGTGGTGAAAGTCCAACCTTCTCAGTGCAAATGAAATTCTACCCTATATAAATGAAACACTTCTCCTTAGAGGTAGATAAAAAATACCTGTGAGAAATAAAATATTATGGGTAACCCATGAAAAATGGCTTTAATAGAACTGCAGCATAATAATATTTGTGCATGGCATATTTTGGTTATAAAGCATTGGCAACATAATTGACCTGTGATTAGGGAGTGATGCTAAACACCCATGCACAGCACATACACAAAGGCATGCCATAATATTTTAAAAGAATTAATGGTACAAGATTATATTAGAGCAGTCCATAAGAACAGGATAGATTAATAACATGGAAAGCAAATAGGTGAAATCTTTTAGTGTGTGGGGATAGCCAAAACACTGAAGTAATTTGGGATTATATTGTAACTGATACACTTTTTTGGCAGGATTGAAAAGTATTGATTCAACTGAGGATTTGAAATGCTGTGCCATACTTGGCTGGGGCTCACCTCATTCAAGGCAATGCTAGAAGGCCTGGATTCCTCAACCTTATCAACTTTAAGAAGCGTGGACTTCAACTCCCAGAATTTCCCAGCCAGCATTCTGGGAGTTGAAGTCGACACATCTTAAAGTTGCTGATGTTGAGAAACACTGGTCTAGATTTCCTTGACTCACTAAATTAAGCCACTGTGCCTTGATGCCTTGTGTTGAAACATCCAATGTGAGTCAGCTTGCTTAGGTAGCCAGGTGCTTTGATCCACCAGAAAGGGCCTCTGCACATGCAGAGGAGCCTCTTTTATCTAAAACTAAATAAGATGGTTACTCTTCTTGGGTGCTTCAGAGAGAAATGCTGATTCTGTTTTCCTCTTAAAGAAAAGCATTGACTTGAAGTTCCCTTCAAAGCTAGTCAGAGCACAACTATACTGTATGTGTGTGTGTGTGTAGGGGACCTAATTGGTCTTTTAAAGACAGAATACAGGGAATTGGAAAATATGAGGATTTTGGTTACAAACCTGTGTTCATTTTGCAGGGGTCTAGGGCAATGGCCCCCTAAAACAGTCCTGTCTATCCCCATTAATTTCAAGGAGTGGTCAAATTCTTACTTTTTTTTCTTATTTTGGACATCGGTCCATTTTTATATCACTCAGTTTTATATGCACCAAACAAAATGCTACCTTGTAGCTCTTGGGTTTCCATTATTAAATTCTTAACAATCATGCATCACATTCTGTGAAACTGGCTGTTGTTAAAACTCTGATTCTTCCCACATATGACCATTATTTTGACATGATTTGTAAGCACGATTAGCACAAACATAGGTTGTTTTTTTTTCACTATAATGTTTGTAGGTGGGTAGGTGTGCTTTCAAGTCAATGTTGACTCATGGCCCCTGCCTGGACTAGTTGCTGCAGTTTTCTTGGCCAGATTTGCCAAGAAACCAGGCTATTTTCAGGACAGCCTCTCTCTGAAGGTATCTGCCTGTCCCACTAGATCAGATGGGGTGGGCATGCTCCAGGCCCTTTCCCTGAAATATTGCCATATACAGTAGTGGAACCTAAGAAGGTTGCCTTTTCCGTGGCTGCTCCTAACTTATGGATCAACCTCCCAACATTAAAAAAAAATGAATCACGTGGAGTCCATTCAGTTCAACATTCATTTCTTCTAAAAGGAATACCACAAGTTACAAAATGGGCCTTTATTTCATCATTCACACCCATTCAAAAAGAGGCTTTGGCTTTTTGTAGGAACGGTAGCAAAAATGAATAGAGAAGGATGAAACTGCTTTACTTCAGGCAAGGAATCTATCTTGACTAAATGGTCACGGTTTTATTATTTGCCACAAAATAATAAAAAGCTGCACAAAAACCTATTATTTTTTTTTAAATGGGAAAATAATAATTCATCTGAAAAGGTAGCAGCATAGGAAAGTGTTCTAAATACAATATGTCATTGTTAAGAATATCAACTATTAACCGGCCTCTTGCCTATCTTCAGGTAGTGAAAATCCCATTTATCCCCTAGAGAAACTTCAGCAAATAGGTAGATTAATATGGGAGTAGAAATTTAATCAGATACTTTGGTCTTTAAGCAGGATCAGACTTTATATACGTACCTGGGATGGGAAATCTCTGGTCTATAAAGTCTCAAATGAGGTCCCTCCCTTTTTTCCCTCCTCTTCCCACCAATATCTTCTTTCACTGATTTTGCCAGGATTTCTGGATGGGCTTTGCCTTTCTTTGCAGGAGAAGAAGCAAGGTATAAATGAAGGAGTCAATTTCTTATTGGGCAAGAACACCACAGCTGGCTGTGTTGTTAACTTCTATATCTTGAAAAAAAATGTATTCTGAATGTATGTGTGTCCATCCATCCATCCATCCATCCATCCATCCATCCATCCAAATATTGTATCAGTGAAGGTACTTTGTTCCTTCAGAAGACACATCCTCCTTGAGTGGTGAAATTTCCTCTATAATTTTCTACTTTCTTTATATTAAATTTAATTATGTAGTATATGTTTTCTTCTTGACATTGTTGGTTTCTGGCTTTATCTGAAGATTGTTTATTGGTGCTATTTTTCTCCAAGTGTTATATTTATGTGTGTTCAAGGACAGACCAATGAATCCCACACTACAGTAGTCAGATGATGACACTGTAAGAGAAAATGATATGGGATTGGCTCTTTGATATTTCTTGAACAACAACAACAATTCTGGACTGGTGAGTGTTATTGCCTGAAGTTCCCATTATTTCCTCTTTTTTATTGATCTTCCTAATAGAACAGGGTTCTCACCACCACTACTAGAATAATGCCATATTGTCATGCTTAGCAAAGCTACAGAGTAATTTAGCTTCATAAGTAATGCTGCTCTTTAAGAATTATGTTGAGCTTTCAAATTCATATCTGCACTGATAGATTGCTAATAAAAACTTGGCACTCAAGTATGTAACTGAGTATTAATTTGTTATTTTAGTTTTTTGTCCCACTTAATAATGAGGAAAATAATATTGATTTTGGATATAATCATGAAAGAATTATGATTAAATCTTATAGAAATGTTTGTTCCCAGAAAGGCCTTCATAATACTTAGGAAATTTTGAACCTGTGAATTTTTATTATTCACAAATAATTACTGTATACTGTGAGACAGCAGTAAATTAGGAAATTGGCCTCATGCCCAGTGGAGCACCAAGATCAAACCTCCATTTGCTTGTAAATTGGAACTCAGGGTTTTACACAATTTATGATGGCAGGAGATTTACAATATTTTTTTTCTTTTGCCCTTTGGTTTTCACTTCACTGGTTTTAAAACTAGCCTGGTTGGGAAGCTATTTATGATGTCAACAGTTAATGCACTAATCTGACCAGTAGGGCCTAGTCAAAGAATGACCTCAACAATACTTCTGTAAGGTACAAATGTAGCACTTCTCTGATTACTTATGTATCAGATATGTTCTTTGAAGTTCTCAGAATCCATTGCTGCAGTGCTTTGAATATAAAAGTTAGTCCTTTTTTTAGTCTGTGGGTTTATCTGCATTGCCCAGTTGCCCCAAAAGTAGAATTGGCCAACAACCATTTTTTGGAGAGCAGAAAGGGGCAATGTTGCCCTTTATTATTCCTCCACTCACCTTCAAAATGATCTCCAGATGCAATTTTCTGCTCCATTTCCAAAGTGCACTTTTCCATGTTATGTTGCCTCAAGTGCTCTTGTGCATTTCAAGTAGCATACTTCAGTTGTCGCAGGGTTAACTAACAGTTCTTTGGCTGCTTAGTAGAGGCAGGAGCAACCTCTCAACTGAATAGTGCTATCAGGAATGCTATAATAGCGCAATGATTTTAGCACTTGCTTTATAAATAGAAGATTCCTGGATCAAAACGAGGCAGAAACGTATTTTAATTACTATTTTCCTTTCTCTGAGCTACCAACTTTTCCCTGTGCTCTTTTTTTTAAAAAAATCCACTGTTTCATAGTTTTCCCAGTTTTCTGAAGTAGAAGTGTCTCATCCCCAGCTCCCAAATAGCCCATAGGTTATTTGGGAACTGAAGGTGAATAGTTTCTTCCCCAGATCTTGTAAAAGTAAGAAGTCTTGGCTTCTTAATATTGTTCTGAATGTTTTTAATACCTCTATATTACATGTGACACATGGTTTCCTGTTAAAAATAAAACTTGCTTTTTGGGGCGGGGAGGGAAACCTGTCATACTGTGAGAAAGAGGGTGAATATCTAATTAACACAGTTTTTAAATGTCCTTTGATATATAAATAAAGGGGGGAATGTCATCATATTGCAGAATTTAATGTTAATTCCAATGCATACAAGTAGAGATTACATATTCAGGTTTTTTTTTTTCATTCATTATATTGAAAAGATAACATGTGCATATGTTCCCCACCATCTAAATGAAAGGAAATGCTTGGTAATGGTAGACTGCTAATATGTATACACATTTTTCATATCATAGCAAATCATCACCTTGGAATTATCCTGGCAAAAGCTATGCCAAGTCTTTTTTATTCTTATTATGACAAGAGTAGACATCATACTAAACACTTAACTTGCAGTTCCAATAACTCCCCACCACCCTTCAGATGCAGCTGCCATTAACCCCAAAGAGAAGCTTTCACTAGCATCAATAGGGCTGTTGTTTCCAGGGTTAAAAGCTTTCTTTTCTTTCTTTCCATTCCTATCCATAGAGATCATCAGCAGAAACAAGATACCTGGAGGAAGGGGAAGGGAAGAGGGAGAGATGGTTGAAGGAGAGGCATAGGATTAGGCACTTGGAATGGAAATACTTCCACTTGAAAGGTGGAATACTTGTGTGAGGATATCTTGTCCAAGGTTGCTTTAACTCTAACGGTCTCACTAGTTGTATGCAAAGGGAGAGAAAAAAAATAGCTTTGGCCCACCCATCTTGACTTCATCTCTCCAAATCTGAGCAATAATTGAGTCTCTGTGAAAAAAGTAATTAGTGAGGTTATTTGTATGTGTGTGTGAGAGAGCGAGCGAGCCAACAAACATGCACACACAAAATTATTTTCTTTTATTTTGCTCTTAACTAATTTCCATTTCACAAATCTAGGTAAACATTCTATGGACACCATCATTACAACAGCTGGGTTCAAATGGCCTTTTAAAATTCTTCATCAAGTTATGGGAAGAGGAATTGGGTAGAATTCTCTAACTATTTCTAAATGGTAAGCCTTTCCCTTAGTAGTGGCAACAGAAGTTCAATTGAAAAAGATCAGTGGGAGGAATTCCTTTATAATGATTTTTCTTGGGGTTTAACTGAAATAGAGGAAGCCAGATACACTGCAGACTTCTTGAGATATTATTACACAATTAAAGACAGAGAATTCATGCATAACTTTGTAACTAAATAAATGGATAACATCATATCCTCTCTGAGTTTCTCTTGTCTTTTGAAAGACAATATCAAATTAAATAAGAACCTGTAGAAAAAAGGCAATAGAGTTTCTTGCCTGGCATTAATCATTACCATTGGGTCTGGCAGGAAGTTTTTGTAAGAAGCATTCGTGTTACAATTGGAATCTAATGACATAATTACAAGACAATGGAATGTTCTGGCCAATTGGTTCTCTATCAGAATTGAACCATAGGCTGGTCGTTATCTAGCAGGAGCCAGGAGTCAACCCAGAAATCAGAGCCATTGAATCAGAGCAGAAATGAAGGTAAGAGTCAAAATTAATAAAGGCCATCTTTACCAGATACAGTGTAGTCTGAGCCTTAACAAGATCATCTATAGCTGCTGAAAAGAGTTTCTGGCCAACTTGACTGGGTGAAATCACTAATATAACCAAGTCTATAGATTGGTGATTCATCACATGGCAAAACCGAGAACTGCAGTCTCATAGTGATGATCACAGTAATTGCTGACATATTCACTCAGTTCAGGAATTAATGTTATTCATGTCTTAGACAGCTGTAAATAGTTACTATCTAAGGGTCTGTACATAGGATGCCGTCATTAGTTTTAGTGTTTTCCAGCCAGCAGTTTCCACAACCAGACTCCAAATCTGCAAACCACAGCTTTCCAAACTGTGTGTCACGACACAAAAGTGTGTCGCCACACACAGTCTGGTGTGTCGCCACACAACCCGGAAGCGCTGATCATCATCAGAGCTTCCGGGTTTTCCAACGGTGACACACCACCTGCAGCACGCAAAACTTGAAAGCAGCAGCAGTGCTTCCGGGTTTTTGCGCGCTGCCGCACTTCCGGGTTTTCCCGTGGCGACACACCAACGCCAGTTGGTGTGTCGCCACGGGAAAAACTTTGGAAAGCCCTGCTGTAAACTAACATTCTTCCAATTTTCACTTCAGTAAGTTGCACTATAAAGTGATCCTTTATATGGTGAATATTGGATTCTGAACCTCACACTGAATTTGCAACTACATCTCTGAAAATATGGATTATTATTTCCATTTTTTAAATAAGCAATGTGCAACCTACTTCAGCCATACAGAGTCCAGAAAGATACATCAATACAGCTATCCCACAAAAATGATTGTACAGAAATGAATTGAGTGATTTGGAGGCAGCTATTTGTAAATGTAATAAAATATGTGATCTAAGCAAATGAGGTTCTCTGAAGAAACAAGGGTATTAAAAGCGAATATAATATAGTCTAAGACATGAAAAAGATGAAGACATATGTATTTCAAAGATAAATTTCAAGTCCATTTGCCAGAAAAATGTATGGTTCACAAATACAGTCTCCGGATGCTGTGGATATTAAGAAGATTTAAAACCATTCTTTAGGGGAAATGACATAAGATTATTTGGAAGAAGTCTGGAAAGAAGTGACCCTTCCTAATTCAGTTTTCCTGAAGAGCAAGATTAAATATATACTGCCAATTATATTACCAGATAACCCAACAGCCACTGAAAGTGCATGAGGAATATCAAGTAGAGATCAAAACTAGGCAGCCATTCTAAACAGTCTACTTATTATCACAGATGTGTCTCTCCAGTTCTGAGATCCACTGAAAAAGTATACTATCTCTAGTGATGACAAGATTTTAAAATCAACTAAACCTAAGAAACCGAGCTCTCAGTTTCTGAATGTAATAACAGACATTTGGGCTTAAACACAGATTAAAAGACTTTGTTCCGAATTCTGAAAAATCTGTTTCACTTGGGGTGGGAATGGATGAATGTAATTATATAGATACATGTTTCTGTCAAAATTCAGTGCCATGACCAATGCACCCAAAATAATCAACAATAAATTAGACACTAAAAGAATTGTATGTACAAGATGTGATTTGATTGTGCAGGCTTGGATCTTAAATACATACCACATTTAAAAATAATAAAGGTAGCAGATTTTCCAAGTAATAGGGTCAGCAAGAAGCACTATTTCCTTCTTTCTCAGTATTAGATTCTATAGGAGCATCTCTGAAATTAAATTTAGCCCCCAAGAGCTTGAACGTGTTCAGTTATACACCAGATTAGCAGCCAGAATTTGCAGGAAGTCGGGCATTTTGAAACCAATTTAATTACATCAGGGAGCTAAACAGGATTGCACCTTTCTTTTGGCCTTATTGCTATGGCTACTGAACATCACACAGAAGATTCAAGTAGAAGGTACTGTTTCATGTGCAGGGAAAAACAACTTGAGGTATTGCAAGCATTGATTAAAATCTAGACTGATTATATTCTATTATACATTTGTAGGTACAGAGCAGACTTTGGAAGGAAGTATTGGAGAGGGCTCAAGTGTTCACACTTTGGGGGTGGAGACGTTTTACCTAACCTTCCACTAAAGTACAACTTCCACCATTCCTCATTATTGGCATACTACATCCAGATCTGGAGAACAATTTTACTACTTGCTTACTGTGATTCACCACTTTTTTCTGTTTCTTTGTGCAGCTGAAGGTCACATAGGATGATGTCAGAGCAAAATTACATTTTTAGAGGAGACAAGGTTGACATTTTCAGTCCCTCCCTCCCTTCCTATTTACTTCTTTGAGGAACTTTGCGTTTCAAGGTGCCATCTTGAATCAGATTAAGTTCTGATGGCAGTTCAGATTAAGATGACACCTTGACCCTGAACAAAGGTACTTTGCAGAGTTATAATATTATTCAGAGATATCCTGGGATTGATGGTAATGGGAGGAGGAGGAGGAGGAGGAGGAGGAGGAGGAGGAGGAGGAGGAGGAGGAGGAGGAGGAGGAGATATTGTATCCTGAAAGGCATACATGTCTGTAGATACATGCCTACATACTGTGTTCATGGTAAAAATATTTAGGATTGCAGTTCTGGATCTGCCCCAATGATGGAAGAGAGCATGGTTGGGAAAAGGAGAGGGAAATAATGTTCCCGTCACTTGAGTTCTACAATTCTGTATTATGATAGATAAATATTTATTTACAGGATTTCAAATAGGAGTTTCAAATAAGAGGGGGTCCTCAACTTAAGCTGGGTCCAGACTGTTTTTCTTTTTTTAGTGATTCTTCACAATTTCCATCATCACAACATGGTCCTGCACAAAAAAACTTATAACCATGGCTGTCAGAAGATTCCACTGGCCTGCATTTGTAAATGAATCCACTAGAGGACTGTTAACTTTAGGTTAAATCTGCACTTCTCCAGCTTTCTTTAAATATTGCTTAAAAGTTGTATGCAAATTTATGTACTCTAACATATCAGTTGTGTGTGTCTGTGTACATACATATAACCTAGGGAAAACTGCATACAATAGCTATATATTATAGACAGATGTGTACAGAATATGTTCAATCCCATACAGATTTTAATTTATGGAGTGAGCAGGCTGATATTACAGCCTTAATTAAACTATTTGGTTACATACTAATATCCAGGGATGTCCACGCAGTATGGTCAAAAGAGTCAAGATGGTGTCCATGATGGGGCAATCTAATTGTGTGTGACATACATAAAAAACAGGCAGAGCTTCAATGAAACTGCCATGGCCAACATCTTGACTTTTTTGACCAAACTATGTGGACACCCTGCTAACATCACTTGCTGCTGCAAACAGAAATGATTCAGTATGGGTAGGACCTCTTTCTGTACTAACACTTTCAAACTCTGTTGAAGACATTTGTTGAAAAAATCACCAGGACAGAACATTTTCTCTCCCTGCCAAATAGATTCACAAAGTCCATCCTTTTGGCCGAGCTGCACTAAAGATCAGTTTTGCTACATTTTTCCTAACTTAAACATTCATTTTAACGAAACAGCAAGACACATCAAAATCTCTGCATCAATGAGTAGAATATTTCTATCTAAAAGGTATGCTTTTTTTTTTTGGCATCACATTTATTTTCCACACTTAATTATAAAAACCTGCAATTTACATTCTTATACAAAGGTGAGGAAAATTTCAAATGTTCTTTAAGATCACTGCTGCCATTAATTTATCTTGGGAGGCTGCGATGCTCTGCATGTTTTGTGCATTGTGTTCCAATTATAATGTATGTAATACCTTAGAAATTGACAGGAAAGGAGGCCATAATGTCATCAGGCAAAGATTCACCTTTCAGCAAGTAAGCTTATATATATGAAAAACATTATGCAAATTAATTTTCCATGCAGAGCTGCAGTCCAAAAGGTCTACTTAGTGGAAAATGAGGATCAATATTTCTAAGAAAAAGCAAATTGAATCACAGCACTGCTTCAATTTTTAATGGTCCTAATGTTGAAGATAAATAGCAAAATTGTTTCAGATTGTTTATTGCTGGATGTTCTAATTTCTATGCCTCTTCTTCTTTATTTTTTGGAACCATTTATTGGTGACATTAGTGCCACACAGCAATTTATGTTGAATGAGAGTATGTTGTACATGCAAAGCAAAAGAACAAATCTTTTAACCATCCATTTATCTAAATTTTTAGAATGATAGATGCCCCATTAAATTAATTATAACTGTATTTGTACTGATGTTAACATCTTCCATTGTTATGCAGAGCTCTGCCATAACATTCACATTACAGGTAGTCCTTGACTTACAACCACAATAGGGACCGGAAAATTCATCATTAAGTGATGAAGTTTTTCAGTGAGGCATCACATGACTGCACCCGATTTTACAACCTTTTCTACCATGGTCATTAAGCGAGACATCATGTGTCTGTGACTTGCGACCTTCCCTGCTGGCTTCCTGATTGACTTTGCTTGTCAGAAGCCAGCTGGGAAGGTCACAAATGGTGATCATGTGACTGTGGGGACTCTGTGTCGGTCGTAAGTGTGAGGACCAGTCGTAAGTTATTTTTTCCAGTGCCATCGTAACTTCAAATTGTTGTCAAACAAATGGTCATAAGTCGAGGATTACCTGTATACATTTGCTGGCTTTCTCATCTAGTATCAGTTGATGACAGATGCCTTGGTAATCTGTAATTAACAATAAAATTATTGGTAACTTCAAATGCCAGTCTCTCTCTCTCTCTCATCAAACTTTTAAAAATATGAATACACATTCATAGTAGAAAACAGAAGAGTACTATAACAGAAAGCCAAGTATACACCAAGCAAGATGGTGGCAGGACAATCTTATCTAAATTCTTCACCTGAGTAAGATTCTTGTTCTTTTACTTTCTAAGCTCTTCAGTGCTTTCTGGACTTAATGAACCACTCCAATTGATTACCACAGCTGGAAAACCAAATGATTATATGCACCCTATATTGCACCCTTTCCAATCTGCATTGATCCATTGTTTCAAAAATAGTATTGTAAGAGATGCATCTTGTCATCTCATGTTGTTTATTGTTCTCCATCAAACACATTGGGGAAAGGTTGACCCTGAGAAAAGAACTGATGGGAAGGGTTAATCTCTCATTTTCCTGAAAGTTTATCTGCCTTAGTGATAGGTAAATAGGTGGCTATTTATTCCAAATATCTAAAATGTTAACTTTCATACCAATGTTGCCATGGCATAATAGAATTTGTGATGTTGTAAGGAATGAACTCCTTATAGCCTCCCACCCTCACATAGCCAATATGCTCCAGTACAGATTAAGAGTGGAAGAATTAATGTCTATCTCCATTTACTTAAACCTTAGTGGAAAAATTTGAGCCAGTTATCAATCTACCACTTAGTATTGTTCTGTTGAGACAGTGGGAGAGGGGGATTCTTTCTTAATTTGGAAGCAATATTATGGATCAGAAAAATGTCCCTCACTAATAAGTAAAATGTCTCAAAACCATTTTTTTTAAATGCACTTGAATATCAAGAAGGAAAACCCTGTTTCAAAACTCAGAACGTTTTCCATCCATTCTTTCCAAACTATCTTCTGAATATTTCTACCCCCTTGCTTAATTGCATGTGTGTTTGGGGAAATTAATTCAGTCAAATGCTTATTATTGTCTCATGGTTCATCCACCAACATTAGATGGTGCCAAGGAACAGCTCTGATGCTCTTTTGAAACAGTTGCTCATTTGGGCACAAATTTCTATGTCTTATTAGTGCAGACACTTCTCCAGCATGTTGCATATTCCACTCACCAGCTGACATTTGCCTGTTTGTAAACCAGCTAGAATACTCTAGAAAGCAATTTCATCTTTACTTTCCAATCTGGAATGTATGGATAATACAGACGTTCAACTCATTCCAAGTTTTGCAAACTCTACAGATGGATGGTTTTGATCATTTCCCCCCCATCCAGAAATAGTAACTAAGAATACCCTATTGTATCAATGAGAAACAAGTTCTGCATCAGTAGAAGTATAGTAGACAGCATACCTATTCATTTTTCATGTTTGTACTGTACACACAGTTGAATCAAATATCAGAGAGGAACTTCAAACAGAAGCATCAGCTTTTATGCTTTCTCTTCATGCCTAGTCTAGGTGGTTTAGCACCAGAAGTAGTGATTATGGATAAGGGGGTTCTTTTTCCTCCAGTCCTATAATCAGATAGAATGACATGATGCTATTCATTTAATTTCAGAAAACCAAACCACAAACACTCCTTCCTCTTCTATTACACTTTTTAAAAGCTGGAATAACAGGGAGAAATCCATCTACCATCTTTCTATAATAGGAACAGGAAGGTAAAGGGGGAGAATCATTAAGTATTTTTTTCTTTATAAAACATGCATAATACATTTAGAAAAGGATATGGAAGGAAATAAATTGTATACAATTTGTATACAATTGTATACAGATTTCTTCTAAAAATTGACTGCAGTATTTTGATTTTGGTCTTTTGACTTTGAGATTGTAGATTCAAACATAAAGTTCCAAAGACATTCATGGAAAAATGCATGAAAGGGAACATTGTTCATCTATTGTTGCAAAGGGAGTATCTTAAAGATAAATATATTTATTATGGCATTTCGTTTTATGTGCTGGCAGTTAATTTCATCAGACACCTAGAATATTATTCTGAGAGAATGTGTCCAATGTTGGTGTTGGAGAGAGAAGTGGGGATTGAATTCTTTGGTCTGTTTAGAAACTAAACTAATTATTGTAACCCGCCCAGAGTCCCTTGCATGGGAGATGGGCAGGGAATAAATTAAATAAATAAATAAACAATAAAATAAATAAATAAATAAACTAGTATAGATTTTGTTGTAGCCATTGCCAATAGCAATGGCCTCTGTTTTGGCTTACAGCTGGAGGATGGTGGCCTCATTTCTCATGCAGGGAAGGCTTTCATCCCTGCACCTTCTCAGTGTCATCAACCAGTGCAAATCCATCTGTCATGGGTCTTCTGTGATTAGTGATTGTTTTGACTGATGGCTGGACCAGACCCATGGATTCAACCACCTCTCAGCACTTTCCCCCCTCACCTGCTCCCTCTCCCAGACTGGGAAAAGGGACAAGTGAAAGGGAAGAAAAGGCTCATTACCAATCCTCAGTTTGGAGGCCTGGATCAGTCTGAACAACTTGCGAGGGGTGTATGTGTAAGACTGCTTTCTTTCTGCCACTTGACCATGCAACCCCCCTTCCTGTCAGGTGTTGTTCAGGGAAAGCATTAAAACCATATTTTAAAATATCCCAAACAACAACTGACAGGTGGTGAAGGGCTTGTGCTGTGCAATGGCAGGGGGAGACCCATCTTTCTCTCTCCTTTCACCACATAGGCCCCATCACCAGCACCGCTTTGCTGCTATTCAGGCTGATCCAGGTCTCTAATCTGCAAATAGGCTCAGAGATTTGGCAGGGACAGGGACAGAGCTGGGTTTCAAAGAACTGGAATCTCTTGTTCTCCCAGACTGATGGACTTTGAAAGGCAATATCTAGGGACCGGAGGGGAGCAAGTAGGTCTACACCAGCATAAAATGGCCTGTAGGTTCAGGACCAATCCCACCCACTAAGCACCTGACAATACCACCAAAAAAATGGTCTGTGAATGAGCTTAGCTAACACCAGATAAAGTCAACTTTAAGCTCTTAGATATCAGTGGGAGACAAGATGAAAGTGACATCATGGGGACAGGGCAGAAACAAATATTGCAAATGTGGAAAGGCCCTGTATACTATTTACTTTTCTCATATGGAGAGGCAGACTAAATATGGCAGCCACAGATACAGGTGATCCAGATGTTTTGAATTAGATCTCCCATAATCTCTTACAGTTGCCCACAATGGTTGTGTCTGACGGGATATGAAGTCCAAAATTTTTAGAAGACGTCATGTTGCCTATTGTTGTGGCAAGGTATTGCTTCATACAACCCAAGCACAAATTAAATATAAACCAGATGTATTGTTGGCTAAACAAGTGTAGCTGCGTAACTCATTTTTTGAGTTGGCTGGTTTCTTTCCTTTCTTTCCTGTTTCTCCTGCTGTGAGGCTACATATTCCAGCCAGCAGTGTTTCAAATTTTATATATGCAACATGGCAATGGTAAGAATGCAACACAGTGCCTTCAGATCATGGTTATGATAAATCAGTGCTGGTCAGTGACCAAAATTAAGATACCTCTAAAGATAAATCATTACCAGTTTCATGGAGTGAAGCAGGAATACATTCTTTTGGGGAAAGGACAGATAGGTTACTATACTAGGAATTACCTTGTCTGGATGGACCCTACTCTCCATTTTAAATTAAAATTGGGGCCCTTCCATATGATTCAGGCTCTTCTGCATTTCAAGAGAGGACATCAGAAACACGTTTAAACCTCATCCCTATAAGAATAATTTATCCTCTAAAACGCCCAATCAAAAGCTTGTCAAGTTTCCAGTGCATTTCTCATTTTCTGGTGATTCTGATGCAGCTCATTCAAAGAACAGACCTGAAGCCAGCCCAATTGGCTGGTGTTAAATCACCTCCTGATGCCAAGACATTTGTAGACAATTCACAACATATATTACACCTTGAGGTCCTGTGACCCAGGAAGAGATAAAGTGAGAAACATTTTCTTGCTGGCTTTACATTCCTAGGATAATGTCAACTTAGACTTTTAGTTACTTGCTGGGTGGCCTCTCTGCTGTTATGTATGTGTATGTATGTATTGTCTAAAGTGTTGCAGGGTAATTTTTCATCTTTGTCTCAGTGTAGTCAAGAATAACAACTGGCTGTTTAACATGCCCAGCTCTTTCTTGAACCAGAATGTAATATCTGTTTTGCAAAGACTGGCGACAACATCTTTATTAAAAGTGAAGACTTATTCAACACAAAGGGTCAGGGACCATGGCTATAAGTCAAGTCACTACCCCATTCTTTTTATTACCAACTATCAACACTGAGCAAGGAAGGACCACTCTTGGGAAATATGTTCATTTCAACTTATGATAGTTCTGGCATATACTAAAATAAAATGCTTGCTATTCATAATTCACAGCTCAAAGAACAGTTATGCCCATGTTCTCTTTTTAAAAGGAAAATAGTAACCATTGCTTTGAAAATAAGACACAGGAGGTTGCTGTTTGGATAATTGTATGGCAGAAAGGACCATGTCAGGAATTCTCCTTGCCAGGTTCCTGGAAATGATCTATTCGTCTATCAGAGTCTGCATCAGGAATAATTTGTATTAATTAAAACTGTAACCAGATTTCCTTCTTGGAATATAGCAAAAGCAGCAGTACAAAGGTGCTGTATATGAGTGAAATTTAGCATCTAACTACAATATCAAATCAATATCATCAGGCATAAAAGGAGCTTTCTTGCATCGGACCAAAGTCCTACAGTGGCTACCATAATCCAGTGGGAAACCCACAAGCAGATCATAATACAATAGGAACTATTAGGTAATGCTCAGTAGCAATCTTTACTGACAGGCGTACTGCTCCCAGTGCTGGAGTCTATTATTCATTTCCTGCATAACTTCTACCAGTCCAGGTAAGAAGAAAATTCTGAATGCCCATAATTTGGTGGAACTAGGATTATAGCCAGAGATGTATGAGATCTGATAGTTTCTCGATGAATTCACCCATAAATAAGCTTCTAAAAGAACTGGAGAATCCAAGCAATTTTTGGGAGGGGAGGTCGAAAATAGTATGCCCACCACACATTCTTGAAGAGACCGAAGCCTGCTTCCAGAACATCTCTTATAATGCTATAGATAGTACCATATATTCTTTTTCAGCTAGTAGTGTGCCAATAAAACCATCCATTTCCTTGCTTCTTCCCTCAATGCTAGTTGTGGGAAGATTGAGATGATGACTCAAGTGCTAGCTAGTTGCTTAATTTTGGAAGACAACGGGAAAAAAAGTAATCCACCAGGCAAGGAGACTTCATCTGGAATAACCTTCTACATTACATTTGTTGAGATTGCATCTCCTAAGATTCTAGCAATTCATGCCTTTTTTTGTGTTGACTGAAGAAGGACAGAGACTGACTTGATGCCATCAATATGACAGTCATTGTAACAAGCAGCCCAAGTCACTCCTTTGGTCAGATTTGGGTGATGGCTTATAATACGAAACAGTTGGCATCATTCCAGATGGCTTAATATAAAAACTTTAAAGAATTTTAATTATCCCTGGTAGTTAACATTTAATGGTGAACAGGAGGTGGGGAAAAGAATTGTCTTGCAGATTTCCTTTCACTGTCCATAAAGAGCTGTGCAAAGCTCTAAGGGAGTGGTTGATTTGATGAAGGATCTCCTCCTCCCCTAAAAAAAATAGAACTGCTTTGTGAAGCAATATGGTCTTTTTGGTTCTAAGAGGAGAGGAGAGAAGCCTTTTCCTACAGCACTGGTCAAAGTGCATCCAGGTTGGGTGGCTTCAGAAAACAATATAGAATAGTCTGCAGTGTGTAGTGAAACTGATCAGCCTGGGGTCCCATCAGTACACACTGAAGGTTTTTCATGTCTATTAATTAAATAGATTAACCAGTGTTAAAGTACATACAAAGAATCCCCCTTTTTTTTTAATTCAAGAGACCCAATAGTAGGAATCTAATGTAAGATTCTGGCATAGTCTCTATTCTGCAGAAAAACTACACACCGGAGTCTTGTAAAATAAGAAGCTTGATGATAATCATAGCAGTAAGTATATGTATATGTATATGTGTGTGTATACGTATACGTATATATATTCCCATTAACATGCTGATGTGGACTACTCAGACGTGATTGGATGTAACTTTTTTGATCCATACAGAATAATATATATTGACATCTGGACCTCCAGTTGGAATGTCTCACTTGTTAAGATGAGAATTGGATCTACATCATGTGGTGCAATTGTTCTGTTCTGATGTTATTCTTTGTCTCTGGCTAATCACAGGACTGACAACAGTTTATACTGTATGTGCAAGTGTGGCCTAAATAGTGCAGGATAAATTAATTATGATAATAGTGTTTTGAAAAGCTTTATCTGCTGCCTATTTAGAAATATACTTAGAATATATAAAGAAATATAAACAGATGCTAATAGATTCCTTGAACATTCCTTGAACATCATTCCTATATAAGAATATATCCTATATAACAATAGCAACCATAAAATTGGGATGCCTATAGGACTAGTAAAATATTTTCATATTACTGAATGTGAACTCTATTTCATTTAAGAAACACTGTTTGAACCATATTTACTAATCCTCTTGAAATTTGCAACTAGTTTTTAAGCATCAAAATAATTTGAGATGGGAATTCAAATTTAACTTGGAAATGAACCATGAACTTTCAAAAGGTCTACCTCAAAAAGCGAGGCAGCTCTTACATCCCAGGAACTTGGATCAGATCTGGCCACAAAGCAAAAAAAAAAAAAAATAGTTACATTCTTTGGATGTATTTGAAGAATAAATCACATTTAATTCTGTATAGGATCCTTGTTTTTTTACTGGTACATATTTTAATTGGTATATTTTGTTCAAGAGCATCCAAATCTTCCCTTTCAGACTATACTACACTGAAGATTCTATGAAAGAACTACAAATGTATTTGCTGGCATTGTGATAATATGGTGCCTTCTCTGCGATAGCGCCCGCCTTATGGAACATCTTGCCCCCGGAGGTGAGACTCGCCCCCTCACTCCTGGCCTTCCGGAAGGCCCTCAAGACCTGGCTCTGCCATCGAGCCTGGGATGACAGAGGTGGCAGTGCCTCCTGGGGTTGGCTGGCCCCGTAGGAATACAATCTACACCACGGTCTCCAATCCATCTTGGATTTAGATAATTTATTACTGTATAGTATTATTTATTATTGTATTTTTAGAGGATATTTTTATAGTTTTTAAACTTTCAATTGTTGTAACCCGCCCAGAGTCCCTTGCAAGGGAGATGGGCGGGGAATAAATTGAAATAATAAATAAAAATAAAATAAATAAATGGTTGCACAGATATCAGAGATCCAAGAAAAGGTCTTCATATGAAAAAAAAAACACCTGTGTGATTCAGAACACTGAATTTTTGGATTCAGTAACACTACTTGTTAAATACTACTTGTTATGTTGTAAAAACAATGCTGAATGAGCTGCTTCATAGTCTCCTGTGCATGTTCTTAATCAAGAAAGAACTGTATTTCCTTGGGCTGACATCAATTGTGCAAAACTGAATCTGCTTCCCCCCCCCCTTGCTATTACTTTCCAGAGAACTAGGGAGGGTTCCTTCTGAGATGCTTCCTCCACCCCCATCCCTCCTTTGGACTCAGTTTTCTCTTATCAGACCATTGTCTAGGCTGTGGCTCTTCCTCCTGTCTCCCAAGGTTATTCTCACAGCCCATTACAATATAGCAATGGATAGAATACTTACAATATAACTTGGGTTTTTTAAAAAAAAAATCACAGTTCAGTAACTATTTCATCAGGAATGCAAGATATAAATACATTTTCTATTCTGTATATTTTAAAATAGAGTTTCCACTATTGGAGCAATAAAATTAAGATAACCATTTCATGCTGGGTTGGAAGAATTTTAAGCACATATATCTGGAATATGTGCATGTGTGTACAAAACACATTTATGTTCAAAACTAAGAATTAAACTGGCTTCATCTACTGCAGCTTACTATAAATAAAAATAGGAGAAACCTACACTATATGCATTCCTTTTAAATTGATATTCTTTCCCCGCCCCCCCCAAACTGTGGATGAATGAAATTGTACTGCACAAATTTGAGCTAAAAAACAAATTTTTAAACAAGTAAGCTAAGAATAAATGTATAATTGCATGTTTTTTTTGGTAATGTTTTAAAAGAAGTTGATTATAGTATGGAAGGAATGTTTGATGTTAAACCCTGGGTAGAACTATTATCTTTGCAAATGACTTGAATGATTAAAGTAGAAATAATTCAGAAATATCATTAGCATCCAAATCACTTTAAAGTAAACTTGATTCTTTCCTCTTTGTTTAATTTAAACCTAATATCTGCTTATTTCCAACATAAGCAGAAAATCCTGATAAATAATTCCAATACATGCTAAACATCTCCCTTCACAGCTAGCTCCTAATTTGATCTCTGGAGACCTTTCTTAGTAGCCGAATATTTTCATTTATTTCAAGAGTACCTACATCACCAGATATTTCTAATCTCATGTTGCTTAGTAATGCTGCTAGATGAGGTTCTCAGCAGATCATTAGGCTTGTTCAGTAATAATGTTACAAATCACAAGAGATTCATCATTGCGAGTAAACAAAGGAAGGGTTATTTTTACCAGGGGAAAAATGGAATAGGTTAATATCACTTTCTAGGGTATTTCCTGAGACTATTTAACAAGAATATATTTTCTAGGAAATATAATACATAAATGGTGACACTAACATTTGTACATATCAATAGAAAGTTCCATAAGCACTGTTTCTGATACATTTAAGGGCAGAACACTTTCAAATTTCAATGAAGTAGTTATTCCATTTATACTATACATGGGTATGTATATCTCTGCCACTAAAATGAAAATAATAGGAAAAGATGATGGGAATAATAATTTAATCATCATCATAATCATCGTAGTTCCAATTGTTTTATTAAAAATATTACTGGACTTGTTAGCAGAGTCTTTATCATAGAAGTTACCAAAACTTACATTGCTGTGTGTAAGTTCATAACAAAAGTGGAAAAATACTGGGCAGAGACTTGCAGGTACATTGTCTAAGATACAGGGAAAGAATTAGCACAAGAACACTGACACTAAAGGATGAAGAGCATATATATCTGTATATTATAAATATTTACCACATCGTTCTAGCTCTGTAGGGAAAGACAGATATAGTTGTTAAGATCAGCGATAGAGCAAAGGGTTATGGAGTTAGGAAAGTAAAATCTGCTAAATAAAGAGCATGGAGGATTTTAGGATAAGGCTAGGCAGCGTCGGATATCTAAACTTTCCTTTTGTATCTCCCAGAGACCTCCGGTGTAAATGAAGCTAAAAATGTGTAACCAATTATTTGGGGGAGGGGGGTGTTCAAGGAAAATGTGTGTCTTAAGTTTTAAAGATGCTCCAGAAACTCATTTCACAATTTAAAGCCTCCTAAAAGACTTCCCCAAAGGGGCCTTGAGCTTTTGGAATACAGCTCTTACCATACCACACCAAGCTTGGCGTGGTTGTCAACCTTATGCATCTTTCACAACTCTAGTATAAGAAAGAAACAAAAAGTATTGCTTTTGTTTTAGAGGAAGAAAAGAAACACAAAGATTTTCTCTACCTGCCTGTTCACAGTGATTTGAAAATTGATAGAGGAAAATTGTTGCCTTATCTTTAATAGAATTCCAGTTACAGTGGGACATGTTATCAACTACCATATGATCAACAGGATTTAGGTCATAGTAGGGGACTGTAATGGTATGTGGGAATGACCTTGGGAGACAGAGCAAAAAGATGCAGCCAAGGGAATGGTCAGATAAGAGGCAACTTAGCCTGCAGCAGGAATGTGGGTGAGGCAAGCAGCTCAGAAGGGACCCACCCTAGTTTCTTGGGCTGTAAAGGGGATGGGGGGAGAAATGTACTTTCAGACTTGCAAGATTCTGTTAATGTAACCTTACAATAAAGTAGAATTAGCTCATCTTTCCTGTCTGGTCTACCTCGCAAGGCTGACAGGGACTGACATCAAAGGAAGTGTTTTTTTAAGAAACCCTGCACAGTGCAGAATACAACACAAACATAGAATTAAAGGTGAAGACAATTGAACAGCACAACTCTGGAGATTCTGACTAATCCAAAAAAATAAAAAATAAAAACACAGAAAAGTTACAAGGAAGAAGAATCAAGGGTGCTAGATATTGGACGTACTAAACCTGAGATCCTGATAACCTAAGAAACCTACCTGTTCTACCAGTAAGCTAAGCCTAAGGGGCTAATTAGCTTAAAACTAATAGACCATAGCTTTCCAAACTGTGTGTCACAAAACCCGGAAGTGCTGATGGCGTGTCACCACCACCCCTGCAGCGGCGCATGTGGGGGTGGGGGTGGCACGCGTGGAGGCAGCAGTAGCAGCACGCCATCAGCGCTTCCAGGTTTTAGCATGACACACGAGGCCGCCGCCGCCACCATACACACTGCCACCGCTGCCGTTGGTGTGTCACCAATGGCGGAACTTTGGAAAGCACTGTAATAGACTAAGAACCGCCCATGGTCCCTCCTTTTGGGGGAGATGGGCAGGATATAAATGTAATAAATAAATAAATAAATAAATAAATAAGTAAGTAAGTAAGTAAGTAAGTAAGAAAGAAATTGGTATTAGATATTTGAATGTGCTCTATCAATGCAGCTTCTCCTTCTCATCCTTCATCTTCTCAAATGCTGGAGGTAAACTGAAATAGAGAGAATAGGGAGAAAGCAGAGCAGTGGTTAAGAACAACCATAATGCTTCAAGGAAACCATTGCTAAGTTATTTGTGTGTATCATGTAGTTAAGTCTGAAGTTATATGGATCAACATCTATTCAAACAATCTTTCTTCTTAGCATTTGATTCATGACATTAATTTCATTTATTGTCACCAAAGATAATAGGGTTGGAAGGGATCTTCAATGTCTTCTAATCCAATCCTCTGCCCAGGACAGGAAATCTTCAAACCATTCCAGGGAAACAGAAGATCAACCTTTGTTTAAAAAACTCCAGGGATGGGGCATCCACAACTTCAGGAGACAGGCTGGAATAATTTTTGTTATTAAATATATTAAATTTATTCTGATTGATTGATTTTATTATTTTATTACAACATAATATGATTTCTAAATAAATAAATAAAATGTTTATATCCCAAGTTTCAGAATAATAATTCCCCAAACAAAGCTTAGAAACAGCATAAGCAATCATAGAAACAAAACAAAATAAACATAGAATAAAGCAAATTTCTAGGATCCTTCCCCAAGGCCATTGGGCATAATGCTCCTGTGGAGAGGGGAAGAAGAAGAGCCCATCTTCTTATTTTTGTTGCTCTCTATCACCAGATCCAAAACGGATGAATTACAGACTTCTTTCACAAGACTTTAAAGTTTTATCATGATCTTTTCTTTGGGTATGTATTTTGCTTAGAAAGAGTTTATGATCTGAGAGAAGTGAGGACAGCCCAAGATATCTCATATAGAAACTAGTGCTCTCTTCACCGAGCCAATTCTGGCACATTTTCAAGGAGCAGAGAAGACCAGTCTCTTATGTACAGTCATATTCACAAGAGTATTTGCCTCAGGAAAAAATAAAAAGTCAAGATAATATTTTTTTGAAGAGATTTGAGACCAGCACTATCCATATCTTTCTTCTTAGATAAATTTAACCTGGGCTACAAGTGAGTCATACAATGGCTTCATCCTGTATGCATTGTGCAACTGGTTTTGCAACCACACACAACCACATACACACAACGTTTAACCTACCAAGCTGAATATTTCTTACAATTGTTCAGAATAGGCAGTCTAGAAATGCTGGGCAATATTAAGGATGGTGAATATGGAAATAGTTATTAGCAAAGATGGATTCCAAAATGTTGTGGTAACAGTCTGTCACCATCTCAAAAAATAAGGTGAAAGAAGCAACATTAATGAGTTTCTGAATCTCCCCCTGAATGGGCAATGCAATGGTTTATTTTTAGCTCCAGTGCAAGATAGTGTGTGTATATACAAATACAGAGAGAGAGAGAGAGAGAGAGAGAGAGAGAGAGAGAGAGAGAGAGGGGGGGGTAGTATATAGCAAACAGGAAATTCAACTGAATAATTCATGTGCCGTTTATAAAATGCCCAACCATTTTATTTAAACATATGTATGAATAAAACAAAGCTGAATACTTTATAAAAATATGAATTATTCAAATTAATTTTTGCTATTGTTTGCTAAACAGTGCATTCAGTGAATAATATTGAAATTGCTCGTAAGTGTATATATATGTGCAATTAAATTGAAATAAGCTGGTTAGTTGCTTAGTTGCATAGTTGCTGCCTGTAAATACAAATATATGCATGGGGCTTCTGAATCTGAATTCTTAAGTTTAATTGTAATCAGTATAGTCCTAATGTACAGTTACTGAATACATCAGTTTATTCTGGTGCACACACATCCTCACACATTCCCAGGTTGTTGTTCTCATAACCGTGGAGTAGAATTGTCCAATCTCCAATTTTTTCAGCAAAAAAGGCTTAGCAAAGTTGGATTGCAAAGTTTTAAGTATCCTCTCTTTTTATAATATTCTATAGTACTCTGAAGGAATCTTGTGATTTTTGTTAAACTTTTCTATAAGGTATCAAAGTCACTGTATATTTCCACTTTGCTTAATGATGCAACAGTTGAATCATTAGATTCTATTACCATTCATTCCCACAAACTATGGAAACCTTTGGTTTGAAATATAATTTCAAATCAGGTAATCCTAACCCCCCTCGTACTTTAACGTCTTGTAACAATTTGTACTTAATTCTTGGTTTTTTCCCTTGCCATATAAACTTAGAAATATCCTTTTGCCATTGTTTAAATGGTGCATCTGTTGTCAAGATTGGTATTATCTGAAATAGAAACAATATCCTAGGTAAAACATTCATCTTAATTACCGAAATCCATCCCAACAATGATAATTGTAATTTATCCCACCTTAACAAATCTTTTTTAAAATAATTCCAAACTTTGACGTAATTATTCTGAAACAACATGCTGTTCATGTATGATAATATGACTCCCAAACATCTAACCTTTTTTTAAAATTTTGAAACTAGTCTTACTCATCAACAATTCTTGGTTTTGTAAGAACTGGCATTTGCATACTCTAGAAAACATACAGTATGTTGTGCTGTCAAAATAATGTCAAGACGGGGGTGGGTGGGTGATTGGCAAGTATGCTTTGGACTCTTATATCAACAGTAAATTCCATTTCCCCAATTTCCAAAAACTCACATGCTCCCTTCTCCCATACCCATGACAATTTTTGTATACTCCCAGGCACAGCACATGACTTGGAATTTATGAAGATAGAGAAGAAGGACTTTATAAGAAGGGTAGAGGAGAACCAATAAAGATGGAAATATTATAACTATATAATAAATATGGTAGTGGAGTTCCATTGTGACTCAGAAAGGACAAGTCTAAATGCTTAGATATTTCTCCTAAAACTGCAGTTTTTCATCTTACTCCTAGCTTCTCTATCTCTATCCAGTTTTTAACATGGAGAGTAGACATGGTGTTGCACCACTATTATTACTGCCTTGAAAACTCAGCAGTTTGTCTGTTATTAATTTTGTCCATTATCCCACAATTAAATTCAAAGAGCATCTGCCGTTATCGGACTACTGCTGCAAAATAAAGCCAATGCATATGTAGAATGAGTATCTGTCGAATAATCTGCAATCCTAAACCAATGGAGAATATCTTGAACTCTATTAGGGTACCATAATTGAATGCCCACTGATAAGGGACCTATTTCTATTTCTACAGATGAATATAGAAATCTATTCTGCTAAGATAATGTCTCAACAGTATATAAAATCAGTGCTTCTGTTCTCCTCTGCTGTTCTTTCTAAAATGAGAGAATTTGTCTCAGAATCTGGCCTCATTTCCCAAATCTACCCAGGGCTAATTTTAAATAATAGTGGCTAGGCTGCGCATCCGTACATGTGTTTATGTGCAATTCAAGTGTGGGGCAATTTACACTGGCCATTAAATGAACTTTGGGACTTTGCTTTGGTAAAGCATCCTTTTCTTTTAAAAACAAAGGCTGCAAAAAACAATGGAAGATAGCTGGAGCTCATGGTAGTTTGAACCTTCAACAGTATATGTGAATGTTATTTCTAAGCAACACTTACTGAGCTGTCAGCCTCACCTTTTTCTTTGTGAGCTAATTAGCTGTGTTCTTTCTGGTTTGTTTTTAATGTAAAGGGTAATTATCTGAAATTGCTTTGCAGCAATTTTGTCCTTTGCACCAGTTGTTGCCATGTGCAATTTAAACTGAAACTGGCTAGTTAAGCTTTACTTTTTCTTTTAATTTTAACCTTGAAAGTGACAGTGATGAAATCTTATCAGCTGAAATTCCCCATACTGGGTTGTGGCAGTTTTCTGAGCTCTGGATACCAGGCATGTACCAATCCTGTCTAAGTTTATCGCATCTTTTACAATGTATTATCACATTGTCTACAACAGCCAGATGAGAAGTTCAGGCACAAGACTGGGCGTCTAATAACATTTGTCTTGGAGGTGGAAAATGCAGGAATGCTAATTAGACTCTTTGCATCCACTGTTCATAGGTTGAAAATCTTGCAGCTGGAAAACTGTGCATTTTCCTTTATGCCAAATTGGATTCCATATGAGCATCTAATTAATGTCAAACAGCCTAGTCAAGCAAGATGTGATTGAATCTGGCCTTCCTTTCAAGCAAAGTTTAAGTGGGGTTACAATAATCAATGCAACACACTTCAGCTCAAGTGAAAAAAAGTCCTCAAGTTCCAAGCAGAATGAAGAATGAAGGAAAGAGGAAAGGATGGAAACTAGATTAGGTCTTGGATTAAAATGTTGCATTTGCTTCTATCAGTGTTTCTCAACCTTAGTGGCTTAAGCTTGCTGGCTGGGGAATTCTGGGAGTTGGAGTCCACACCTTAAAGCTGCCAAGGTTGAGAAACACTAGCTATAAGGACAATCTACAGTATTTATCTATCTATCCATCCATCGTCTGTCTGTCTGTCTGATTCTGATCTGGACAGAACAGTATTGGCAGACTTTGTTTTGTTTTGTCACTGCCCATTACCTGCTTTTTATGGAAAATACAATAATATTTAAAAATATGAATTCCTGGTTCAGATCTCAGCCTCACTAGGCAACATTAATAAAAATAAAACTTCATCACTTGCTCCCTCTCTCACAGTCCCTGTGCCTTATCTGATGAGTACTTGTTCAAGGTTTTCTAATTTAATTTTTGAATAATGTGTTATATCAGATCCAAACAGAATGGAGTTATTTGTGTGCATTCATTTGTGTGTTGTATCTGTTCTAATCATCTAGAGAATCTTACAATCTTACTTTTTTCCCAGTGTTAGGCCAAATAATAAATAACATGAAACCACATTTTATTAGAGAAGAAAGAAAGAAAGAAAGAAAGAAAGAAAGAAAGGAAGGAAGGAAGGAAGGAAGGAAGGAAGGAAGGAAGGAAGGAAGGAAGGAAGGAAGGAAGGAGTTTGAAACTTCCTTTACTGCACTTTCATATTCTTAGACATCACCAAAGTTGTCGCCTTGCCCTGTCATACCTTAGGCTATTTAATTTTGCAACCTCTCTTGATAGCTTTCCCACTATCACAGCATTTGCAAGAGCAGACAGATCAGTTGTTTCTGTTTGTGATAGCTCTTTCCCTTTTTCTATTAACACTGTTGGACTATCAGCTTGTCCAATCACATTCAAGTCAAAAGCCTGCCCAGCACATCTTTGGAAAACAATCAACATTTTCAGTCAAAACAGAGAGAAGTTCCAAATGTGGAGCTGTACCAAACTGTTGAGAGAAATGATGTTTATCTTTATGGAAATTAAATTTTATTGCAAGGTGCTTATGAAGAGCAGAGAACTTCCAACTGAAAGCAAACACTTGCCAACTATACCATACTAGCCTTAGGGTTAAGTTATATATTTAAGAAAAGGTCAAGAATTTCAGACACACACACACAGAGCATCAAATTTAATAGTGAATCAAGCCTACTTAAAGCCTAACTGTGATTTGACTTGATTCATAAGTGAAAATATTGGTTTTTGAATCAACTGGAAATTCAGAATTACAAAATTTAATAATGATTTGAATGAAGTCCAAATTGACAATCCATGGTTATAACCAAAAGTATACAACTTGAAGAAAGAGAAATGTGGTTTCTCCATTAGTCTTAGATGTAGGTTCTTCAGAACCATTCTACCTGCTGGATGAAGTAAGCTTACTGGTTTGATTTATTAAATGCACATTGCAGTCCCTGTTGGGTCACTTAATTTCTATTCATTTCTATGTACAACAGAAATATGACCACAGATAAACAGCATTTATTTATTTATTTATCAAATTTATCACCACCCATCTCCCCCACAAAGAGGGACTCTGGGCGGTTTACAATAAAAACACAAATATTATACAATATAAATACAATAAAATTACTATAGATAAACAGTAAAAATATAAAACATAATAAAATCCGGATGGGTAAAAGTTGTTTATCAGACTGTGAGTAAAAAGGGGCTCTTTTAGGGCCATTCTAGGAAACTAGCCATCCTCAAGAGTGACCACTATCCCTCCCGCTCCACGCATGTTGACAGAAACAGGTTTTTATTTTTTTGCGGAAGTCCAGGAGTGAGGGAGCCTGCCTTATCACCGGGGGAAGAATGTTCCAAAGGGCAGGGGCTATTGCAGAGAAGGCCCGCTTCTGCGACCCCACCAGATGGAATTCCTTTACAGAAGGGATCCGGAGCATGCCCTCTCTGCAAGCCCAGGTGGGACAGGTCAATGTGATGGGGATGAGACGGGGATGAGACGGTCCCTCAGATAACCTGGGCCCATGCCATGTAGGGCTTTAAAGGTCATAACCAACACCTTGAATTGGACCCAGAAGCAAACTGGAACCCAGTGCAGCATTACTGTGTGTAACAAGGGTGCACAATTTCCATTGGCTTGAGGGCCACAAAAGACTTTGTATGGCATGTTGAAGACTGCTCTCCAATAATAGATAGGGCTACAAGCTTTCCTAGGAGGAGATTTTGGGTTTTTTTCAAGTTGAAAGGAGCACCTTGAACTCATTTTGCCCCTTAACTCATCCCGCATGTCCAGAAAATAAAATAAAAAAATAATGTTGATTTTAATTGCTCTGCAAGATGAATGCACCCTTGAACCCCTGATCTATAATATCTGCAGATCATTCAAAGCAGCTTCATAATAACAAAATATTGTTTTACCAAAATGTTAACACAAGCATTTAACAATTCCCATATCAGCAATAATAAAATGAAAGCCTCTTTGAGCTAGAGTGTGAGTTCCAAAGATGTACCCTTTTAAATTGCAGAGGCAGGCATCTGTACTGCAGTGCTAACAGAGCACAACCACCTCTGGTCCAGGTGGAAGGAGCAAGGAACAGATTCTTATCTGTGGTGGTGAGTGTTCAAACAACAAATTCAAAATGGTTTTGATTTTTCATTGATTTGTAAATATTCCAGGGTAGTGTACACTATAGTAATGATGCACTGCCAGTATACAGCAATTAAAATATACTGGCAGCACTATTTGGGCAGCAGTTTGCCATTGCCTTTTTCCGGGGTTTTTTAATGTCCTAGGCTAGCCTGCAGTCCCTAGACTTTTTTGGTTGATCTCCCATCCAAGTACTTACTAACCATGCCCAACCCTGTTAAGCTTTTCTAGAAAAGCCACTGGTAAATATGAACACAACAATATATTATTCTTTTTTCTTAAATATAATTCTGAAATTCTTGCTGCAACAAATCCTCAACACAACAGAGGTTAGTTTCGAGTGGTTTTCTTCCCCTCCCTCCCTCCCTCCCTCGAATTTGCGGGAACAAGATGAAACTTCTTATTGAGATGCAAATGACTGATTTGTTTTGTATAGATGTGAAAGAGCAACTCTAAATGCAAATTCTGCCTTTCCATTCTATTTAATCCCTGACTTTAGAAACTTCATATTTTGAAGCAATAGAAATATTATTAGGCTTTATGACAAGTATGAGGATGACTAGAACTGGAACATTGGCTTCCAACTGAAGAGTTATGAGCTAGTATATTATCTTTGATTAATACTGGCCAGCTTTACAGAAAAGCTGTTTGCCTTTTGAGCGTTTTTTGGAAGGCTGCAATTAATCACCAAACTAAATTCATCTGTGAGGATGTTTTGTTAGAGTTCTAGGTGAAGAGAACACTGATAAGTCATCAATGATCTTAGAATCCTTAATAAAATCCCTTCTACTATGAAACTATGGTATAAGGTGTATATTTTTGTTGTTATCCATGCCTCGCAAATAAATATTATTCAATCTCTTTATTCATAATCAAATGAAATGATTACAAAATATAATCACTCAGTGCGAGCTAGCATGTTAAAATCATACAGTGGTCTTCATATTGCTCATAATAGATGGATCCCACTAATCAAGGAACTGTGTGAGCAAGCAAATAAGGATTCAGTTGCCAATGGAAATGCTCATTCTGGACACCACCTAATCTCTATGGTTGTATAAACTATTCAGTGAGGCACTTCACTGTCCAACAAGTTCATTCAGGATTTACTCCTCAAAGTCATGTAGCAGCTGCAAACTACCTATACAGACTTGTCCAGAACGAAAGGCCTTGAAGGAGCCATGCCAAGCCTTGGAGTGGTTGGAGTATCTTTCCACTTAATAAATGCCACAGTGGGAAACATTCTTTTCTGTACCCTGAACGAACACTATGGACAATGGCTGTGGTGTGATAAGCAAGATAGAGCATACAAATCAGGGACAATGTAAAGCCAAAGGGTCCTACAGTACATGGAAGAAGGCAGTTTCTCAGAAAACTTACATAATAGTATTAGTATCAAAAGAGAGATATGAGGTAGAGATTAAAACTGGACCAAATATTGTTTATATGTTAGAAAAAAAAAAAAGATACAGGGCTTCCAGTGGGAATGGCATTCTGAGTGGCTGTGCCCGCTGTTTCGGAAGGCAGAGCGGGCAGCGCGGCGGCTTTTTTTCAGGCTCAGGCAGGCTTTCCTGAAGCCCAGAACCGTTCTGTGGATCAAGGAGAACTCACGGAAGCATCCCATTTGTCCTCCGGAATGGTAGCTTGCAGCCAGGAGATCGCAAACAGCGTTCCGCGGTCGACCGTAAGAGCTCCCAGGAGGCGGGGACGTCACCATTTTCAAGCCGTGCTGTAGCCTTAAAGGGACACTAAGAATGGCCACCCCATTTCTAAATCACCAATTTGCATTTTTTCTTAAGTATATGTACCCCAAGAGAGGCTTTTACAGAGAGGAGAAGCCAGCCCTCTTGGTGCTTAACATTATTTTTGGGATTAAAGTTTTTTTTTTAAGTTTTGGATTTTTGTTTTCCTTCCATGGGTAATTCTAAAGACTGAAAGTAAGCAATTGTCTTCCTGTTACTGTTTTTGTGTTAAATTTGAAGATATTGGTGTTTTCCTGCACTTGAATTTCCTGATTTGAACCTTCAGCTTTCTGTTCACTTTCCCTTGAGAATTCACTCTCACTTCAAGTAAACAACTTTCAAATATCTTTGACTACTGCGTGAGACATGGAAGAATTTAAACAGATACTTTCTGACCTTCACCAGGATCTTAAATAGAACTCTTCCGACTTCTATCAAACTTTTATGCAAGACATCCAGGACATTGTGGAAAATATGAGATCTAAAATGTGCCATCAGGTTGAAGATGTGGAGGATGAAACTGAGGAATTTAAGAGTAATAGAAAAGTTTTTTTTTTAAAACTGAGATTGGGATCTTTATCGAGATGCTGGGTGAAGATTGGATAATGGACTTGGAGAAATCTAGGGGAGAGAGTGATTTGCAAGTCATAAATAGGGTTGATCTCCTGGTGGAATGCCATGAAAAAACCTGGAATTTTTGAGGGGCGCAGCTGGGCTGTTTGATTTTCTTAAGAAAAAAGTCCTGTGCATATCTTGGGAACATGTAACTGCTCTGGTCTATTATGAAGTGGGATAAGGGTTGAAGAATATCCATTTGGTTTGCTTTAAGGATTTGATTGATGCTATTTGCCTTTAAAGATTGGATTCATTGTTTTGAATATTGAGATTATTATAATTGTTGTAGTATTAAGTATAATAGCAGACAATTTATGTGTTTTTTAATTTGATTCTTATTATAGTAGATAGAAATGTATAGAATACTGGTAGGAGGGAATAATTAAATATGTTTTATCTTTTGGAGGGGAGAAGGATGTTTAAGAGGTTTATATGATTTTTCTTTTTTCTTCATTTTAATATAAGGGGGAGGAGTAACTGTACTTAGTGATTTTTATTATGTGTTAAAGTGGAATGACCTATAGAAATAATGTGGTGTTTTGGTTTAATATAGGGTAAGAGATTAATTATGAAAATTTTCTATATCCTTGCTATTAAAAGTCGGAAGCCACATCTCTATGTAAATAAATTTTTTGGTTTTTGTGTTTTTGCACTTTTTTAGTTTTTTTTCTCTTTATTTGTAGTTTTTTGTTTTCTGTAGTTTTTATTCTTTTCTTAAAATTTAATAAAATTTATTACAAAAAAAAAAAGGAAAAAAAGATACAAACAAATTATTTGGGGGGGATATATTGTTTATATTTATTTAGCCTGATCCAACTTAATGCGTTTAGTTCTTGAAATAAAAAAGATTTTTTTATTAGATTTAAAATCTAAAATAATTAGAATTTAGTTAGGAACCAAAAGCAGGAATGGGTTTATTTTTCTGTTCTTCCAAGATAATAGAGCAATATAATTATAAATATTAGATCTGGCATGACATTTATTTTTCTATATAGTATCACAGCTACAAAGCAGGCATTTATACAAGAACATGAAGATTCTCATAATTTTTATTAAAGATTTTAATTACAGTAGTAAAAGCAAATACAAACTAAACTCAGAAAAAGAAGAGGAAATAAAGAAAAGAAAAGAAAAAATAAAAAGTGCAAAGTGCTATTCTTACATTACGTTAGCATTCCTGGTCCCTCACTTTTGATACTTAATAAAACTTAATAAAACTCATAAAACTTTAAAAACTAAAACATCAAACAATATAACTGCAGGATGAGGATAAGACGAGTGGGTTAAAAGATGAGTTAATAGATCTGAAGCCTATTATCCTAATAGTCTAGAAAAGCATGAGGAGCAGGTGAAGAGCTGCTTCTCCTATGCCATCTTGAAAGAAAATAGGAGGAGGAGGAGGTTGTTATTCTCCACGACAATTACCGACTTATTTAGCTGTACAGCTAAATTTAGCTGAACAGCTCCTCCTGGGGATGGCTGGTCCCATTGAGCCCTTTTAAGAACAATTTTATTCCCTTCTTGGATTTTATTTTTAATTTATTTGTATTTATATGTATTGTATTGTATTTTTACATATTTTAATTATTGACTGTAAACCACCCAGAGTCCCCTTCGGGGGAGGTGGAGTGGTTATATAAATGGAATGATTGATTGATTGATTGATTGATAGATAGATAGATAGATAGATAGATAGATAGATAGATAGATAATCTAATCTATAGGGCAGAGCTTTCCAAACTGTGTGTCGGGACACGTTAGTGTGTCGGCTGCAGCGTCTGGGTGTGTCACGGCTGTTGCTGCCTCCAAGCCCTGCCAGGATTCCGTGCAGGTCCTAGTGCCTGCCCTGTGCCTTGCTGCCTCCAAACCCATTGTGATTCTGCACAGGTCCAAGTGCCTGCCTTGTACCCTGCTGTAAGAGTGTGTCGCAAAATGATGCATGTCTAAAAAGTGTGTCACCAACATGAAAAGTTTGGAAAGCTCTGCTATAGGGAATGTGCTAATGATAATCTCTGTTCAGGCTCTTCCAAACCAACCACAAAACAAAGAAACCATTGAATTCACAATGAATATGGCAAGAATAAGTCCTGCACATATTCATAAATGTACCATGAGGTCTCATTGCTATATGGGCATGGCAGGTATCTCTTCTAATTATAGTGCTTATAGGTGCAACCTGGGAGAGGGTTTATTCCTCCCACGCGTGTATTCAAAACTTTTATTGCAGTGCATGAATAAACATTCCTAATTGTACATTACCAGTGGAGGCCCTTTCTGGATAATGGCCTTCAGCATGAGAAGACATTCCTGAAACATGTAGAGATTTCCATTCATTTTATGTTGGCTTCAATGTGTCATTGGAATATAGCTTTAGGAAGTAATTCTATGCATATTTACCTGGCTGTAGCCCCCCTTAAACAGTGTGGAATCTACACATATAAAACTATAAGGCTTTATGATGTTGAACCATTTTCCCCTTATTTGACCCTTGAGAGTAGCAAAGTAGGAAACGCTATTAACTGATCAAACATGAGCATCACTGAAAATGGAATAAGCAGTGGGAGAATTCTTTCATCTGTTTAAATTCATGAACAGTCTCTGACACTGCCTTGGATTCCATTAAGGTTACGCACTTTTTACAAATATTCAGAGATAAGTAAGACAACTAGCCTTTTAAATGTTCAGCTTCAATGTGATGATGATGATGATGATGATGATGATGAGGAGGAGGAGGAGGAGGAGGAGGAGGAGGAGGAGGAGATGATGATGATGAATGGATGGATGGATGGATGGATGGATGGATACTGAAATTTCTATTAATTCAACATTGCATTATGGTAATTGTGTTGATCCCAATATCCACATAAAAATATAGGCACATACAGTAATTGAGAAATAGATTTAAAAGGTGCTCACTATATCCATAGATTATGTTTTTGTTTTATTCCATTCTAGTTTGGTAAGATTTTCATTGGCGTGAACTGATCTCCCACTGTTAGTTTCATGTTCCAGAAGATAGGTCAGCTTATCCTTGGGGTCCCGTTGGGGACCCATTCTAGAAATGAAAATGATAATATAATGATATCCAGGGAAATAGCAGCAGGTAGTAATAACTGGATGACCTTGACTTGGCTGGGAAGCTAAGCAGGATTGGGCTGCTCAGTGACAAGGTTGGAAGCTACCAAGAAATTCCAGATTTCTAGATTAAACTGGGAAATATATAAAAATCCACTTCTTACTCCTATGGGTGGTGTGTGTCTTCTTCACCCTCAGGTCCTCTACCAGAGGTTTGGGAGTTTGAGGGTTCTGTGCAGTATCTTAGCTGTTCCTAGCATTGCACTCTTCTGGACAGAGAGCTCTGATGTTGTTCCTGGGATCTGTTGGAGCCGCTCTCCCAGTTTAGGAATCACATCCCTGAGTGCTCCTACCACCACTGGGACCACTTTGGCCTATACAGTACTTCCACATCCTCTCTAGTTCCTCCTTCAGGCCCTGATACTTCTCAAGATTCTCATACTCCCCCTTCCAGATGTTACTGTCACTTCGCACCGCTACATTTATCACCACTGCTGTCTCCTGATCCTTGTCTACTACCACAGTGTCTGGTTAACTGGCCAGTACCTGCCTGTCCATCTGGATCTGGAAGTCCCACAGGATCTCAGCCCTGTTATTCTCCACAGCCTTCTGTGGAATCTCCCATCTGGACATGGGAGAGTCTAGCCCATACACTGTGCAGATGCTCCTGTACACAATACCAGCTACTTGGTTGTGCCGTTCGGTGTATGCTGTTCCTGCCTGCATCTTACACCCTGCCACTATTTGTTGGACTGTCTCTGAGGCCTCTCTGCACAGTCTGCACCTTGGGTCCTGTCTAGTGTGGTAGACCACTGCTTCTATGGATCTGGTGCTTAGTGCTTGTTCTTGGGGTGCTATGACCAGATCCTCAGTTCTGTCTTTTAGTCCAGCCCTTTCCATTCACTGGTAGTATTTCCCAATATCAGCCACATCAGCTATCGGTCGATGGTACATCCCATACATGGTCTTGTCTTGCCATGGCACTTCCTCTGCTTGATCTTCCTTCCATGTCTGCTGCTGCCTCAGGCATTCTCTCAGCAGCTCATCTTTGGGTACCATGTACTCCTGGATGCTCTGGGTTTCATCCAGGACAGTGGCTTTGACACTCACCAGACCCCACCTGCCCTCTTTTCGGCTGGTGTACAGTCCCTGGGTGTTGGACTTGGGGTGGAAACCTCTGTACATTTTGAGAAGCTTCTGGGTCTTCACATCGGCAGCCTCCATGTTCTCCTTTGGCCAGCTCACTATACCAGCAGGGTATCTGATGACTGGCAGGGCATACATGTTGATGGCATGGATCTTGTTCCCATTGAGCTGGCTCTTCAGGACCTGTCTTATCCTTTGGTGGTACTTGGATGTTTCTGTCTTCCTTGCCTCCTCATCATGGTTCCCATGTGACTATGGGATACCAAGGTACTTGTAGCTGGTCTGTATGTCTGCTATGTGGCCTGCTGGTAGTTCCACCCCATCAGTCTTAACTACCTTCCCTCTCTTTACGACCATCCGACCACACTTCTCTAGTCTGAATGACATCCCAATGTCCTCACTGTAGATCCGTGTCAGGTGGATCAGTGAATCAATGTCTTGTTCACTCTTAGCATACAGCTTTATGTCATCCATGTAGAGGAGGTGGCTGATGGTAGTTCTGCTCTTGAACTTGTATCTGTATCCAGTTCTTGTGATTGTCTGTCTGAGGGGGTTCAGGCCTATGCAGAACAGCAGCGGGGACAGTGCATCACCTTGGTATATGCCACACTTGATGGCCACTTGTGCAAGCTGTCTTGACTTGACTTCCAGTGTTGTCTTCCACAGTCCCATTGAGTTCTTGAGGAAGGTCCTTAATGTCCTGTTGACTTTATATAGCACAGGCATTCACAGATCCATTTGTGTGGCATTGAGCCATAGGCTTTCCTGTAGTCAATCCAGGCTGTGCTCAGATTCATCTGTCTAGATCTTGAGTCTCGGGCCACTGTTGTATCTCAGAGCAACTGTTGTTTTGAGCCTCTGGTATTGTTCCCAATTGCCTTCTGAGCTCTGCTCATGTACTGGCCCATGTGGTCCTGTAGCTTGGCAGCTATGCTACCTGTTAGGACTTTCCATGCTGTGGGGAGGCAGGTTTTTGGCCGGTAATTGGATGGTGCTGTTCCCTTGTGGGAGTCTTTCATGATCAGCCCTATCCTTCCCTGTGTTAGCCAGTCTGGGTGGGAGCCTGCTACTAGCAGCTGGTTCATCTGTGCTGCTAGGTGTTCATGCACTGCTGTTAGTTTCTTTAGCCAGTAGGTGTGAATCATGTCTGGGCCAGGTGCTGTCCAGTTCTTTGTGTTTTTAACCCACTACATACATACATACATACATACATACATACATACACACACACACACACACACACACAGTACATATATACACACACATTCTGTAATAAAATAGCAAATCATTTGTGTATTGTTGCCAAGAAAATTACATGGATGAATCCATGAAATAACCAGGAATTAAGCTTTACCTGAAGGAGACTTTACTTATATCTAAGGTAAGCTAGTTCTTTAGATTCCTCCTGCAAAAAACTAGGGATGACTCAGAATGATTGCCAAGAGGCCATCTAATGACAGTTACCAGCCTTACCAGCAGCCTATTTTGTCCATCTGCTTGTGAACTTGATCCAAAGAGCAAAATATACTCAATGCCTTTTGCTTTTATGAACTGCATCTCAGACTCATCAACTATACATGACTTAGCATCATATTTTAAGCAAAGACTATCCTTCTGAACAATACTTCTTTTTACACGATATCTTCATAGAATGAGAGTATTATCCCTCTCCCCCAGGATACTAAGTAAATCCACTGAATTGAAATTTAAAATAAATAAAGATTTCCTAGGGCAGCTGCTTAATTGGCAACTATAACTTAATGGATTTTTACTTGAAAATAAGGTCCACTGTTCAGTCAAGCAAAAAAAAATAGGGTTAAAGCTGTAGACAATATAGGATAAAACCTATATAAAGACCTCTGCAATAACCAGCTGCTCATTTCTGTAACAAATGCTGAAGTGCTCATCTTCCATTGTCACTGTATTCATCTGGAGGTACACTTGGCCAGGGTGACGAGGTAGTTCAGTAAGCATTAAATGGAAAGAAACTAAATTGATTGCCATACTAAAGAGTCTAGTCTTGCCAGAAATACTGTAAGCAAAAGGCCTGCTGGGTACACGTCTAGGTTCAGATTTGGCAGTGGGAAGGCCAGAGGGTAGCCATTAAAAATGAATGGTAACTTGAGGGTATTTTAATAACAGCTGCTTCTATTTCCTTCCTTACAGCAGTTTTGTACTTCTGTACTTTCTTCTTGATGACATGGCTATTATTTTATAGCAGTTTCAAGCAGTTAATTAATGAACTGCACACAAGTGACATGACACCACCTTGCCCAATTATCTCTGGCATCTATTTTTATGGTAGGAAGCTCTGCCGCTTTGTGAATTGCCTCGATTCACAAATTGGCTTTGGAAACAGTTATTTTAACAACCAAAACAGTGCTCTGGCAGGGCATGGGGAGGGGTTGGATCTGCTGCAAATGCAAATGTCTTCCCTGAACACCAGGAAATTCACCAACGGGCTTTGGATTGCTTTGTGACAGCCATCCCTGGTCTTCTGCAGAATTTCACCAGTTTTCATAGCAAGCGATTGCTGTAATACAGCCATCACCAACTATTTCCTGAGAGAGGTAGAATATGAATCACAAGAAGGGAGGATCTATCTCTGAGAACAAAAGAGGTAATTTTAATACAACTCTGATCCAAAAAGATTACCATTTTAGGCATTGATGATAGATCTATAGCTTTGATTGATTTTGAAAGAAAAAGACACTTAGGATAAATGAACACCAATTATTGTGGCTACTTTCGCTTTCGAAGAAGCATCTATTATATAAATTTGTTTTGTAATGAACAAAGCAAAGCTTTTATGTTTGTTTGTTTTTTTAGAAAAAAGGGTGGGCGGTACTACATTGCTTTTCCATGTCTTTTTTGTTTATATGTCATCTGGTGATAATCTCAGAAATTGTTCTGATAGTGAAGAAAAAAGTGTCATAGATAGTATTACCACTAGAGCTTTCACAATCCTTCTCTCACACAGAAAGCATATGGGAGGGGATGACTAACTCCATCCTAATGCAATGGCATGCAAGATGGCCATGTCTTTCATTGACCATGTGTTCAGTGGCTTTGCAAAGAAATCCTTAATGCATTTTTTTCCATTTTTAAATTTATACCCCACCTTTATTCCAATACTCAAGGTGGCTTACAACAATAACAAATACAGAGGAAGAAACATCACAGTAATGCAGCCGAAATCAAGACCCAAATTAAAATCAATCATCATAATAATTGACATTTAAATGCTTTGTGAAACAGGTGTGTTTTTAACATCTTTCCTAAATAGCAGGAGAATGGGAACAAATTATGCTTCCATGGTGAGAATATTTCACCCCTTGGGAGCCATGTAAGAGAAGGTTCTTTCTCCTGTATCCAGTAGTCAAATTTCTAGATGCAAGGGTGTCTTCAGAAGTGCCTCTCCTGTTGATCTGAGTAACTGGGTAGGTTCATAGAAGTAGAGGCTTTAGCAGACAATCAGAACTTAAGCCATTAAAGGCTTTTCAGGTTAATCCCAATACCTCAAATTTTGCCCACTAGGCATTGGTAGAAGCATCATATGATCTCGATGCCTTGCCCTAGTTAGCAGCCTGATCACTACATTTTATACCAATTGCAATTTCTGAATGCTTTCCAGAGGTAGCCCATGCAAAGTCTATATTGTTAGACACATTTGGGAATCAAATATATTGCCAAGGGAGCCCTGAGATCATTTTGTGTTTCTTTATTTCCTAGTAGAAACAATCCAGGATGATTCTGTTGCACATGCTTTTACATGTGGAAGAGTGTTTGAACTTTACATGTCAAGTAAATGCATTATTTTTTTCATTAATTACTTTTAGCCTGTCCTTCATCCTAGGATATCTATTTGTCAGGAGATATAAAAACCAACATAGGTCACAATATGAAGCAATAAACATTTAAAGCCCATAAAAACAAAGCAACATGTTAAAGAAGTTAATAATTTTGTGTAAAAGCACAGGCAAGATATGGATTCTACTTCTTTTTACCATATAACTTTTGGATTGGTATGGCTCCTATTTTTTACTACCCTGTTGAGCACTCCACCTTATAATATAGGCAACACATTTTTGCACCATATTCATTTCTAATCCTTCTGCCAAAAAGCTAAAGAAATCTACAAGGAATGTCAATGGTCCTTAAAGTAACCATATGACCAGGCCTGGCTGGCTAGAAGAGGACATTGTCTTTGAGATATGAGGAGTATATACCAATCTTCAAGTGTTTCCTCCCTTGTATCCCTACTGCAGGGGCAGCAAAACTGTCATGCAGGTACTCCAATATAGCTCAATTTCAACTCCATCTAGCTCTTCAATATCAGTTTCAAAAAATTTTCAAGCTGGTCACTGATCGTCTTCAGTTCTGCTAGTGATGAAATGCTGAGAACATCCAGGCAACCATGTGAGCAATCAGTGCTCCCATTGACTGACCAGAAGAGAGGAGTTAAAAAATAGGTTCCAAAATGTATCTGCTTCTTTGGAAGTTACAAAACACACCTCATCTCCTCTCCCCACCACATAAAATGAAAAAAAAAGCGGCATTAACAGTACTAACCTAGTCACAATAAAGAAAAGGGTTGTACTGGTTTTTTTTTTTAAAAAAAAACCACACCGTTTTCTGTTATTCCAGATGTATGATCTAAACCAGTGGTTTAAAATCCAAGAGATGTGTTACCTTTGTGAGGATAAAATGTGGAAGTCCTATGTGCACTATTTTGAGACAATAACAATAAAAGAACAACAGAAATGCTAAGAACAGCCAAAATTGTTGGGAATGTTGTTATTAACCACAACAGAACATGGACAGTATCACTGTCATCAGAGATTTCAGTTATCAGTTTGAAAATAAGCAGGAGGCAACTAAGCACATAGGCAATTTATCATTTTCTGTATTACAGCAGACTAAATGCACTCATTTGTCCCTGTTCAGCACTATGATCATAACTGTGGGCTTCTGATTTCAAAAAGTTTAAAAGAAAGCTTATAACAATTATTATTTTCTTTTTTTTTAAAAAGTGCAGATTTTAAATGAAAATCCATTTCATGGCTTTATGTGAATTCATTAATGATAGCAGATGAAATTAAAGAATGGTTTTTCAACAACAATAATGTTGTTGTTCAGTCGTTTAGTCATGTCCGACTCTTCGTGACCTCATGGACCATAGCACGCCAGGCCTTCCTGTCCTCCACTGTCTCCCGGAGTTTACTCAAATTCATGTTTGTTACATCGGTGATGCTATCTAACCATCTCATCCTCTGCCGTCCCCTTCTCCTTTTGCCTTCAGTCTTTCCCAGCATCAGGGTCTTTTCCAGTGAGTCCTCTCTTCCCATTAGGTGGCCAAAGTATATATATACAGTATGCATGTGTGTGTGTGTGTGTGTGTGTGTGTGTGTGTGTGTGTGTGTATGTATGTATATATATAGAGAGAGGGAGGGAGGGAGGGAGGGAGGGAGGGGGGGTTAAGGTGCTGGACTAGGAAAAAGAACACCCAGATTCTAGTCTTCTTAGGTACAGAAATTGGCTGGGTGACTTTGGGCCAGTCACTTTCTCTCAGCCTAGCCTAGAAAGCAAAACAAAAACAAAAAAACCACCCTATTTACCATCATGCACTGGACCAGCGGGGTAGATTGTGGTCCATAACCTTCAATGAAGAGGCCTTCATGCTGCAGTGGATTGATTTGAGCAGATGATGATAATGATGATGATATCTCTATTAATGAATGAATGATTTGGCTTCTTCACTTTTTGGTGGGGAACCATATATATTTTATGGGTGACAAGGAAATATATGCCAGGATGAGCAAACACAGAAAAAGAAAATCTCCTTAAATTTAGAAAATAGCTAGGAGAAAATTTCTCTATATATTATGTAAATTTCATCCAACACAGCAGCTTTTTAATTTTGATACTTTCTGTGGAAGCCTCTCATCAGCTTTTCAATCATTATGAAAACAGCTGGTAGTAAAACAAAATGATATGCCTATATATGCATGTGCACGAACATGCTCATATAATACACACTCATGTGCACACATATACGCCACTCAGGCAAGAGATGAACTTTCCTTTCTGAAAATTCCTTAATTTGTCCTAGGCTCCTAGCCCAGTTTCCCTTCCCTCCCTTCCTAATTTGGAAGGTTTCTTGACCCTTAGGAGTGATTATCTGTGGATAATGGGGTCCTGGTAGCTAAATGGGAAGAGGAAATTAGGAGTCTTGTCCTCTGAATTCCTTAAGTTTATTTATCCAATGATCAGACATTATTTTCTTTTTCTTTCTTTCATTGGAAAAAAAATGAACTTCCATATAAGTTTGCATCTGATATTAATTTTATTGCATCTATTGGCAATGTTAATATGGAAGTCAAGCACTGAAGTGTGAGGAGAAAAAAGATTAAGAATTTATTTCTCAAATAGCAAGCTTTAATTTTTCTATACATACAAACACATATGTGGTAGGATAGAGTAGAAGAAAGTCTATTTTCTGAAAAGAGACAGTAAATATAGCTGTTATATTTTATCTAGCCTTTCAATACCTTGGAAGATGTTAAGTCACAGTTTCAAATTATTCAGATTCATCCACTGAGCTACTTATATAAGATCAACCAGATAAAAACAATGATATTTGTCATTTCTAGCTCCAGTAATTAAGTGCTGCTCTAATTCTACTTGAGCAGGCCGCAGTGGGATTATAGACGTGGTATAATGATAGAAACAAAGACAAAGAAAGGATCAGAATTGTTAGAAAAAAGCAAGACGTTGAAAAATTCATGAGAGGCAACTCATGATTGCCTTTAAGAGGTTAGATATTGCCAAAAATAATAATCTAACACAGTGTCACTAGAGAATCTCTCAGTTTCCAAGAGGCTTTAGTACCACGTCTGGGTACTGTTTTGCACTCATATATGTTGACAGTGATGGACGCTAACTTAAAATCTATAAGAGAGGCTCAACTATCTTTCCTGCCAGCATTTGAGGCACAATTGGCTTTAAATATTCTTGTAAATCATCTCTGATTTTTTTATTATGGAAATATATGTTATAACTATTTGAAAAGCAGCTTCTTAGAGAAAAGTATTTAGGGGGGAAAAAGTATAACCTGCAACCCCACTAAGCTATGGCATTGGTATATATTCCAGTTCAAGTTCAGTTTAAGAATATATATATATATATATATATATATGCATGCATGCATGCATGCATGCATGCATGCATGCATGCCATAGATCAAGGGTGGGCAATGTCAGGCCCGCGTGCTATGTAAGGCCCACGGGGCTCCCGCCCACAAACCCCACCCCTTCCACGCGATTGGCTCCCGCCTGCAAACCCCGCCCCCCAGTGCTTGTGATTGGCTCCTGCCCGCAAACTCCGGCCCCGGTCCGCAGAAATCCCAGAAACCCCGCCCCCCACCCCCCGGTCCCTGGTCTCCGGTTATAAATATCCAAATGGCCCTTGGCAGAAAAAAGGTTCCCCACCCCTGCCATAGATAAAATAAGAGAAATGGGGGGGGGGGGAATCAGCCACAAAGCATATTTAACTAAAATAAGGATTATTTCACACCTGAGTTATATGTATTTGTACTGCAGCAAACATGTTGCCACATAGGGCTTTCAGCATACCTGAGAGTGGCTAACATATGGCCAGTTGAGTGGTCACAGAGATTTAACCAATCTTGTTAGAAGACAGTGGTGTCTAATAACCCACTGCAATAACACGAAATGATGACACATGTGCAATGACATTACCATTCAAATGCTGTGAAGATATGCTTGCATCATGATGCCTGACACAAGAATGTAAGTTATGGATTTGCATGATGACATGATTGCACCCATGTTGCCTTGTCCTCCCTGCCAGGAGATGTAATGCCCCACAGCTGATTTTCTCCAGCAACTAAATTTAGGTCTGTCCAGGGAGTTCTATTCATATTTGCCAGGCTAAGCCACTTATCCTAATATATGAGGAGTGAATTGGATCAGGGCAGCAAAATCTTACTTATATGGTTGAGTTTTTAAATACATTTTTCAAAGATCATGTACACATAGACCTGGTTCACAGTTATTGCTTAACTAAATGGGGTTAAGGGCAAACTGTAAAGGGAGGGGCAACACTTAATCCTTGAAAAATCCTGAATCTTCACCACCCCCAACCCCTTGATTCCTTCCCTTTTTGGAGCATAAGCCTCAGCATGTAGCATAAATTGTAGTATGGTACTTGAGTTGATGGAAGATACATAGTCTAGCACTAGACCATATTACGGTATGGCTTAGTACAACGAGTGAACTCAGTCTCATTCTCCACTGCAGCCATACAATATTCTCTTTCAATGCACATAAGTAACCCCCTTATGAACAGAGCTTATCTTGTTTATATCTGTAAAAGAAGCAGCTCTGTACTCACAAATCCAGTTGAGAAATTAATTGGGTGCCACAAAAATGAATCTGGCTGCTAAAAAGAATGTGGCCCTTGCCCAAGTTGGCTTTGCATTTGGGAAAATCTATTTCAAAAAGCTCATGGAATCAGTTGGTAGTTTAGAATGTTTCAGAATGTTTTTCTTACTGTTACAGTAAGAAAAGGCTACCTCAATCCATGGAGAATCTGGGCAGTTTACAAGGAGTGGTGAAAAACCAAAAGTGATAACAAAATATTTCAAGAAATAAGTGTAACTTCAGTGACAAGAATGCTAAGAATCAATCAGAGGAATAAAATGCCTTGTGGAATGCAAGGAGAGAAGGGGCCAAACACACCCCTTCCTAATCTTTCTATCCTCTTCACAACTTCTGAGGTAGTTTCAGCTAAGAGATGACTACAGGTACAATGTTGCCTAATCAATCTCCAATATTCCCCATCCTTTCTAGGGATTGGAACACGGCATTTGGAACTCTGACTTCTACCCTGCCCAAATATAGATACGTCTTTGGGGGTAGATGTCTTCGTATTTAACTAATACATATTAATGCTGCATTTTAAAAAAAAGCCATGAAGAAAAACTCAAAGTTGCATGCTCTGTTAGAAAGTAATAAATAATAAAATAAAGTAAAATAACTTTAGGTTAAAATACAAATATTATACAACATTTAATAGATGCATGGGTGAGGTCAATCATTCATTCACATCTCATGCTCAGATCTTGAAGTCCTGATAGGACTTCAGTACATACCAAAAAGAGATAATAGTGAGTTGTTCTCTGTGTCTTCCCTCTGGACTCAATTGATAAATGAGAAGTGCAGTAGGTTACAAACCACAGCAGAGATGTCTGAACAATAAAAGGCAGGACACTCACATAAACCTCTTCTCGCTTTTAACATCCCAATGAAATGTTCTTCTCCTTTGGAGAAAAAAAACAAAAAAAAAACAACTACAACAAAAGCAATTTCTTCTTCCTCAAACAGAACCAGGCTAGGGGAAAGTGCAAAAGAAAATGTCTAATTTAATTAGGCTTTCAACATGCTGAAGTGATATGAGGATATAGAGTTGGCATGTTCACATGCTCTTATATTACATCTGTCTTCAACATATGCTGCCTTCAGTCCTGACAGGCTTCTCGGTTATTCTATTTTAGGAGATCATGTCTTCATTTCCTTTCATTCTGATCATTAAAGGTTTGATTCTGTTCTTGCAGTTCCATGATTGTCAGCTCATCTACATATCAACTCACATCAATTTAAGTGTTATATTTTCTCCCAAACAATAAACAGAGTTGGAGTTTATTTAAGAAATTGGCATTATCTCTTAGAAATTCTTAGTCCCATTTCATGGACTGATATTCCCAGGAATCCTTGAGAAGGGAAAATAATGTTTAAACCCACTTAAGCCTGCAATACAGATTTGCCCATGGGACTCACCATGCAGACAGTTTGTTGCATAGTAAGTGTATTTCTTGTTTGCCTCCCACAATCTTTGCACCTTCCCACAAGACTATCCTTCTGTTCCTGACAACCCTGATTTTTAATGCTCAGTATGTGCGTGTATGTTTTTCATTAGTAAAATAAAATGTTTCTTCCAGATGGCAAATTAGTTACAGTTATAATTGTTATGGAGAACTTTGTTGCAGGTCATCAGCTTATTAATTTTTTCTTCATGCGGTATAACGATTGACAGAATCTTCCTAGCCTCCTGACACACTATTTTGAAGGACCTTTTCCCACCTTGGAATCACTTGCCAATTCTCCAAAGAAAATGGGACAATGGAATCAAAACATTTATGTACATTTTTGTCTGCAAACTGCCTGGAGGCCTTTTTACCAAAAAGTATTATTTTCCAGTATGACTTCTCAGTTCGTACATTTTTATGACATATGCAGGGATGTGGCTGAAAAACGTCTTCAGATGTACAGTCCATCTTGATGATGTACAACAGAGTAGTCTGAGACTGCCCAGCAACCCCTGGGGAAGTTCTTCAGTCATCTATGTTTTTCAGGTGTTATGTCTAGAGTCTAGACCCTTCCTGCCCTCATCTCAAACCAATCATCCTTTGGTTGCCACAAAGGGAATAACTATACAGGCATGTTTTACTTCCATACTACCTCTATTACCACTAACGTGAAAGGTCACACGTGTAAAGATTTTGTGAATACCCCAGAACTCACATATGCCACAGTTTTGTACAGATATCAGAATCTGTGCAGGAATCTAGAGATGTGAGCATCAGATAAATGTTGCTCTAAGTGGAAGTGGTTGAGCCAAGGGAAAACATTTTTTTAATCCCACTTCAGTGTAAGAGTTAAGCACATTCTTAATTCTCACTTGCCACCATCCTCAATTGAACATAAGCTGTTTGAGTGGCCACTCTTTTTATATTTCCAACCTTGTCAATAAAAAGTCAAAGATGCGATTTGTTCTTTATATGCGTTGAAGAAAGCAGAAGCCAGAGGAAGTCTGTTCCATCTGGAGCTTTATTTATTTTTTGGTTATTAGCAGTATCTGCTGTCGAGAAGGCAAGCAGCTTTCTAAATGGCAAGATGGCTTGTCTATTTGGCAAGAAGACCTGTTCCAGCAGAAAACGGTACAACTCATAGGGAAGAGTACAACATGCTCTTCCCCATGTCAGTTGTTCACATCGTTATGTCAGTCTCTGTCCTTGAGATTTTGCTGAGATCCAAGCACACTGTAAATTCACCAGTGACACAGCATTGCTTCTTTTCGGTTACAAGAAAGAGTAAACAACAGCTAATGAGAAAGGTTCTCTTCTGCCATCCCAAGCTCAACAGAATCAGGATGGGATGATGCTAGTCTTCAAGCGCAGTGCTTACGTCTTCCTGAGTGTCAGGAGGCATCTCCCATATCTAGTGATTTTCTGTGTTTGTTGCAAACATATTCAGGTTGCTTCTCTGAATTCTCTGCTTTTCATCATTCATTGATCCTTCTGGCTCCTGCAACTTCTCTACGTATTTTTTATACGTTCCCTTTTTCTGTTCTTCTTCTCTCCTCCTTTTCAGCCTTATTTCTCCCCTTATTACCTTTGAGGGTTGAGATATCCATTAAAATCATGTCAGACTAAAAGACAGTGAGAAAAAATATCACAGATTGAAAGGAATTTGGGAATTTCAAAATGGGGAATTTGAAAATACCCTCCCCAACATAGCCAAATTTAATGGAACATTACAAGCTGAGTCTAAGCCCTCCTCAAAATTTACTACAGTTTGTAATGTCTTCTTGCAGCCCTCCTGATTCTGTTACTATCTAAATGTGCTGGGACTGGAAATCCCAAAATCCCTAGTCAGTGTTACCAACATGCCTACTTATTCTGGAACTTATCAGTCCAGGTTTAGAAATGATCCAGTACGTTAAGGATCATCATGGGCCAATTTTATGCACTGTCTAATAAATATTGGATTTGATATACATACAATGCAAGGGACCTTGTCTGGTGTGCCAGTCAGGAAGATATGCATTCATCTGGATACCCTGTTCTGTTTCTTCCCTCTCTTTTCCAAAATACATTTCAAGATCAATTAAGCATCATGGTCAGCCAAACTGTGATCATATACTGTAATTTGCTTGTGTTGTTTCATTGTTGTTGATATATAAACCATCTTCCTCCTCCTCCGTGGATGTTGTTGTCTTCTACCAATCCTGAGTTTGTTTGGTGTGTGCTGATGTCTTTTTCTCTTGGTCAACAACAGCCCCAGGTTTGGTTAAAATCTTGTCAACACTCATCAGCTGAGTTATTAGAAGGAATGATGCATAATGCTCTTAGAAGAGAATAAGAAAACACAACCTAGCAGTTATTACAATCCAAACATTCTTCATACTTGCATTTCTGCTGAGCCAAGTCAGTCATAACTATACAGCAAAATAACAACAACAAAAAGTTTTTTTTTCAAATAAAGAAAAAAAATGAGTTGCTCTTACTTTGACAACATTTATTGCACAGTAATTTGTTCTTAGACAATAAGGGAGATGCAAATTCTAGAGAGACATATTAATCTGTAGGTCAAACAATAACAAAATATTGAAAAACTGTCTTAATGAATTTTTTACCTTGCAGTTGAAAGGCTTTGCAATTCCATGGAGGGCTCCTGGTGATCCCATAAAGCAGGAGAATAAAGTAAAGTGGTTTATTAAATGCCACCAAGGTACTGAAATTGACTTTGTTTTATATCATGCACAAGTGTGAATGGGGTTGATTATTTACAACATGTTCGTTTTTAAAAGGTCTCTGCTCCGATCATCTACATCTTGCTTTTCTCCCTAGTTCCACTCTGCACAATTGTATTACAGCTGCAGGTCCACTGGCAGCTGCATTAGCTATAACCGTTCATTCACAAATCTTTCTTAGTGGTGAGTGCTTTTTAATTAAAGTGAAAGTGAAATGCCATTGAGTTTAATGGGAAGCAAGCACATACACTATGTCAGGTAATGTTTCCCAAGTTGAAGTGCTACAGATCTATAAAATGCAAATGACATGTCACGTCACAGTCACTTCACTTCTCACTGTATGTGGGTAGTAATATTTTAAATGTCTTCTGCTTTTCTTCATTGCCTGCATGCACCTCTTTTAATGAAAGGGGTTTCTATGCATTTCATAATGTCTGAGAGAGGCATTTAATAAGGTCTGACAGCTGCATATTGGGTGTTACTGAAGCAAGAAGTGGGTTAGATCACAACCTAAAATGATTGAGGATCCATCTTGGACACACACCTTTGCTTTCTTATATACTTATTTTTCTTTCTACACCAATCTCTCTCTCTTTCTTGGAACAGGGATGAGGAAGAGGTGGCGTCTATCATCAACCCCAGAACCAGCTTGCCAGATCTCACCCTGAGACCTCTATGCTTATACCTCCACTGCATGGAACTGATGTGTGACTGGTCCTCTGATGAAAGAAATTCATCCAAGGAGGTAGTTTCAATGTCACTCGTTTTTGAATGTGGACAGTGGCATCCACACTGGGAAATAAAATATGTCAATATGGCAGATATTACCACACAATCAAAGGTCTACCCCTTTGTTTTTGTTTTTCCCAGAAATGCTACTTTATTGTTTTAGGTTACACCAACAGGATCTTGAAGGCCATCCAAATTCTTCCTTGTCCCGTCTTACACTAAACAAAACCAAAGTGGGGTCATTTTGAGTTTCTTTCGCATACTTGCTTCAATCCGTGGATGGTGTATTTTTTGTATCTGCAAGTCCTAATGGTTCTTTTGTAACTTTTGCAAGGTCATCTCTAAATTCCTTTACAATTAGGCACAGAGGTGTCTACCTTGCGGAAGGAGGGCATTTCTACCCATTTCTTCAGAAGACCATTGGACCTGTATCTGATGAGGAATTGGAGGACTGACAGCCAAAGTCCTGTGGGTATTCTTTTTTTTTTTAATTGTATCTTTATTATTTACAATACATTATAAAAAAACATACAATACCTAACAGAATATAATATAACATAACATGAACACAACGTTACATAACATAGCATTCTATAACCTTACATACATAGACTTAGCCTGATCTAATCTAACCTAATCTAACCTAACAAGGACAAAGCAAAAAAAAAAAAAAAAGAAATCAGTTAAACTAATTTATTTAAAACCCTGTCTAACTAAGCAATCCATCCTTTTCACTTTCTATTTTGATATTTATTAATAACCGTCTTCCTTCTTTCTTCTTCTCATTCTTTCTTTCTCTCCTTCCTTCCTCTTCCCTCTCTGCCCTTCTTTTAACTCCACTTCCTTACTCCCTCTATTCTACTTTACTTTACCTCCTCGCCCCTTGCCTCCAAAACTTCAAAAAAAAAAGAAAAAAGAAAAAAAGAAAAAAAGAAAAAGAAAAACACAGAAAGGACTTCTTACTTCCCGTCTAATTTTCCATTACATATTTATATACTAGTTTGTTTCTATTATTTTAATTATATTTATAATATTAATTTTCTAATTGAATGTTTTGCATTTTTTGAATAAATTTATAAAAAGGACTCCAAACTATATTAAATTCATCCATGTTTCTGTCGTTAATTTGATCAGTCAATTTAGCCATTTGCATCAGGTCCATTATTTTTATAATCCATTCCTCAGTCGTGGGTATATATTTTTCTTTCCAATATTTGGCGAAGGTGATTCTGGCTGCAGTTATTACGTAGAATAGTAGTTTTCCATGTTTTTTATGTAAATCTGGTTTTATAAATCCCAATAAATATAGTTCTGATTCTTTAATAATATCTTCTTGTGTGATTTCACAGACAATCTTATGAATTTTGTCCCAATAATTCTTTGTTTTCCAACATGTCCACCATAAATGAAAAAAAGTACCAGTTTTTTTACATTTCCAACAATGATTTGGTATTACCGGATTCATTTTAGACAATATATTTGGGGTGAGGTACCATCTATACATCATCTTGAAGAAGTTTCCTCTCATATTATAATTTAAAGTAAAATTCAAATCTTTTAACCAAATTTTCTCCCAGTTTTCGCTTTGGATATTGTGGCCCAAATTTTGTTCCCATTTAATTATGGGATTCTTTGTAGGTAACTTGGAAAATTTATTTTGGATTAAAATTTTGTAAATTTTTGCAATTAGATGTTCCTCCTCTCTCCACAATATATTGTCCCAATTAACTTAACAATTTTTAAATTTAAAATTTTTGGAATCCATTTTAAATTACGTTTTTATTTGTAAATATGTAAACCAATTGCAGGTATAACCCTCATTTTCTAGATCCTCCCTAGTTTTAATTTTATAGTTTAAACCCTCAAATATCAACAAATCTTTGTAATTTAACCACTTATTCCTAGTTGTAATGCCTTGGATTGCAAAAGCTTCATGTGGGGATATCCACAATGGTATATTTGGTATTATTAGTTTCTTGTATTTATCCCAAATTTTTAAAATTGATTTCCTAATTGGATGATGCGTAAATGCTATATTTGCTTTTATTTTATCGTACCATAGGTACCCATGCCATCCAAATATGAGATCATACCCCTCTAAATTCAATAATCTTCTATTGTCTAATTTTACCCAATCTCTCATCCAAACCATTACACTAGCTTCATAATATAATCTTAAATCTGGTAGGCCAAATCCTCCATTTTATTTAATATCTTGTAAATATTTATATTTAATTCTGGGTTTCTTCCCTTGCCAGATGAATTTAGCAAGATATTTTTGCCAATTATGAAATGTTTTCTCAGTGATTATTATTGGTATTGTTTGAAATAGAAAAAGAATTCTTGGGAGAATATTCATTTTGATTGTGGAAATCCTTCCCAGGAGAGATTTATTTATTTATTTATTATTTCAATTTATTCCCCGCCCATCTCCCTTGCAAGGGACTCTGGGCGGGTTTGTTCATGTCTCAATGGTCATACTCCCCATCTTGACTTTTTGACCCCCAAATCCACCCTTTGGATGCCTCTGAATGAGGAGATAGCTGCTCACCTGGAATCCAGGTAGGATAGGTAAAACAGGAAATCACCCTTCCCCAGAAATGTTTGAATAAATGATTCCATCTTTTTTACCTTTTAACCAAGGTATACCCAAGGAGTTTTGGATTGTGTGGTACTAGATTACAAATCCAACACTGGAGGAATCATCAAAAGAAAATATTTATTTATTTATTTATTTATTTATTTATTTGTCCTATTTATACCCCACCTATCCCCTCCCTACTGGAGGACTCTAGGCGGCTTACAGCATTCAGTTCCATATTAATTATACATTATACATCATTACAAATTTTTACCGCACGATAGGGAGAGGGGAAGGGAACCGGCTCTTCAGCTGCAGGCATCGGACTACATGTCCCAGAATGCCTCGCTCCGCGCCGGCTGCTGACGTCCAGGAAGCTGTTATTTTTCCGGATCTGTCGTCCTCCGCCACCATCACCACTCTCCAGGTCTTTCTCGGATCGAGGACGACCCTCCGATGGACGCCCGCAAATTGCCCCACGTGAGTGGTACCCATTTATCTACTTGCTATATTAGCTTTTGAATCGCTGGATTGGCAGAGATAGATAAAATATATTTATTTTAAGAAAGGTAACAGAGGAAAGATTTGAGAGAGTAGTTGAATTGCCACAGTTTACATGAATCTGAGATTTGCAGACCAAAACTAGCCCCAAAAGATAGAGAAACAAGATATACATCTACCCCAAAATAAACAAACCATGTAAAAGATATCCCTTACATGAACAAATACTCTGTACCAGGTTTATTTTACTGGTTTCAGTTCTTTCAGGGCTTTCTATACGTTGGGCTTGAATCTTAGGCCCAGTCATATGAAAATTGCTTTTTTTGAGGATCCCTCTTCCCACAAGGCCTCTAGCCAAGACTCTGTGAGAAAAACAAACTCTTAACTTCATCTCCCCTTTCTTTCATAGGAGAGGACATGATTGTTCTGAGTATTCTTAAAGATCTACCAGCTAGCCAGTCAGCCACTTGAAATTAAAAGTTCTTAAAGAGACAAAGGGAGATTGTAGTAAGAAACATACACAAATTTCATTGGAACTGTTACTGTGCAAGTTTAAGTATAATGTGGCTGAATTGGGCATGAGATTGAAATAATTTTTTCCAAATATTACCCTTGCCTCCTACACAATAGATCAGGTGTGATTCCAGTAGGTGCTCTGAATCCACATGAATGGGATTGGGATAGATATCTATAAGTAAACCTACTAATTCAGAAAAGTTTTATACAGAAAAACATTTCTCTTTTAGGACACATTTGTATGTGCCTGAAAAATAACAGCCATAGAGTATGAAAATGAAATGTTGAGCATTCATATTTAACAGAAAGTCTGGTGGTGCCTTTAAAAAAAGCTAAATTTAATTAACCTAAGTTGGAAAGTTATTATCTATTTCCTTTTAGAGTGTGGCAAGTGCTTTGAACAACATATAGCAGAAAAGGTGTTTTATTTTCAGGAGTATGAATGGTGAGAAATCTTTGGGACATATTGGGACATAAATTGAGTTTTGATAATGAAACTCATGAATATCTCTTTGAAAAAATTCTACTTTGAAAATCAGTGGCAAATCATTTTATTGGAAAGCTTGGGTGGATGCTGGGATCATGACTTTAAATCAACTACTATGTAATGACTATTTCAAGGATTTTTCCTGACTTCAAATTGTATTTGGTCTTCCCAATTTGCAACAGTGGAGGTATCTTTAGCTTAAGCACATTCTAACCATCGAGATGGACCAGATGCTTTGGCTGCCTCAAAGTCACTTGAGTTGCTTTCTTACTTGATGGAATCCATGACAGAAATAAAACCTATAACATATCTCTATCAAAAGTATAGTCACTTGAGTTGCTTTCTTACTTGATGGAATCCATGACAGAAATAAAACCTATAACATATCTCTATCAAAAGTTCAAGAATATTTTTAAAGTGGACATATCTGGGATATTTCAAACATGGACTAAAGAACTGGAATGTCTGATAAAGTCACATCAATGGCTTCATGTCCTTAAAAATGTTTAAATGGTATCTACAGATTTGAGATTAAGGTTGATTCATCAAAACATTGTCTAATTAATTATATTAGACTCCCCAAAGAATGTATTTGAAAGGACAGACATCAGATTTTCCATGCTGGAGGTGGAAAAGATTTGAGGGCTCACTGACTGATCAGTTTGTATCTTTGGAGGATACATGTGATCGTTTTGTATCTTTTGGGGATAGTGTATTAATGTATATTAGTAGATTTATGGGGAAATCTTTAAATGTTAAAGATGTTAATGTAAGGTTGAATTATATACCAAAGCTTTGGAATTTGACTGTTTATCAGGAATTGTGGTTGTGTCAAGCATGGGGGGGTGGGGGCGGGCAAAAAGAATTATATAAGAATTATAAGAAATTGGAAAAGTGATGCTATTCCAGATGTCAAGGAATGGTTGTTGGAAATGTGTGATTTATCTGTTTTGGAAAAGGCAATGTTCTCTACTAATCAAAGGATGTAGGAATATGTGTTACTATGGCAGAGATTCTGTGATATCTTACAATAATATCTTGCATTGTTCATATTATAATTGTGAATTCATTGGTAAACCAGTGACTATTGATAAATATAAAATATAAGACAATTTTTTCTTTTTCTTTCTTCTTAGTTTGTTTTTTTTTTTAGTTTTTCTTTTTTCTTTAAGATTAAAGATTGTTTTGTTAAAAAAAATAAACTTTATAAATAAAAAAGAAGAAAAAAAATTCATTGACCTCTTGGAAAAAAATGATAGAAAAGTCCCAATTATTATTTCATATAGGGGGAAGAGTCCTCCTTTCAGCACATATGTTAGTAGTTTATTTTCTTTTTTCTCAGCTGAGCTGCTGCAGACTAATAACTAAACACTGAAATTCTGATGGAAAATACCCTTTAGGCTTTCTTGAAAGAACTTGATAATAAGTGTTGCCATTCTGTGTTGAATATTGTTCTGCATTGCTTAATAAAACAAAACATAGTGAGTAGTTTCAACCCACTTTTTCAAAGAGATGCCCTCCAAGGCCAACAACTTTGATGAATGGCTTTTTAAAAGAGAAAGGTTTGGATGCATGACTGGAAATAACATTTTGGGTTATTAAGGCTGCATGTGATAATATTAATATCCTGTATCATTTTAATAGGTTCACCTCTTTTGTGATATAGATTGAAGTCTTAGTAAAGTACAGTAAATATTTAATCTCATTCTTTCAAGAACAGGGTAATAGCCTACAACAATTAGGAATGTCTGGAGGAGGAGCCGTCTCTACTGCTTATATATTTAGCAGTACAGTTCACTGAGGTTGATAGTGGGCTGCGAATAAATGATACTGATTCAATCATTCAAGCAAAGAATTGTGATAACATATTACAAGACAGAGCTGCTTAAGGCCATGGGAAAACTGACTCCATTAGTTCAGTTCAGCCAACTTGGGCTGCTGTTAATGGTAGCCATAATAAAACAAAGGAGCAGGACAATCAAAGGCTACTCAGGAGGAGATTGACAGAGTTAGAATACAATCCTGCACAAATGTCCATGAGCACAGTTATATACAGTAGATGGGACCCTAATATTAGAGCTACTCTAATAGAAAATGCAGATGGGACCCTAATTTTATATAGAAAATATAGATGGAACCCTAATATTAGAGCTACCCAGACCAATAGTTTTCTCTGAAGCTGTGGAGATACATAGGCAATATTAATACTTTCCCTGAAACTTTACTGGAGCTAACCATAACAGAATTCACAAATCAATCAAAGTCACCACTCTTAAACACGCTAGGATTTCAATACATCGCTTCTTAGATTATCTCATGAACTGTATCCTTCCAACATTCCAGCAAGATCACCCCTTTGAAGTGGAATGTTGCAGATTGGCACTACAATGAAGCTTCCCTTCTAAAGTCATATCTAAATATGATACCATAATTGTCCAGGAAACTTGGCTAGATAACGAACTCTAGTAAATGGTTTTAGTTTAGTTTCATTGGAAGCAGAAGCTATGAAATCTTGCACATAAAAGATTATCACCTTTATGGCTTATTCCACTTGCCTCTGAATAAGTGCTTTTTCTTTGGCCAGACACTCAAAGGAAAAGATATCAAGATATAAGTGGGATTTTGCTTGGCCCAGCTGATCAGTTTGCTTAACTTGCTATTCTAAATGCCTTTATTAAAAGTGATCATCTTGCTGAATTAACCCATTAGCTTAATCCTTGAGAATTACAAGATAGAAGTACAGGAATTATAAAAATTCTAAAAACAGAACAACTACAATCAACATAAAATTGTCAGTGCCATTCAAAGCAGTGGTTTTATTCAGAATGTACAGTATAAAAGCTAAAAAAGCACTCATTGCTAACTATAAGACACATAAAGTTAATGTAAATGTCATTTCATTACAGGAGCTCTTTAATCAAAAGCAGCATTATAAACAACTACTTAAGTAGAAGCATGCTGAATGAAAGATACCTGGGATTGTTTGATTCAAGAAATGAAAAATAAGCAACCTGTCCTCTTTTGACATGTTACAGTGGAACACCCTAAAAAAAGCCTTCTCCCCTCCATTGATAGCTGTATTGTTGCTGAGGTCTGGGAGAGGCATTTCAAGGAGGTATATCAATAAGGAGATACTCTACAGAGGACTTACCAAGCTGGCCACCAGTAATTGGTATAGAGGCCAAGGACTTAATTGTCCATTTAAGACCAAGGAAGGTGCCTAATAATGACCCAACTGTTCTTGAGCTAATTAACAATAGTGTTGCTGGGTGGGCCCCTATTCTGATGGCATTTGTTACCTTCATAAATAAATATTGGGGACTTGCAATTATAACCTTCATTTCTTAAAGGAAAATAGGGAAGACCATGGTAGCTGTAGGGTTGCTCAATATAATGAACAGAATCTATGCTGGCCACTTATAGTGGCAACTGAGTGACTAGATTACACAGGATAACCTCCTTGTGGAGTAGCAGGCATGCTTTAGGGAGGGTCACCCTGCCATTGATTAATGTTTGGTGCTATAGCACCTAATACAGAAATATTCTGCCCTTACGCTCAGTAGATGGTGCTAAACTTCTAAAGGACAAAGAGTCTATTGCACTGCGCTGGAAAGAGCATTACTACAATCTCCTTAATCGTCACTCTACTGTGGCTGATGAAGTCTTCTTGCAAATCCCACAAAAACAAATAAGAGATGAGCTTGCAGTACCCCCTAGTTTGGAGGAAGTCAGTAAAGCCACTAAACAAATGAAAAATAACAAAGCTAGTGGACTTGATGGGATTCCTGCTGAAGTCTTTAAAGAAGGCGGGCCTGAACTTACACAACAACTTCATAAGCTCATCGAAAAAATCTGGATGAGGGAGGAGATTCCAGCAGACTTTAGGGATGCCATAATTATCACACTCTTTAAAAAGGGTGATAGAACAGACTGTGGAAACTATCGAGACATCTCCCTTCTAGCCACAGCAGGCAAAATCCTGGCAAAGATCATCGTAAACCGTCTCCTATCTGTATCAGAAGACATCCTCCCTGAAACGCAAAATGGCTTCCGCCCTTCCAGGGGAACAGTGGATATGATCTTCACTGCATGACAGCTTCAAGAAAAATGCAAGGAGCAAAACCGCCCTCTGTACATGGCGTTTATTGATCTGACTAAAGCTTTTGATACTGTAAATCGTACTGCTCTCTGGACCATCCTTCTGAAAATCGGATGCCCTGATAAATTTGTGAACATCTTGCGGCTACTCCATGACGACATGATGGCAACAATCCTGAATAACAATGGCTCTCAAAGCGATCCATTTAAAGTGGAATCCGGCGTTAAACAGGGATGTGTTATTGCTCCAACCTTATTCGTTATCTTCATTGCTATGATTATACACCTTGTTGAAGAGAAACTTCCTACTGGTGTAGAAATTATATATCGAACAGATGGAAAGCTTTTTAATCTTAGTAGGCTGAAAGCAAAAAATAAGGTAATTACAACTTCTGTTAGAGAACTTCAATATGCTGATGATAACGTAGTCTGTGCACACTCTGAGGAAGATCTTCAAACTATCCTAAACATCTTTGCAGAAGCATATGAAAAGCTCGGCCTCTCGATTAACATTAAAAAAACCCAAAGTGCGTTACCAGCAAGTTCAAACCAATCCCTCTGCAGCGCCATCAATCCAGCTTAGAGGTGTGTCACTAGAAAATGTCGACCAGTTTTCTTATCTCGGCAGCCATCTATCTACAAAAGCCGACATCGACGCTGAAATTCAGCATCGCCTGAGCTCTGCGAGTGTAGCTTTCTCCCGAATGAAGCGTAGAGTGTTTGAGGATCGGGACATTCGCAGGGAGACCAAAATGCTTGTTTACAGAGCCATTGTACTACCAACCCTTCTGTACGCCTGTGAAACATGGACCCTCTACAAACGCCACCTCCAACTTCTTGAAAGATTCCATCAACGCTACCTCCGAAAAATTCTGCAAATTACTTGGGAAGATAGGCGGACTAATGTTAGCGTATTAGTAGAAGCAAAAACCACCAGCATTGAAACAATGATCATCCAACATCAACTTCCCTGGACCGGTCATGTTGTTTGAATGCCTGACCATCGTCTTCCAAAGCAGCTACTTTACTCCCAACTTAAGAATGGAAAACGGAATATTGGTGGACAGCAAAAGAGATTCAAAGATACTCTCAAAGCTAATTTAAAAAAATGTAATATCAGCATTGAGAACTGGGAAGCCCTAACTCATGAGCGTTTCAATTGGAGGTCATCCTTTATTAATGGCGCTATGGACTTTGAAGAAGCACGAGTACAGGGCGAAAAGGAGAAAAGAGCTAAAAGGAAGGCACGTCAGGCAGACCCTCATCATGACCGTCTCCCACCCGGAAACCTATGCCCTCATTGTGGGAGGTTGTGCGGATCCAGAATTGGCCTTTATAGCCACTTACGGATCCACCGTTAAAATTTTACCTTTGGAAGACAATCTTACTCGGCTACGAGTGATCGCCAATGATGATTCTGCATCTTCCACTATTTTGTTGGTTGCAGCATTTATTGATTTTAAGGTAGTATTTGGTTCCATCCACTGAATTAAGCTGTGGGAATCTAGGCTTGATATTTCTAATCTGAACCCTATATGAAAATATATGACTGAAAATTAGAAGTAACACTCTACAACATCTAACAGCTGCTTTACCTACTGAAAGGGGAGTCATGTGTGGTTGTTTTTTTAACCACACTGTTATGTAATTTCTTTCTAAATAATTTGGTAAGCAATTTAAATAATTTGGACTTTCATCCTTCTAACATATAGGATAAATTTGTTAACTTCTGATTAATAGCCTGCACACGAGAAAGATCGATACACAACTGCATGAGTCAATGCGCATCATTAGTGGGACAATATGACCTACTACCACATACTGGCTGAGCCATATACCACCTCCAGATGCAAGACGAAAGAGCACCCTTCTTCAAGAATATTGGAAGATTATTGGTAATCCCCAGCTACCAATACTAAATGACGTGGCCTGTTTGGAGTGAAACAGGCTGACATCAAGACATCCAGCCATTTCTACTGCTAAAGCTCTTCTAGAAGACAATTTCAATAGCCACAACATGTGGAAACAACATTGGCTAGGAAATTGCCCTCTACAATGCCGAAGCTTGCCCTGCATCTTGGAAAAACCACCTGGATTTGACCAGCCCCGTGTGATATGGACAACCTTGAACTGAATTCGCACAGGTCATGGTAGATGTGCAGATGCCCTTTATAAATGGGGCAAAACAACATCATCGAATTGTGACTGTAGGGCCGAAAAACAAACTATCCAACATATAGTGACAGAGTGTCAAAACCGAGCCTACAATGGAGACTTTGCTGATTTCCTGGCTGTGACAACTGAAGCAAAAAACTATATTTGTAACCTAAACATAAGTTCATAATTTTCCTGTCTCTATTTTATATTTCATATTTATTATGCTCTATGTTTTTTATTGTAACGCAATGTGAATGTGCCATACAATAAATAAATAAATATATTCAGGCAATGCCTTATCCTTTCTAGGGCCCCTATAGGACTTGCAATAGCTCTGAGGGCCCTCATGAAGGAGGAAAAGTCAGAAGTTAATCACTGAAAAAACTAAAATTATGCATTTCAACAGGAAACCTATCTTCCTGTGGATGAAGCTCTTCAAATTTCAGAAGATGGTTTCCAACTTGTGTTAAAGAGAGCACTGTTGACAACATTGGCATAATTTGGGGTCTCTTCCACCACATACATTCTGTATCATATAATAAGGATTGTTCCACAATGAAACAACAAATATTGGATACAGAAAGGCAGCCATATAAATCCATAAATCCATTAAATCTATAAATCCATTCAGCATGTCATCTTTCAATGCTCATTCTATAGATATATCCAAAAATGCCTTTTTCTTTCCAGTACTGTTTAGATTCCCAGATCAAACTGATCAAGGCTAGATTTATATGTTACTATTTGATTGTAATTTTTGAACAACACACAAATTTGCCTCATTCTGTGCTTTAGCCTGTGAAAAAATTGTCATGAATAGACCATGAATAAGAACCAGTAGATTAGACGCTGATCTATCTAGAATGTTGTTTTTTTCCTGTATTACTGTTGCTTAGTTACAATATTGTGTTGTTATGGCATCTTAACCTATATTTTATATTGCATTACTGATATTTTTGTAACTGCAAAGGTAAAAATTTGGAGGATTATTATACATAGCAATGTGACTATTGGTGTTATCATCCCTAGTATTACATTAAATATTAATAGGGTATTATGTATTTTATATTATATGGATATTACTGGTTATAATCTTCACAGTTATTATGTTATTTATACTAGTCTAGACTAAAATTAAGATTTGAATTTAAATTTAAAAAGCCTGGTGTTATTCATACATGTACATTACTTGCATCTCAGCAAGAGGCTGAGGTTTGGAAGCTAAGCAGGGTTGGGCCTGGTTGGTACTTGGATGGGATTCCTCCAGTAAATTGCATAGCTGTAACTTAGAGTGGGAAATTGGAAAAAAAAACTTGTGAGAAGTCAATGGCAAATCACTTATGTTTTGATGCCAAGAAAACTACGCATGGATGTATTAATGAAGTTGCCAAGAATTGAGGTACTCATAGGAGAACATTATTTTTTACTTTTATAAAACCTGCAGTGCAAGTCTTTGCATGTCTGTAGAAGACTGCATCTAGCCAAATTAGGTTGATCTTTAAAAAAGGGCCAAGAAGGGTTGGATCTGATTAACACCTGTAAGGAAAACAAAAGACTAATAGAGTGTTAAGTCAATGGAAGAACAGCAGCACTGTGTTCCCCAAAAATACTGATAAGAAATCCACATCTCTTGAAGATAAATGGAATATACAACTAGTTGTTCAACTTATCTTGCTTCATTAACTTAACACCCTTTTGAGCATTAGAACATTTCTACACCCCCACTATTTCTACTCCCCAATTTTTCTAAAGCAGTTCAAAGCTAATGATTATTGCCCGATAGCACTCACTCCTATTATGATGAAATGTTTTGAGAGGCTGATAAAGGACCATATTGTCTCCAGACGCCCCCATTGTTTTGATCCGCTTCAGTCTGCTTACCAAGGGAACTGCTCCATAGAGGATGTAATCTCCTCTGTTCTTCATTTGAGCTTGGCACACTTAGAGGAGAACAACAGCCATGTGCGATTGTTGTTTGTTGATTTCAGTTCAGCATTTAATATGATTGTTCCTCAGCATTTGGTAGACAAATTGGGCTTTCTGGGTTTTAGTACTCATTTGTGTAACTGGCTACTTGATTTCCTCACTGATAGGTCCCAGTCAGTGTGAGTTGGAAATAATATCTCCAACCCTATTTCCTTGAGCATCGGTTCCCCTCAGGGCTGTGTCTGATGACCCATGACTGTTGTGCCAGGTTTACCACCAACTCCGTTGTGAAGTATGCAGATGATACAATGGTGGTGGATCTTATTAGGGATGACAATGATTTGGCTTATAGAGAGGAGGTGAAGGGTTTGGTGGATTGGTGCAATATAATTAGCTTGGTTCTGAATGTTGAAAAAACCAAGGAGATAATTATTGATTTTAGAAAGAACTGGCTTAGCCATAAAGGTAAAGGTAAAGGTTCCCCCCGCACATTTTGTGCAGTCGTGTCCAACTCTAGGGGCCGGTGATCATCTCCGTTTGATAGCCGAAGAACCAGCATTGTCCGAAGACGCTTCCACGGTCATGTGGCCACATGACGCGCGCGGAACACTGTTACCTACCCACCAAAGTGGTACCTATTTATCTACTTGCATTTGCATGCTTTCGAATTGCTAGGTTGGCAAGAGCTGGAGCGAGTGCGGGAGCTCACTCTGCACGCAGGGCTAGGGATTCGAACCTCCGAACTTGAGATCTTCCGATCGACAAGCCTGGCATCTTACCCGCTGAGCCACCACACCCCTTACACGCTGAGCACCACGCTTAGCCATATACCACCCTTTATTAATGACATAGCTGTGGAGTGAGTTAGTAGCATCAGGTTCCTGGGAGTGCAGATAGTGAATAGTTTGACTTGGTCTCTTAATACTGCATTCCTGGTAAAATGGGCACAGCAGCGTTTGCATTTTTTGCACTGGATGAGGAAAGCGTATCTTCCACCTCCCATCCTCCTTACTTTCTATAGAGGTACTATAGAGAGTGTACTGACCAAATGTATTTCTATTTTGTTTGAAGGCTGTAGTGCCTCGGATAAGAAGTCTGTGCAGAGGGTGGTGAGGGTAGCAGAGAGGATAATTGGGATTTCACTTCCTTTCATTCAAGATATAGCATATACACGCTGTCTGTCTAGAGCCTGAAATATTGTTGGTGACCCCTCTCACCCTCATCATGGCTTGTTCTCCTTGTTACCCTCTGGGAAGAGGTTCCGCTGCATTCGATGTAAAACAATGAGATTAGGTAACAGTTTTGTCCCTTTGGCTATTAGACTCCTAAATTCTCAATGATCCCCTTTTATTTTAGGGGTGTACATGCTGTATGTATGACTGTGATACTGTATTTATTAGGGATAATGGTTAGGGGAGGGGAATGGGTAAGGAATTGTGAGCTAATTGCAACAAAATTTCATTTCAATGTGCACCTAGGTGTACAGTGGAATGACAATAAAATTCTATTCTATTCTATTCTATTCTATTCTATTCTATTCTATTCTATTCTATTCTATTCTATTCTATTCTATTCTATTCTATTCTATTCTATTCTATTCTGCCTTCCTACTCAGTTCTGCCAGCCTCAACCTGCTGAGAACAAGGAAATACCATGGGTCAAACAATGCTCATCTCCAGCTGACCAAGAGGATAGTGCAAAAACTTCATCCAAGCGGATCTTGCCACCTAATCTACTGCAGATCCTAAAGCAACCAAATTCCCTTAACCTTCATTCCATCCCCCCCCAAATAATGGAATTATTAGCACCTCTTCCATATTTTTACATTTTATATATTTCTATGTTATGAATTTGGTTTTTCATTTGCCTCTCAAAGAGAAAAAGAAAGAGAGAAAAAATGGTTACTATAAAGAAAAGCTTCCCAGATGCAAATCTGCCTTTTGTCCTGCACTTAAAATCTGCTTGGAAACTGTGAAGGTGTGAAAGGATGGTATCTTGGCATTTTTGCAGCCAAGCCCTTCTCCTATCACCATGGTTGCATGTTGCTATAGTGGCTGGAATGGGGGACAAAGGAGATAAGTTCAAAGCCACAGAGTGGTGCAAGAAACAGGATGTTGAAGCTCAGGGTGAGGAGGCCAGGAGAAGCAACATTTCCCACCAAAGGGAAAGCAATCTGTCCACAGTCTCTGCAAAGCTCTAGTTTACAAAAGGGTTTGGTGCTGATTATGAATAGACACAAAGAATCTACATGTAAGTGCTCTTAGAATGGAAGGTATACAGTAAGTGTGTGTGTGTGTGCAATCCTTCTAAATCTCACAGAATCCCATTTATCTTCCATTAGAAATTGTCATTCAAACTATAAAGTATCTTTTTCTTTAAGTCAACCAGTGTGCCCTCGTGGGCGCTTGTTGCTAATGGAGACAGAAATATCATTCTAGCTAGGATTTAATACATTTCATGAACAGATCCATCAAACACACTATTTTCTCAGCAAATATAGAACTTTAATATTTGGGGTTTTCCCCCAACTCTTGACATATCGTTGCTAATAATGGCATCCCTAGCTTCTGGGGAACATGAGCATGCCCACATGCAGAAGTTGGTGGTGCCTTGTTTACAGTCAATAAAGAATCCCAATTGTTAACTTTCAAGCAGCAGAAAGCCCAGTGAAATATATGAGAGCTATCAGAGTGTAAATGTTATTGTTGAATCTTCCACATAGTTGTGCTTCACTTTCTTTGCTGGCAAAAGATGCGCAGAAGCCATAAAATAATCAAAAGTGAGAACATTTACTTAAAGGAGTAGTAGTATAGTGGGGATATTCAAAACCAAACACCACATTTGGTTATTTAAAATATGTTTTGACCCATCTTTAGTTTTTTATTTCCTAAGGGGTTTACTGTCCAATATGAAAAACAAAAAGTTACCAGTATAAAAGACCAGAAACATAGTTACAGCATGTCCATATTACTTTTAGTGTGTCTGCATGTTTTTCACCTTCTATTACTGTTGGCTTCTGATTAAAGTCATTGTGATGTGGTTGTCATGATTTTACTATATATTCACATTAATCTTGAATTTAATGAAAGGTAGTCTATAATTTGGAAAACCTAGATTTATAAAAGGTTTGGAGCCTATTAGGCTTGCTTGTTCTAGAAGAGAGCCTTACAAATCAAGGTCAGAGGCACATGTATCCCTTTTAGTAGCAAAAAGCAAGGACAGTAGATTTTGTGGAGTATTTTGTAAATCAGATAACATTTCCAGCTCTTCCTCCATTTCATTTCTTTTTTCTCCCCTTTTCCCCCTTTTCTATGGTAAATTCCAGTGTAATATCATTTTTGATAACTGTTTATATATTTTTCTTTTTTATTTTAAGTAGTTTGTCTATCATCTCTCTACCGCTCCATCTTCTATCTCTCTAGCTTCTATCTCGGGGTCTTCAGTGGTAAAGAAAATAGATCTGGTTCCAACTCTACACTAAGGGTTAATCTTCCAGATGAAAGGACACACATGGTCTGGTTCTTCCTCTCCCCTGATTTTCGCTCCTTTTCTGATGAGGATGTCTTTGAAGGGGTCAAGGTATTGCCCATGAAAGCTTTCCCCAAATGCATCATGACAATAAGATAGAGTTTAAGATAGATAGACAATAAGAGTTTTTTCTCTTCTAAAATAAGCATTTCTGAATATTTAGGCATCTGTTCTAAAAACCAAATTTCAATATGCACTTTTTCTGAGTAATATACAGTATGTATTTCTCTGTGTAATTTTCTTAGATGTCCAGTTTTATGTGCAGGTCTTAAATCATGAACCACATCAGTGAATTAGAAATATTCAGTGTTTGATGCACAGTCGGCTTGATAAACAGGTTCAAAGGAGGAATTTGATAAATGTATATGAAGATTCTACATGTGCTCAATATGGCTGCCCTGATTTGTGTCTTCCCAAAAACTAGCATTTCTAACTTGTGAATCAGTGCTGTATAAGCAGAACCTGCAGTAAAATATCACAGCGTAACTTTCTTCCTCAAAGGAGCTCATTTGTTTAGGATGTTGCATTTCGCACCCATGCATATTTTAAATTGCCATCTTGCAATCCATGGCTTCAGAGCAAGATTTATTGTTCAGGTTTTTTTGTTCTGTCTTCTCTTCCACAGAACACACAAAACATTACTAGCTGGAAAACAATCAGTCAGAGCTGTATCCAAGAAGGTACATAAGCATGAAAATATGTTGCTTAGATGTCTTGTCTTTTTGAAATCCCAGCTTTTGAGAATCCAAATCCATAAACTAAACTCAGTCATAGTCCTTCTTTATATAAATCCCAGATATGGTTTACTTTTCATCAAATAGTTCAGAGCAAGGCATATAGTGGTATACCACAGTATTCCCACAATTACCTTCTAAGGTAAAATGGAAAGAGATATAATATTATAATCTGAATATCATTCTTACTGTGGATTTACATCTAGACCTTTCCAGCTCAATCCAACACACTGTCCACTTCACCACATTGATTGCTTGGGTGACATATCAAAATCATATAGGTACAAGTTAGTGCAGGTAATCTTAAGCCTGGAAACACCCAACACAGGAAGCCAGTACATGTGGGTTTTCAGCTTTCTTCACTGGAAGAGATAAATCAGGACAAGAGAGGAGCATGTGAACTGAGAAAAATAATGGTGGTGTTGGAAAAGTGGTTGCCGTGCGTAAATTGCTTGCTGAAAAGAAACACTGAATTCTTGAGAATTATGCTAACAATATTCTAATATCATATGTGCATTAAAGGTAGCTAATAAAGAATAGGCATGTCTCTGTTTTACAGAATGAGAAGGGAAATTCTATTGGAAAAGAGATGAGAGTTTAATGCTGCTGGTGAAGAAAGCCAGTTAGGACATTCAAGAGAACCACTAAGTTAAAATAAGCCATCTGCGGATCGGTGGCATCTGTTTTTATTAAAATTGTAGAGTTTTGAATTCAGAAATATCCCTTTTATATCCTTCCTTAAAGAAGGTAAGTATAATTTACTACCTCACTCCTCAAATATACAGCTGGTCCAAGGTGCTGAGACTTTAGAGCATTCATTGTGCAGAAAAAAAAAACCCTTAGCTTTTTATATTGAATCTACTTGCATATTTCAAATACTAGGCTGTTGCAGTATTAGTGGTTACTAAGCACACATAATACTTTATAGAATGCAAAAAGGCAGCTTCCTACCCTGGGGATTAGTCTACAAAGTAAATGTTGGAAAAGGAAAAAAATTGCAGGGGAAAGAAAGGAAGGAAAAGTAAAAGTAAATGAAGAGCAATACACAGCTGGTATGTAAGATGAAGAGAGCCAGTTTGGTGTAGTGGTTAAGGCATGAGGCTAGAACCTGGGGGATAAAGTCTTAGGCATAAAGCCAGCTGGGGGATTTTGGGCCAGTCACTTTCTCTCAGCCCTAGAAAGGGGGCAATGGCAAACCACTTCTGAAATCCTGCCAAGAAAACTGCAGGGCCTTCTCCGGGCAGTTTCCAGGAGTCAAAGACTGACTTGAAGGCATACACACTCACGTGAGCTAAACTTCGATTATAGACTGAGTTACAAAAGGGCTTGGGTTGTGCCAAAAGCTTAATAGGAAAAGTGGGTTCTGAAGAGTAGATTGCTGCATCAGATTTCTTTCACTGGTCGAGTCAGCGGGAGGTTAATTCATTGTTCACTGTGATCTGTATCAGTACGCTTTAACTTACACAAGAATGTATGTCTTGGACCTCATGGTAATCCCGGTTTATCACCTGTATATTCAGTGCTCATGTGCTGCGCAAATCCTTTGAAAGAGATGCTCTGGAATGTACAGGAGCAGCAGACTGAATCTGGAAAAAGATGTAGCTGCTTCAACAATTCAAAAAGAAATTCTTTGTATTGTACAGTATATACTGTACATCTACATATTCTGAAGCACCTCTTTCAAAGGACTTGCACAGCCTTAGCTCATACATTATTGAAAATGTATGGGGCACCTTGCTGGATTGTATCAGTGTCTGCCAACAAAAACAGTTTACACAAAAATATTCATAACCAACCAGCATTAGGTGGTACACTAAAAATGCCCAATGGTAGATTAAAATAAATATTATCTTCCACCCTATCATAAACAATAGAATACCTGCTACCAGTTATGGAAAATTGTATTCTAAAGAACATTTAGGATTTCTGAATTACAATTAGTGACACGTGACCTTCCCCTCAGTAATCCAAATCTAATGGTGTCAGCTTGGAAGACCTTATTAGTGAAAATGTGAATAGATTTGTGAATTCTTTTCCAGTGATGTTACAAAAGTGTATCTTGGGAATGTGCTTGGTACAATATGTCAAGTTTACTTTCCCCTCCAAGCCTATGTTTCATAAAATATCATGTATCACCTCTTATTCCATTTTTGATTGGATGTCCTCATGCGCTGTATTACTTTACTAACGTAGATCCTCATCAATTTCCTCTCCATGCAAACTAGGACCTTTCAGAGTGTGGCTGGGAATTTTAATTTAATTTAATTTAATTAATTTTTATCCCACCTTTATTATTTTTATAAATAACCCAAGGCGACAAACATACCTAATACTCCTTCCTCCTCCTATTTTCCCCACAACAACAACCCTGTGAGGTGAGTTGGGCTGAGAGAGAGTGACTGACCCAAGGTCACCCAGCCGGCTTTCATGCCTAAGGCGGGACTAGAACTCACAAAACATTAAAGTATGCTAAAATAGTATAATGTTAGGGTTATGCAAATTCCATCTTCCATCATTTAGATCTCCTCAAATTTGAATGGTGCCTAAAAAAAGTCATAGCAGCCCTGTGCAATTTCTCATCTTCAGAATAGAAGAAAATAGGCCCAGAAACCAGGACAAAAGAAAAAAAAAACAGAAAGGTTTCAGCCATGATCAGGTATCTATATGATAGATCTGACTCACACAGGTGTGCTGTATATAGGGATGAGAAAGATCACACTCATGTTTTGCACTGTACTTCTTTTTAGTCCTGACCACAGCTAATGTATAAACCAAAGTTCTATTTTTTAAAAGCTCATATTTGCTAAGTATGGATTATTAATGATATCCATATGAAAGAATAAAGGCCACACCAAGATGAATGCATTTAATAAAAGAGAAAAAGGGGGTTATCTTTTATATTCTTCATTTTATCTATAACATATGCAAGAAATATGATAAGCAAATGGAAAAAGCAGAGCTTGGACAACCTCTGTCACATATAGGATTCCTGCACTGACCAGAGGATTGAACACAATGACCTCCATGGCCCTTTCCAACTTTATGATTCTATAATTCTATTCTTATCATCCTTAATGATAGGTGATTCACTAACTAGGTCTTCAGAGATAGTTCTTCAAAAACCATAACTAAAAACAAAACAAAAATCTTTTTTTAAAACAATAGATTCTCAACATCTGTGTCTTCTCAACAAAAATCTAACTGTTAGGGAGCTACCATTTCTCCGTAACTACTGAGGAAGCAACGCTAACTCATGCCAAGAATCAATTAGCCAAGGAGACAGTTCCATCTCCTTGTTTCCTGGGATGAGAACAGGTGTTTAATAATTTACATAAATTATGCAAAATCGAAAGCATTTACAGTAACTAAACACTTAGCAACAGACAAGAATTGGGAGGTATGCTGCTGCTGATGTTCCGCGGTACAGTGGCGCCTGCTACCATTTCCACAGTTATGGGTCTGTCGCGCTTTCCATTATCCCCCTAATTTTTTTCTCATAGAGAATTATATTTCATTCCTAATTGGATTTTCTATTTTGCATCTGGTGAACCAACATCATCGGCCATGATCAGATTTTTAAGCAACAGCAACAAAAGTGTAGGTTTTAAAAGAAAAACAACTCAGTGCTATTCAAGGCGATCCATCAGGGCAGACTTGGTTGACTTTGACACAAAGTCACAAGTTAACTCTGTGGAAAGATATGGCATTCCCAAGATAAGACACTTTTGATGCTACATGACATCAGATATGTGTACTTAGTTTGGTAGAATTTATTGTGCTTCCACTTTTCCCCAGGGAGAAAAGAGAAATTTTAAGATAAGGAATGCCCTCTGTGCACTGCTAACTAAGCTACTCATCCAGATAGAAGCGTTGTGCTTTAAATAGCAGACTATATACTCTGAATGCCTATCTTTTGTAGCATCCAACCTACAATTGGGATATATTAGGATGTTTGGGGGAATCCTGAGATTTTCTTCAAAAGCACCCAAACCATTCCCTAAAAAAAGGAGAAAATTCTGAAACTGCTGAGTGAGGAACAAGCATTTTAGGGGGAATGGAATATTAACTAGTTTGGAGGGGAAAGAAACACAAGACTAGGGTGAAAAGGGAAATGAATGGTATAAAAGGGGCCAGAGAGCTGAAAACCAGAAACAAGATCACTCCAAACATTATGTTCCTTATACCACTAGTAGGATGTGTGGGCAACTTTATATAAGGCAGTCTTCTACCTAAATACATCTTCTGCTTGAAGAGCTTCCCAGTCTTAAACGCAAGATAAAGAACTCTAAGAAGGGACAAGAGTTTTAAAGCTGTTCACAAAACTTTAGAAGTTGGACAGCAGATCGAATGCACTGATCAAGCAGTTACCATCTTTCCCACTCTGATCTTGCATGTCCATTAACTCTTTGTATCAACTCTTTGTAAATTTGATCAACTCTTTGTAAATTTGCATGGATACATGTAAATCAGCACACACAAATGCTTATGCAACTGTTTCCTTTTTTTTTTTTGCTTCCTTTCCAGCCATACTTAAGTGGCTGTACTATTTAGGCCTGTTTCTAAGACCCAGTATCTACATTTATGGTATAGGCTTGACCTGTTGCACTTACAGGGCCTCAAACAATTACCTTCTCAACCTAGGAAGATTCACAGTGACAGTACTTGAGAGTTCATTATCAAGGGTCAGACTGAGGTTCAGTTGAATGTTTTGTTACCTCAGCAATTCTGTATGTACTGTTTATTAGATACGTTGGCAGAGGCTCAATAGGCCATGGGAGAGCCGGCCAGGTCTACATTCAATGGGATGTATAAAGGACATTTACTCTTCTCTAAACAAACTTGTTAAGGCCAGTGATAATACTGATACTGGAAGAAAGTTTCTTTGATTTTTTTTCTCTCTCTCCCCAATTGTAATAGAATGTGTATACAATGAGAGAAACAGATAATCTCAGCAGGTTCTAATGGCATTCTAATGGAGATTTTCTTGATTCCCTGATAGCTTGTGCTGACTTGGCAAAACCCTAACTGCAGGCCTTCCAGGCAAACTGTAGCCATTAGCTTTCTCTATGAAAGATATTTGTGCATGTATAATTCAATTTTCCCAACCAAGAACTTTAAAAGGGGCAGCTGAAAATGTCCTGTGAATACCAACAACCAAAAAAGAAATATTTAGCCGTGACTGATGACATTTGTTCCAAGCTCCTATTGTGGAGTCTTTCCCTCTATGCATGTGTATATGTGGGTATTTTTGTGTATAATAATAATAATAATAATAATAATAATAATAATAATCCACAATACTCATATGTAGATCTGAATATCTACTTAACTCAGGCTGTACATTATAGGACTACCTGCTTTGCTATTTTGAAGCAATTGGGACTGTTCTTCTGCTCTTAAAACAATATAAACTCATTTTTATGGGCCATGCCTCTGCAAGTTAACAGACTGTAAACATTTTGACTGGGTTCACAAACATGAGAAACTTGGAAAATATATGACACATTATAAACTATATATCCTAATGAAGAAGACTTGAGTTAAACTAGTTGAAATAACATTCCCTCTCATATTTTTCATTAGGTCAGGCAGTCGAATCAATAGAGACCTAGCTGTAAAAGTGTTTTTATTAAAGTGTTTTATTATATCTTCATTTCATTTTTGATATGTGTATTATATCAGAAAAAGAAAGAGTTATGGAGTGAATAATACTAATATAGAGAAATTTTGCTGTAGTCCATCTTATTGAATGATGTCAGTGAAATGGATCTAAAGAATCCATTGTATCTCAGTAGGACCATATAGTAGGTTATGGATCCTACGTTTTATCTACATGTAGGCAGTTAGGAGGTAATTTCAAGTTGGAAAGGGCCAGAAAGGAAAAGAATAATCCATTGTATACTTTGAAATTTTGGAAAAAGACCCTGGAGGAATGGTGCTATATCTATCTTCCAATTTTCTGAAAGTATCTTTCCCCTAGGATAGAGGCTTCTGTTTTTCTATCTAATTCTCAAGGAGCTTTAGAATTTCCTTTGGTATTTGGGCTTATTTTAATTTTATGAGGTGATGAAGGCTGCTGCTGTTGTTCTTTGCTTTTTTATTGTAATGCATTATGCATCTCTTCATGATGTATATAAATTTGTGTAGAGACTTAAAAAAAAAAGAACCCAATGTAGAAATGGGTTGGAACAAACTTTAGATTAAAACATGGAGAAACTGAGCAAAGTCCTGTTTGATATATTTGCCCATTCCCCTCTTTTTGAACTCAGTTCAAAACAGGTATTTTGGAACTTATAAATCTTTTTTCTCCTAATAATAATTCTAGCAGCTGAAAAACCTGTAAAACTTGCTTGTCTCTTCACCATTGATATAAATGTTAATGTATTTTTAAATTATTGCGTTGGAAATATTTTTATCATTTATCCTTATTATATTATTCGGTGGCATATATACAGTGGTGTGCTGGTAAATGTTTTACAACCAGCTCTCCTAAAGAACCCCATAAAAATATATTCCAGTGCCCCCATTGCCATCACTATGCTGTGCCACTAGTTGCCAAATAGCTGATTGGTGCACCAGCAGTCCTGGCTTAGCCCTGCTCTCAACCAGCTCACAAAAGAGAGCCAGTTTGGCCTAGTGGTTAAGGCGCTGGGCTAGAAACCAGGAGGCTGAGAGTTCTAGTCCCACCATAGGCATGAAAGCCAGCTGGGTGACCTTGGGCCAGTCACTCTCTCTCAGCCCTGGGAAGGAGCCAATAGGAAACTAGGAGACTGAGAGTTCTAGTCCCGCCTTAGCCATGAAAGCCGGCTGGGTGACTTTGGGCCAGTCACTCTCTCTCAGCCCAACTCACCTCACAGGGTTGTTGTTGTGGGGAAAAGAGGAGGAGGAAGGAGTATGAGGTATGTTCGCCGCCTTGAGTTATTTATAAAAATAATAAAGGCGGGATAGAAAAATAAATAAATAAATAAATAAAAGTCCAGAAAACCAGTCTGAGAATGAAAATTCTTTGCTATGATCATAGGACCTAACTGAATGCACATATCTTTTTATGTAGGCTTTGGCCAGAGCTTCACATTAACATGAAGGCTGAAAGCAAGGCCAGTGGTTGTGATCCATCCTGTTCTTCTCCCCATATAGGTTGTGTGAATGTGTGGAAACACTGGTGAACCCTGGAAATATATCATAATCCATCTTCCTTTGAGCTTTGAGTTATGATAAGGTATTGCTATGATGTAGTCTAGTAACAGAACTGGATGAGGCCACTGTAGATGATGTGGTGAAAGAAAATATTGTTCCTTTCTGAAAAGGAATCAGTTATTGACATACTGAGAAGAATATAAAGATAAAGGTAATAAAATGAAGCCATAGACAAAAATGGACTGAAAAGAACTCTACTAGGAGAACAATTGGATTACTTGGTCTATGCTTTGGATGACATAATGCCACACTGGTAAAGCATACAATAAATATTACGTACATATACTGTACGTGCATCCATAAAACAGAGCAGCATGGCAGAGCTTCTCTTTCCCATAATAATTTAGGTGTAACTATTATACTTTCTTCACTGATACTAAGTGGAACAGGAATGAAGAAACCACTGCTGCAATACAGTATGTATATCCTGTGTGGTATTTTTCAATTACATGGACCACCAGGAGACATCATGTGACTGGTTTCATCCTTATCTGACACAGGTAACATGATGGCATTTTATTTATTTATCTATCTATCAAATTTTGCCACCACCCATCTTCCCCTGAAAGAGGGACTCTGGGCAGTTTACAATAAAACTAAAAAATTAAAATACAATAAAACTACAATACATAAAATATAAATATACTGTAAATACAAATAGAAACTATAAATATAAAATAGAATCCAGATGGCAGTAAAAAGTTCTAAATCAGTTCACCAGCCATCCCCAAGAATGACTACTCCCCTTCCTGCCCCAAGTGAGATGGCAAAGCCAGGTCTTCAACTTTTTCCAGAAGGTCAGGAGAGAGGGGGCTTGCCTCACCTCTGGGGGAAGAATGTTCTGAAGTGCAGGAGCCACTGCAGAGAATGCCTGCTTCCTAGGCCCCACCAGATGGCATTCTCTTGTAGACGGGGTCCGCCAAATGCCCTCTGCATGACCGGGTGGGACAGGACGATGTAATGAGGATGAGACAGTCCCTCAGGTAACCTGGACTCATGCCATGTAGGGCTTTAAAGGTAATAAGCTCAGGAGTTCATGGCCACCATGGTGGCCATGGGCCTGATCATTCGGGACCCGACTTGAGACAGTGGTCTCACACCGGACTTAGTCTTCTTGTCGGAGCAGTGGCAATGTGCTCTGAGGGAAGAGTTACATCCTTCCCATTTGTCATGGTCAGATCATGCCCTGGTGGCCTTGAGATTCTCCTATGCTGCTCCCCTCCACAGGGAGGTGGGACCCATTCGATCGGTTCACCCCTGGTGACTGATGAACCCAATAGGGTGTCAGAGGGAGCTGGGAGTTATACCCGAGGACTTTCTGCACAGTCCAGTGGAGGCCCTGGCTGCTGCCTGGAATAGGGAGGTGGCTGGGGCCTTGGACAGGATCATGTCTGTGCGGCCTCTCTTATCCTATCAAACCTGATACTCTCCGTGGTTTACGGAGGAGCTAAGGGTTCTGAAGAGGATTAAGAGACATCTAAAGCACCGCTGGAGGAAGACAAAGACAAAACATGACCGAACACAAGTTAGAGCCGTGGTTAAGGCCTACCTTGTGGCGGTAAGAGAGGCGAAACGTCAGTATTCCTCTGCTCTTATTCAATCTGCAGAATGCTGCCCAGTGGCCCTGTTCAGGATCACCCAATCCCTTTTGGGGAAAGGGGATTTAGAAAACCATCTACAGGGCTGTGCTGAGGAGAGTTTGGGGCATCTGCAGGATAAAATTGCTCAGATTCACTCTAAGTTGGACTCTTAGCATGATACATTGTCTGTGGAGATGCCTGGGGAACGTACTTACCCAGTTATCTGGGAACAGTTTGATCCTGTTAGACCCGAGGAAGTGGATAGGATCCTCCAGACTGTAAATGCCATCACATGCCAATTAGATCCATGTCCCTCCTAGCTGGTACAGGCAGCTTGAGAGGTGATGTGTGGCTAGGTCCAGTCGATGGTAAATGCATCCTTGCGGGAGGGGGTATTCCTGGTGGCCTTCAAGGAGGCACTGGTGCACCCCCTCTTCAAGAAACCATTGATGGACCCTGTTGTATTGGACAAATTTCATCCAGTCTCCCACCTCCCCTTTATGGGGAAGGTGGTTGAGAAAGTGGTGGTGTTGCAGCTCCAGAGGATTCTAGATGAAACAGATTATCTAGACCCCTTTCACTCAGGTTTCAGGCCCGGATATGGAACAGAAACGGCATTGGTCGCACTTATGGATGATCTCTGGTGGGAGTGGGATGGGGGCAGTGAATCCATCCTGGCTCTCCTTGACCTCTCAGTGGCTTTCAATACCATTGACCATGGTATCCTTTTGGGGAGACTCAGGGAGTTGGGGGTGGGTGGCGTAGTTTTGCACAAGTTCACCTCCTTCCTCCAGGGCCAGTCCCAATTGGTGTTGATAGGGGAGGAGAGATCTGGCCCAAAGCTCCTCCTTTATGGGGTGCCGCAAGGTTCAGTTCTCTCTCCACTCCTTTTTAACATATACATGAAACCACTAGGCAAGATCATTCGTCTCCAGGGGATGAGGTATCATCTATATGCCGATGATACTCAGTTATATATCTCCATCCCGGGGGAAGTAAGTGATGCTGTGGCTGCCCTGTCCAGGTGCCTGGGGGCTGTGGGGGTCTAGATAGGGAACAACAGGCTTCAGCTGAACCCTGGTAAGATGGAGTGGCTGTGGGTTAATAGCCACTTGGTTTCCAGGAATTTGCCATCTTTAGTTCTGGATGGGGTCGCACTGCCCCATACAGACCCGGTGCGTAACTTGGGGGTCCTCTTGGACTCATGACTCCTACTCAAAGAGCAGGTGGCAGTCATGGCCAGAAGGGCCTTTGTGCAACTTCGTCTTGTGTGCCAGTTACATCCTTTCCTGGAGCGAGAGGCTCTTGCCAACCTAGAAATTTGAAAGCATGCAAATGCAAGTAGATAAATAGGTACCACTTCCATGGGATGGTAACAGCATTCCGTGCACGTCATGCTGGCCACATGACCGTGGAAGCATCTTTGGACAGCACTGGCTCTTTGAGCACCACCCCCTAGAGCAGGGCTTTCCAAAGTTTTCCTGCGGCGACCCACCAACCGCCGTTGGTGGGTCGCCGCGGGAAAACCCGGAAGTGCCGCCGTTGCAGCAGCGTGCAAAAACCCGGAAGCGCTGCTGTCGCTTTCAAGTTTTTGCACGGCGCCGTTGGTGTGTCGCCGTGGGAAAACCCGGAAGCGCTGATGATGATCAGCGCTTCCGGGTTGTGTGGCGACACACCAGACTGTGTGTGGCGACACACTTTTGTGTCGCGATACACAGTTTGGAAAGCTCTGCCCTAGAGTCATACACGACTGTGCAGGGGAAAACCTTTACCTTTACCTTTATTGAATTCTAAATTGTTTTATTGTGAACCACCCAGGGTCACACCTTGTGGGGGATATGGGCAGTGATATAAATGGGATGAATGAATGAATGAATGAATGAATGAATACATACATACATACATACATACATACATACATACCTTGAATTGGACCCAGAAGCAAACTGGTACCCAACGCAGCTCTCGTAGCAAAGGTGTTACATGTACTGAACTTGGGGCACCTAAAATTGCCCATGTGGCTGCATTCTGGACCAGCTGTAGCTTCCGGATACTCTTCAAGGGTAGCCCCATGTAGAGCGCATTGTAATAGTCTATATGGGAGATGACTAGGGCATGAGCGACTGCTCGAAGGGCTTCCCGATCCAGGAAAGGGTGTAACTGGCAAACAACACGAAGTTGAGCAAAGGCCCTCCTGGCCATGACTGCCACCTGCTCTTTGAGCAGGAGTCGTGAGTCCAGTAGAACACCCAGATTCTGCACCGGGTCTGTTTGGGGCAATGCAACCCCATCTAGAGCTAAAGATGGTAAATTCCCAGATACAGAGGAGCCATTAACCCACAGCCACTCTGTCTTACCAGGGTTCAGCTGAAGCCTGTTGTTCCCCTTCCAGACCCCCATAGCCTCCAGGCACCAAGACAGGGTGTTCACAGCATCACTTACTGTATATCACCTGGGATGGAGATGTATAATTGGGTATCATCAGCATACTGATGACATGATACGTCATACGTCAGCATACTGATGACATTATACATCATCCCGTGGTGACGGATGATCTCACCCAGTGGTTTCATGTAGATGTTGAAGAGGAGCAAAGAGTGTACTGAACCCTGCGGCACCCCACAAATGAGGGGCCATGGGTCAGATCTCTCACTCCCTATCAATACCGATTGGGACCGGCCATGGAGGAAGGAGGTAAACCAGCGCAAAACCACACTGCCCACCCCCAACTCCCTGAGTCGCCCCAAAAGGATACCTTGGTCAACGGTATCAAAAGCCGCTGAGAGGTCAAGAAGAGCAAGGATGGATGCACTGCCCCCATCCCGCTCTCGCCAGAGATCATCCATAAGTGCGACCAATGCCGTTTCCATCCCATATCCAGGCCTCAAACCTGACTGGATGGGGTCCAGATAATCTGTTTCATTCAGAATCCTCTGGAGCTGCAATGCCACCACTTTCTCAACCACCTTCCCTAAAAAGGGGAGGTGGGAGATTGGACAAAAATTGTCCAGTACAGTTGGGTCCAGCAATGGTTTCTTGAAGAGGGGGTGCACCAGTGCCTCCTTAAGGGCAGCCAGGAACACCCCCTCTCCCAAGGGTGTATTTTCCATGGCCTGGACCCAACCACATGTCACCTCCCGAGCTGCCTTCACCAGCCAGGAGGAACATGGAACTAATTGGCACATGATGGCATTTACAGTCCGGAGGATCCTGTCCACTTCCTCGGGCCCAACAGGATCAAACCGTTCCTAGATAACCGGGTAAGTATTCTCTGAGGTTCAAACCCTCTACCAGGAATTGAATTCATCGACCTTCACACTTTTGATGGCAATACACCAAACACTAGCTTTAGGAGCTAACAACTTTTGCAATCTAATCATCTGAAATCATCATTTTATTAAATGTATTTAATATTCACAATTTAATATCAGTTAGTTAATATAATTAGAAAACCACAAAAGCCAAGCATCATTCATCATTGGCGATCACTCGTAGCTGAGTAAGATTGTCTTCCAAAGGTAAAATTTTAACGGTGGATCCGTAAGTGGCTGTAAAGGCCAATTCTGGATCTGCACAACCTCCCACAGTGGGGGCATAGTTTTCCGGGTGGGAGACGGTCATGATGAGGGTTTGCCTGACGTGCCTTCCTTTTAGCTCTTTTCTCCCTTTCGCCCTGTACTCGTGCTTCTTCAAAGTCCATAGCACCATTAATAAAGGCTGACCTCCAATTGAAACGCTCATGAGTTAGGGCTTCCCAGTTCTCAATGCTGATATTACATTTTTTTAAATTAAAAACTGCAACAAGATTTCTTGTATCTAGTCAACTGGCAAGTCTGTAGGCAGTGTAAGAAGTATGCAGTATTAGCTCCATTTCACAGATGGAATGGTCAAGGCTAGAGTACAAAGATTTGGGTCATCTCTCCACTAGCATCTTTATAGCATCTTCTATAGTCATCCAACAATAGTTGTTATGATGAGCACAGGCTTTATATCATGTTAATGATGGCTGACTAATTCTATGAAGATACTGAAATGGCCTTGCTTAGATTTGTACAATGAAATTATGACTGAACTGACTTGAAATAAGGGTTTTCAGCATATAACTCACCCCGTGTATTTATTACAATTAACTTTATCATTGCAGGTAGAAGCCTTCTTTTCAAAAATCTTTCTTTTTGATGTCAAAGTATGCAGACTATTTTGAAAAAAAGACGAAAGAAGAAAAGCTTTGTAATGGGAAGCTGGGAGAGTTTAGGTTCCACACAAACAATGCCTTGCAAGACAAATTACAGTCTGGGCACAAGCAATGCACTCCATAAGATCAAAGGAGGAATGTGAACAAACACTGAAGTACATGGAATATGCTGCTTTTGAGGGGAAAAAAGTTTACATGTGAATATGTTTGTAAGCAGAAAAACTAACATGTAATTGCAGTAAAAAAGAAACCAACAGATTCAGTTGCTCCTATATTTTCAATAAGATATGACAACTATAGAATATTGTGAGTGCTTTGTCATTCATTTTTTTTAAAAAAATGCTGGATATATGGTGAAAAGGAATTATAGTAAATGACTGATCTAACACAGTACAAACCCGTTTTGTTTCAGTTGTGTTAATATTTTGCTTTGATTGCTTCTCTTTGCTCCTGTTGAAAGAAAAGTATAAACCCAACCCAGATTGAGTTGTCTTCTACTAACAAACAATTAAAAAAAACCTGACATAAACTTTGTCTGTTCCCAGAAATTGTTTCCCACCTGTGAACCGGAAAGTAAATTCCCAACCTGAGCAATTAAACCACTGAAGGATTTAGAAAAATGTCTACTCTGTTATATTTCAGTGCTACAGCCAACAAAGTTCATGTGAACTTTATGTAACAGTACATATTCTTCTACTTCTTTAATTCCCTCCCGGCAGAAATGTTTTCTATCAACTTTCATTTCAGTCAGAGCTACAAGGTGGAGAGCATGCTGGCTGGGGAATTCTGGGAGTTGAAGTCCGCACATCTTAAAGTTGCCAAGGTTAAGAAACACTGCTGTAGAGTGCCAAACTCTTTGCTTCAGTTGGCAAACTGCCCACAGGTTTGGGAGCACACTCAAAACGTTCTTGCATATAATTTTGGATACAATCAGGGATTACAATAAAGAAGAATGTAAACTTGAATGTTGCCTAGATTCCAGATAATGGCTCAAATCAATAGACTTATGACTAGGCAAGTTGCAGATGACAGAATCCTTGCCAAACTTTTGTTTTTGGCTGGCTAACCAGTATCTAGGGGTCTGGAAGATACAGTATAGGTATCACCAATAACTGGTCTTTTTCCAGCCCAAACCATCAAAAGCTAAAAAGGCTTTTGCAATTTACAGTATAATAGGCTGAAGCAAAATTGACTACTGGAGTATTTTCATTATCTAAGCTGTGCTTTTCTGAATCTTTTATCTTTCCCTGTCAGTTTTCGGTCGATATAAAAGCTTTCAAAACTAGATACACTTAAAAAAGAATCCCTATGGGGATATAGGCATACCACATTCATGTTATTCTATGACATACTGGCCAGATTAAGAGATTGGAATATTTGTGTCAGTTGTCACATCTGATATGAATTCATCAGATTTTGAACTTATTCAGCTATCAGCAAAGTCACTCTACCCTCCCCAATTATGCCCTAAATGACAGGCTTGTTGTAAGCATTGCTGAGATCACTTTATATGTTATAGTAACCCAAATAAATTTATATTGTCCTAAATTTAGTTTCAGCATTTCATGTTATAAAGAATCCAATCCAGAAGAGCTGATGAAAAACTCTGCTTAGGACCCTGCCAAACTATGACGGGCCATGCAATCACATTAATCTACCATTTCTTTTTACCATTGTTTAATGCATAAACTACAGTTAGAAGGGCTTACGCATTGCAATATGCCATACATGTAGAAATAATAAGAGCTAGATTCACACATGTTGCCACGTTGAGCACCTTCCAAATATGTGGACTTTGAATCCCAAAATTCTCCAGTTACTATGGCCATTTCTGAGAGTCCTGAGAATTGGTCTACACTTCTAATGGGTTCCTAATTTGGGGAGACTGTGCCATACCAAAATTGTATGTATTTACTAATGTAAACCACATTAGTGTGAGGGCCAGAAGGACCATGGTCAGATACAATCAATCTGAGGGCAGACAAGTATGTTACAATAACATTTAAAAGGTGTTAACTGCCCTCCTGAAGGAGAAGCAACCAGCTCTCAGTCTGTTAGGAAAACAGGTGGGAAAAAAAGCATAAGGTTTGAGCCTGGGGAATGGATGGATAGATGGACAGATGGACAGACAGACAGAAAGAACTTAAGACTTAAAATTTGCAGTTGCTGGTTTTCTGCTGTATGGCTTTTCTTGTATCTGTTCTTGAATCTCTGCCTGCTACTCTGAATTTGAGTAACAGTCTGGGGAAGCCTGATATTTATTGCTTAAAGTATACAGTCTCCTAGGAGGTAGTCTTGTGGTGACTTCATGGAAATATCAGTGTATTGTTCTGGGCAACAAAGCCTGTCATCGTTTTCCACTGAGGTGTCTGTCATCCTTCCAGTTTAGCCTACAGAAGTTGAATTTCCTGGTGGTCTCCCATGCAAGTATCACCTGATTCTGACCATACTTATCTTTTCAAGATCAGCCAAGATATGACTAGGTGCTGCCATCATGCTTAGGGAGTAGACAAATCTAGGTACATGAACCAATGGCCCAGTTCATTAGATGGCAGCTTCCTCTATTCTTTTACTACATTTCACTATTTGTGGCCTTTTGTACAAATAGAATTTTATAGCATTCGATTTAATGGAACATCCATAGACCTACTGGGTGATAAGGAGGAGTATCCTGTGGCACATTTATCAAGTTTACAGTGCATACCACACAAGGATTCAGGACAAACAGAAACCTGTCAATAAATCCACCAAATTTCATTGCCAACTGCATGACTAAAATCAGTATTTGCAGAATGGCAACCAAGGCAAATGTATAGATGATAAGGCTTCCAAAAGACATTTGATTACAGTGTCTGTAACCTTCTGAAGCAAAGTTAAAATTGTTGAAGCTTGGGATTTTTCTTTCCCTAAAGGTAAATTGCCAAGGAATGTTTACAATGACAGATAGATTTTCTCCAGGATGATCTGTCTCCAACCTGGTCCTTCAGGTCTTCCAACAGTGTAACCATTGCCATTGCAATTACTTCCAATGCTTGCTCTTCCTTCCTTCCTTCCTTCCTTCCTTCCTTCCTTCCTTCCTTCCTTCCTTCCTTCCTTCCTTCCTTCCCCAGCATGATAAACATCTCAGGACAGCTAGATCTTCACACATTGTGTCCAAACTATGATAATTTAAGCTTGGTGATTTGTTCCTTAAGTGAGAACTCTGATTTATTTGATTTATAGTCAATTATTTTTCTTGGCTATCCATGGTATTCTCAGGAATCTTCTCCAAGACCACAGTTCAAAAGCATCAATACTCTTTCTATATTGCTTCTTCAAAGTCCAGCTTTCATTCAGTTACAATACTAATATAAATAATAGTTTAATTTTTAGAATACACCTCCTCGTCTTTGCAACAAGATGACTCAGCAAGGGAGATGTATTAAATGTCATCTTTATTGTGGGCTGGTATCCTTGGGGAAGTGGTAAAAGTTCACTTGAAAAAGCCTAGTTAATATGCACTTGAAAAGGATGGTTCCCGAGAGCCAAGTTTCAGTTATCCCAAAAACTCTACTTGGCTGAATTCACCAAGAGGATGCCTATTTATCTAAAAACTTTTCAAGGCTCTTCTGCTTCTAGTTGCTTTGTATGAATTTGGCATCTATCAAACTGCCTTTATGGCAGCTTTTGTTTACTTATTTATTTGTACTAATGGCCAGCAATCTTTTTCAAATTCTCTGAATCAATGCCTAGCACCATATAGCCTGTATATAGTGGGAATCCTCTGGTTAAGTGTATGACAACCTCCTCCATCATATGTAGATAACTGTTCTTTCTAGTTCTGATGGAAATGTCTTCCTTTTGCTCTGATCGTTTGATATCTGACATAAAGTCAGGCATGTCATACTAAGGGCTCTACCTATTAACTATTCTTGTGATAAAGCACAGCCAAGCTTGGTAGTAAGATACCTCCTAATTCTGATTGTTTATTTAATTTATCTATTCCTGTAAAAGTGTATTTGCATGACATGCTAAACCAACTCTGGAACTGAAATTTAAATCACATGATGAGACACTTCATTGTTTCTTTTCCCTTTGCATCCTGATTTCCCACCTCTCAGCTTCTTCAGGGAGTGAAAAACAAAGGGTAAAAAAAAAAGATTCTGAGGCTAGAATTATTCCATTTTGCAACTATCCTAGCCTCCCATGTCTGTACTTGGAGCATGGAGTTAAGCAAACCTGAGACTGTTATTGGGTAAAACTGTGGCTAATACCTTGAACACAGCTGAGCCACAAACTGGGTCCAGAAAACATGGTACAGGTAGTCCTCAGTTAGTGATGATAATTGATACTGGCAACTCTGTCGCTAAGTGATGTGGTCATAAAGTGCAATGTCACATGAGTGCACTGACTTATCCTGGCAGTTCTGGCAGTCCCAGTCGCCATCGTTAGGCAAAACCTGTGTGGTCACAGCATCCCATGGCCATGTGATTGCCATTTGTGATCTTCTGCTGGCTTCCCCATTGACTTTGCTTGTCAGAAGTCAGCAGTGAAGGTTGAAAATGGTGATTATGTGACCGCAGGATGCTGAAATGTCATATTTGCAAGACGGTTGCCGAGTGAACAAATCGTGATCATGTGACTGTGGGGACGCTGCAATGGCAGCAAATACAAGGACCCATTGTAAGTACCCCTCGTTCAGTGCCATCATACATAACTTTGAATGATTGCTGAATGAGTGGACGTTAAACAAGGACTACCTGTATGTCTATTGATATCCTAGCTAGACCCAGTAGAAAAGTAGGTTAGGCTAAAGAACCAATGGAACAGGAAGTGGCTTGCTTCAAGCATTCAAAACAAATACATCTTTTTCTGCACATTTAAAATATAAATATATAAGGAGGAGGACACTAAGGACACGAAGCCCTTAAAAAAACATAAAACTGTAAGGATAAATTTATTTATTTATTTATTTAGTCATTTGTTCATTCTTTTTACCCCTCCTTACATCTTTGCACATACTTCTTATAAATAATTCAGTGAATATTAAATGCTGTCCTTGTCCCAAATCTTAGTGATGTTGTTGCCTGCAAAAGACTTGGAATGATCATAAGCATAGCTTCATATGCCCTCCTTGAACTATTCCAGCATTTTCTTTTTCCACAGAAAAGTTCCAAGTGCTTCATATTTGCATTTGCATACTTCCCTCCTTACACTTTTCTTAAATAGGAGCTCTCTGCCTTTGAAGGGGGCTTTTGCAGCCCAAATCAATCAATGAAGTTGTTCCTCATTTAGAGATACAGTTTGCTATGCCAGACCTGCTTGACCATGGTTTATGAATAAAAAACTAGCATAGATACACAGCAATGGTGTTTCAAATAGGTGAAGAGGACAGGCCCAAAGTTCAGTTTTCTTCTCTGACACTTAGTAAAGTGCTATCATGGTTGCTATGCTATGCTATGCTATGCTATGCTATGCTATGCTATGCTATGCTATGCTATGCTATGCTATGCTATGCTATACACTATACACTATACACTATACACTACTATACTATACTATACTATACTATACTATACTATACTATACTATACTATACTATACTATACTATACTATAATGTCAATCAGTGGTCAAATTAGCTCACCCCACCCCACCTAAGCATAAAGAGAGAAAATGAACCAAGGGTTGGAGTGGAAGATGTGTGGTTAATCAGGAAAGAGCTCAGTGGCTTTCGATACCATCGACCATGGTATCATGGTTTTCTCATTCTAAATATGGCTCACTGTAAAGGACTGTGCAGAAATGGCCACGTTTTGCCAGGCTAAAACAACTGTAGAAAGCAAACAGGCCAATCCTCCCAACCTATTGAGAACTTGGCAGTGAAACCTTCTGACCAGACCAGCCCCACATCACCTGCATCCATACTGGTATTTCCAGCCAGCTGGTTGGCCACCCCAATCTTTTGAAAGACCTCTGTAGCTGGCTAGTGTAACCATGTCCAGGCCTTTTGAAAGACATGACTATGTCAATCAGTGGTCAAATTAGCTCACCCCACCCCACCTAAGCATAAAGAGGGAAAATGAACCAAGGGTTGGAGTGGAAGATGTGTGGTTAATCAGGAAAGAGCTCAGTGGCTTTCGATACCATCGACCATGGTATCTTTTTGGGGTGGCTAAAGGGGGTTGGGGGTGGGCGGCGTAGTTTTGCGCTGGTTCACCTCCTTCCTCTGGGGCCACTCCCAGTTGGTGGTGATAGGAGAGGAGAGATCCAACCCGCAACCTTTCTTACGTGGAGTGCCGCAGGGTTCGGTCCTCTCTCCTCTCCTATTTAAAATCTACATGAAACTTCTGGGTGAGATCATCCGTCACCATGAGATGAGGTATCATCAATATGCTGATGATACTCAATTGTATATGTCCATCCCAGGTGAAGTAAGTGATGTGGTCACTGCCCTGTATCAGTGCTATCCGGGAAGTTATCATCTTTGGTTCTGGATGGGGTGGCACTGCCCCATTCGGAGCTGGTGCAGAACTTGGGGGTCCTCCTCGACTCACGTCTCCTGCTCGAAGAGCAGGCGGCAGTCGTGGCTAGGAGGGCCTTTGCACAGCTTCCGCTTGTTACGCCCATTCCTGGACTGCGATGCCCTCCAAACGGTCACTCATGCCCTTGTCATCTCCCACATAGACTATTGCAACGCACTCTACATGGGGCTACCATTGAAGAATATCCAGAAGCTACAGCTGGTACAGAATGCGGCTGCGTGAGCAATTTTAGGTGCATCAAGATCAGCACATATAACACCTCTGCTCCGCGAGCTGTATTAGCTGTATTGGGTGCCGGTTTGCTTCCGGGTCCAATTCAAGGTGTTGGTTATTACCTTTAAAGCCCTACATGGCATGGGGCCAGGGTGCCTGAGGGACCGTCTCATCCCGATTACATCTACCCGCCCCACCTGATCATTCAGCGAGGGCTTGCTACGGACCCCATCAATCAGGGAATTTCATCTAGTGAGGTCCAGGAGGCGGGCCTTCTCTGTAGTGGCGCCCGCCCTTTGGAATATCTTGCCCCCAGAGTTGAGGCAGGTTTCCTCCCTCCCGGCCTTTAGGAAAGATCTGAAAACCTGGTTCTGCCGCCTAGCGTGGGAGGGAAAAAGTAATAGTTCCTCCTGGGGGTGGTTAATACCATAATGTCCTCCCTATTTATTGAGATACTCGCCAGATTGGATTTTGTATTTATTTATGCCATGTTAATAATTTGTAATTTTATTGTAAACCACCCAGAGTCCCCTGTTGGGGGAGTTGGGCGGTCACATAAATTTAGATAATAAATAAATAAATAAATAAATAAATAAATAAATAAATAAATAAAATGATGAGGAAGCAGAAGGTGACATTGGAGCAATGTTAGCAGGTGCAAGATAGCTCAAACATCCAACTGCCAGGACAAAAGCCATGATAAGCAGCAACTGCTCTGCCTAAAAATCTGCTTAGATCTCACCTTGGAGATTGGTAACAACTTTCTCACAGTTTAAAGGCAGCTAGCTTCTCCATGTAGACTCCATGTCAACCAAGCTCAAGCTGCACCAAACCCCAAAATGGAAAATTAACTCTAGTGAGAGGCAAGAATAAAGGCCAACTTTAACCTTTGAAAACTTAAAGAGCCAGAAAGGGCTAAATAAGCCACAGCTCAAGGCCTTGGTTACCTGGTCAAGCCAGCTAGTGCTAACTAGAAGGATGAGGTTAAACCTATCCAGTCAATCCAGTATGAGCCATAACCCCTGACAATGAGAAAAAGGAGGCCAGAAATCTGAAACTTAAGAAAGTGCTGTAAAAAGTCATAATCCAGACATACTAAAGAATCCCACAGAACTGCCTACTGAAATAAAGGAGCTTTTCCCATCTCTTATTTTCTCTGATAAACTTTTTCCACTTCTAAAAACAACACTTGAAAGGCAAACTTTCCCCTGTGCTGCACCTGGCATATCTTTGTCTCTTCAGACTTTTGCTACTGCCTGACCAACATGGCTTTCTTAGCGAATGAAACACCTGTCTCCCCTTGCAACTTTTTCTTTAATGCCTAGAAGTAATTAGCTACAAATAATTGCTAGGTAAGAAAGGTTGTATTAACAAGAGTCACATTATTCATTACTCTGAATTCCTTATGGATGGGTTGTAATTTTTTTTCTGGTTATTGCTAGCTGCGCTTTGCAATCTATGTTTTTACCTCTTAGAAATAATTCTGGCAGGCACTTTCATTTGATAACGCAAGAATTTTAAATTCATTCCTGAAGCAGGCTCAAAGAGTGAGCTTTGTAATCCCCCCATAGCTGTACCTATTTAAGCAATGGAGGGAAGATAATATCAAGAGATTAGAAACTCTACAAATGTATGTTACAGTCACACAACCCTTCCCTTGTTAGGAACCAGGAAGTAGACAAGGCCTTGGTTGCTGAGCAAAGGCATGAAAGAAATTCTAATATTTTCCCATAAAATAAATAGTTTGAAGTGTAGCACATGATTATAAATCCTTTAAATGTTGGTAATTTCTCATAACAGCAGTAAGTGAATGGAAAATAATGGTCAGGTATAACAAACTAAGCAAATCTCATTTGTTTTAGCTGGGTGGCTGAGTAGTTATCCATGAAACTGGTTTTTCACATGGTCAATATTAATATCTGATTGGGGATGTATTGTTGTCCCAAGGCTGTAGGGAAAATAGAAGGTCTAATAAAAAGAATAGAAGAAAGATCACTTCTAATGTGATCTAATGCCTACCATTAGTGTACAGAGATGCTCTAGTCCTGCCCAAGTGATCCTAATCAATGCATAGTGATGGTAAAAAGATCTGGGTTCATCTACTGGCTTTATTTTATCCTTCGTTTAATCAGGGGTCCTAAACACATCATTCAGACCTTGAATAGAGTTGAAATTGGCTAGCACATCTGGGCTTTAAAACAGGATCATTAGATGAAGAGATACAGAAAACTCTCTTAGCTGCCATCTAGCAGTTATCCAGATTGTTGCAATCCAGATATGGCAGTCCTAGGTGAAATCTGGGAGCTCACATGCAGGCATTTGAATGCAGAATCCTTTTAATGCATGAAAATAAAAGGAAGGGGAAGGCCTTCCTTCCCCTTCCTTCCTAATTACACAGATCTGCTTTCTACATCTTATTTTTTATTTTTTATTTATTATTTATTATTATTTATTTTTATTATTTATTTATAAATTTTAACTGTATTTGTAAACCGCCCAGAGTCCCCTTTGGGAGAGATGGTGCGGTGATAGAAGTTGAAAAATAAAATAAATAAATAAATAAATGCCTAAACTTGCAATGGAGCCAGCACACTATCAGCATACGTTGAAAACATTTTTCTTTTAAATTTGCCAAATGTTTATTTTAAACAACTTGACTTGTGACTCATGGCATTTCACATATTTTTCATACAACCGATTCCCAGTTCTGCCTAAAGATCTTTGCTTGAGCATTTCAGTTCTTTATTATGGTTATTGATCAGAATACAACAAATTGTTTAAGTGTTTTTATAAACAAGATGGGAAATAAATTCAAGAATAAATAAGAATAAATAAAATCTTGTAATGTTGCTATCAGTGGATATTGACAGTACTAAGCTAGGTGGGCCATTGATCTAGATGGACCACTATTAGGCAATTTCACATGTTTCATCTTTACAAGTGGGAAAACAATAAGATACTTTCTTAAGTCAGAAGACCATAAAGAATGGGACAAGAATTTGTTTAATACAGATGCTTTCAGATCTGATGCAGTGAGGAACCTTTTCATATTATGCCTTGAGAGTTGAGCTGCTTAATCCCAGTTTTGTAATTTACAGATTGTTGAAAAACATCTTTCTTTCTACAATAGTACTTAGGGAGAATCTATTTCACTTCATCTCATAAACATTAATGATCTTGTTAAGCTGCCAAGCACATACTTCCATGGACTTCTTTGTAAGGAGTAGGATGGAAGACCCAGGCTATTCAGAGACACAGCAGTTCACAGCTTGGGTCCCAGTGTGCAATGCCAGCTAGGCTTACAGACAGGATGAATAGACTGGGATCTTAGTTTTACTATACACGTTTCTCTGCAAGCATGCCTTACAATAAGAGATTTTAGATGGATTCAATTACTTGCACTATATATCATGTTCCTTCTTGTTAAAACCCCAAGTAATAATAGACAAAAAAGTTTTACTCTCAAGAACAGTGTTCAGGGTGGCTCATATGTTTGTTGATGAAGAATAATCCTTAGTCTATGTGACCTTGTGCCTTAAGTGTTCTGTCTGCCTTTATTAGCTGTGAAGGCTAAACCAGTAATAATATTTTCATGAGATTAAGATTAATCCACCAGAAAGAGCCAGTAAGATTTTCCAATGCTGATCACTTAATGCAGTAAGGAACTAGTAAGGGTGAATATTCCGGGAGGACTGTTGATGAATCCTGAACCCATACCGTTGTCTTAAAGCAAGATTTAAATATTTAATCAGAATATTCAATTTTCTATAGGGCATTATTGGCAAGTTCCTCTTAATTTTGTTTTTAATCCATGATGTGGAAATAGATTAGTATTTATTTACTTAAGCTTCTATAACACTCCAATGAATCAACCAGACTTGGAGCAGCTCATGTCTTCTTAGATTAATTAAGTTAAAATAACACATTCATTGACAAAATAATTATGCTTCTTTCCTGCTAAAAGGTTGTATTTTTTTGAGAGTTTCAATTGCCTTTTTTGCTTAATAATGATAAGAATTTGTCATATGAAGTAATATGAGAAGAGTGTCAAAAACATAGAAATTGTGCAAAATCAGAACTACTATTTTTGTTGATCAATTATTGATTGACAAGGTTTAATTCAAAGACCAACATGAGTTCCCCGTTGGGGGAGATGGGCGGTTATATAAATTAATTAATTAAATAAATAAATAAATAAACATTCTGGAAATTTAGATTTCACAGGCTTGATTTTTATTATTTCTTACGGATTCACTCATTATACTAATTCATACACATAGTGTGCACACCTTAATAGTCAGCATAAGATAGTATATTAAGACAAAACCAAATAAATCAATTATGTGACTTATTAAGATGTGTAAATCCAGTCCCATATGAGTGATTCAAGGACTGGGTCATAGCTTGGGTTAAGCACTGAGTTTCCCTAAAGCAGGGGTGGGCAACGTCAGGCCCATGGGTCATATAAGGCCCATGGGGCTCCCGCCCGCAAACCCTGCCCCTTCCACACAATTGGCTCCTGCCCGCAAACCCCGCCCCCCAGTGCTTGTGATTGGCTCCCGCCCGCAAACTCCGGCCCCCGGTCCGCGGAAATCCCAGAAACCCCACCCCCCGGTCCCCGGTTATAAATATCCAAATGGCCCTTGGCAGAAAAAAGGTTCCCCACCCCTGCCCTAAAGTGTTGTGCAACAGGTGTCATGTATTTTAGATAGAAAATACAGATTAGTTCATGACAAGAACTTCCAACACTTTTCCCAAAAATATTGTACAAATTTACTTTCTAGATTCTAAGCTGTATGATATTTTTCTTACAGTCTGTGAATAACTCAAAATGGAAAGCTGTGATTTTATTGTTATCTTCAGTAGATTCTTAAAAAGAGTAAGGTTTCTTACATGGCATTCCAGAAAAGCAATGCAAAGGACCTGTAGGCACATGTTACATGCTTCTGTTGGCACCCTTCTTTAAACTAAACACACACACACACACACACACACAAACACCAAGACTGCACTGTAATTACAAAGGGCAGCCACACGAGCCCCAGAAAAGATGAATATTTTTAAAAAAGAATTGCCAATAGGTCTGACCGAAGCACCTCTACCCCTTCTGAAATCTTTCCCCCTTTGATTCCAGATGGCTGCACAATCGTTTCATATTGTTTGAGGTCAACAAGGGAAAAACTTTCTAAACATCTCTGGTGAACATTTATATTTTGCATTATTAATTTTTTATACTTCTTTTACAATTGTCATTACATTTCACTTTGTAATCTGTTATTTCCCCTGGCCTTTAGTGGCCTAATTCTGAAGGTCATTTCACAGGTTATATGAAATAGAAGATGCATATCACATTATTTATAACTAAGGAAGCCTCTGGCCAACCAACATTTTTTTAATTAGTGTGCACACAGTAATCAGGTTTTTACAATTCATATATTTAACACCCATTCAAACAGATGAATAAAAGAATCCAACATTATAGAGAATAATGTAGTTACCTGGAGGCAAATCTGTTATTTGCATAATACATAAAATTGCCTTGAATTTATTTTTTGACCCTATCTGTTACCCAGTTTCAACTTTAAATCCTAAATTTTTGCTTGACTTCCACCTATTCCCAATCTGATTATATATTTAATTTCCATGACCACTCTTTCCGTTTCAGAGACGGCTCTAAGCCTGAATCTAAATTAACATTTTAAAAGACTTTTGGATTAAAATCTTAAAATCTCAAACTAGTCTGTTGCTGCTAGTTTTGTGTCATACAAACTGAGTTTCCCTGTTTTACTGACAAAGCTAATGCCTTTGCTGTAATCTGTTTTTTAGAATTAAGAGCACTGAATCCACTATTTTGATTTTTTACGAACATCAATAGAATGGGGTTCAAAGCTTAGAAGATTATTAAAAAGTCTGACAGGATGATTCAAAATAATTGTGCCATTGTTTGACATGTGTACCTTTCTTAAACTGATCTATCCAGTGACTGATAGAATTTATGCCCTAGGAATGATGTGTGTGTGTGTGTGTGTGTGTGTATGATAAACAAAAGTATAGAATTAAGTGCCTTTAAGGAATACTAGCAAGAGTAACAAATGTTTACTTGATGAAACCTACTGCTATTTTGTTGTTGTTTATTCGTTCAGTCGCTTCCGACTCTTTGTGACTTCATGGACCAGCCCACGCCAGAGCTCCCTGTCGGCCGTCACCATCCCCAGCTCCCCCACGGTCAAGTCCGTCACCTCCAGAATATCATCCATCCATCTTGCCCTTGGTCGGCCCCTCTTCCTTTTGCCTTCCACTTTCCCTAGCATCAGCATCTTCTCAAGGGTATCCTGTCTTCTCATTATGTGGCCAAAGTACTTCAGTTTTGCCTTTAATATCATTACCTCAAGTGAGCAGTCTGGCTTTATTTCCTGGAGTATGGACTGGTTTGATCTTCTTGCAGTCCAAGGCACTCTCAGAATTTTCCTCCAACACCACAGTTCAAAAGCATCTATCTTCCTTCGCTCAGCGTTCCTTATGGTCCAGCTCTCACAGCCATAGGTTACTACAGGGAATACCATTGCTTTAACTATGCGGACCTTTGTTGTCAGTGTGATGTCTCTTCTCTTAACTATTTTATCGAGATTTGCCATTGCTCTCCTCCCAAGAAGTAGACGTCTTCTGATTTCCTGGCTGCAGTCAGCATCTGCAGTAATCTTTGCGCCTAGAAATACAAACTCTGTCACTGCCTCCACTTTTTCTCCCTCTATTTGCCAGTTATCAATCAAGCTGGTTGCCATAATCTTGGTTTTTTTGAGGTTTAACTGCAACCCAGCTTTTGCACTTTCTTCTTTCACCTTCGTCATAAGGCTCCTCAACTCCTCCTCGCTTTCAGCCATCAAAGTGGTATCATCTGCATATCTAAGATTGTTAATGTTTCTTCCAGAGATTTTAACTCCAGCCTTGGATTCCTCAAGCCCAGCACGTCACAGGTTGAATAGGTAGGGTGAGAGTATACAGCCCTGCCATACTCCTTTCCCAATCTTAAACCAGTCCGTTGTTCCGTGCTCTGTTCTTACCGTTGCTACTTGGTCGTTATACAGATTCCTCAGGAGGCAGACAAGATGACTTGGTATCCCCATACCACCAAGAACTTGCCACAATTTGTTATGATCCACACAGTCAAAGGCTTTAGAATAGTCAATAAAACAGAAATAGATGTTTTTCTGAAACTCCCTGGCTTTCTCCATTATCCAGCGGATATTGGCAATTTGGTCTCTAGTTCCTCTGCCTTTTCTAAACCCAGCTTGTACATCTGGCAATTCTCGCTCCATGAATTGCTGGAGTCTACCTTGCAAGATCTTGAGCATTACCTTACTGGCATGTGAAATAAGTGCCACTGTTCGATAGTTTGAACATTCTTTAGTGCTTCCCTTTTTTGGTATGGGGATATAAGTTGATTTTTTCCAATCTGATGGCCATTCTTGTGTTTTCCAAATTTGATGGCATATGGCATGCATCACCTTCACAGCATCATCTTGCAAGATTTTAAACAGTTCAGCTGGGATACCGTCGTCTCCTGCTTCCTTGTTATTAGCAATGCTTCTTAAGGCCCATTCAACCTCACTCTTCAGGATGTCTGGCTCAAACTCACTGACCACACCGTGAAAGCTATCTCCAATATTATTATCCTTCCTATACAGATCTTCCGTATATTCTTGCCACCTTTTCTTGTCAGCTCCAGGTCTTGTTTTTACCGACTGTATAGATGTCCGCCACCTTTGGCTGCAAAGGATGTAGTCAATCTGATTTTGGTGTCGACCATCTGGTGAAGTCCATGTATAAAGTCGTCTTTTAGGTTGTTGGAAGAGAGTGTTTGTTATTCACAGTGAGTTGTCTTGGCAAAATTCTATCAGCCTATGTCCTGCTTCATTTTGTTCTCCCAGACCATGCTTGCCTGTAATTCCAGGTGTCGTCTGACTACCCACCTTAGCATTCCAGTCTCCTGTAATGAAAATAACATCTCTTTTTGGTGTATTATCCAGTAGGTGCTGCAGATCCTCATAGAACTGATCTACTTCTGCTTCTTCAGCATCTGTGGTTGGGGCGTATATTTGGATCACTGTGATGTTAAATGGCTTACCCTGAATTCGAATTGAGATCATTCTATCGTTTTTTGGATTGTATCCAAGCACTGCTTTAGCCACTTTATTATTAATTATGAAGGCTACTCCATTTCTTCTGTGGTCCTCTTGTCCACAGTAGTAGATCTGGTGGTCATCTGATGTGAAGTGGCCCATTCCAGTCCATTTCAGTTCACTGACACCTAAAATGTCTATATTTAATCTTGACATCTCACCAATAACCACATCCAATTTGCCCTGGCTCATAGATCTTACATTCCAGGTCCCTATGGTGTGTTGATCTTTAGAACATCGGATTCGTCGTTCACCACCAGCACCGTCGGCCGCTAGCCGTCCTTTCGGCTTTGAGCTAGCTGCGTCATCACATCTGGGGCTAGTTGAACGTATCCTCTGTTCCTCCCCAGTAGCATTTTGACCATCTTCCGACCTGGGAGTGCCATCTTCCGATGGTATACCGACATATCTCTGGTTGTACTGATCCATTTAGTTTTCACGGCAAGAATACTGGGGTGGGTTGCCATTACCTTCCCCAGGGATCGTATTTAGTCTGACCTCTCTGCCACGACCTTCCCATCTTGGGTATCCCTTCACGGTTTAGCTCATGGTTTCATTGAAGTGCTCAAGCTCCAGCACCATGACAAGGTAACAATCTCCTTTGCTGGAGACTGCTATTTTAATATATATTTAATATAGAATATAATGTCTAATATAGATATCTAGGTGTCTAATCTTGTTGTTTATTCATTCAGTTGCTTCCGACTCTTGACTTCATGGACCAGCCGACGCCAGAGCTTCCTGTCGGCCATTGCCACCCCCAGCTCACCCACGGTCAAGTCCGTCACCTCCAGAATATCATCCATCCATCTTGCCCTTGGTTGGCCCCTCTTCCTTTTGCCTTCCACTTTCCCTAGCATCAGCATCTTCTCCAGGGTATCCTGTCTTCTCATTATGTGGCCAAGGTGTCTAATCTAGGCAACAATTATTACCTTTAAAAAAAATCCATCTGGGATATATAGAATGACGTTCCTTCATCCACTTAGACAATTTAACCTTTTCCCACGAGTCCTTTGCAATATCCAGTGTTGTGTCAGATTTCTCATATGAGATTATCAAATTGGGTTTCTCTACAAAGCAAAAGTGTTTTGGCAACTTGCATCCTTTACAAAGCAAAGGCTTCTCATGGTGACGTGAAGTGCAGGTGCAAGATAACAACGGTCACGTGTGTATTGTTATGACTAGTGCCCACACAAGCAATGGGACCTTCCCATGAGAACAATGTCTCCTGATTCCTTCCGTGGGAAGCCTGCTCCAGGGTGGGAGCAGAGGGGGGGAGGAAATCACGTGCTCGCTTAGATGCAGCACTGCCACCCAATGCTATGTGCTTTGGGCCTGGTGTGTGTCACACCTAACTTTCAGCCTATCAGAATGCTGGAAGAACTGCATATCTAACCATGCAAAATGGTGTTCTATGCTTCTTGACTTCTGTCTGGTCTTGTTAGTTATGTTTGTGTGTGTATCCTACTTCTGAGGGCTGAGCAGAGCAATTATGCCTGCCTTTGTGTGTAGGCTGTGGTGTGAGCGCTGGCCCTGGGATCAATACACGTATCTCTGCTTATAAGTTTGTTTTTGTTTTTCTTTTTACAATGCTGTACCATGTATATTGTTCTTTCCTTTTTGGGATGATGTACTGTATATACATTATTGCCTTATGCTACAAGTAAAATACTTTTAGCCCTAAAAGCTGCACTCTTGTCTGTTTATTCTCAAGCCTCGAGTTTTTCCCCTTTAAGCCAGCGTATATCCCATCATGTTGTTCTTGTTCTTGTTGTTTTAATTGAAAGTAAGAGCCAATTTCGTGTGAAGGTTAAGGCGCTAGGTTGGAAACTGGTAAACTGTGAGTTCTAGTCTTGCCTGAGGCACAAAGCCATCTAGGTGACCTTGGGCCAGTCACTCTCTCTCAGCCCTAGGAAGCAGGCAATGGCAAACCACTTCTGAAAAACCTTGCCAAGAGAACTGCAAGTACTAATCGAAGTAGTCACCAGGAGTCATCAATGACTTGAAGGCACCCCCCCCCCCAAAAAAAAAAGCTATAACCCTTGGTGTTTTCTAATTTCCTGAAACTATGTTCATGGTTAGCACTTAATAAATCCTTTTTCTTAATGCCAATAGTTCTTGGCCATATGGTGAACCAGTGTGAAGCCAACCATATGCCAAGAGATCAGATTTGTAAACCATCCATGCAGAATTTGCAACTGGCAGCATGCGAACAGAAACCTCTGTCCGGCAGTATTGAGGACTGGAGGTTTGTAATGGTGGTTTACTGTATGTGAAAAAAAAGTTTATATCAGAAGATTCATATGTATATATATATATAAAGAATAAAGAATTGATATATAATGAAGATATCAAAAAGGCTTTCTTTGATTACTATACCAGACTATATCAAAAACAGCAAATATCAAAAAATAAAATAGATGAATATAATGAAAAATGTAAACTAGAAAAATTAACAGAAGAAGATAAAGATTTTACAAATAATAACATTACAACACAAGAAATCAAAGATGCAATCAAAAGATTAAAAACAGGGAAAACACCAGGAAATGATGGTTTTATAGCCGAATATTACAAAAAATTTCAAGAACATCTAATTAATCCATTAAAAATTCTATTCAATTCAATACTACAAGGGGCAGATATACCAATATCATGGAGAGAAGCAAATATTGTACTAATACCAAAAGAAAACCAAGACTTAACAGAATGTAAGAATTATAGGCCAATTTCCTTACTAAACAATGATTACAAAATATTTGCCATCATTCTTGCTGAAAGGTTAAAAAAAAATATTACAGAAAATTATTAATCAGGATCAAAATGGTTTCTTACCAAACAGACAAATAAAAGAAAATATAAGACATGTGATCAATCTAATTGAATACGCAAACGTTCATAACGTAATAAACGTTATTATTTCTAGATGCGGAGAAAGCTTTCGATAACGTTAATTGGGAATTTATGTTTAAAGTACTAGAAAATAGAAACTTTGGGGAAAAAATTATAAAAGCAATAAGAGCAATATATAAGACTCAAAAAGCAAGAATAATGGTAAACGAAGAAGAAACCCAAGAATGTACAATAACAAAAGGCACAAGACAAGGCTGTCTCATTTCACCATTATTATTCATATTGGTTCTAGAAGTATTACTGGAAGAAATCAGGAAAGATCAAAATATAGAAGGGATCAAGGTAAAACAGGATAATCATAAACTAAAGGCCTTCGCAGATGATCTAGTAATAACAATACAAAACCCAAGAAATACAATAGAAAAATTAATTTTAAAATTACAAGAATATGGCAATTTATCAGGATTTAAAATTAATATACAGAAAACCAAAATGATAAATTTAAATATGACAAAAGAAGAAAAAAGTCAATTAGAACAAATAACAGGATTTCAAAATGTCAGAAAATTAAAATATTTAGGAATACAATTAACAGATAACAACTTAGATTTGTATAAAAATAACTATGAAAATTTATGGAAAGAAATTAAAAAAGATCTTGAAAAATGGGCAAATTTACAGTTATCATTACTGGGGAGAATTGCTACAATAAAAATGAATATACTACCAAGATTTTTGTATTTGTTCCAAACAATCCCGATTATGATTAAAAACCAAATTTTTATAAAATGGCAAAAAGAAATATCCAAATTTATATGGCAAAAGAAAAAACCTAGAATAAAATTAAAATATTTACAAGACACAAAAGATAGAGGGGGATTAGCAATGCCAGACCTTAAATTATATTATGAAACATGCGGCCTAATATGGATTAAAGATTGGATAAAACTAGAAAATGAAAAATTACTGAATTTAGAAGGACACGACAATAGATATGGTTGGCACGGTTACATGTGGTATAATAAAAGCAAAATACATAAGGCATTTAATAACCACATAATAAGAAAATCCTTGCTAAATATTTGGAACAAATACAAAAAAACACTATTACCAAATCTTCCACTATGGGTGTCAACCCAAGAGGCATGTACCAGATTAGGGAGTCAAAATAAAAAAGAATATATAAGATATAAAAATTGTTAAAATTTGAAGGAAATACTCAGAAACTTAAAACAAGGGAAGAACTAGAAAATGAAAATATAATATGTCATTGGTTTACGTATTTCCAATTAAAAGAGCAATATAAAATAGATGAAAAAAATTATCAATTTACAAAAATAGAAAATAATTGGGATAATATATTAGAAAAAGAGGAAGAACATTTAATTTCTAAAATATATAAAACATTACTGGAAATGAAAACCAAGGACATAAAAATTAAAAAATACATGAAATAATGGGAGGAAAATTTAGGAATTGAAATTACATATGAAGATTGGCAAGAAATCTGGGTCAAAAATATAAAATTTACTTTAAGTAATGATTTAAGAGAAAACATGTATAAAATGATTTTTAGATGGTACATGTCTCCTGAGGTGTTATTTAAATCAAAAATGAGTAACTCTATTTTATGTTGGAAATGCAAAAACAAAAGGGGTTCTTTCTACCATGTATGGTGGCTATGTGAAAAAGCAAAAAAATATTGGGTCAAAATACATAAATATGTATGTAAAATATTCGACAAAGAAATAAGAATGAGACCAGAATTATATTTATTGGGTAAAATTGAAGACAATATAAATAAAAAACAAAAGGTTTTATTTCAGTATCTAAGTACAGCTGCAAGGATAAAATACGCCCAATACTGGAAACAAGAAAATATTCCAACAAAAGAAGAATGGATTATAAAAGTAATGGATTTAATGCAAACAGACAAATTAACAAATTTAATAAAAGGAAAAGAAATGGGGAAGTACAATGAAACATGGGACCCCTTCATAAAATATATTCAAAAAGAATATAACATTAAATAGAGAACAAATAATAATAATAATAATAATAATAATAATAATAATAATGTACAAATAAAGAAGGGGCGAAGGGAAAAAAAAGAGGTATAAGAAGAGAAAAATGTAAATCAAGTATTTACAAGAATTTTTTTTTTGTTAAGAAAACTGGAAGAATTTTAATGGAGTGTATGTATGTATTATGTATTATAAAACAAAGATTTAAACTTAAGATTGAATTTGATACAAATATATAAATAAATAAATAATATAATGTAAGGAAAGGGAGAAAAAGAATGATAAATATATATAAAGTAAGAAGAAAAAGAAAGGATTAGGTTAGAAAGAAAAAGAGGATAGAAAGGGTGAAAAGGGAAAGAAAGATAGGAAAAGAAGATAGAGCAGAAGAGAAGAGAGAGAAGAGGTTAGAGAGAGAAAGAGGGAGTATGAGAGAAGATATTAGAGAGAATGAGAAGGTGAAATAAAAATAAAAGAAGAAGAAGAAGAAGAAGAAGAAGAAGAAGAAGAAGAAGAAGAAGAAGAAGAAGAAGAAGAAGAAGAAGAAGAAGAAGAAAGGAATGGATGAAAGGATAAAAGGAAGAATAAAAATGGAAGATAAAGGAAAGGAAAAGAGAGAGACGGGAGGGTTAGAAAGAGTGAGTAAGGTAAGTGAGAGAAGAGATTAGAGAGAGAGAGAGAGAGGGTTAAAAAAGAAGAAGGGAATGGATGAAAGAGAAAAGGAGTTAAAGGAAGAATCAAAAGGAAAGGAAAGGGAAAGGAATAGATAGAGAGAGAATAGGTTAGAAGAGATTGAAAGATAAAGGAGAGAAAAGATTAGAGACAAAAAAAGAAGGATACATTGTATTAAATATAATAAAAATAATTATATAAAATCAAATGTAAATATATATACATAAATGTAACCATTGTTATGTGTTATATATGATCATTGTTATGTGTTATATGTTTTGTTTATGTTTTATGTTGAATGTAATAATAAAAAATTATATCTGCAAAAAAAAAAAAAGAAGATTCATATGTTGAGGAAGATGTTAGAAATGGATAAGGACTGAATAAAATTAATACTTTGTGGATATGACGATGTTAATGCAAATGCAAATAATGGACCAAATCAAAACCAAAGCACAAGCAAATCAAGAATCAAGAGAGTTATCTAGGGAATAAGGCAGTATTTGTACAACATTATTAGTGTTGTACAAAAAAAATTCTTATGACTTTTTTCTTACCCATTTTCCTTTAGGAGGAAAAGAAAGAAAAGGAAAAGAGAAGATAGTAAAATAAAATTTGGAAGCACACATACATATTTGAATACATTCATCCTAAATTGAAGGTTTTTCTTTTTTCTTTCTTTCTTTCTTTCTTTCTTTCTTTATTTATTTATTTATTTATCGTATTTATACCCCGCCTATCCCCTCCCTAACGGAGGGCTCTAGGCGGCTTACATACATTGCATTTCATATATTTATACATTCATATATTAACATTTTACCGCACGCTAAGGAAAGGGGTAAGAGAACCGACTCTTTTCCGTGGGTATTGGACTACATGTCCCAGAATACCTTGCTTCAGAGTCGGCTGCTGAAATCCTGGATGTTGCTGTTCGGGATCCATCGTCTCCGCCGCCATTCACGAGATCTTCTTTGTTCCGGTGGGCGACCCCCGACAGGATGCCAGCAATTTCTCCCACTTAAGGTGGTACCCATTTATCTACTTGCATTAGCTTTCAAACTGTTGGGTTGACAGGAGCTAGGACAAGTGATGAGAGCTCACCTCGTCACGCGGGGAATCGAACTGCCGACCTTCTGATCGGCAGTCTTACAGCTTCAGCGGTTTAACCCGCTGAGCCACCGCGTCCCTTTTATAAAGTTTTATTAAAGTTTTAAATATACAAAGTTAAAAGTTGAAAATGAAACAGAAATAGAAATACAAATTAAACATAAAATAAAATAAAAGTGTAGTAAAGTAAAAGAAAGAAAGAAAAAAACAAACATAGAAATTAGATAACTTCCGATCTATCTATGGTCATAAAAGTAAAATAGATAGTTTGTTCTTACATGCTGGCTATTCATATAACATTCATATATATTTCTTGTCTAATATATACTATTTATATATATTCTAATCGTCAAAACCCCATGCAAGCTTTACTCCTCCTGCTTTTTGCAAATAGTCCATCAAAGGCTTCCACTCTTTAAGAAAGTAATGGTTTGAGTTTTCTTTTAATAAGCAAGTCAGTTTGTCATTTTCTGCCATCTCTAATAATTTCAACATCCATTCCTGTATCGTTGGTACACTTTGGTTTTTCCAATTTTGTGCATATAAAAGTCTTGCTGCTGTAATCATGTATTGTATTATTGTAAAGACATGTTTTTCTATTTGTACATCCCAAATTCCAAGTAAAAAAAATTCTGGTTTAAATGGTATTCGTATCTGTAGTATATTTTGCATCAATGAATGTATCTCAGTCCAAAATTCTTTTGCAATTTTACATGTCCACCACATATGATAAAAAGACCCTTCTTGTTTTTTACATTTCCAACATAAGTTGGAAATATTCCTGTACATTTTTGAAAGTTTTTGTGGGGTCAAATACCATCGGTACATCATCTTATAAAAGTTTTCTTTTAAGTTGTAACATAATGTATATTTTAATGCTTTAGTCCACATGTCTTCCCATTGTTGAAGTTGTATATTGTGGCCGATATTTTTTGCCCATTGAATCATACAGTCTTTAACTTGTTCCTCCACCATTTCTCCTTTTAACAATAATTTATACATTTTAGCAATTAAATGTTCATCAGTTTCACATAATTGTATTTCAAATTCTGATTTAGTTTGTTCAAATTCCAATTTTTTTTAAATTTCTCTATAAGTTGCATATAGGAGAGCCATTGAAAAGTGTATCCTTCTTGAGCAAGTTCTTCTTTTGATTTTATTACATAATGTCCTTGTTCTTTTTTTAAAAGATCCTTATATGTCAACCACTTATCTTTATTTCTTACTTCTGTTCTGTAAAAGGCTTCTTGCGTGGAAATCCATAAAAGTCTCTTATAACATAAAGTTGGTTTATATTTATTCCAAATTCTCAACAGAGATCTTCTAATATAATGATTTTTAAAGTCCACATTAACTGTAGCCTTATCATACCACAAATATCCATGCCATCCAAATCTTAATTCATGTCCTTCCAGATTTAATAATTTTTCATTTTTCAAAACAATCCATTCCTTAAGCCATACCAAACCACAAGCTGCATGATACGATTTCAAATTCGGGAGTCCTAGACCACCTCTTTCTTTTGAATCTTGCAAGACTTTATATTTTATTCTTTGTTTTTTCCCTTGCCAAATGAACTTAGAAATATCTTTCTGCCACTGTTTAAATGGTTCCTCTGATGTCAATATAGGTATTGTTTGAAAAAGATATAAAATTCGTGGTAGTATATTCATTTTAATCGCTGATATTCTACCCAATAGTGATAATTGCAGCTTTCCCCATCAATCTAAATCTTTTTAATGTCTGTCCAAAGTGGGGTATAATTATTTTGAAATAGTTTGACATTCTTCGATGTTAAATAAACTCCCAAATATTTTATTTTTTTCTCCATGGAGTATCCTGTCATTTCTCTCAGTTTCTCTTGTTGGTGGTAATTCATATTCTTGGTCAAGACTTTTGTTTTCTGTAAATTAATTTTAAACCCTGCTAACGACCCAAAGTCTTTCAATTTCTGCATCAATAACTCAATTCCATCCAGTGGATTCTCTAAGGTAATGACTAGATCGTCAGCAAAGGCTCTCAACTTATAAACTATAATACCATCATCTTGTCTAATATCTCTAAGTAAAACTTCTAAAACCAGTATGAACAAGAGTGGAGATAGAGGACAGCCTTGTCTTGTACCTTTTTGTATTTCACAAGGTTTACTAAATTCTCCATTAACAATTATTTTTGCAAATTGGGGTGTATATATTGATTTAATCCACTTAATAAAATTCCCACCAAAATTCATAATCTCCAATACTTTAAACATGAAAGACCAATTTAAATTATCAAATGCTTTTTCGGCATCTATAAATATCAAAGCGGCTTGTTTTTCATTATGTTGCTCGAAATACTCCAGGACATCCAAAACATTTCTAATATTATCTCTAATTTGTCTTTTAGGTAAAAAACCTGCTTGATCTTGATATATAAAATTTCCAAGAATATTTTTTAATCTTTCCGCCAATACTGTTGTAAATATCTTGTAGTCGTTGTTCAATAATGATATTGGTCTATAATTCTTTGTTGAATTCAAATTTAGCTGTTCCTTCAGAATCAAAGTGATATGGGTCTCTTTCCATGTTTGTGGCATAATTCCTGTTTCCAAAATCGAGTTCATAGTTTTTTGAAGAGGAATGCATAGTTCATCTTCGAAGTATTTGTAGTAAGCTGCTGATAGACCATCCGGACCTGGCGCTTTTCCACAATTAATTTTCTTAAAAGCCATTGTCATTTCTTCTTTTGTTATAGGATTATTAAGTATTGTTCCTTGTTCATCATTTAAAGCAGTTAGTCTTTGCTTACTCATATATTCATCAATTTCAACTAGTTGAACATCCTGTTTTTTGTACAATGCTGTGTAATAAGAATGAAATGCTTCTTGTATCTCCACATTATTCACTAAATTTTTCCCTTTATGTTGTATATTAGAAATTATATTTTTTTGTCTTTGTTTCCTTAACTTATAGGCTAACCATCTTCCTGGTTTGTTTGCAAATTCAAAATATTTCTGTTTTGTAAATTTCATTTGAGTTTCTATTTCCTGTACCAAAATCATCGATATTTGTTTTTGTAAAAATTTAATTTGAGTTATCAATGTATTGTCCATCGGTTTATCCCTCAAACATTTCTCTTTATTTTTAATTTCGTCCAAAATCAATTGAATTTTTTCTCGCTACTTTTTCCTCATTTGAGCATTATATTGAATGAAGTAACCTCTCATATAGGCTTTACTTGCATCCAAAACTATTTGGGTATTAGTGTCCTTATTTAAGTTCAATAAAAAGTATTATCTTAGTCTTTTCTTACATATGTCAACAACATCTTCTTTCTGGAAAATTGACTCATTTAACCTCCATCGGAATATATTCCTTTTCCCTTTAGTAGTTAGTAAAACAGGATTATGATCTGATAAAGTTTTAGGTAATATTTCAACCTTATTAACATCCATCATTAACGTTTTGGAAATCAAAAACTTATCTATTCTAGAAAATGATTTGTATCTCTCTGAGTAATATGTATATTCTTTAGAGTTCCCATTCATAAGTCTCCAAATATCTTGTAAATCCAGTATGTCTTTTAAATAAAAACGATTTGGGGTAGTTTTCCCTGAGTAGGTTTTACACTTTTTTGTGAATATCTATCTTCCATTGGGAGAATCAGCCCATTCCAATCACCCATAAAGCACCAATTCTCATATGATAAATCCAAAAGTTTGTCCATTAAGTTCTTATAGAATAGTCCTTTATCAAAATTTGGAGCATAGAGCCCAACCATCAATGTTTTAGTCCCTTGTATATTTACTTCCACTGCAATATATCTTCCTTCATCATCAGTCAATATTAACTTTGGATTCAATTTTTGTTGTATATACAAAAATACCCCTTTAGTTTTTTTAATCCAGCTGAAATAAATTCTTCTCCTAATTGTTTTTGAATCAAATATTTAATGTCTTTTTTTACAAATATGAGTCTCTTGTAGACAAATTATATCCAATCTCATTTTTTTCAAAAAATGAAAATTTTTCTTTCTCTTTTGGGGAGAATTCGCCCCATTTATATTCCACGTTAAATATTTAAAGTCCATGTTATTTGGGTATTTAAAAGTTCTTTTTTAAGTCCACTCCAGAAGCTCCCATCTCCGATAAATCTTCACTCTTTTCCTTGTCTTTAAATGTCTCTCTCTTTTCTTCCAGAACTTTGGATGCATCACTAATTTCTGTCATATATTTCTCTAAAAAAGCTTTTGCTTTCAAGATGGAAGTTATTTTAAATCTTTGCTCTTTGAAGGTAAAAGATACTCCCTCTATTCTTTCCCATCTAAATGGTATATTATTTTGCTTTAATTTGTCTGTAAGGAAGGAGTATTCTTTTCTTTTTCTTAATATTCTTAACGGGACTTCTTTTAAGACAATTATATCCTTTTCTGCTATATTTAATCTGGTGCCATAATGTTGAAGGTTTTTCAAAGCTTTTTCTTGTGCTAATTTTTCAACTGAAGAAAATTTTTCATGTTCCAATTTTTTTAATAAGAATTTTATTACGTTTCAAGCAAAGATAAAAGCTACAGAAAAAAAACTACAAATAAAAAAAGAGAAAAAACTAAAAAAAAGTGTAGAAACACAAGAGAAAAATTTTCAAAATTACAAAAAGGGGTGACTTCTGACTTTCAACAGCAAGGATATACAAAAATTTTCCATAATCAATCCCTTACTCTATATTAAATGAAAATCACATTATTTCTATAAATCATTCCATTGACACATTATAAAAATCACTAAATACAGTTACTCCCTCCCCTTATATTAAAATAATCTGTCTGTCTGTCTGTCTGTCTGTCTGTCTGTCTATCTATCTATCTATCTATCTATCTATCTATCTATCTATCTATCTATCTATCTTAATCAACTTCCCCCTCCAAATATAACATTTATTTAATTATTTCCTTCCTGCTACTGTTCTATACATTCCTGTCTACTATAATAAAGATCAAACTAAAAAACATATAAATTGTCTGCTATTGTACTTGATAATACAACAATTTTACTTACCTTAATCATATTAAACCCAAAACCATCCAGGTAGACATTTATTATTATTTTTATTATACCTTAATCATTTTAATCCAAATCGTTAAAGATAAATGAAATCAGCGAAACCCTAGAAGCAATCCAGATAAATATTCTTAAACCCTTATCCCACTTCAAAATAAACCAGAGCATTTACATATCCCCATAATGCGCCCAGAGCTTTTCTCTTAAAAAAAACTGAACAGCCCAACTGCCCCCCTCAAAAACTCTTACTTCTCTTCAGGAGACCTCCCATAGATAATAACCCTTTCTTTTCCATGGCGTTCCATCAGAAGATCAATTTCACTTGTGGCTTGCAACTCGCTCTCTCCCTTAAATTTCTCCAACTCAATTATCCAATCTTCATCCAGCATTTCAACAAAAGTCCTCATCTCACTCTTAGAAAATACATTTCTGTCACTGTTAAATTCCTCAGTTTCATACACGACATCCCCAACCAGGTGACACATTTTAGACCTCATATTTTCCACAATGTCCTGAATGCCTTGCATAAAAACTTGGTAGGAATTGGAAAGAATTTGTTTAAAAGCTTGGTGGAAGCCAGAGAAAGTCTGTTTAAAATCCTCCATGTCTCGAGCAGTAGATTATGGCGCCCCCTAGGAGCTTAACCAGCGAAAGTCGAAGATATGAAAGAATTCCGGAATGTGTTTACATAAGCAAAAGTGAGATATGCAGACAGTTCCCCAGGGAAAGTAGAAGCAGAAAACTGAAAGTTAAAAACAGCTGATTCAACATGTAGGAAAATGCTAATATCTTCAAATTTAGTACAAGAATAATAACAGGGAGACAATTATTTACTCTCAATCCTCCTTAATATTTGGAGGGAAAACAAAGTCCAAAACTTAAAAATTAATTTTAAAAAATGATCCCAAAAATAACAATAAGCACCTAGAGTGCCCGCTTCTCCTTACTGTAGAAAGACTCTCTTCGGGTACGTGTACTTAAAACAAATATAAATTGGGTGGTTTAGAAATGGGGTGGCCGGTCTTAGTGTCCCTTTAAGGCTACAGTGCAGCTTGGAAATGATGATGTCCCAGCCCCCGGCTAGCTCTTACCAGTCGAACGTGAACGCTGTTTGTGATCTTCTGGATGCAAGCAGCCGTCTGGAGGAAAGATGGGGTGATTCCATGTGTTTTCCTTTTTCTGGAAAAACACTCCTGGGCTTCAGGAAAAACCTGCCTGAGCCTGAAAAAAACTGCCACGTTGTCAGTTCCCACCGGAAGTCCAAAATTTTTCATGTTTCTAAATAGCAATCATCCAATGAAAGATGCACTTTAGTTTTCAAATTTTTGAATGCTATGATGTAGTATAACTTGTTGCAGCATGTATTTCCTTCTTGGACAATACAATTCATCAGCACCTATCTGTTGTCTATTTTTACCTGCCTTATTCCATAGGTAACTCTTTACCCACCATGGAGTTGATCAGAGAGATGAGAGTCCAGGCAGATAAGGACATCTCTCCCTGTTTCTCCTGCCACCTTTCCTAGCCTTGGCAGCAGATGGCCAGGACTGGGAGGATTTGCAGGAAAAGCAGGAAGTCAACCCATTACAGCTGGTCTGCCAGCCCCCAAAACAGCTGACAGGCACCGTGGGGTTAGCAGTGGGAAGCAGAAAAGATCCTGCTTTGCTACAGAATCAGCCAGTACCTGTTAGATGTTTTATGTGTTACTCTAGAAGGCTCTTCTCCTAGCCCCAACCTCACCCATGTTACGGCAACAATTGGAAGTTGTTTTTCCCATTGGCAGGTGACACTTGGTGGGATGGGAAACAAAGCCAAGAGAATCCACCAAAAACTTCCCTTAACTCACCCTGCATTAAAGCTGTAATGATAGCATTACTGGCTTGTTACTGAAGTAGAACAGAGCTTACAGCAGAGCTTTCCAAACTGTGTGTCGCGACACAAAAGTGTGTCGCCACACACAGTCTGGTGTGTCGCCACACAACCCAGAAGCGCTGATCATCATCAGCGCTTCCGGGTTTTCCCGCGGCGACACACCAACGGCAGCACGTAAAAACCCGAAAGCGGCAGCAGCGATTCCAGGTTTTTGCGCGCTGCCTCAACGGCAGCACTTCCGGGTTTTCCCGCGGCAACACACCAACGGCAGTTGGTGTGTCGCTGCAGGAAAACTTTGGAAAGCCCTGGCTTACAGTGAGTGCAATAAATATTATGCTGACAAACTTTTCTGCTAACTTAAGTTGTGTGCATGGCTCTTGAGCTGTACTCACTATCTGTTTAGAGTAAGATTTCAAGCAGCCCATAGTAAGACTGTTTACTTCTGTAAATTGATGTTCAGCTATTTTCCACTGTGATCTTGGATTCTTGTTAAAATTTCTGTTGCCTCCTCCTGGGATGAAAGGATTGGGAGGAAGGAGCTAAAACAGAAGGAGGACATTTCTCCTTACAGTAAGTGCCTCATAGAATTTTAGAACAAATATATAATAAATGTAACCATGTAGTGGTAAATATCAATAAATATTAATGCTAAATATCCACATGCAAATGATGTTGTATGTTTCTTACTCTCTCTCTCTCTCTCTCTGGGCCCGTGCATATGCATGTATTCACCACTATATGCTATATTCAGATGAAATACAGGAAATGTAATGCTGGAAATAGGACCAAGAATGTGTCATAGCTTAATCTGATGATACATATTCTAGTTCAAAGTGCCCAACTGAGATTACTTTTCTGGGACTTTTCCAGAGCCAGACAAGCTCGAACTGATCTCCTAATACACAGAACAAAAGGGACAGATCATATCTCTGTCTAGTAACTCTGTCTAACAATCCTGAATGTGCAACCAAAGCTCAGCAATAAATGTTCAGGACCACATACAATGGGAAACCACCCACGTGTGCGGTGACATTTATTATACATGGGAGAATAGGCAACCCTTACTTGAACCCCGCTGAATGGTAACAAAGATTATGTACAATAATATCAGTTAAGGTTCTCTGGTATCAGTCCACAGAGAGAGAAAACCAAAGCTCGAAAAACACCTCTTCAATACAAACCTGGCCACACTGCGGTTCACATCCTCTTACCCATTCCTGTCGTGTGTCTTCCAGCAAGCCATATCCAAAAGTTCTGAAGCAGCCTGACTCTTATTGCATTAGGAATAGACGCTGGTGTATGTGAAATAGGTATGTGTGCAATTTTTAAAAACTGTGTTTGAACTTCAAGCTGAATCTAAGTGTCATTGCAAGCAGCACAATTTCACTGGCTCATTGTCTCTTTGTTGCACAGTTCGACTTGGCTGGGCTGGCTGCCTTTGGCCCGGCAGGTCTCACCTTTTAACTCTCTTGGATTCAACAGAAAGGTCGCAATGCACAGGGCCTTCTCCTTATTTCTTCACGACAGCATATGAGCTGTAAGCAGGGTGTCAGAGACAGGGCTGACAAATACATTAACCACTACATCACACTTCTAGCATTAACAGCTCTGAATTGCACGGCATAGATATTGTCACACCCTGTGCAAGCAGCTTTCAGACAAAAGCCACATTCAGAGAGAAGAGGGAACTCCGTGATCTAGGAAGTTAATCATCATCCTACAAGTGGGGTGATCTCTCACCAGTCTGGTATGTTTACAAGACCAAACCATTTTAAACAATTGATAGGCAAACGCCACATTACTCCCAGGTGTGTGACTATATAGAGAAATGCTTACTGAGTCATCTGAACCTGGAGCGGCATTTTAGGGCTATGGCAAATGTTATTTGAAACTCATGACAAGTTTTAGTTCCAAAGTCTACCTGCTGCAAACCAAAAATTGTAGCCATGGTGGCTGCTCTGGGTTTGTGAAGGTGAAGGGATAAAAAAGTGGTGTGCACTTCCTCATTAAAGTAAATTAAATTTAAAATGCCTTAGCTTGTTGTGTGAGCACATTTCTGGCTTCATATCTTGTGTTATACCATGGCTTATTGCAATCTTGGTTTGTTGAGCAAACCACATTGGCTGGCAGAGATGTAATGCTAAGGCAGAGCTTTCCAAACTTTTCATGTTGGTGACACATTTTTTAGACATGCATCATTTCGCGACACACTCTTACAGCAGGGCATCATTTTGTGACACACTCTTAGAGCAGGGCACAAGGCAGGCACTAGGACCTGCGTGGAATCACAGGAGGTTTGGAGGCAGCAAGGCACAAGGCAGGCACTAGGACCTGTGTGGAATCCTGGCAGGGCTTGGAGGCAACAGCAGCCACCGCGACACACCCAGACACTGCAGCCGACACACTAACGTGTCCCGACACACAGTTTGGAAAGCTCTGTGCTAAGGCATAAACCATAGTTTAGCATGTATGGTAAGCCAGTACTATTAGAATTGTGTGACGCATAAATTCAGCCATTGTCATTTATGCAATTGTTATTAGGGCTTACCGAATAAACCATTACCATGCCTCCTCTCTGGTTCACCTGAAAAGATAATGGTACTTTCACATCCAGCAGCTCAGTTTTGTTACTGTGATATCCAACTATGAGGCATATCTTAACAATTCCCAGCCAGAGGAGCAATGGCAAGTAAATTAAAAGCCCATTGAGTCTCTTGGTCCCATATCTCTTGCAGGGCTATTGGTGCTAGGGTCAAGCTAGGGGACATGTAACCACAAAAGTGACTTGCATGACTTTGTCTTTAGCTGGATAGGAAATCACACAGGGATAGTCTGTGACCTACAATTGTGCTAACTGTTCTGGAGTAGTGCAGGATACTGAGTTTGGCTTCATCCCTATTGCTTCCTGTTCCTGTTAGACAGCTGCAGAGAGTAAAGAAGATGGCCTTGACAGAGATAGGCCAGATCTGTAACCAAAGTGATGAGGAGAAAAACATGGGTTAAGTCTCAAGCATGCGTAAAGGTCTCAAACAGAAACCTCCCTAATTCACAAGGGTATAAGAAGGGGAGGAGGCACAGTACAATTCTGTTATTATAGTCAATCTCAAGAAAAGTAGTCTTAGCCTTTCTGTGGATTTGATTCTTGGTTTGGTCTACCTGATGGAGTGACAACAGCCAACTGGGATTGAAATTTTTTTTGATTGTATGTGTGTGTATATGTACGTCTATAAATACACATACCAAAAGCAAATTAAAATCGGTTCTCAGCTTTTCAACCTTAGTTTCTTAATAGCCAATTTACGGATAGTAACATTGGCTCTCAAAAACCAGTTGATGTTGCTTTGAAACTGATCTAAAGAAGAAATAAAATGCACTTATGAGTAGCCCCAGTCATATATAAACAGCTCTCCTTAATTTGCTTTTCATTTGTTTAAATTAGAAATCCAGATAATGTCTGCAAAATATCATTTTTTGAATTTCTTCATGTTATTTTCAAGCATATCAGAACTGAACAAAACAAAGGCAATTAAAAAGAAGTCCTTTTGTGTCAGAAGCTATTTCCAAATGACACTTTCCTCTTTTTAAATAATGGTATGAGGAATTATAGCAATGGTCCATCCATTTATAGTAATTATTTAATAGCAAATCATTTGACCAACACTTTTGGGGAGGGAAAAGCAACCATCATTGTCATCATTATCATGATCTGTAATATTTTACCCTGTAAAATAGAATTGCCCTTCTACTATCAACATAGAGCTGCCCTGTTGGAAACATACAACCTTAATATGTTGCTTGCACAGGCTTATAAAATAAAATAAATATGCAGAATTTGGAACTTCCCACAGACATCTGTATATACTGTATGTAATGTTATCCTATCCTGAAACCATTATTTCTACTTTTTGACTTATTCTCAGACTTGGCTTTAACTCTATACACAGTGATGATATACTGTATAATAGAATGCATTTTCCCCAGACACTGACATCATCATGCTTTTCTTCACATTCTCATTTCATTGTGTTTTGAAGAGTTATTGCTGAGTTAAAATACTGTATTTTAAATCAAGTGACAATTATAGATAAATTGGTCTCTATATTAATAGGAATAGGAAGGGATGGCCCACTTGGGAGAATTTTTTAAAAGAATGGCTCACCGGACATATTGTAATGTACCATGCATAAAATCCATGAATATAAGGGTTGGTTCCTTATTCTCCATGTGCCAGCGCTTCAACTTGTTTTCTTCATCTACTATAGATACAACATTCCCCAACCATTAACATGTCCGGTGCTTTCTGAATTCAGAAAGAAGCATGGCTTCTGACTGGTATCTCTCAACATACGCAGCACATCATAGAAGAGGATAGACAGAAAAGAAAAACCACTTTATCATGAGTTCCAGCTCAACTGCTATTAGCTACATTCACAAACATTTTATGGCTTTCTTTCCCCATGAACTGATGGTCTTTTTGTGACTCATGCAGTATTCTTTGAATCATGCTGTCTATAGAATCAGACATCATGTGTAGCGATATAGATGAAAATTGCTTCCACTTGGAAGCCATGCATTAGTTCTAGGTATGTGTGATGCCTGGAATTCTACAAGGGTCCAACAGTGACCTGGAGCTCTTAATTTTCTGAGTGGCTGGGTTCATATAACATATGAAACCATAATGTGGTTTTGTTGGTTGTTGGCTAAGTTAATGCTGAAACCAAATCTTGTGGTTTTGTACTCTAACTTATTTTCAGATCTTTTGCTTTTTTTTGCTTTTTTGCTAAAGATTATATAAATTACACTTTATGGTTTAGCAGAATTGGGTCCAGATAAACAAACAGTGGTCAAACAAACTATGGCTTAGCACAATGTATGAACCTCTGAACATATAATTGTATAAACCAGTAAAAAGGATCTAAATATAGGATATCCCTTTTGTGAGAAATACAAGTTACACAGTAACATTGGTAGCCCCATTACAAAACAAATGGGATAGAAGAGGATGCTGTCTTGTTTGGCAGTGCTGTGTCTTAAGGATATCTATACCTTTTACATTATTGGAAAACTAGAAAAACGAAAAACAGAACTCTTGGCTTGGATGACTCAGGACATAGCCCTAATTGGGAGGTTGTTTCCGCGTTGCCTAGTAACTGCATGAAGCCAAAGAAAATGTTCTTAATTCTGTAGTAGACTGCTTCATGTTCTACCGCAAGCCTGCTTTAAGTTATCACACTAATTGGAAAAATACAGTACATACCAATAGTACTCAACGTCTAAAAGGATTTCTAAGTTCTATAGGTGTGGTAATGCTTTCGTTCCAAAGATCTCCATCATTCAAATACAATTCCTCCTTAATTTAAATATATAAAGGAGGATATTTGTTCCTATGCTGAGAACCATAGGTCATTGGTCAAATTTCACAGCTGTAACAGCAAAGTGAACCCATAGGTAACCTCATTACATACAGCTTTTATATTCTGCATTGTTTCTACCTACCATAGTTTTTCTGCTGGTGTTCTTTTTAAGAGTTTAATTTAGGATTTGCTTCACCACCCCATTCCATTTTTTTTTCTGTCCAGCTTTTGCAATTTAGTTTATTAAAACCTTTCTTCTCCCCCCACCCCTTTTTTTTTTTTTTTTGCTATTTCAAGAACTACAAAATCATCAGCAATTTTTCATGACAACACGTGCTTTTTTGTCCCTGTCATTATTCCTAATGATATATGATGCAGTGGCAATGAATCTAAAATGCCAATGGCAAAAATATATCTGCTGGATCTTTTGTCAACCCCACACACCAACTTGACTATTTGAATTCTGAAATGGTCATCCAATAGCCAAATATATCACCACCACATTATGCACAATTCTACTGGTTGTTAGGTTTGTTGTTGTTGTTGTTCAGTCGTTTAGTCATGTCCGACTCTTCGTGACCTCATGGACCATAGCACGCCAGTCCTTCCTGTCCTCCACTGTCTCTCGGAGTTTACTCAAATTCATGTTCATTACATCGGTGATGCTATCTAACCATCTCATCCTCTGCCGTCCCCTTCTCCTTTTGCCTTCAGTCTTTCCCAGCATCAGGGTCTTTTCCAGTGAGTCCTCTAAAGCAGAATATCTCATTTGTGTAGCTCAATTTATTATTGTTCTGACTTGGAAGTTGTGCACATGTCATGATTTGTATATTTCACATATATTGTAGCATCTGTCTCTGAAAACAGATAGCTTCAGCTAACTGCTGGGACTATTCCATTAGTAGTGCACTCTTATTTCTATGTAGACGTCTTGAAAGTCATTATTTTCAATCCTACTAAGGAAACATGTTAAGAGTGGATATTAAATGTTCAGTTGTGGGGATTTTTTTAAATATCAATGTACATAGCATGAAAGGACAGTTCTTTGTTGTTACTGCATCATAAGAGATGATAAAATGTTCTCCTGCAGAAAGTGTGTGTGTATGTGTGTGTGTGTATGGAATAAAGCCAAATAATTTAAAATAGCATCCCTCTATGCAGGAGGAAGGAAGAATGAAAACAGAAGATGGATAGCATAAGTTAAAATTGGATGAAATATAATGAGTAATGACAAAAAATATGAAATACATTCTACTATGGGTGATGCCAAAACTAACTAACTAAATAAATACATGTATAAAGAATTTAAGTTAAGCTAAATTGCTTTTGAAAACTTTTCAATTTCTATGATTCCAATTCTAATATCATCTTGATATTATTTTATAGCAAACACTGCTACTTATTTTAGCACTTACCTAAACACTCCACATAATGAATTTATGGTCTCCAAATTGAAGAGTGGTCTGGGTGTATAAGTCAGCATGGGATCACCTAATGCAAATGAGTATTGAATTACACTCCTAATACATTATATGCCTGTAAATAATGCTAAGTAGCAGCCTCATTAATATGTTTCTGGCCTATTTTCGGAGATAGGTTTTGAATTGACATTACTTTTTTTTAAAAAAAACTTGACTCTGCAATCAAGTACTTACTAATTATATGTAATATTACCGAGGCATCATCAATTGTATGTCAAGTCCTCTTGGAAGCATTTGCTCTTTAATTAAAATAAAAAAAAAATTTATTGGCTTTGTTCACCTCTTCGTTTGAACTATTTTACAAACCAGTAGATTTTTCAGATGTGAGACAGAACTAAAGCTGCAATCCACAACTTCTAGCAAGGGAGTTCCATGTAATACTTTGAATAAATTCCTTTATAAGTGTTATTTAGCCAGGGGAAAATTATACAGGGAGGTTCATTTATTGAATCAGGAGTAAATTCTGAAAAAAATAGAATTCTTTAGGGAAGAATGTATCATGGATAGTTATGTCAATTTAATTTACAGATCTGAATTTGGATTATTCCTGCTGTTGATTATACAGTACTTAGTCCTCTATTGCTGATTTCTTTATATTAGGACTATGCAAATCTTTGAAACGTTGCTTCAGGTTAATGATGGTTTGTGTGGAATACTCCTTCAGACCAGGTTAATGAAATGATATCCTGCCTCCTGTTTCTCATCAAGAGAGTAGAGTGGTCATATAGCTTCACTAGAAAAAATAGGAAAGGCTTTGTGTTATGCAAAGCACCTGGTCAAGAGAACCGTGTCACCCGTACAGTATATGATGCAACATACTGTGTTTTGTTTCTGTAGCACAAAACATCTCACTGAGGAGAATCATTCCTGCTGTGACAAACCCAACTTACAATTAATAACAACAGAATAAATATTATCAAGATCAATTTCTTGGATTTCCCATGTGACTGTTAATAACAATGGTCTAATGTTGAAAGTGTGTGTGTGTGTGTGTGTGTGTGTGTGTGTGTGAGAGAGAGAGAGAGAGAGAGAGAGAGAGAGAGAGAGAGAGAGAGAGAGAGAGAGAGGGTGGTTGTTGCCTGGCTTCCCCCCTCTCTTCTGGAATCCTCCTCATCACAAATGGTGGCAATAGTCCTTTGTGAGTGTTGGTGGTGGCAGCATAGTTCTTTCTCCCTCTTTAGGGATCCTTCATTTAATGCACTTGGTTGTAATGGTCCTAATGAATGAATCCAGTTGGAGGGGCTACGAGGATAGCCTTTGCCTATATTCTTCCCTTCCTTCATGGATTCTTCCCATGGGACAGTTGGTATAAATGGGGGAGTTTATTTTATTGATTGATTTGTCAAATGTATATGGCCGCCCATCTCACACAAAGTAACTCTGGGTGGTGCACAATAAAACCAGCAATTAAAACATTCTATAAAACCAGTTAAAAACAATGAACATAAATAAAGCAAGATCATGAGAGGGAAGATATTACATATAATGCAGCCAGCACACAGGCTTCCTATTACCAGGGGATCCCCAGGCTTGCAGAGAAAAACTAATTTTAAGGGATTTCCAGAAGGTCACAAGGGTTGGGGCTAACCTCACCTTGGAAGGGATGATGTTCCAGAGGGCAGGTGCCACGGCAGAAAAGGCTCACCTCCTGGGTCCCATCAGATGGAACTCCCTCGCAGAGGGGACCTACAGCATACCCTTCCTGCCAGACCTGATAGGATGGGTAGATGTAATCGGGAAGAGGCAGTCCCTCAGGTAACCTGGCCCCATCCCATGTAGGGCTTTAAAGGTCAAAACCAGCACCTTCAATTTGACCCAAAAGCAAACTGGTAACCAATGCAGTTCATGGAGCAGAGCTGTAACGTGTGCTACCCTATACTGCCACACTTTGCATAAGCTGAAGCTTCTGGATACTCTTCAAGGGCAGCCCCATGTAGAGCACATTACAATAGTCCATTTGGGAGATGATGAGGGCATGAGTAACTGTGAGCAGAGCCTTACCATCCAGGGATGGGTGCAACTGGCACAAACCACAAAGTTGCGCAAAGGCCCTCCTAGCCATGACTCCCACCTACTGCTCGAGCAGGAGTTGTTAGTCCAGAAGGACCCCCAGATTGTACACCGGGCCTATTTGGGGTAGCCCCAGCCCATCCAGTACCAAAGATGGTAAAGTCACAGATTCAGAAGGCCCTAAAACCCAAATCCACTCAGTCTTGCCAGGGTTCAGTTGAAACCTGTTGTTCTCCATCCAGACCCCCGCAGGCTCCAGGCTCTCAGCATGGTGTGGAGAGATATAATTGAGTATCATCAGCATACTGATGATACCTCACCCCATGACAATGGATAATCTCCCCCAGCAGTTTCATGTAGATGTTAAACAGGAATGGAGAGAGCACCAAACCCTGTGGCACCCCACATAATTCCTAAGGGGCCGAGTGCAGGATCTCTCACTCTTGATCCAACTGGTATCAGCCCCTTAGGAAGGAAGAGAACCAGCAGAATACTGTGTTGCCCACTCCCAATCCCCATAGCTGATTCAGAAGTATACCATGGTTGATGGTATCAAAAGCTGCCAAGAGATCAAGTAGAGCCAGGATGGAGGCACTACTCCCATCCTGCTCCTACCATAAATCATCCAAAAGTGCAACCAATGCTATTCCCATCCCACAAATAGGCCAGAAACCTGACTGAAATTGGTCCAGATAATCCGCTTCATCCAAGGTCTGCTGAAGCTGCTGCATGACCACCTTCTCCACAACCTCCCCTAAAAAAGGGAGGTTGGACACTGAACAGAAATTGTTCACTACGGTGGGATCCAGTGATGGGTTTTTGAGGAGGGGGCAAAACAACATTTCCTTAAGAGGCAGAGGAACTATGCCTTCTCTCAAGGATGAATTAACCACCGCTAGAATCCATCCACATGTCACCCTCCCCCCCTGCCCGGGCAGCCTTAACAAGCCAGGAGGGGTACGGATCTAAGGAGCAGGTGGTCAAGCTCGCAGTCATAAGGACCCTGTCTACTTCTTCAAGCCCAACAGGTTCAAACCCCTGTGGAGAGTTAGTGGAGACGGCAAAATATCCAGATAGAACAGGTCTTTGCCTGCCTACCTCCCTCTCTCTGTTTATCCCCTTAGCTACAGTTTATGATTGTATAGAGATATGCAAGATAAGATATACTGTATGTTCTATTTTACCTGTCCATGGTGAACTGGTTACTCAGGAGACCATACTGAAGATGGGTGACGTCATCACCTGTTCTAGAAGGGGGCTTCAAAAGTTTTAAGGGGTGAAATGGTACCTTAAACTTCTTTTCTCCTTAATTCCATCAACCCATCAAGCAAGCAAGCTGACTCGAATATTTGGTTTCATCCACTTTGGCAGGCTTCGTGTGCATTGTTTGTGAATTCCTACTATACACTAGCGTTTAACCCTATGCTTTAAAGTGCTTAGTAATGGTCCATGGCCAGGTGCCTAGGTAGAAATAGACTAACATTCTTTTTGAGAAAATACAGTTGCTTCTGAAGCTTCATTTTTAATTTTACTCAACCAGAGTCATTTTTGAGTTGGGGTGGCCACATAAATTGAAATGATATAAACAAACCATGCAGTAATTAAATTAAATAAAATAAATAAATAGTGCAGAATATGGAGGGCAGAACTAACTGGCATTGTTGATGTTCTGAAAGATGATTCAGAAAGTAAAGCATGAACACGGTCTTGAAATTCTTGGTAGAAATTGGTGTATTTAAACAAAGCTTAAATACTTTAAATGAAGTAAGATTCTGCACCTGAAAATGATGCTTTAATTCAATAATATTAGCATAATAATTCACTGCAATTATACACATGCATGCACATATACACACATCCTCACCCTAGGTGGGCTTTTCTGAGATGAATCCATTTGCCTGCTTTTGAACCAACTGAAACAGGCTCTTTAGAAACAAAACAAAGAAAAGTAACTGCTTGCAGTGTACAAAAGGCAATTCTCTGCAGGAGGCCATTAAAGCCAGTTCACTTGTTTAATGGAAAACACGTGTAATCTACAACAAAAGGAGGAGGTTAGAGAGGAGTTAGTAGTACTTCTAAACATTTAAGATGAAAGCTGGAAAATATTTCAAGCTTTTCATCATTCCATTTTGTTTCATTCCTAAATGTGAACCTTTTTTGTTTAAAATAAGATAAGCGGAGTCAAGGTTGCATAGTTTTATATTGTTTCCTGAATATAAGCCTTGCTGAATTCAGTGGGACTTATCTCAGAATAGCTACAGAGGTTTGCACAGTAAGTTTTCTTCTGGTGATATGACTCAAAAGAAATTACACTGGAACTAGACTGAAATATTCCATGTCTTTTAATGAATAAAAAAGGTAATCAATTTGGATCAGGATCATGGTGTTGAGGAACAAAGATAACCTTGTGGCCAGAGAAACGGGGAGCTGACTACAGGTAGTCCTTGCTTAACAACCATTCATTTAATGATGGTTCAAACTTACAATGGTGCTGGAAAAACTGACTTACAAATGGTCCTCACACTTATGACCGTCACAGTATCCCCATGGTCATATGATCACAATTTAGGCGCTTGGCAACTGGTTTGCATTTATGACTGTTGCAGCGTCCTGTGGTCACATTATCGCCACTTTCGACCTTCCCGGCCAGCTTCTGGCAAGCAAAATCAGTGGGGAACTGCATGATTCATTTAATGTCCATGTGGTTCACTTAAGGCTTGCAGTGATTTGCTTAACAACTGCTGCAAAAAAGGTAATAAAATCAGGTCAGATTTGCTTAATGACCACTTTGCTTAGCAACCAAAATTCTGGTCTCAATTGTGATTATGTGAGGATTACCTGTAGCTAGTAACAGAAAGTAAACACTGGACTCTCCAAGATGTTGAAAATCCTGCTGAAGTTTCTTTTTCCCAGGCCCTTCAGCATTCAGGAACAGGGGGTAAAAACAAAAACAGACTCCTTGGAGCCTCTCTCCAAACCAAGAACTCAAAGCAACACTCAAAATAAAATATCTAACCAAGGAAGTAAATGGATCTGGCAGCAGCAGTTTGAGACTTTTCTCCTGCTCTCACACCAACAGTCTTAATAAGCCTTCCAGCCTCAGCTGTGAGCATATAAGCAACTCCTTACTTGAATAGTCTCTGGCCCCTTCCTTCTCTCTGAGTTAGGCTTTCCAGCATGAGGAACCAGCTCTCTTTTCTGCCTGGGCAATGAGCTGAGTCATGGCCAGGCAGCCTATACCTAGTTGGTATATGCAGTATAAGCCTGATAAGGGCAGTTCAGCAGGTACTTTCTCTGTAGCAGGGCTTTCCAAAGTTTTTCCCGCGGCGACACACCAACCGGCGTTGGTGTGTCGCCACAGGAAAACCCGGAAGTGCGGCAGCACGCAAAAACCTGGAAGCGCTGCTGCTGCTTTCAGGTTTTGCGCGCTGCAGTTGGAGTGTCACCGTGGGAAAACCCGGAAGCGCTGATGATGATCAGCACTTCCGGGTTGTGTGGCGACACACTTTTGTGTCGTGACACAAAGTTTGGAAAGCTCTGCTCTGTAGGCTTCACTTAGCCATCCCCTGGTATCTGATATCTCCCTCAACCTTCTGTTCCAACCTCCCCATACCTGCTCTTTCTTCAGAGCAGCCTTTATATTTAGCAGGCAATGAGTCTGCAGACATTCATGAGCTGCTGTTGTGGGTTACTCACAAGGAGGCTGGTATTTTCCCTTCACTATAAACCCCAATGAAATTTGCTTTTCCTGAAGTAGGAGTATGGATCCTGTGTCATTGGGACCACATAAACCCTCAGTTTCCCTTTTCATCCCCTGGGTATGTCTTCTGACTGTACTTTGTTTTCTTATCATTCTGAGATGAGAAACACACAAAACAAGGAATGCATGTTTAAAATGCCCCAATCCTCCCAGGCCAAGGAGGGAAGGAACCTTCAGTTGTGCTTATTAGATAGTGCCATCTAATACATCTTTTTCCCCTACTCAAGAAAATAAAAAGCATGCCCCCCATCAGAAAGTTGCCTATTCCTGAAATAAAACTATTAATTGCCCTTACATTCTATATGCATGCTGCATGTTTGAAGGGGTATTATTTTTAAAAAAATCAGTAAAACAATATGAAGGTAAGTGCTTATTCTAGTCATGGTCCTGATCCAAACATTGTGTCCTGAGTGCTGCTGCTTGCAACAATATACAGTAGAGACAACATCCCCAATGGTTATTTAACATCTCATCTCTTCTTGGCCCTTATATAAGTTGTTTCATGTTGTTTAAGCAGCAGTCATACACTTATTTATCTAAGAGTAATAGTAAAGTTTCTCTATAGCTCAATTCCATTCATGTTGTTTCCATGCCAATCATGCTAAATTGATATACCTCTGCTTTCTTCAATATTTTTTTAAAAACTTTCAGCCTAATGCACAGATTTGGGAATTCCTGGTAGTTTCCCACCTGAGTATTAACCAGGCCCAACCTTGCTTAGCTTTTTCAAGATCAGCCAGGAGTACGCAACATTAAAGGAGTGAGGCTAACTTCTGAATAGGCTAAAATTGCCTTTTGACTTTGTGCTACTTAGTGCAACATATGAAGCTGACATTTGGGGCCTATTCTGGTCAAAAGAAAGCATAATCCTATCCCATTATCAATGATGCTTTACCAAATAACACACACAATAAAACTGATTCAATTGTATCATGGATAGTTTCTCACAAGGAAATTCATTTTCCCTGCCCTGCCCTCCCCTTCTCTCTCATACTGGAGTAGCTGGAAAGTACACAAATGAAGAATAAGATTTAAAGAGAAAGGAAATCCTTTTGGTTTTAAATGAAATGTCTTCCTACATTTGTAATACCTTGCATGCTTAAAATGTTCAATCATCTCTCTCTCTCTCTCTCTCTCTCTCTCTCTCTCTATCTCTCTATCTCTCTATCTCTCTATCTCATTTTACAACTAAAAGTGATGTCTCCCCCCCCCCCCCCCCCGCAACAACCCTATGGGATGGGTTGGGCTAAGAGAGAGTGACTGGCCCAAAGTCATCCAGCTGCTTTCATGCCTAAGAAATTGACTCACAGTTTCTAGTCCAGCCCCTTAATCATTACACCAGAGTGGCTCTTATTTCACTTACTAGTTCATTCACTTCACTCAATTTCAATCACAATGTCTAATTATTACAGTAGTATGAATGGTTTGTATATGCAATTTTAGACCTTTGTTTTACTTCCTGTGTAGTCAGGGAGCAGGTTTATTCCTCTAATATAAAAAGTCAAAGATTTCACTAATCTATCTAGATCCCCCTTGCCCTGCCAAAAATGCATACAACACTTATCTTAAGTCCATTTTCTCCCTGTTAGAAGAATGAGTTCTGGAAAGCTTCCAGTTGTTGTAGTGGCATAATCAGTTACAGTAACAACTAGTTGTTATCAAGGTTTCCTGATTCTTCCTTGAAGTTATCCAAATATTTTCTAGTTTATATATCTTTCTTTTTCAGCACTAAGCTCAGCATCTCTTTGTTGAAAACAGGCTTTGATCTTTTTCCATCTCTCTCACATGCACACACTTATGTAAACATAAAAGAGTCTCTGTTGGACATTTCGTTTTCCTCTTGACAAGCGGACTTTTTCTTTTATTGCACTTTTTGGACTTAGTTCCACCGCTGTATTTTTCAAAATGAGGCTGGGAGTTGCAGTGTTCTTTTGACTCCACTGATATCTGGGAAAGTGTCTTGACTGAAGCCAGTGGCAGAATATCAATCTGCTTTTCAGTGCCCTTTCAATCAGCCCCAGGATACCTTCTCATCTTTCTTTGAGGGTGCTTGTACACCATCACTGGCTTTACCCCTCTTCTCTTTAGCTGCAGTTTTGTACAATTTTTAATTTGTTGAGTGAGGAATGGAAAGAAAGGAAGGGCTTTTCAGTTTGCCAATGGGAAAATGCCCCCTTCTCTTACTTTCCTTGTTGCTTTTTTATCAATGAGGAAAACAGAACAGTGACTGTGCAAAAGCTGCCCTTCTCTTTGCTCATCTAGAACAGAGCAAGACATGACCATGCTTCATCACTTGATGGGAGGAGAGAAATCCCAGGAGCAGGGAGCTGGATGATGTGGGAGTTTCCACTAATGGGAAATTGCCCCACCACTCATCTCCAGAGAAAATTCTGGAGAAAAAAATGCCTTTACAACATTTATTTATTTATTTATATTGATATTTATACCCCGCCTATCCCCTCCCTAACGGAGGACTCTAGGTGGCTTACATACATGTATACATTTCATTTTTATACATTACGTCCATTAATCCACGCGCTAAGGGAAGGGGTAAGGGAACCGACTCTTCCGTGGCTACTGGACTACATGTCACACGATGCCTTGCATCGGAGCCGGCTGCTGACGTCCTATAGATGTTACTGCTTCAGGATCCGTCACCACCGCCACCGCCATTGAAGATCTTCCATTTGGTGGCTGACTCCCGACAGGACGCCAGCAAATTTGCCCACTTAAGGTGGTACCCAATTTATCTACTTGCTAAGCTTTCGAACTGTTGGGTCGACAGGTCAACATTTCCCTCTGGATTAGGAGCTGAGTTAATTTCTCAACTATCCAAGTTTAATGATTTCATGGGGATGTTGTGGGTAGTACCAACCTCAAAATTAATCAAAGATTCTGATTTTTTTCCCTTGTAGGCAAGCATCATAATAGAAATTAGGACCTTGATGATATCATTTAATTCTACAAATCTCTATGATTGAGGAAAAAAATATCTAAGCCTTTTTCCATACAAAATTGGAAGTAGGTTATGCAAGGACAGCATGACCTACCCTGGAAATGATTTCTCAACTCAGGAAATAGTGCAATCTACCTTATATTGTCTTGGAGATAAAACATCCTAATTTACCTATATTGTATACTGCTATTTGAAAAAAAAAGATCTCTGCCCTCCCATTATCTATAACGTGAAAAACATAAATTAGTGCATTTTGTTTGTTTGATTATCAGAATGAGATGTATTTTACAGGACATTTAGAACAATATAAATGGAGGAAGCATTCTGGGGGAGATAAACTGAGAGCCAGTGGTTTCAGGGCAGTGATGTCAGTTATGGACACAACCAATAATTGCTTAGCTTCAAGGCTATGAAGGGCAGAGCAAAGTCCACTGAAACATAGTAAAGGCAGAAAAAAGCAGCCTTTTAAATCCAGCAGTGTGTGCTTAAGTGGCTGTAGGTATAACAGAGGAACTACACCCTCATAATGACAGACAGCAATCCATTGTTGACTGTGATTTCATTCTAACTCACAATAAGACATTCTTAACTAGCCATACCATGTCATAGATATAGAGACTTTAGCCAAGGCTGAGCCTAGAAGCCAAGTTTAGCTGAGAGAGTCCAGGGGAATTGAGATTTATTGCTAAATCCATGTTAGGGTATCCTGACACATGCCAATTCATTTAGGACTTTTGGAGCTACATGACTTTAGAAACTCTTTTATAAAAGTGTCCCTTGTTTGTTTGGTTAATAAGACTCATTATGAAAATGGATTCTATAGTGTAGTGTATCTGAGGCATATTTCAGCAAATGGTCAGAGATTTGTACAAGAATAAAGGCTGGCAAGGAATAATTATACCCTTTTTTTTGCATGGAGCTGAATTGCCAGGGACAAAGAACAGAGAGAACTATAAGAAAAGAACTCATTCATCTATTCCATATAAGAAAATACAGTTCTTAAATCAGTCAGAGAGATAAAATAGTCAAACAACTTTCTCTTACAGCTTCTACACATAGCAAATGGGAAGCAGTGAGGTGCATAAGTGGTTGAAATATTCTAATCTCTAAATTTTAACCTTGCCCCAAGGGCTTTTGATTGGACAAAGCGTAATTGGATCACAAGGATCTCTCTGATCTAAGGGAGGACCTGACCTGAATCTAAGATTTCCCCAGTCCAGCAAAGCATTTTAGAATGGTAGAAAGTGCCAAAAGATAGTTTTGTTTTGTTCTAAAGCCCTCTCTTTTTAGGGAAATGTGTTTAGGAACAATTTTAGGGCCAGGGTAGGCTAGTATTGATGTTATAGAGATACTTAGATGGTCCTAGGTTTGCAATCAGCACTCCGCAGAAATAAGTGAACCTGCTTTTGATTAATTGATTAAATCAATTAAATAATATTGAATGCAAGGGGCATGGTAGCTCAGCGGGTTAAACTGCTGAGCTGTTAGACTGCCGACCATAAGGCCGGCGGTTCGAATCTGCGTGACGAGGTGAGCGCTCATCACTTGCCCCAGCTCCTGTCAACCCAACTGTTCGAAAGCTAAGGCAAGTAGATAAATGGGTACCACTTACGTGGGACAATATGCTAGCGTCCTTTCGGGGGGTCGCCCTCGGACCGAAGAAGAAGATCTGGAGAATCCCGCAGATGGTGGCTGAGGACGGCGGCTGAGGACGGCGGCAGAGGACGGCGGATCCCGTTTGACAACTTCCAGGATGTCAGCAGCCGACTTGGAAGCGAGGCATTCTGGGGCATGTAGTTCCGATACCTGCGGAAGAAGAGTCGGTTCCCTCACCCCCTCCCTAATCGTGCGGTACATTGTTAATATATATGTGATGTATAATATATATGAATTGCAATGATTGTAAGCCGCCTAGAGCCCTCCGTCTAGGGAGGGGATAGGTGGGGTATAAATACATAAATAAATAAATAAATAAATAAATAAATAAATAAATAAATAAAATATTGAATAAAAGTCAATTTGGTCCTATGTTAAACAAGTGTCTATGCTATCTCATATCTTCCCCATATTCCACCCAAGTGTGTTACCTTAGAGATTTAAATAATTTCTAAAGTCTCAGAAGGGTTTAGTGAGCAGAACAAAAGGATAATAAAGGTAAAGACCTCTAAAACCAGCATGGTATGCCACAGAGCTTCATAAAGGATTTTAAATTGGGGACAAGTTAGAGACTCTAGTTCTACCTTGAATTACTTTTAAAAAACTCTTCCCATTCTGCTCTGGATTCAGGGCTCAAGGTAATCTGCCCAAGTTGTGAGCATTGCATTGATCCAGAAGATGTGGTTTATTTAATATTTTAAATTCTGTCGTCTATCTGATCTGAGGTGAAATAGCACAAGAGAATATTTCCAAAGAAAGTCTAATCTGTAGCAGTGATCTGTCTGTCTGTCTGTCTATCTATCTGAAAGGATACAATAATCAAGGTTGAAATTGCAAAAATAAGTAGTACAATTGAGTTGGACAATAAACCTGAAGGGTTCTTTGATAAGGAATGTTTAGAATGTTTGATGGATTAATGGACATTCCTTTAAAAATGTTCTTTAAAGTTTGGGAACTGTGCAGGCTTTCAGTGTAATAAAACTTTGTGTTCAAGGTCACTGTCAAAGGAGATTCACACATGATGTAAGTTTCCACGCATTTGTTTAACAAATTACCAAGACATATGGCAGTATGTAGTATCACAACGTATGCAGCCCATTTTTGTCCTTGATTTTTGAGGTTTGTTTGGAAATATGTGTTCCAAAATAAGCCTATTTAACTTCTTATAAGGTGGAAACAACTGAGGCTTTCAATTTTGCAGATGCTTGTTGGTTGGGTTACTGTTATTAACAGATTCCTGTGCTACCATCATTTTTTTCTCTGTCCACTGAAATTGAAAAACACCTGGGAATTAACCAATGAAACTATTGGAGACAGGAGAAGTATGCCTCATTGTGAATTTTAGTCACACAGAAACATGGGTACTTTGAAATTTTTGAGTGCATTATATTAAAGTACCATAGAAAGCATTTGCTGCCAGAAAAAGGAACAGATTGTTTATCAGTAAAAGCAAACTATTTTTGACGGGTTCCTTCAAGCCATTGTTGACTCCTGGTGACTGCTTCAATTAGTACCTGCAGTTTTCTTGGCAAGGTTTTTCAGAAGTGGTTTGCCATTGCCTCCTTCTTAGGGCTGAGAGAGAGTGACTGGCCCAAGGTCACCCAGATGGCTTCATGCCTAAGGCAGGACTAGAACTCATGGTCTTCTGGTTTCTAGCCTGTTGCCTTAACCACTACACCAAACTGGATCTCAAAAGCAAACTACTTGACTTTAATTTCATTTAATTAATAATACATTTTAATATATCGGTAGTCCTCAGATTACAATGGTAATTGGAACCGGAATTTCCATTTGCTAAATGACATGATTGTAAAGTGCAACATCACGAGACTGCATCACTTAGCATTGTAGTCGCTAAGTGAGAATCACAGGTTGTTAAGTGAGGACCTCCTCATGACTTCCTGCCTGCTTCCGACAAGCAAAGTCAATGGGGAAGCCGGCAGGAAGTTGTAAGGAGGTCCTGGGCTGGGGTGGCTGCTGCCTGGGGTGGGAGGATGCAGAAGCAGCTGCTGTGGCCCGGCATCAAGCTGCAGCCACCCCAGCACAGCAATGTGGTGCGAAGCTGCAGCTCTGCCAGTACCACAGTGTGGCACGAAGTCCCAACCGCCCCAGCACTGCAGTGCAGCATGAAGCTGCAGTCGCTCCAGCCCAGCAGCATGGCACAAAGCCACAGCCACCCCAGTCCAGCAGTGCAGCACAAAGCCACAGCTGCCCAAGCCCAGCAGCACGGCACAAATCCCCAGCCCAGCAGCGCAGTGCAAAGCCCCAGCTGCCCCAGCACAGCCCAGCAGCAAGCATGAAGCCTCAGCCGCCCCAGCCCAGCAGTGCAGTGCAAAGCCCACCCTTACTGCCCTGCACTCTGCCACTCCACTCAGCTGACCCTCACCATCGTCTTGCTCCCACTGCTGATGTGTATGCCCAGCCTGGCCCTTCACGAGGCAGCTGCTGGCCACCTGAGGCCTGAGGTCTTGTGAGGAACCCGTTGCATGCAACCTCAGGAAGAAGGCTTCATGTGGCCAGCAGCTGCCTCGCGAGGGGCCAGGCTGGGTGTGCTTCATCAGTGGGAGCCAGAAGATGGTGAAGGTCAGCTGGGGGAGGCAGTGCACAGAGCAGCAGTGTCAACCTTCCCAGCTGGACCAAACAGGAAACACGACCAGATGAGCTAATTCTACTTTATTGGAAGGCTACATTAACAGAATCTTGCAAGTCTGAAAGCACAATTCTCCCATCTCCTTTATACCCCACGAAATTAGTCAGGGTCTCTTCCGAGCCTCTTGCCCCACCCGCTATCCATCTGCGGACTATGCTGTCTCTTATCTGACCATTCCCTAGGCAGCATCTCTGGGCCCAGTCTCCCAAGGTCATTCCCAATACCATTACAGGGAGGGGCTGCAGAGGGCCAAAAGGGCAGAGATGGCAGGAATATAGGTGGGTGCGGGTTGTTTAAGTGCCCCCTGTGGTCATAAATGCAGGCGGGCTGCCAAGCACCTAAATTTTGATCATGTGACTGTGGGGGCACTCCAACGGCTGTAACGTTGAGGACTGGGTGAAAGTACTATTCATTTAGTGCTGTCGTAACAGTCGCTGAACAAATGGTCATTAAACAAGGACTACCTATATGTTCTTTACACTCTTGATATACCTATTTTGTATCATACTGTGGTATTTGATATCTGGGTTTAACTTTAGAGCTTACTGTATTCAAGCATGACTTTCCTGTTCATTTTAACTTTTTAAAAACAGTGGAAAAGCTGTTGCAGGGGTATATTATGAAGCTTCATTTTATTTGCCAAAGCCAATCCTCTTTTCTGGAATTAGCTCTGGGCTTCAAAAAAACTGAGCCCACCTGCATATCATAACTTCAAAAATAAGATTGTTGTGGTGCTTGGTATTGATAATGGCCTATGTATAAAATGGGGCGTGATGGCTCAGTGGTTAAGACACCAGGCTTGTCGACCGGAAGGTTTGCGGTTCGAGACCCAAGCGCTGCATGACGGAGTGAGCTCCTGCACTCGCCCCAGCTCTTGCCAACCTAGCAATTCGAAAGCATGCAAACGCAAGTAGATAAATAGGCACCACTTCGGTGGGATGGTAACAGTGTTCCGTGAGCGTCATGCCAGCCACATGAGTGCAGAAGCGTCTTCGGACAGCGCTGGCTCTTAGGCTAAGAAACGGAGATGAGCACCGCCCCCTAGAGTTGGACACGACTGTGCAGGGGAAAACCTTTACCTTTTTATAAAATAATAAAATAAAATAAAATAAAATAAACAGTAGAATGCTGTGCAAATAAGCTGATCAAATCACAAGACACACTTTTATGACATTGTTGAGACACATTCAACAGAGATATGATATTTCTTCATCAAAATATCATTTGCTAACTTCTAGCAAAGATTGGACTATGGTCACTCATCCAGAAACAAGTGAAATAGAACTGAGATTCTATAAAAAGCCTTCCCAATAACATCAGAGTTTGGATACTATTTAAAAAATTTTTAAGAATAATTATAGCTGATGTCTGTTAAATCAGGAGCTGCAACTGATTAACATATAAGAATTTTAAGATGAGAAAAACTACGATAGTAGTATTGGAACAGAAAGGAAGCATTTAATCTGAAGCTTAATGAAATGAGTATGCCACAATTTCTTAAGTGACAGTTTAAATTAACAGGAATTTCAATTTACATTTAATTTCAATTACATTTAATTTTATTATCCTATAGAATTTAGCCTGTTTATGATATATTTTGAGCCACCTTAATAGTGAAACATGTTAATCTAACATATATATTGTAAGGCACCAAAACTTACAACGCGCCTTTAGAGAAAGCCAAATACACGAAGGAGACTTTGTAAAAAGGAACAGCAGCAAGGTTTATTTGGCCAGCAAAGGTTGCTGGATGGCAGTCCTACAGACATCACACGCAGGTGACCTCTGAGTGGAACAGCCATCCAGAGTACAAGAGTGCACAAACTTTTATACAGCAAATATAAGCAGGAAGTGAGGATGATGATGGTATGCCCATATGTGGGTGAGGTGTCCGATGACCATTCCCTGGGATTGGCTAGTTCTTGGGGATCAGGGTCCCTCCCAGAGCTGAAGGATTCTGGGATTCACCAGGTCAAGGGGTGACGTGGGTCATCAACATAGTTTCAAGGGATAGAATTGGGAACATTCACACCAATTGTTGGAACATTCACACCAAAGAAATACTTGCATCTTACAGAGACACTTGCATCTTACAGAGACAATAGTAATACTTACAAGGACATTGGGTTATACAAGCATACTAAAGCACTGAGGTCAGAACCATAAAATCAAGTCTTTGCATTTTCACATCTTGGGGAGAGTAGAACAAAGGATTTCTTACAAGGAAGTTAAGTAAATATGTTAGCTTGTCAGGAAGAAGATGCTGACCAGACAGGGAGAGCCCCCAAGCTGGTATGCATTCTAAAGAGAGGTAGGATTACTTTGTAGTACCTAGTATTGCTATGCAGAATTCTCTGGGGCCTCGCCAGGGCAGGCCCATCTCAAGGGTCATCCTTGGGTAACGCTTCTTTGGTTTAGGCACAATCTTTGGTTCAGTAATGTTGCATCATGGGGAAATGTTACAGCATGGTGTTTTCCAGGCCAAGGTTTGTGAGCCGGGTTTCCCCATATCCCTTCAATATTACATGACAGAAACTTGGGATATGTGATGACATGAGATTGATTTTATTTTTACTCATTCAGGAAAATGGGCAACTGAAAAAGAATGGCATCTAAGCATTGTAACATATAGGCAAAAACAAAGCTGAATTTGAACAACCAGTTGATGGGAGAATTATCTGCTTATATATTTTATCACAGTTTGTACATTGATTGAACAAATTATGTGTTTGTTGCTTCATTGTTACCTCATACGCACCACAGTCCTCTTCCAACTTGTATACAAGGGATGTCCCCTGGCATTATCTTGTGTAATAATATTATCTACAAATGAAAGACAGCAATCAAACAGCAACTGAACAGATCATTAGAAGAAGCAGCATCTCCTATTTTTAGTTATTTAAAAAAAATATTGAGAAAAATGGGTAATTTTAGTTTTGAAAATGGTTGCAAAACAGAGCAATAGTAAACTGGATTTCTATTTTCTCAGTGGAAACATTTCGCTCCTTATCCAAGGAGCTTCTTCAGTCTGAGCAAAGTTAGTAAGGGAATCCTAAATATGTTTCTAGGTAGCTGTGTGACCTTACACCTGGGGCTAGGTCATGGTTATATTAAGATGTTATTTTAAGTCCCTTTATCATCTAAAGGAGGATTGTTAAGATCACCATGCTGCTGTTGAGCTTGTGAAATGGTCTTAATCTTCCTAGGCACAGAAGACAAAGCAGGGAGGAAGAAGAGGAAGTCTTCTGTGCCTAGGAAGATTAAGACCATTTCACAAGCTCAACAGCAGCATGGTGATCTTAACAATCCTCCTTTAGATGATAAAAGGACTTAAAATAACATCTCAATACAACCATGACCTAGCCCCAGGTGTAAGGTCACACAGCTACCTAGAAACATATTTAGGATTCCCTTACTAACTTTGCTCAGACTGAAGAAGCTCCTTGGATAAGGAGCGAAACGTTTCCACTGAGAAAATAGAAATCCAGTTGACATGATTCAAGCTACAGACAATTCCACCTGGATGACTGAGAACCTTCATAGACAGAGCAATAGTAAGAATGTTTGGAAGGTTCCATGAATAATACCTTTATGAATTCAGGAGGCCAGATAACATTTACATTATATACTTTATCTAAGCAAGGTATAATTATACCTTCAAAGTATCAGTCTGGTTGCCTTTGTTATTTATTTATTTTTGAATGTCATGAATGATCAGTTCAATATATTTTCATTTTTCGCTGTGTTAGTTAGATGGGGATGAAGGAAGTTTGCTTAATAATAAATTGAGGTTTAACAAATATCATATGACATGGTCTTAAGACTTAACAAAAGCCTGGTTCACTTCAAAGTTTGTGAAATGCAAAGAGTCTGATGAGAAACATTAATAAAACATACATACATACATACATACATATATATATATATATATATATATATATATATTTAATTTGCATGATAAATGAGGAATTGCCCCTGGCTCCTCTGATGGAAGGCCTGATCTCAAAATTGTTTTGCAGAGTTCATAGTTCATATAATCCTGAGGAGAAAAAAAGGAGAAGATGGAAAATTCCTTGCTTGTCCTTTCCATAAAGTCTGTTGAGAAAGTCAAGAGTAGTTACAATGATATAGAATGAGTATGACTTCCTTTCAGCAATATGACTTGTTTCATCCAGATTATTCAGTATCTCTCTTTCTCTTTGCCTTGTTTAACAGAATATAGAGCTCTCAGTGGACTCATGGGTGTGTGTGTGTGTGTGTGTGTGTGTATGCAGAAAAATATTTAGTTTTTGATATACTGTATAGCTTCAGGAGCCATTTTAAGTAAACAGAAGTTATTTCAAGGTTTATATTTTTAATATGCTATCTGTAATATATATACTATTAGCAGGGATGGTTATTAATAGAAATAACGACTGATGGAGCTAAACATTTATGTGAAACAAATTAGATGATCAATGTTGAAAGCACTTAAACCCCTAAAACACAGAGTAAACTCTTTAAATTTGAATAAATGAAATGGCAATACAAATGTTTCCTTCTAAAGAGAATAATCCTGAAGGGATTATTTTTATTCCTAAATTTGATGATGCATTTAAAACTCTCGCTTTTTTTAAAAAAAAACCACTTTCTTTTGGTTACCTGTTCCAAATAAGGACTTTTTACCCTTTTAAATTACGTTCTGTCTCTTTATCAATGAAATGAATGGGTTTTACATTCAGATAAACGCACTTAACATTTGGGTACTAAACTTCTAAGGCATCTGTTCACCATGTGAAAATGATATTTAGATATCTATTTTTGAAATCAGTAGGAAGCCTGTATATCCTTTCCACGTTTTTGCAGAATTTCCTTCATCATTTTTCAAAATTTCATAGATGACATTTACTGAGAAGTAAGTTGACAACATACGGGACTGCTGAATTCTGCATCTCTGCTTCCTCCGAGTCATTTTAGACTTTTTAATATAAGGATGTTTCCTTATTGAAAACTATCAAACATTGCAAAATTTATCTAATAAATAAAAATCATTATAGAAGGAAATATTTGGTTACAGAGCTCAATCACCTTGGGCTTAGAAACCCTGCAGCTTTCTTTCTTTTTTGAGTATATATTTTGCACTAACATGAGATTTTGCGATACCTTGGAGTGCCTGGTTCAGATGCATTACTCTTTGTTCAGCTAATGAGGTCAAAGCACCTTGATCAGTAATAAAGCTGTTCTCTTGTGTATCATGCCTCTGAGACAATGCAGCACAAAGTCAAAGAGAATGATAATTATTCCACTGATTAACCCTAAGAGCTGAAAGAATGTGAACTAAAATTAAAAGGCTAGTAATACTGTGAAGATGTAGGTCATGCTATTGGCATGCATCAGTTACACCCAGGTTTTCAAAATACCATATCTTTTAATTGAGATGTAGTTGCCACAATGTATTTCATGATAGGTAAAATATAGGCTCTATTCTTGGTATCTGAGTTTTAAAAAATAGTTATAGGTTCTGTAACACTTTTATTTTTCTTATGGTGCCACATCTGGGGAGGTTCCTGCTTTCCATCCTTGTGTTTAAATACAAAGAGAAGATGCAAAACATCATTTAAAAATAGAAATAATCTACAAAAGGATAAGACCATGCTGACATTGTTCAAGCACTGGTATGGGCATAGGATAAAGCTAAGATTTTTTAAAAATTGAACAAATGAGAAGTTAAATTATTCAGCCTGCTAATATTACACTAATGAAACACATGTTATTTTATTTATTTAATCTGAAATTTCTAGGAACTTGTTATTTTATTTAAAATATTTCTAGACTACTTTTAAAGACAAATAGGATTGTCATAATGAAGGCTAAGCTTCAATTTTCTCCAAAGACCACACATCTTGTGCATTTGAAGAAAATACAACAACAACATTAATCTAGCTGGACAACTAATGGGTTGAAAGTGCATTTCATCAACTTGAATAGCTACTATTAATCAGGAAATCCCACACTGAATAATTACAGTTCCAAAGGGAAGATAAAACTCTACATATGCAGACCTACAAATTCTTGCCTAGATACTACTGGTTTCTTTATTTGTTTTTAAGCACAGAAAAAGGAGATGACAACATGTATGCTGTTTTATAATGTTATATTGTGAAAACCTAGGAAAAAATGGCAAATATAGGTCGACTGAAGTGTATAAAATTAGGCATGGTGTAGAAACAGTGGACAGGGAGAATTTTCTCCTTTTTTCTAAAAATACTAGGAGCAGAGGTTATCCAATTAAACTAATTGGAAGGAGATTTAGAATAGGTAAAAGTAGGCATTTCTTCACATAGGACACAATTAACTTGGGGAACTGTCTTATCATAAGACATGGTGATGGCCGTTGACTTGGTTGGCTTTAAAAGGAGATTGGATAGATTTATGAAGCATAGGTCTGTTAGACTTGAAATCTCAATATTTGCAAAGGTATGTGGAAATACCCTTGAAGAGTATCTGAAAGGTACAGCTGGTTCAAAATGCAGCTGCACGAGCAATTTTGGGTGTCCCAAGGATGGCACATCTAACACCTTTGCTGCGCAAGAGGCATTGGGTGCCAGTTCGCTTCCAGGTCCAATTCAAGGTGTTGGTTATTACCTTTAAAGTCCTACATGGCATGGGGCCAGGTTACCTGAGGGACCGTGTCATCCTGTCCCACCTGGTCAGGCAGAGAAGTATGTTGCGGACCCCAGGTCTATGAAAGAATGTGGATTGGCAGGGCCCAGGAAGAGGGCCTTCTCTGCCGTTGCCCCCACACTATGGAACACTCTTCCCCTAGAGATGAGACAGACCCCCACTCTACTGGCCTTCCGGAAAGGGGTGAAGACCTGGCTCTGCCATCTCACGTGGGGTTGAGGATCTTGGTGTATTATTCTTTTGAGGAGTAAGTCTCAGCAACAAAGCCTTATTAGGTAAACACCTGCAGACTTTAAAAGGTCAGGCAGCACGTGATCCAGGCTGAAGAATATAAAAGAACCTGCCTGCCTGCCTGCCTGCCTGCCTGCCCGCCTGCCCGACCCTGCCTTCTTCCTTGCTGCTTGCTTCTTGCTTTCTATTTTTTTCTACTACTTGGTATGTGATTTTGTAACATTTCCAGGGATCTGGAAGAAAACTGTAAATAATATCTGTTTATATGAGTAACTAATACAACTGCAACTAAGTTACTACAATGACTGGCGTCATTTATTGGTCTCTGAAGCTAAATGCTTTCTGATACTCTGCATGTGCAAGAAAACACACACTGCAACAGAGGAGGGGTAATCAACTCTGGGTGTGGTTAGCACTCTGAAAATGCTCCCGTAAATTAAGAACTTTTTAACATCTACTACGTCTTGGACTATATTATTTATTTAATAATATTGTTTTATTGTATTTTAACTAGTATTTATTATTGTTTTTATTGTAAACTGCCCAGAGTCACTCTTTGAGTTAGATGGGTGGTGACTAAATTTGAAATATAAATAAATAAATGACTTTGGGAGACCGGGCGAAGAGATGCTGCCTTGGGAATGGTCAGATAAGAGAGGGTATAGCTCATAGCTACATAGTGGGAGGGACAAGAGCTGCAGAACCCTCCTAAGAATTGTACTTTCAGACTTGCAAGATTGATATCTTACCTTATCTTACCTTACCAGGTAGACCAGACAGGACCAGATGAGCTATTTCTACTTTATTGTAAGACTACATTATCTTGCAAGTCTGAAAGTACAATTCTCCCACCATCACCTTTACAACCTGATACTTAGGGAGGGTCCCTCCTAAGCCTCTTGCTCCACCCACTATGCAGCTGTGGATTATGCTCCCTCTTATCTGGCCATTCCCTAGGCAGTGTCTCTTTGCCCAGTCTCCCAATGTCATTCCCAGATACCATTACAATATTGCCTCCAAATATCAGTTGTAGGGGGCCACCCCACATTTGGACTTTTTCAATATACTCTGCATGGAGCTGCCCTTGAAGACTACTCAGAAGTTTCAGTTGGTCCAGAATGCAGTGGCTAAAGCTGTAATGGGCACCATTAAGTTTGTCCATGTAAAACCTCTGCTTTGAGAGCTGCACTGGTTGCCAGTGAGCTTTTGGGTGCAATTCAAGGTGCTGGTTGTTACCTTTAAAGTCCTTCACAGTTCAGGAGGTAGGTATCTATGGGATTGGCTGCTCCCAGAAATCTCTGCCTATCCATTGAGATTCAGAGAGATAGCTCTCTTTAAAAAGGTAAAGGTACCCCCCGCACATTTGTGCAGTCATGTCCGACTCTAGGGGCCGGTGCTCATCTCCGTTTGTTAGCCAAAGAGCCAGCGTTGTCCGAAGACTCTTCCACGGTTATGTGGTCGCATGACACGCGCGGAACGCTGTTACCTACCCACCAAAGTGGTACCTATTCATCTACTTGCATTTGCATGCTTTCAAATTGCTAGGTTGGCAAGAGCTGGAGCTAGTGCGGGAGCTCAATCCGCACGCAGGGCTAGGGATTCGAACCTCCGAACTTGCAATCTTCCGATCGACAAGCCCGGCGTCTTACCCACTGAGCCACCACGCCTCAGCTCTCTTTGGGTCCCCACAATTAAGGAGTGTCATCTGCAGGGATTTAAGGAGTGGGTGGCCATTTGTGGTCACTGCTTCTTTCTCTAGAATAGTGTTTCTCCTGACATTAGACAGGCTCTAACCATTCTGATCTTCTGGGCTTTTCATTGGTCCTTTGAGAGTTGAGGGATTATAGTAGGTTTGCTCCATCCTGGTGGGTGAATGTCTTCAGTGTGTTGATTATTCCACAGTATTGAGAACTCATGTTAATATTGTTGTAGACTGTTTTAATTTTGTTACTGGTTATAGACCTGTAAATCACTCAGAGTAGTTCTGATTGAAGTGACACATAAGCCTAGTTAAACAAACAGCAGGAGAGGGATATGTGTCCATCTCCTGCTTGCAAGCAGATATTTGTTGTTGTTGTTGTTCAGTCATTCAGTCGTGTCCGACTCTTCGTGACCTCATGGACCATAGCACGCCAGGCCTTCCTGTCCTCCACTGTCTCTCGGAGTTTACTCAAATTCATGTTCATTACATCGGTGATGCTATCTAACCATCTCATCCTCTGCCGTCCCCTTCTCCTTTTGCCCTCAGTCTTTCCCAGCATCAGGGTCTTTTCCAGTGAGTCCTCTCTTCTCATTAGGTGGCCAAAGTATTTGAGCTTCAGCTTCAGCATCTGTCCTTCCAATGAGCAGTCAGGGTTGATTTCCTTTAGGATTGACTGGTTTGACCTCCTTGCAGTCCAAGGGACTCTCAAGAGTCTTCTCCAGCAAGCAGATATTATGTTCTTATATTTGTAAATTACTTAGCCCCCATAAATCTTTCACCTCCTTCTGGAAGGTAGCTCTAGTAATGTTCACATTAGTGTGCATTTTTAGTGCAGCCTCTGTAAAGTTGTATATTAACAATCAATGTGATACTTAAGATACCTTTTCTTGGATAGAAGAATATACAAGAAGGTATCTTCCCCCAGGTATTAGGGGCTGGTTGAGTGGGAGTCCCCCTGTGCTTGTTTTGTTGTGTGCTTGGTCATCATTTTACATTTTGTATTTATACATTGTCTGTTTGTTGTTATATGTTTTTTTTTCTTGATTTATGTTGTGTTAATATTGTACACTGCCCATAGTCACACTGTCTGAATTGGATGGCCTTAAAAATCTTGAAATAAAATAAAATAAATAAATAAAAAAATAAGATATGATAACAAAAGTATTTGAGTATTATAGCTATACTGATTGTTATCTATCTATCTATCTATCTATCTATCTATCTATCTATCTATCTATTTATTTTCTATCCCGCCTTTATTATTTTTTTATCAATAACTCAAGGTGGTGAACATACCTAATATTCCTTCCTCCTTCTATTTTCCCCACAACAACAACCCTGTGAGGTGAGTTGGTGTCAGGGCAATCGGCGAAGAAACAACGCTGAGTCCAAGTTCCAACTCTAATATCTTTATTGTTTCTACCATACACAGAATCTTGCCAAACTAAAGGTCCCTTTTCTGAGCCTAAGGGAAAAATACCCTTGGGAATCTAGGGTGGTGCTAGCCTACTTCTCTTCCTCGGCACCCCCACACTTTCCATGCTAAGCAAGCAGTGACTGCTTATCAGCCTAGAATGCACTCTCTTCTCCCCCCTCTTCGAGCTCCATCATACCACCTCCCTCCTCATGGAGACATTCCATCACAGTTGGGCTGAGAGAGTGTGACTGGCCCGAGGTCACCCAGCCGACTTTCATGCCTAAGGCAGGACTAGAACTCTCAGTCTCCTGGTTTCTAGCCTGGTGCCTTGACCACTAGACCAAACTGGCCAATGTAACATTTTAAAATTTAATTTCAATATACTTCAGATCTTATATTTTGTTAGCCCTCACAACAATTAATAAGCTAACTAACATTATTTCTATTTTACATATACAGAATGGGTGTCAGTCTCCCTCCACTTTAGCTCCACTCACCTGTCATAGTTTTATACGTACATGTGTCAAGCATTGTAAGAACTTGACCCATGTTTGCTTTTGTGCCAAAAGCCTTGCTGTTCGCAATAAACCACTTGCCTTTACATTCCTGCCTTGGCCGTTTTCTGATAAGACACCTGGACTGTTAACGAGTGTTCTGATGGGAGGGGGTCGAACTGGAGTGGGAACTAGTTTGTTTTTAATTAGATAGTAAATGATGTCAGAGGGATGTTCTTAATTTCAAAGTATGCACACCAATTTGGCCATTCGAAGCTTTGCCTTTGCCTCATGTATTCTGATCCTTAATAAATTAACCTTTTTAGCATGAACTGACTGAAAGGTTTCTTGAGTTTGGGATCCTGACAGTGAGACACTCACAATGGGAAAAAATAATTAGTGACTATGGGGATATGCCATGGGTTTGATACAGAAAGCAACACGTATTCATGTCATACATTTCATACAACAGTGTCTCACAATTCAAATAAGAAATGGTCAGTCTGTGCTGATGAAAGAAAACACTTATATGCTTTAAGGTCAGGAGAAGCTAGTAATATCATCTCTCTCTCTTTCTCTCTTTAGTCTGTCTGTCTGTCTGTCTGTCTGTCTGTCTGTCTGTCTGTCTGTCTGTCTGTCTGTCTATCTATCTATCTATCTATCTATCTATCTATCTATCTATCTATCTATCTATCTATCTATCTATCTAATCTCTCTAATCTCTCTAATCTCTCTCCCTTCCTACACACAGAAGGATAGCCATAAGACTTCATTCAGTACCAGCAACCCATACACTGAATATTGTATGGAATTTCCACTCCTGAAGAAGGTTCGTACAAACCCACACCTTCTGATCATACATTGAACAAACTTATGAAGAGGTAGTAGGCTAGCAGCAAAGGCTAATCCTATGATACTGAGCACAGTAAAGTAACCCACATTTGCAGAGACAGGATAGAAAGAGGATTGACACTTTTGAACTTTGGTGTATGGGAAGACTCCTGAGAATAACATGGACAACCAAGAAAACAAACAAATGGATTATTAAACAAATCAATCCCAAGTTTTCACTTGAGGAAAATACGACCAGGCTCAAATGATCATACTTTGGACACATTATGTGAAGACCTACCTCTCTGGAGAAGCTCTAATACTGGGAATGGTGAAAGGAAAGAGAAGAGGTCAATCAACAGCAATGAAGATGGATTCAGTTACAGTGGTGATGGGTGCACCATTGGAAGGCCTGAAAAACCAGATTAGGGACATATTGTCATGTCTATCTATCTATATCTATCAGTGTGGTTGCTAATTGTTGACACCAACTTGATGCACATAATTATTTGCAAGGAGAAATTTCCCTATTATTTGCATATCTAGCTGACATGGGAGCCTTTCAGAAGGGTCTTAAGACCTGACTTTCCACCCCAAGCACTGGGTAAAGAAGCTTTGTGTCCATCTTAAGTGGTTTAGGTTGGATGAAGTTGCTCCTGGTGCTTTATCTTTTATTATCCAGTTTGGTGTAGTGGTTAAGTCCCAGGCTAGAAACTGGGAGACCATGAATTCTAGTCCTGCCTTATACATATAGACAGCTGAGTGATTTGGGGCCAGTTACTCTGTTTCAGCCCTAGGAAGAAGGCAATGCTAAACTACTTCTGAAAATGCTGTCAAGAAAACTTCATGGACTTGTCCATGTAGTTGCCAAGAGTCAAGACTGAATCAGAGGCACAAAAAGCAAAACCCTCTTCAATTTTTTTTTGGGGAGGGCAAGGTGTTTTATTATGTGCTATTTTTAATTTTGTACACCATTCTGAGTCGCATGTTGATTGGACAGTTCTAAAAATGGATTAAATAAACAAATAAGAAAAGGCTCTATATAAATTGTAACATTTGGTTCCCAGACTGATAAGGAGACCATTCTTTGAACAGTCAGTTGCAAGCTTCTCCATTATGCCAGCCCCACTAGATAGAGAAGACCAGGAAATCAATTCCAAAAGAAAGCAAATTCTACTTTTATTGAGATTGGCAATAATAACAAAATTTTGCAAGTATGATTGTACCTCCTCCTCCTTCCTACACTCCAATGAATTAGGGAGGCATTTGCCTGAGCTGCTTCTGAATGTTATCTCATTGTTCTGGACTTAAAAAATGCTTCAGCTCCCTTTGCCTAGGCAGGGGAGGAGGGGTGGCAGTTGTCATTCGAGAGTCTCTTGTAGCCTTCAGGGGCACTGTTCCACAAGTGGCCGGTTGTGAGACCTTGTTTTTCAAGTTGGGTTCACGAGAACAGTTGGGAGTGTTGCTGCTCTACCAGCCTCCCTGCTGCGTGGCAACCTCCCTGCCTGAGCTGCTCAAGGCCATCTCGGGGTTGGCAGTGGATTTCCCCAGACTTATGGTTCTGGGGGACTTCAACCTGCCGTCTCTGGGACGAGCCTCGGAAGCGGCCTGGGAGTTCATGGCTACCATGGCAGCCATGGGCCTGTCCCAGATTATTCGCAACCCAACTCGAGACAGTGGTCTCACCCCAGACTTAGTTTTCTTGTCTGAGCAGTGGCAATGTGATCTGAGGGGAGAGTTACATCTTTCCCCACTGTCATGGTCAGACCACGCCCTGGTGACCCTGAGACTCTCTTATGCTGCCCCACTCTGCAGGGAGGCTGGACCCATTTGATTGGTCCGCCCCCGGCGACTGATGGACCCAGTGAGGTTTCAGAAGGAGCTGGGGGTTATTCCCGAGGACTTGCTACATGGTCCAGTGGAGGTCCTGGCCACAGCCTGGAATAGGGAAGTGGCCAGAGCCCTGGACAAGATCGTGCCTGTGCGACCTCTCCAGCCCCGCTCGGCCCGCCACTCTCCGTGGTTTACGGAAGAGTTATGGGCTTTGAAGAGGGTTAAGAGACGTCTAGAGCGCCGCTGGAGAAAGACGAAGACTGAATCTGACCAAACACAATCTAGAGCCGCTGTTAAGGCCTACCTTGTGGCAGTAAGAGCGGCGAAACGTGAATATTTCTCCGCTCTTATTGCGTCCGCAGAATGCCGTCCGATGGCCCTGTTTAAGATTACAAGATCACTTTTGGGTCGGGAGGAGTCGGTGACCCACTTATAGGGCCGGTTGGAAGAGTTTTCTGAGCACAGATTCATTCCAAGTTTGACTCTAAGTGTGAGAAAAGATCTGGGGAGATGCCAGAGGACCGTACTTACCCTGTTATCTGGGAACAGTTTGATCCTGTTGGGCCTGATGAAGTAGACAGGATCCTCCAGATTGTAAATGCCACCACATGTCAGCTTGACCCGTGTCCCTCCTGGCTGGTTAAGTCAGCTAGGGAGGTAACATGTGGCTGGGTCCAGGTGATGATTAATACATCCTTGAGTGAGGGGGTGTTCCCGTCTGCCTTTAAGGAGGCGCCGGTGCACCTGCTCCTCAAGAAACCATCCCTGGACCCCACCATCTTGGGCAATTTTTGCCTGGTCTCCCACCTTCCCTTTTTGGGAAAGGTGATTGAGAAGGTGGTGGCATTGCAACTCCAGAGGATCCTGGAGGAAATGGATTATCTAGACCCCTTTCAGTCAGGTTTCAGGCCGGGATATGGGACAGAAACCGCATTGGTCGCACTTATGGATGATCTCTGGTGGGAGCGGGATGGAGGGAGTGCGTCCATCCTGGCTCTCTTAGATCTCTCAGCGGCTTTTGATACCATCGACCACGGTATACTTTTGGGGCAGCTCAGGGAGTTGGGGGTGGGTGGCGTGGTTTTATGCTGGTTCACCTCCTTCCTCCAGGGCCGTTCCCAGTCAGTGGTGATAGGAGAGGAGAGAGCTGACCCGCGACCCCTGATTTGTGGGGTGCCGCACTGGTCGGTTCTCTCTCCTCTCCTATTCAACATCTACATGAAGCCGCTGGGCGAGATCATCCGTCACCACAGGATGAGGTATCACCAATATGCTGATGATACCCAGTTATACATCTCCATCCCAGGTGAATGATGCGGTCGATGCCTTATCTCAGTGCCTGGAGGCTGTGGGGGTCTGGATGGGGAACAACAGGCTTCAGCTGAACCCTGGTAAGATGGAGTGGCTATGGATTGATGGCCCCCCGTATCCAGGAAGTTATCATCTTTAGTTCTGGACGGGGTTGCACTACCCCACTCAGATCCAGTGCGGAATCTGGGGGTCCTCCTGGACTCACGACTCCTGCTCGAAGAGCAGGTGGCAGTCGTGGCCAGGAGGGCCTTTGCACAGCTTCAAGTTGTGCACCAGCTATGCCCTTTCCTGGATCGGGATGCCCTCCAAACAGTCACTCATGCCCTTGTCATCTCCCATATAGATTATTGTAATGCGCTCTACATGGGGCTACCCTTGAAGAGTATCCGGAAGCTTCAGCTGGTTCAGAATGCAGCAGCGCGGGCAGTTATGGGTGCTAGAAGATCAGCACATGTGACACCTCTGCTGCATTAGCTGCATTGGGTACCAGTTTGCTTCTGAGTCCAATTCAAGGTGTTGGTGATCACCTTTAAAGCCCTACATGGCATGGGGCCAGGGTATCTGAGGGACCATCTCATCCCAATAACATCGGCCGGCCCCACCCGTTCATGCAGAGAGGGCATGCTTCAGACCCCCTAAATAAGAGAATTTCATCTATCGGGGTCCAGGAGGCGTGCCTTCTCTGCGATAGCGCCCGCATTATGGAACATCTTGCCCCCGGAGGTAAGGCTGGCCCCCTCACTCCTGACCTTCCGGAAGTCTCTTAAGACCTGGCTCTGCCACCTGGCCTGGGACGACGGAGGTGGTAGTGCCTCTTGGGGGTGGTTGGCCCCGTAGTGCCTTGATCTAGATTGTGGCTTCTAACCATCTTTGGGTTTTATTTATTCCTCTTATTTATTGTTTTTTAGTAATTTTTGTATAGATTTTAAATTTTGATATTTTGTAAACCACCCAGAGTCCCCTATGTGAGGAGATGGGTGGGGATAAATTGAATAAATAAATAATTAAATAAATAAATGGTTCCTGCATATCTCTGTCAAGGTCATCTTCCTTACTCTCTACACTTATTGGCAAATAGACTCACTTCCTTGATAGATGATAGGATGGCTGTTAAAAGCCCTCTGCTGTGATATATACGGAGAAATATTGGTTTAAATTGAAGATAGTTAAATTGCTGGAATTCTTGTAATCCCATCCCATTCACCTGAATAAACCTTTATTTAAGAAATGTGAGATTTGTGCATGGGAAATGATAAAGTTTGGTTGTAGACAGCTGCTAGAGAGCCTGTCATGAGTATTGATGTGCACCTCTTCCATGTGACTTGGGAACTGAAAAGGAAGGCTTTCTGTTATAGGCATCAATGATGGGGAAAGGTTATGACAGCAATGTGAATGATGGGTAGAGGAATACAAAGAAATCTTGAAGAAGGAATGCAAGAACATTTAAGTAATCATCAATTTTCCCTTTGGAAAGAAGAGGAGATGAGAAAGAAACTCAAAATAGCCCCACCTTGATTCTCTTTAGCATAAAAGAGGGCAGAGGGAAACTCTGACAGGATTTCATGATTCTGTTATTATACCTGACATCAATAAAGTAGGGCTCCAGAAGTCTTTGTGGTGTCTGTTTCCTGGCCTGGTTTACCTCAAAGGGCTGACAGGATGGGCCTAAACTTCAGGGTCCCAGTACACATGCAGCCTTATATTCCATCTCCATTGTATATGGATATGGGTCTTCACAAATCCCTTGTTGAAAGGGATAAAATGTTATATGGCCTACTCAAGAAACATACTGGGAGGGATTATAAAGATAATATCAATTTAAAGAAGTATAAAGAGCAATGAAGTCAAACTAAATAAATCAATAAATGAGATATGTAGTCACAGTGCTTGGGTCATGGATCAGTCAAAGGTGACAATAGAAGGTTTCAGAAAGCAGCTAGCACCATGTTTAAGAATAACTGAAAGAGTCAGGATCAAAGGAAAACTTTTGACTTCCCAGCATTGTAAGCCAACAATTTGGTGATGAAAACATCTGGGCAATTCCACTGAAATTTATTTTGACTCCTTTTTATTATCTTCTGTGTTTGAGCCAATTATTTTGTTTTCACCTCACTGGTATTACATTCATTTCTATGAGAAGAAAATTCTTAAAAGCTGGTATATGATAGCAATAAGAAGCACACTAAGCTGTTTTAGAAGCCAATAATCTGGTACTCTTATTGAAATGCTCTAAGCAGTCATCAGCCTTACAGTTTATCCACCTGGGAACCAAATTATTGCCTCATAAAACAGCACAGCGCTTCTATTATGGCTTAAATATAATTGTATTTAAAGACCTTGTTAGTTTCATTTAGGAAAAATTAGTTTTTATCTTATTAAATAAAAAGGAGCTCCTAATAAATTTAATGATTTTTTATGAATTAATGTGATATTCAAAACTTCACATGCAAATTATCCACAAGTATGGAAGGAGAAATTTCACCATGAATTGTCTTTCAAACTTATTTCTCAGTCATGATTGTGACTTCACCATACTCAGCATATGAACTCAAGGATACTGAGTTTGAACTGGAATGTACCATTTTATTTATTGATTTGATTTGATTTGATTTGTATGGCCACCCATCTCAGCAAGTGACTGGGTGGCAAACAATCTTAACATAAATTAAAAACAAATTCTCATCAGAGATACAAAAATTAAAATACACAGCACCCAAGGAAAATATTACTATTAATGGTTGTTAAGACAACCAGGAGACAGGATCCTTCACACCCTCAGGGCCCCTGGCCCCAGCACAGAACAAAGTCTTCAGTGCCTTGCAAAAGGCCAGCAGGGTTGGGGCCACCCTAATCTCTGGAGGGAGAATATTCCATAGGGCAGGCACTATGTCAGAAAAGGCATGCTTCCTGAGCCCCGCCAGTCGGCATTCACCCAGAGCATGCCCATCCTGCCAGACCGGATGGGTAGAAACAACTGGAAAAAGAGTTTCCTTCAGGTAAACCATATGTTTGAAGACTTCTCTTTTTTACTTATATGGAATTCTTGCCTTCGCCAAAGATAAAGTGGGCACCCTCTACAAAAAATGTTTTTTGGGCAAAATGACAGGCAAGACCAAATACATAAATTTTCCATCTTCCCTCCATACTATCCTCAAAACATCTCCATAAGGTGGTTAGGTAGATTAGACTGAGCAAAACAGACTGGCCCAGAGTCAGGCAATGACTATGTTAATAGAACAGGACTCAGGTTTCCCCAATTCATTCTGCTGGTTAGATTATTTTTACAAATCAAACATGGGAATGATCCTTTGTAGCACATGTGCTGCTGAATGGCGATGAGAGAGGGTAAATGCTTACTTTGATGCTGTTCAATATGTTGTGTCTATGTAGCCTTTGTGAAACTAAAACAGTGCATTGGTAAGTCCACTTGTTCTGTCCCAGTTGACTATGCCTGAATCTGGACACGATTAAGTACCAAATATTTTGGATGTACACACCTGGGGATATGAACTTAATAGACCTTAATTCTGAAAAGATGAATATAGAATTGTATTGTTTATTATGTTGTTGAAAATTTACACATGTGTGAGGCTGAACAACCATATTTGCTTTATCATTCACAAATATACAGTGTATTGAAAAAAATAGCATTTGGGGGAGACAATCAGAAACTTCCATAATACCATGATATGATACATTTTTGTATCCTTTTGTTTTTATGAATATTTCATTTACAATTTTAATAATCATGGTAAATGTTAGAAAATGCATTGGACAGTGATGCAATCACAGTCAAACCACTTGGTATGGCTCCCCTGTTTTCCTGTTGTTATTGCTTTTTTAGTTTCTGCTAATAATGGGCTAAAATCTCATATCCTTTATTTCTCTAAATGTTTTATACCATTATTTGAGAATAACATTCACTAAACTTAATAGGACTTATTTCTGAGTATGCATTAATTGGTTTGAATAGCAAGCCTTTCATCTTATGCTCACCTAGGACTAGAAAATTAGTGGCTCTAGTGGATCTACATTGTGAATATATATCTTAGATAGTGTAGTTGCCTACTCCAGACTGAATGATTGATGGTTCTGTATACCTAGTTAGAAGTGTAATTTTCATGATTATTGCTTATTCTACAGTAAATGTATATTCTTTATTATTGCTTATTCTAAATGTATAACTGTAGAGCCAGTTTGGTCTAGTGGTTAAGGTGCTGGGCTAGAATCCAGGAGATGGAGAGTTCTAGTCCCACCTTAGGCATGAAAGCTGGCTGGGTGACCTTCGGCCACTCACTCCCTCTCAGCCCAACTCACCTCACAGGGATGTTTTTGTGGGGAAAATAGGAGGAGGAAGGAGGATTAGATACGTTGGCCGCCTTGAGTTATTTATAAAAATAATAAATACGGGATAGAAAATAAATAAATAAATAAATAAATAAATAAATAAATAAATAATAAATTCACATGATAGCTAGATGACAGATAGATGGATAGATTTTCTCTGTAGAGAGCTAGCAATACCTTTTTAAAAATAAATTTGTAATATATATTGATCTCTTAGGGACATAGTCATAATAAATCTTCTGAAATTCAGGGATTTCCCCAACCCCAATACTTTTATATCTATAAAAGCCCATAATTACTACAGTTTTACATGTTTAAGATTTTGTCAGTATTAAAATAATAATGGGCAAAAATGTAAGAAGAAATACATTTTAAAAATAATTTTCTACAGAATTGATATTCTGTTTGTTTGATACACTTGTGTGATTCTGAAGTGCTCTTTGGGGAGCAACATTTTTCTTTTTATGAAAAAAAAGATGATTTTAGGATTTATCAATTCCTGCCTGAAGTGAGGAATAATATACTGTTGTTTTTTTTTTGTTCAGCTTTTATAGTGACTCCCTCCACAAACATGCACACTAGTTTTAGATATAAATTGGATTCTTACCTTTGACTGTTTTATGATTGTAAGCTGCTGTTGACTCTAATGTGGAACTTGGCAGACATTACTCCCAATACGACCACTTCATAAACAAAATTTATTTTTTAGCCTGCAACTAGTAACCTTTTGATACCTATGTAAATTTTCTATGTTCTTCCTTTAAAAAAAGTCTAAGAATTCTTGATCATGTAATGAATGCATACATGTAGCACAACTCCTACTGCTCTTCTTGAGTTAAGATAAATACAATATAGATGACTGAAATATATGGTGAACTAATAATTCTTGAGCCTAAACTTAGAATTCTAAGTTTAGTTCACCATATATTTCAGTCACCTATATTGTATTTATTTTAACTCAAGAAGAGCAGTAATAATCATTCATCTTATAACTTCATGTTATAATCACTTTAAGTAAAGTATTTGGCGCTTTGCACTTTTAACTCCTGTGCCGATGAAAAGTTCAGCTTTGTCTGAGATGGAATAAGAAACAGGAAACCTGCAAAGTACAATCGCTCATCCAGATCAAATCTCATCCAGGTCAATGATATATTAGTGATCTATTAAAAGCCTGACAAATGTAAAAGCTGAGATCTATAAGAACCCAGCTGGCTTCATGCCTAAGGCAGTACTAGAACTCACAGTTTCTAGCCTGGTATCTTCAACCCCTTCACCAAACTTCCTCAGAACTTTAAGAAACTTGAATTAAATTATGCCATGAGAAGTTGGTAGGCTCTCCTAGCATTTCAACTCCCATTTGTCACTCAGTTCTGATGCCTCTAAAGTGGCTTTCATGGTCTTTAGAAATGTATGAAAACCATATTCTGTTCTGAAATCATAGCTGAATTCTTCATTCAGTAATGTTTATGGGTAAATTGACACTATTATTAGGGTTATGGAAATCCTTCAAAAGGTATTTTGTAATGTTTTGGAGTACATATGAGGCACCTCTCTCTGAATTAATAAAGCAGCTGCATTTTTAGGCTCATGTAGCCGCTGCAAAAGGGGCATGGTGGTTCAGCGGGTAAGATGCCAGGCTTGTCAATTGGAAGATCACAAGTTTGGAGGTTCGAATCCCTAGCCCTGCATGCAGAGTGAGCTCCCGCACTAGCTCCAGCTCTTGCCAACCTAGCAATTTGAAAGCATGCAAATGCAAGTAGATAAATAGGTACCACTTCAGTGGGTAGGTAACAGCGTTCCGCGCGCGTCATGCAGCCACATGACCGTGGAAGCGTCTTCGGACAACGCTGGCTCTTCGGCTAACAAACGGAGATGAGCACCGGCCCCTAGAGTCAGACACGACTGCACAAATGTGTGGGGGGAACCTTTACCTTTACCTAGCCGCTGCCACCTGTTTCTGCATAAATATTCATAGTCAGCTACTTCACCCAGTGAAGCACAGTGGTTGTGCATGCACACTCTTGTAGATATGACCAGGAGTATCTTATAAAGAACCTGTACTGCTTTAATGATTAAATAGGTGTTTTGTACCCACCCCCATGTGTTACAAAGCATTTGTTTTAAAGGATTTGCACAGCCCTAATTGTTATTGAAATATTGTTCCTTGTTCCTTTGACTTTAACTGATGCTTTGTTCTAATTTGTCATGTAATATATTATTTATTAATCCCAGCTGCATGCTGAATTCTGTTATTATTGGTGTGGCACAGGATACTTCAAGCAACTTAAGGATCAGCCTATCATGAATAAAATATTATGTGACCATTAAACTAAAAGTTTTATCCATTGGTGCCATGGTCCTTCTGGCTCAGTTAATTAGCTAGCAATTATTCATCAGGCAAAGACATAATAATAAAATATAATCCAAATTTACAAGGAGTCAAACGTGTCATCAATAGTGAAGATCCAAGGACCAAGAGGAAAGGGCTGAAGCGGGAATTTGCGGGGGGAGGGAAGGGATTTTGCTTCAGTTCTGTATTGCACCCATGTAACTTCTTAAATACCTATATTTAAGGAAGCCTATAGTGCCTACCTGAGCAACAATTATTCTGATCAACCATACCAGGTGACTCCTAAGTAGATTTACTTGTAACAAGTACTTCCTAGGGCATCATTCCTTCTCTTCCTTCTTCCTTCTCTCTGCTCTCCACAAGAAACCATGGCATTCCCATGGGCTGAATGGACAGGACACCAGTTCAAGGTCTAGTTTGAGGTGGTTTTGAGTCCCCTGCCAAACTAAATGTTTGCAGCTCCCATGAGGTACAGCCCATCACTTTCCAGGAGTCCTTCATCATGAATTGCATCCCTTGTTTGAAGAATCCAAACTATTCTTGTTGGTACCATTTGGATAGCTACATGTTTGTTTCTGGTATTCTAATTCTTTCATGAACGAAGCATTAGATAACCTAATTTTATATTACACTGTGAGGCCTATAACAGCAAAAAATGGGGAAGCAAATGAGAAGAACATGTAGCTTAAGTATGATGTTGAAAATGGTTATTACCCTGATTTTCCGATTTCCCAATTCTTTTAGGTATGCTTTTTGTATTCTCTTCCAAATTATCAAGGATCACAATTTTCCATCTGTGCAAGCAGATGGAGGATGTGAACTGGGAAGAGGGAAGGTCTTTCTTTTCTTTTCTTTTTTTCCCACTGACAAATTTTGCAACATGATTTCAGGACAGAAGTTAAATATCAAGAGTATAATTTGCACAGTCTGGTCTATTGAAGTCAATTTATAATATTTAAACTACTTGCTCCTGAAATTCTGACAGTACAATATATTACACTTTGGTATGTTATGTTACAAGAATCAACAAAAGAGAGAAAGTGAGATATCCTAATCTGGCAAGTCCCAGAGATTTCTCTTTCTGCACTCTCACTACCAATACAAAAGACAAAAAAGAGATCTCTGTCAAAAAATTGTGATCCTAAATATAAACTACATGATAATTTTATGTATAGATTTTAACCTTTGCTATTCTGTAAACCACCCAGAGTCCCCTATTCGGGGAGATGGGCGGGGATAAATTGAATAAATAAATAAAAATGAATTAATAATTACTAATCTAGAACCATACTTAATATATGCCATTTTCCCATTGTATCAAAGGTGAAATTATTCATCTTCTCCTACTTATCCACTTTTTTTTAACAAAGTAAATTATTCTATAACTTCCTTACAGTTTTTAGGATTTTGTGACTTTTTCTTTTATTGTATTGGTGTTGTCTCTCAGACAGCTATTACCCTGAGTAAATACAGCCAATATTGTAAGCTGCAGAAAACTGGGACTGCATAAATATAGCTTGTAGCCTTCATTTCTATTTCCTCATTTAAGAAATTTTATTTGAACTACATAATATAGAATAACTCAGTGGGTTGATGTATCTGTTCTTTTGCAATGTGTGCAACTGAAGTAGAGACCGGAAGCAGGTGTACACTAGCCCTGAATGTCCTCCTGTGTCCAGCTGCTTGTATAAACCTGAAACTTGAAGAGATTATGTTTTTTGTCACTGATCATAGCTACCACTCAACAATCAGGAATTATGAGAAAACAAGAATCCCAGCTGAAGATAGTGTTGTAAATATATTCGGCTAAATTTGCTTACAGCTCCCTTTCAGGTCTTGTGGACATTTTAGCTATTCTATCTATGGCTGTCTGTCTATCAGCTATATACTGTACACCTTTTTATTGATTGGGTTAGCTCCAAATACAGTCCACAGGTGAGTAAAAATTGATGGCATCTCCCCATGTTCCATAACTTTTAGATGGGGATTCCTTGGGCTGGCAGAGGGCTGCTCCTTGGATAGGAAAACTAGATATGGAAATGATGTGCTCCTATACAGTAGATCAACAATAAAATTGCTTTATTTCGATCAGTTGTATGCAACTAATAACAAATAATGGACATATTTAATTTTTAAAAAAACCTTGAGATTTTTGTTTCTAGAATTCCTTGAGTTTTTAGGAAAGACCTTACAAATAAGAAAAATCATATATCTCTATATCTCTATCTTCTGCCACTGTAATAAATCATCTGTATCTTACAGAAACTCAATCCTATAACATGCACATGGGATTGATACCATTACTAAAGACAAAATTAAAAAAAAAGTTTTTAAGGTACAGTAGTTAATATTACAATGAAATAATGTGTTGCTTTTCCCTAATGTCAGAATCTTCTAAAGCTTTCAATCTGCTTCTTCTCTTAAGTGGTTATAAAACTAATCAACTTCTTAAGCAAATCTGCAAATTTAGTATGCAAACAGTATTTGTTCAAAATATTTCCACTACATTCCTATACTCTGGTATGTTGTTGTTGTTTATTCGTTCAGTCGTTTCCGACTCTTCGTGACTTCATGGACCAGTCCACGCCAGAGCCCTCTGTCGGCCGTCACCATCCCCAGCTCCCCAATGGTTGAGTCCGTCACCTCCAGAATACCATCCATCCATCTTGCCCTTGGTCGGCCCCTCTTCCTTTTGCCTTCCACTTTCCCTAGCATCAGCTTCTTCTCCAGGGTATCCTGTCTTCTCATTATGTGGCCAAAGTACTTCAGTTTTGCCTTTAATATCATTTCCTCAAGTGAGCAGTCTGGCTTTATTTCCTGGAGTATGGACTGGTTTGATCTTCTTGCAGTCCAAGGCACTCTCAGAATTTTCCTCCAACACCATAGTTCAAAAACATCTATCTTCCTTCGCTCAGCCTTCCTTATGGTCCAGCTCTCGCAGCCATAGGTTACTACAGGGAATACCATTGCTTTAACTATGCAGACCTTTGTTGTCAGTGTGATGTCTCTGCTCTTAACTATTTTATCAAGATTTGCCATTGCTCTCCTCCCAAGAAGTAGACGTCTTCTGATTTCCTGGCTGCAGTCAGCGTCTGCAGTAATCTTTGCGCCTAGAAATACAAAGTCTGTCACTGCCTCCACTTTTTCTCCCTCTATTTGCCAGTCATCAATCAAGCTCGTTGCCATAATCTTGGTTTTTTTGAGGTTTAACGGCAACCCAGCTTTTGCACTTTCTTCTTTCACTTTCGTCATAAGGCTCCTCAACTCCTCGTCACGTTCAGCCATCAAAGTGGTATCATCTGCATATCTGAGATTGTTAATGTTTCTTCCAGCGATTTTAACTCCAGCCTTGGATTCCTCAAGCCCAGCATGTCGCATGATGTGTTCTGCGTACAGGTTGAATAGGTAGGGTGAGAGTATACAACCCTGCCGTACTCCTTTCCCAATCTTAAACCAGTCCATTGTTCCGTGCTCTGTTCTTACCGTTGCTACTTGGTCGTTATACAGATTCCTCAGGAGGCAGACAAGATGACTTGGTATCCCCATACCACCAAGAACTTGCCACAATTTGTTATGATCCACACAGTCAAAGGCTTTAGAATAGTCAATAAAACAGAAATAGATGTTTTTCTGAAATTCCCTGGCTTTCTCCATTATCCAGCGGATATTGGCAATTTGGTCTCTAGTTCCTCTGCCTTTTCTAAATCCAGCTTGTACATCTGGCAATTCTCGCTCCATGAATTGCTGGAGTCTACCTTGCAAGATCTTGAGCATTACCTTACTGGCATGTGAAATAAGTGCCACTGTTCGATAGTTTGAACATTTTTTAGTGCTTCCCTTTTTTGGTATGGGGATATAAGTTGATTTTTTCCAATCTGATGGCCATTCTTGTGTTTTCCAAATTTGCTGGCATATGGCATGCATCACCTGGACAGCATCATCTTGCAAGATTTTAAACAGTTCAGCTGGGATGCCGTCGTCTCCTGCTGCCTTGTTATTAGCAATGCTTCTTAAGGCCCATTCAACCTCACTCTTCAGGATGTCTGGCTCTAACTCACTGACCACACCGTCAAAGCTATCTCCAATATTATTATCCTTCCTATACAGATCTTCCGTATATTCTTGCCACCTTTTCTTGATCTCTTCTGCTTCTGTTAGGTCCTTACAATCTTTGTTTTTGATCATACCCATTTTTGCCTGGAATTTACCTACGATGTTTCTAATTTTCTGGAAGAGGTCTCTTGTCCTTCCTATTCTATTGTCTTCTTCCACTTCCGCACATTGCTTGTTTAAAAATAATTCCTTATCTCTTCTGGCTAACCTCTGGAATTTTGCATTTAATTGAGCATATCTCCCCCTATCACTGTTGCCGTTTGCTTTCCTTCTTTCTTGGGCTACTTCCAGTGTTTCAGCAGACAGACATCTTGCCTTCTTGGTTTTCTTTTTCTTTGGGACGTTTTTTGTTGCCGCCTCCTGAACAATGTTGCGAACTTCTGTCCATAGTTCTTCCGGGACCCTATCTACTAAATCTGGTCCCTTAAATCTATTCTTCACCTCCACTGCATATTCCTTAGGAATATTAGTGAGCTCATATCTAACTGATCTGTGGGTCTTCCCTATTCTCTTTAGTCTGATTCTAAATTTTGCAATAAGAAGTTCGTGATCTGAACTACAGTCAGCTCCAGGTCTTGTTTTTACCAACTGCATAGATGTCCGCCACCTTTGGCTGCAAAGGATGTAGTCAATCTGATTTCGGTGTCGACCATCTGGTGAAGTCCATGTATAAAGTCGTCTTTTAGGTTGTTGGAAGAGAGTGTTTGTTATGCACAGTGAGTTGTCTTGGCAAAATTCTATCAGCCTATGTCCTGCTTCATTTTGTTCTCCCAGACCATGCTTGCCTGTAATTCCAGGTGTCGTCTGACTACCCACCTTAGCATTCCAGTCTCCTGTAATGAAAATAACATCTCTTTTTGGTGTATTATCTAGTAGGTGCTGCAGATCCTCATAGAACTGATCTACTTCTGCTTCTTCAGCATCTGTGGTTGGGGCGTATATTTGGATCACTGTGATGTTAAATGGCTTACCCTGAATTCGAATTGAGATCATTCTATCGTTTTTTGGATTGTATCCAAGCACTGCTTTAGCCACTTTATTATTAATTATGAAGGCTACTCCATTTCTTCTGTGGTCCTCTTGTCCACAGTAGTAGATCTGGTGGTCATCTGATGTGAAGTGGCCCATCCCAGTCCATTTCAGTTCACTGACACCTAAAATGTCTATATTTAATCTTGACATCTCACCAATAACCACATCCAATTTGCCCTGGCTCATAGATCTTACATTCCAGGTCCCTATGGTGTGTTGATCTTTAGAACATCGGATTCGTCGTTCACCACCAGCACCGTCGGCCGCTAGCCGTCCTTTTGGCTTTGAGCTAGCTGCGTCATCACATCTGGGGCTAGTTGAACGTATCCTCTGTTCCTCCCCAGTAGCATTTTGACCATCTTCCGACCTGGGAGTCCCATCTTCCGATGGTATACCGACATATCTTTGGTTGTACTGATCCATTTAGTTTTCATGGCAAGAATACTGGGGTGGGTTGCCATTACCTTCCCCAGGGATCATATTTAGTCTGACCTCTCTACCACAACCTTCCCGTCTTGGGTGTCCCTTCACGGTTTAGCTCATGGTTTCATTGAGGTGCTCAAGCTCCAGCACCACGACAAGGTAACGATCTCCTTTGCTGGAGATACTCTGGTATAGGACCCAATATTTTATATATATATATATATTTATATATAAATAAATAAATAAATAAATAATATAGGGGGCGTGGTGGCTCAGTGGGTAAGATGCCAGGCTTGTTGATCGGAAGATTGCAAGTTCGGAGGTTCAAATCCCTAGCCCTGCATGCGGAGTGAGCTCCCGCACTAGCTCCAGCTGTTGCCAACCTAGCAATTCAAAAGCATGCAAATGCACGTAGATTAATAGGTACCACTTCGGTGGGTAGGTAACAGCGTTCCGCACGTGTCATGCGGCCACATGACCGTGGAAGCGTCTTTGGACAAAGCTGGCTCTTTGGCTAACAAACGGAGATGAGCACCGGCCCCTAGAGTCGGACACGACTGCACAAATGTGTGTGGGGAACCTTTACCTTTAATATATATATATATATATATATATATATATATATATATATATATATTATGATAATATTATAAGCATAATAGTCTTATAAATATATTATAATATAAATATATTATGTATACTTATACTTATATATCAGTTTATATCCATCATAAATTCAGACAAAAACCTCCCCACAAGGTAGTGACTTCAGATCTTTGAAGATCTTCAAACATTTTGAAGATTTTATATATACAGTATCACATAACCTGGCTGAGGGGAAAGATGGTGGCTTTCATTCTAATTTTTTATCACTGGGAGAAGATAGCAAAACACTTTGGCATCCCAAGCATTGTTTTCCTGAGATGTAGACACATCATCAACTTTAATGATAAAAAAACTTGTCCATTCTCCCCCCCTCATCCCCAATTCTTGAACCTTAGAAACAAACACCATTCTGGTACCCAGAGAATATATCTCACAAACATCATCAATCTTTTTCCAAACATGATTTACAACCTTTCCTTTTGGTTGACTCCAGACATTTATGTGGATGCCAAAGCAGTGACACTCTGGGATTCTCCCCAACTTTTCCCTCTAAACACTCCAGTGGAGAAGTACACCAGATAGTTGGGTGGTGGAGAAAGCCTGTATAATGTTCCAACAATGGTGACATCTGCACAGTATATGAAAACAAATACAGTTAGTGGCTAATAATATATAATTAAGAATGTACAGTATGAAGTAACGAAAACCATACAGGTTTTATGCTATGGAATTTTTTAGAATTTTGATTCATTCTAAACAATAGGAGAAAACAGTGTGGCTCTCAAATTTGTTTTGGAACAACAATTGCTAAATATCAATGCCTCCATTTTCTGCCAATTAGAGGTGGGAAACTCATCCAAGATGTGCCATATGATGTGTAGAATTGCATGCTTCCCCTCTGGCTTTGTGAGAAAATTCTGGCATATGGACCTTGGTTTATTTGAAAGTGCAAACTTTCAAAATCTATATTTTAATATAAAACATGATGTTGTTAAACAATAACTTAATTTGTTCAAATAATGTCTCTAATTGCACATATCCCAAGCATGTTACTTGGAACAACATAAAGAGAACAATTCATGTTTTGCTTTTCTCAGTAACTGAGATATATTCCCCTCTAAATCCCTTCTTCATCAATACTGCCAGATGTGTAAGTGTCTACTATTTCACTCAATGTAGACATCCTAAAGATTTGTCTGTGTTTCCAATTAATCATAATGTTTGTATGCTTTCTTGGTGGAGGGTAGCTTTTCTTCGTTTATCATGCCTGCAAGTTGGGTTCCATTAATAATGTATGTAAATCTGTTTTAGTAAGTGCATGGAATAATACTTTTCTGGAGCACATTAAGTGACTTCAGCTGCAGTTCACAGATTATCTTCCTGAGTGTCAGTGAAAGCATCCAGTAAGAGTTCATTTATTGGGTAACCAGGGACCATAATGATGCATTAAATGAGACTGTGTTGTGCTGAAATTAGGCAAATGGGACTTCAGCTCCAGCACACCATTCCACCTGTATAGTTCTAATTGTGCTGCAGATAATTGCTGTGCTTCCTTCTAGGCATGCATATCACTGTGTTTGCACGTGAACAATAAAAAAAAAAAACCAGCAACAGCAACCAAGCTTTTTTGAAGGTGTAAAAATAAAGGTAAAGGTAGAAGTGAGAAATATACCACCATATCCAGAGAACTTTTTCGAAGATACTGTAGTGTTTCTCAAAAGTCTGATAGCAATGTACATTTTTGCCTCTGAATTAAAAAGAATGGTGTATGAAATCCTCCTTTGGCAGATATGATCAGATGAGCTGGTTGATTTTTCAAGTGTTTAATAAGAATACAAATATCCGTTCCTGAGATGCTTCATCCACCTCCCTCTTCTGTCAGTTTATTAATGGTATGGGGTACATCTTGCCTTTCACGGCACAAGTATCTCCTGGAGTATAGGCAGTGGTGGCAAGAACTACCAAGTTACTACTCCAAGGCAGAAGACAAAACTAGTGTCCAGACATGTCCAGACTCAGAAGGTTTCTGAGAGAGGAGTTCAGCCATCTACCATATGGCTTCAGCTGGTCGACTACAGTATAACATAGAAATTTTCAGTGGCAGATTACAGAACATTATATTTGACTAATTGTACATCTATATGTGGGCCAATTCTCCCACCTTTGTAAACAAATTATTCTAATCTTTGCTAAGTTGCCACCAACAGCCTTGTCTAAATATAATCATGAGCGTGATTAATAGTTGTTTCTAACTGGGCTTGTGAAATTTGCAGTTTTCTTCCCTTTAGATAAAATATATGAAACAGATTTTAAACTCAGACAGAGCTGTCCAGGCCTCTTTCACTTTCTGATATACAAACATTTTTTTTCTTCAAACACTTAGAAAACTGGCAGTGAGTTCATGTGGCAGGAACACTGAGTAAACTCAATTTTTATATTTGATTCTTATATTTCAGGTTCCTATTTAGTTGAAGATTATGGTACCTCTAATTTCAATTGGAGGCCTATTTTAGTTGTACACTAGCTTCCTATTTTTAGGAAAAGCTGTCAGGCATTAAAGCAGAGCTTTCCAAACTTTTCATGTTGGTGACACACTTTTTAGACATGCATCATTTCACGACACACTCTTACAGCAGGGCATCATTTCGCGACACACACTTACAGCAGGGCACAAGGCAGGCACTAGGACCTGTGCAGAATCACAGCAGGTTTGGAGGCAGCCAGGCACAAGGCAGGCACTAGGACCTGCGCAGAATCCTGGCAGGGCTCTGAGGCATCAGCAGCCGCGACACACCCAGACACTTCAGCCGACACACTAACATGTCCCGACACACAGTTTGGAAAGCTCTGCATTAAAGCAATCTTGTGCGTGCGACATAGTTTCTATTTGACAAAAACATGCATTCCACATAACAACATGGCCACAGCCTGAAACCTATATCAGAATATTTGGTTCAAAAGCCAAGTATGGTGTGTTCAGATGGACAGTAGCATTTTGGGAATTTATATACAAACTTTTTTCCCTAATGCCACAGACAGAATTTGGAACCTCTGACTTGAAAAAGCTATGCTGTAGCCCAGAGGCCTAAAACTAGGCCTGCCTGACTAAGGGACATAGTAGCTTAAACTGGCCATTAGTCAAATGCTGCTTTAAATGACTACTGTAAGCAATAAATCATAAGGAAAAGATATTAGCTCATGTGCATTACTAGTTCCGGGGCACAGTTATTGAATTATGGAGAGAAAGATGGGAAGCTTTTAATAGAATCTACAGACCACACAGCCTCCTCCTGCTTTAGCAAAATCCATGGAATATCCTAAAGGCAGAAGTTGAGAGGAGTGATCCAAAAAGGGAATCAGCTTCGCTTCATGAAATTGGAGCATTGAGTTGTGCCGTGTGGTTGACACCATGTTGGTTACATTAGTCTTACTAAATGGCTGTTTGCTTCTTGTCTATGTAGAGAAAAGGAGAAAGCACTTCTGACAGGGGTTATGAAGAGATGATGAAATGTGTCAAATTTATTTTACCAAGTATCTCATTTTTTGGTCACATTTTAGGTTCATTCTGTGCCACTTCTAGGTCAGTTTGTAATTTAAAAAGCCCCTCTCTGTGAAATTTTCTATGCATCATGGCATAATTTTCTGAAGTCTTTTTTCATTTTTGGTGACTGCTTTCTTTCAGCGCATCCATTTGTGTTTTAAAGCAATTTTTTCCTTAATATAATGTGTTTTGTTCACACCTTTCCCTAATATATGCATTTATATGTTTAATATTTTAGTTGCAAGCTGTAATGCAATCTTCGGAGAAGCGTAGGTACTGATGTACAACTACATTCTGATTTGCATATAGATTTGGGAAGTGTGAATTAAATGACTTAACATTAAAATGCAAACAAGTAAGTTCTATCCCATCTCTAACATCCTTGTTTGATTGGCCTTACAAATGGTGCAGGCACAAAAAGCTGTTTGCTAAAGAACTTAAAGAAATGTTCTTTGTACTGAGTCAGGACATTAGTCTGTCTGTCAGCCTCACTGATGGGTGGCAACTTTCCAAGTTTCAAGGACAAAGCTTTCCCCAACAGTCCACCTTGAGACTAATTTACTGAAGATTCAGGGTGAACTGTGAGACCAGGAACATGGAACAAGGATCTAAGCATTCAAAAGTGTTATCTTTCTACTGCATATGCATGTTCAGCCATTGTGCCTTCCCTGTACTTTCTTAACCATTCACTTTTAATACTTGTGAGTGCCACAGAGTGGTATTAAAAATTCCATATGCTGCCCAAAGATGGTAAGAGAAGAATCATTCATGAGCTGAGCCTGCCACCTTCAATTACATGGCCACAATGGAAAGAGATATAACCCAGCATTCTATGTTTGTCTCAAAAGGTAGTAGTATCTGGCCACCCTTGTCTGGGCTCAGAAGCTAAGCAGGGTTGGACCTAGTTAGTAGTGGGATGGGAACCCTGTAAATGAAACTGAGAAGCCAAAACAGCATCCAGGAAAAAGGCAATGGGAAACTATTTTGGCACTGTTGCCGAGAAAACTACATGGACATACTTATGAAGTCACCAGGAGTCAAACTAGATTTGAAGGAGACTTGACTTTACTCTGTGCTTAATTTCTTTTCCTGAAATATGGCATGCAACACTTCTTGTGGGATATGCATAAGCTGGGATGAGTGCCAGCTCTTGAGAGCTGCCATGGGATGACCCAGTCACTAGAAACAGCAGTCACGTCTTGCAGGAGAATTCAGCCATAGCCATCAGGAGGCATATTATCCATGACTTCTTGCTGCACTCCATTAAAGTTAATTCACATTGTCTTAATGAGGACGCATTAACACTTAACTCCTCATTACTACCTCAAGCCCATTTTTATCAGTTGGAGCAAGGTCTTTGCATATTGCTCAATGCTCAGGGGCCTGATTCTGGCTCCATTATTCATGATGAGCTATGCAAAAGTATTCTCTTTGAACTCCCTGTTTGTGCAAATTTGGGATAGGACTGAAAAAAAATGTGAGAAATGATTAGAGTAAAAAAGATCCATCATTTACAAAGAAAACTTGGCTTGTTGTTCCATTAAGGGCTACAGAGACTTTACTTTGTTCACATTGCTAATCGAGCTGTCAGCTTACTTGGATAAGAATTCAGTCAGCAAGGCCCTCAGACTAGCCTTAATACAAAATTCCAAATGTGAGGTGATCCAGACTACCTCATGTCTAATGGAGGATCAAAAGGAACAGCCATATCTCCCAGGTTTCTTGGGATTTTTAAAAGGAACTTTAATAAAAGACATCATGCAATTTTACTATTTCAAGGGGGGGGGGGAATATTTGCTGCCAATATGCTTCCTAGGATTTCAGACTGCCCTGCTACTCTGGACTGCAATTGAGGATATTACATTATTTCTAAATAAGGATTAGAAAGAATTTGAGATTTTTAAAAAGAAAAATGAATGTGGGAGGAAAAAAATGCTGATTGATCCTTATGGACAGAAGACTCCATACCTTTTTAAGCTAAAATTAACATGGGTGTGTTGTTGTTTATTCGTTCAGTCTCTTCTGACTCTTCATGACGTCATGGACCAGCCCACGCCAGAGCTTCCTGTTGGCCGTCGCCATCCCCAGCTCCCCCACGGTCAAGTCCGTCACCTCCAGAATATCATCCATCCATCTTGCCCTTGGTCAGCCCCTCTTCCTTTTGCCTTCCACTTTCCCTAGCATCAGCATTTTCTCCAGGGTATCCTGTCTTCTCATTATGTGGCCAAAGTACTTCAGTTTTGCCTTTAATATCATTCCCTCAAGTGAGCAGTCTGGCTTTATTTCCTGGAGTATGGACTGGTTTGATCTTCTTGCAGTCCAAGGCACTCTCAGAATTTTCCTCCAACACCACAGTTCAACAGCATCTATCTTCCTTCGCTCAGCCTTCCTTATGGTCTAGCTCTCGCAGCCATAGGTTACTACGGGGGATACCATTGCTTTAACTATGCAGACCTTTGTTGTCAGTGTGATGTCTCTGCTCTTAACTATTTTATCAAGATTTGAACATGGGTGTAGGATTTGGGATTTATGTTGCATGATAGCAAGTGGAACACCCCATCAGACAAAGAACACAGACCAAAACTACTGTAACTTGGACAACATTAGGAGCTAAGTGATCTTTGTATCCTCTTCATTTAATATATATTTGAAAATTTGGTCATCTCAATCTTTGTGGAAATGTACTAGTAGCTTATATTCCCTTATATGGTAGACTTGTCCACCAGTTTAGTAAGTTTTGATGTGAACTTGAATGGATATATGTGAAAAAAAACATGGTTGAAATATAGGGAAAAATCAGAATGAGCTTTGCTAAAGCTTTTGAGAAAGTAGGCATTGCCTTACAGTTTGCAATCTTTCTATTAACAAGATTTAAGGTAGAAAGAAACTGGAGGGATACTATTCTTTACTTAACAGATATCAAGCTTGACCTGAGGTCATTTTTGTTTTATTTTTAAAACTGAAGTCATTAACTTATTAGGAAAAAAAATAGGACAAGTGAAGTGGTTACAAAAATTAAGAGAGATACTTGAATGTAATTTTGCATTCACCTATTTCTTTTGCAAGAAGTAATCTTATGCAATAGCTCAGTGTTTCTTAACCTTTTTGCTCTCAGGATACTTTCCCATTGTTAAAAATTATGAAGGACCCCAAAAGAGCTTTTATTTGTATCGGTTATATCTATTGATATTTACCATAGTAAAAATTAAAATTGACACATTAGTAGAATATTTATTTATTGAATCAGGTAAAAATAACAATATTCAATCCATTAGATAATAACATAAAAAAAATATTTTTCATGAAAAAAACTATATTTTTTTACAAATAAAAAAATAATAATGAGAAGAGTGACATTGTTTTAATTTTTTGCAAATATCCTTAATATCTGGCCAATAAGTTTGATTTTGTGGACCCCTGAGAGGCTCTTGGGGTACCCCAGTGGTCCTTGGACCACATTTTAAGAAACGTTGCAATAGGCATAGCAACCTACATCCAGAGCTATCCGAAGGAAGGATTAAGGGGGTGGGGGGCTAAATGAAGAAACTAGTATTATGCCAATACATAATCTCTACCTTTTTTGTCTTGTGATGTTGCATGCATGTACAAAAGGGGTGGAGTTTGTGTCACAACAAAGCAATGCTGCTTTCATCATTCTGATGAAAGGGCTGGATCATGTTGTATGTTGCCCAATATAGTCTGAAAACCTAGAAGTTTCTCTCATAGTGATTTTAATATGAAGAACAAATAATTCTTCTTGCCCTTGTTTGCTGCATTATTTTGTATACATTGATCTCTTCGGGATATTGTAGCCTCCTTTTTATGCTTTGTTTCGTGGTTATGTCACCTTTGTTGCATATTGAATCAATCCAATGGGCTATTTTGAAATATAAAAAAAAATCCCTTCTCACCCCTATGGGTGGTATGTGTCTTCCTCAACCTCGGGTCCTCTACCAGAGGCCTGGGAGTTTGAGTGTTCTGCGAAGTATCTTAGCTGTTCCTAGCACTGCACTCTTCTGGAAAGAGAGCTCTGAAGTTGTTCCTGGGATCTGTTGGAGCCGCTCTCCCAGCTTAGGAGTCACAGCCCCGAGTGCTCCTACCACCACTGGGACCACTTTGGCCTTCACTTTCCACATCCACTCTAGTTCCTCCTTCAGGCCCTGGTACTTCTCCAGCTTCTCATACTCCTTCTTCCTGATGTTGCTGTCACTTGGCACTGCCACATCTATCACCACCGCTTGCTTCTGATCCTTGTCTACACACACAAACACACACACACACTTTTATACACTTCCTGTTTCTTTTTAAATACAGTATTATTTAAGGCCTGAAAAATATAAGGTATGCATAAAAATGGTGTTGAATTCTGAATGACCATCCCAAGAGCTGCCAACTAGTGTCAGCCTTACCAGGTAGACCAGACAGGAAACATGACCAGATAAGCTAATTCTACTTTATTGTAAAGCTACATTAACAGAATCTTACAAGTCTGAAAGTTCAATTCTCCCACTATCTCCTTTACAGCCCAAGAAACTAGGGAGGGTCCCTTCTGAGCCTCTTGTCTCACCCACTATCCAGCTGCCGGCTATGCCCTCTCTTATCCAACCGTTCCCTTTGCAGCATCTCTTTGCCCAGTCTTTCCCACATACCATTACATCTAGGCAAAGCCCAGCATTCAGCATTAAAACTCTCAGTTACATTTTAAGATATTTGGCAAGTTTGTGACCAGCCCAGGTTATATATGAACCTTGCTCCAAGGCACAGTCCAAGGAAGTCTTCCAGTGCAAGCTTAACTGAAATGAACCAGTGTTATGCTAAACGATGACAGAATTGCTTTGCCTATTGGTCCTATAAAACTAATTGCCACCAAGTATGGTGATAAGCGCTAGGTAAACTTATACACTTGCAACCATATTTGCTAAACCATTAGCATTTGTGGGTTTCATTGTGCAATATTCTTTCAAATCATGATATTCTTTTCTTTCAGAATACCTTGATTTCATTATCCTGGGTTAGGGGTTAGGTATGGGATGAAGAGGGGGTTGACAGATCTAAAGGAATTTGGGTGTCAAGCTTGCCAAAAATATGATACAGATTTATTAATTTTATGAGGCCTAATCATCCTTAATAGGACAGGAAACACAAAATTAGCAGCATTGTCAGGGAGCCAAAGAAATTTCTATTTGTGACAGCAGCCGTTAAAAGCCTACCTGGCCCATAATTGAGTTGCTATGCTTTTCTTTTAATTTCAGTACCTGATGATACCTGGGAGCTGTAGACTTTGCTTCAGAATCCCATTAGGTACCATTATGAGATCTTATTTCTGAGGTTTTAAAAATCTAATTGTCAGTCAATGTGTTATAGCCTAGCTTTTGTTCAACTCTCTTGGTGATACACTGTGGGAAAAAAACAAAGAAGTATGCTTCATCATCCTGTCAAGAAGGTTTCTTAACAAATTACCTTTACCCTCAAAAGAAAACACAGAGAGACTTTTCTGTATCTTTAACAATTCTCTTAGTTCATATCTTCTTTTGCACACTATTCAAGGGAACACAACCATGATCCCAGAGCACTCAGAAATACTGAAACCGAGACCTTTAACAATTTATCTAGATGTTTAATAACAATAAGTTACACTTCTTAATAAAACTGTAGTTAACCTCTGTATCATTTTTAAAAAGTGACATTTGAAAGGGCACTTCTCATTCCACATAGATTGCATTTTTGGAGAGAAAAAAACTTGTGGTAAAGTTCACTTGTTAATTCAGATTTGCTCACAAAAGTTTCTGTGAACACATTCGAGAATTTGTGCTATTAGCAGTAAAGAACAATGAAACAAAGTGGCTCCATGTGAAAAACAGAGGAATACTGATAACAATCGAAGAGAATACTGATAAAATTCACTGTATGCCCACATACCACTTAGCTCTTTATAAGCTTCACCTTTATATTTATTTATTCATTCTAAAATTTTGCCGGGTTCATCTTGGGGCATCCATTTCAGCACAATTTGATTCTCTTACATGAGGTAAGTATCTGAACTGGCAAATAACATCATGTTTCAATTGTTGCACTCAAATATCTTGGTTGAGAAGAACTATGACAAATCATTAGATCAGAGAAAAGTATTTTCCCTGCCTTCTTCACTGTTAGGAAAGAGTGAGATTTTGACTGAGCCGCTAGAATAGGCATAAAATGAAGTGTAGGATCACTGGAAGTGATCTGTTGGAAGACTTTCCTAGATTGGATGTACAAGCAATTGGGCATTTACAGTATATGCAGATAACCAGGGGAGACTTTCAAAGCATTGGTGTTCAGCCATGTGGCAGATCAGTTGCCTTATCACTTAGCAGGGCACTTCATTTACCCTAACATGTTTTGCTAAACACACTTCTGATTGCTTTGCATGTCCCTCATGTTTGGTACAGACACCTCTGACCATCAAAGCCATTTCATATTATCTGTGGTGCAATGTGCTTTTCCTGCATGCTGTTTCACAGTTATTAGCAATGTGGGGATAGATTTTGCTTGGAAGCATTCAAATCACACACAGAAGCAAGTCAATCTGAAAGTATTCTAATAGTGCTGAGTTTGAGCTGTTGGCTTTCCATCTGGAAGGCAGTGGCAGCCTATTAGCTCAGCTGTTCTTTGTTAACTGCAAGTTCATATAGGTGGGACATTTAAAATAAAAATCCTTGTCCCTCCTTTTTCCTGGCCTGTAGCTACACAGTTTTAATCCTGTTTTGATTTACATTTGCATATGTATTTAAGTTTGCTCACCTTACTTCTCCTTTTCTTTCTCTCTTCAGATTCACAGTTCAGAATCCCTTTTAAAAAATAAAGGCATTATTATTTGGCTTGGCTCGATGAGTAGTACCAGTCCTGCTAAAAATCTGTTGTTTGGAGCAAGTGTTCTGCTCTCGATCATTTGCAAGACACCAGAGACTTTTGCTGGCTAAGGTCATTTTCTAGGGAGAAATAAGTTGCCCTATCCAATTCATGAAATATAATTTTGGGGTGCAGGGAGTAGGGAAAGAACCATTTATTCACTTGTTCCTTAGGCAGAAAACCTGGATATTTAGTTGTTTCACAGCAAGGCCATCCTATTTAGTAAATGCACTGTATTGATCTAGTTAGAGGGACACAAGCATTGTTTTTAGCTGCACTAGAAGATCAGATGATCCTGTTGGTGCAGTCCTTAGGTCAGTGGAAAATAAATTCCTGCGGCAAATGCGCCTTCCATTTCCCCCCAGAAGACTGAATTTCCCTGACTCAGTGACCTGTACTAAAAGGATAAACTCACATCATCATGCATGTATGGGGAACGCTGTCTTACAACTGTCTTTGCAATACATCTATTCACTTCAGTCCTTGAAAATGCAGATGGCCAAAGTACTTTACAGCAGTTTTTCATTCATCCTGAAACAAAATAACACAAAGAGATCAAGTGCACAGATGGAATCGGCAGCTATAGGGAGGAAGATCTAATAATGTGGGAAACAATTCTTATGGCAGTCCTATTTTTATGTGCTTCAGAATTTAATACAATCTATTTCTATTATCACATTTTCTTTCGATAATGGGTGAAAAAGAAAAAGGTTGGATTTACAGATTACAGTGGAATGCCACTGTTTAAACATCTACAAGGTACTTGCATGTATTTGAATACTGAGTACTGAGTATTGTTGAGTATACTGTTTCAATGAGTACTGTTGACAAGATTGTGGGACACCTCAAAATACATGATTTTAGAAAACCATATTGGGTCTCTAATGAAATGTAGCTAAGGAAGAATGCAGTTTTGGGGGACAGCTATATGCACTGGCACACCTAGAGCTATCAGCTTAATTTATCTCACTTTGTTATTCTAGGCTCAAGTTTAGTTCATCCTGATTCTTAATCCTTTTTTCCCACTTTTTTTTAAATGCCTTTAACTATTGATGGATACATGGATATTTCCCTTAAAGAAATATTTGTGGGGAGCAATTTCAATAAATGCAATTTTGAATTATTTTTCCCCCCCCCATACAATATGGGGAAAATGTGAGTTTTGCCTTTGTTCAGAATAATGAAATTGGATGATTGTAAGAAAATTAATGAATAACATATTGTTGGTGTGCAGAAGCTTCCAGTTGCAAAGTCCTTTATCTTTAGACTAGAAAAAGATTCATATCTGAAATTCTGGACTGCAGCTGCTTATATAGGTAGATCTTAATAAACAAGACGGTCTTGCTCAGAGCTGCCTACAAGTGAAAACATTCTTTTCCAAGCATAGTCATCAGAGTTCTCTTTAACAAGCTTTATTGAGATGAAAGGGTGGAGCTACAGCAATTCTTGCAACTGAATCATCTTCAATCTATAGTCAATGTAACATAATTACATTGACATAAGGGCAGAGATGTTTTTCTTTTTTCATTTTCATTCTAACAGCCTTCCTATGATCAAGTGAGGAGGCAGCTGTCTTCACCGAGAATGGGGAAGCCTGCATCAGGTTGTTTACATGATGGTCTCCTGAAGGTTTATCATTCTTGGAGCTCTTATATTAAGGTGGCTGTTTATGTTCCTATTGTAGAAATGGCAGAGGAAAAGGGCCAGGGGATGGAGGGGGGTCAACATATGTTTAATAGTTTAAATGCTATATGAGTTGATCACTTAAAATATTTCAAGAATAATTGAAGACATCTGTGCTTCCCCACATACTTTCCCACATTTGCTTGGCTGTTTAGGTCAGAGGAAAAAAATGACACTGGAAGAGCATGCAATGAGAAGTGGGGAAATATTCTGTTCTCTCCAGCCTTAAAAGGGCCATGCACAAACTGCATCTACCAGGATCATTTTCACAAACCCTTATTAATCCACAGACATGTCACAAGGGAGGTCCATAAGATGGTGCTTCTTTCTTGCGTACTGTACTATACAGTATATGCATATTCTTATGCCTTGAAGTGGTTTGGGCCCTTATTTTCTATTCTCCAGCTCTGATATAGAAATCATATCATTTTCTGTTTCCACTGTTATGTGAGGTACCTATTCCTCAAATTGGGCATCCCATGTACTACAAGGTATAAGATAGATAAGCAACCAGTTGCTTTCCACAGGTCTCAAAACGTTGGTAGATGAGAGTTTCAACAATGGCTTGACATGGGCCATGTTGCTGGGCTGATAGGAGTTGAAGCCTAATTATTCTAAAAGATACTAGGAGCTTACTCTGGATGTAACAACTTTACTTCTATACATCTATATGTGTGTGCCAGACTCAGTTTAAGAAACCTCTCCCTCTCTACCTCCAGTGCTGTCTGTGTTGATATGTTACTAAAGGAATCCAAAGAGGAGGAAAATAATAAATTCAGACTGTTTTGACTTAAAATATGCTTTTAAATATTTGAGAAATAACTTATGTTTAGAAGTATTGGATAAGGGTCTCTTTTAAAAAACAATAGTAGTAATGTTTACAATAGCAATAATATTAAAATAATAGTAGTAGCAGTATTAAACTAGTCAAAAGTAGAAATGTAAGACCACAAATGTCTGTAGCTTGAATCATGTCAACTGGATTTCTATTTTCTCAGTGGAAACGTTTCGCTCCTTATCCAAGGAACTTCTTCAGTCTGAGCAAAGTTAGTAAGGGAATCCTAAATATGTTTCTAGGTAGCTGTGTGACCTTACACCTGGGGCTAGGTCATGGTTATATTGAGATGTTATTTTAAGTCCTTTTATCGTCTAAAGGAGGATCGTTAAGATCACCATGCTGCTGTTGAGCTTGTGAAATGGTCTTAATCTTCCTAGGCACAGAAGACAAAGCAGGGAGGAAGATGGGGGAAAGATTGTGCCTGAGGCCCCCACCTCTATTCAAGGAAGGATTTTCCAAGTTGGCATAAATGGATTCCTTGACCCCTCTCTCAAGGAATCCATTTATGCCAACTTGGAAAATCCTTCCTTGAATAGGGGTGGGGGCCTCAGGCACAATCTTTCCCCCATCTTCCTCCCTGCTTTGTCTTCTGTGCCTAGGAAGATTAAGACCATTTCACAAGCTCAACAGCAGCATGGTGATCTTTAACAATCCTCCTTTAGATGATAAAAGGACTTAAAATAACATCTCAATATAACCATGACCTAGCCCCAGGTGTAAGGTCACACAGCTACCTAGAAACATATTTAGGATTCCCTTACTAACTTTGCTCAGACTGAAGAAGCTCCTTGGATAAGGAGCGAAACGTTTCCACTGAGAAAATAGAAATCCAGTTGACATGATTCAAGCTACAGACAATTCCACCTGGATGACTGAGAACCTTCATAGACGTAAGACCACAAATCACACACAAAATTGGACAGAGTGGGTGTACCTTTAAAATCTCAGACAACCTGTCCTGTAATGAATCTAGTAATTCACACTAGAGGTCCCTAAATGTAAATCACCTGAGTAATTACATTAACTTGAAGTACAAATGATTTTAGGACAGGAACTTGCAAATAGACTTTGAAGGAGGTGTTAAGAGTCATGAGTCAGTGATGTTTAAAAGAGAATTGATACTAAAGAAAATGGTTTAAAATTGCTTTGGATTAAGTAGTATATGCAAATTACAGCCCTATCTACTGAACATAGTGATTTTTCTGTTTCACTTTTACATTTGTCTTTCCCTCCACTCCAAATGTCTATGGTTTGTTCATAGTTATTGATAAAATATGGGGCTCCAGGCTTTGTATTATACAGACTATGTTCCTGAGGCATGGTTAAAAAAAAAAAAAACCTCTATTAATGCTGGAAGGACTTGCAAAGAATGTGAAAATGCAAGCAGTGGGCAAATTTTATGAGAGGCTTTCTGGATGAGTTTACCAGCAATGAAAGAAACATTTGATCAGCTTCGCTGTCATCAGCAGATGTCACTGCAGCCATTAGGAACTAATGAATTGCTCAGGAGGACATAATGGCTAATTTGTCTGGTCAAAAAGGCAGAGATGCAACCTTTGAAAACTGTGTTCTTATTTAAGTTGTGAGAAAAAGAACTCCCTTATCATTTAATTTTAAATATGGGCTGGGTTCCAAATCAATTAAAGACCCTTGACAAATTTCCCTATGAATTTTGTAGCAACTAAAAGTTCTCCTGAGTTGCTGATGGAGGAAGATAGGCACAGCAGAAGAGCCGGTGGGCCAATGAATCAAATAAAGGAACCAGAAAAGAGATTTATATCCTCTTTATTATGAATATGTTGCTCCCAAAAGGCCATTAAATAAGATGTGTTTGTCTTCTTCCAAAAGCTCCCAATGGTTTTTAATAATGAACACTTATATTTAAAGGCCTGTCTTTTCAATACTTCTCTGAGTGGCTAGAAAGTATTCATGCTGCTGTGTTGTTAGTTTGGATTTCTCTTTTCTCTTCTTTTGTTTTAAATTCATTCTAAAATGGTGTTCTTAAAAAGAAACATAGCTAGTTGGTAGGGATTTCATTATTCACATTTTGGTTTCCCTCCACTAATAGAATCATATAAAAGCAAGTTTACAGGAAGAATATCAAGTCCAATTCATTCCCTCAGAACATGATTTTACTGTATTTACAGCTGTATTCCCCAATTGACTAGTTTCATGTAGCATACTGCTAAAAATCCTGGTCAGTTTATCATGTATTGGGGATTAGATATTAAAAAAAACAGGAAATAAAAGATACATAAACATATATGATCTCATAAGCCTTTAATTAGTAGGTCCCAGTGAGTCAGGTTTTGCATTTTGAGGGCTATATGGGCAAATGCTCATCATCTTGACCAGCCTTTAGTAACAATTCTTGGCCCTTCAAGGACATTCCAAAAACCGCTTTAATCTTGTTCATCTACTTTATCCATTATCTTCCTCTTCTACTTTCTTCAACCTTGCCAAGCATAATAATAATTTCTTCCAGTCCAGCATCCACTCATATAACATGCCTCAAACACGTGAGTTTCTGCATGCTGATCATTGTTTCAGTAAGCCTTCCTTTGGTCCAGACTTGATTGATCCTTGAAGTTCATGGTACTCTCAATAGCTGTTTCTAAATCCATACTTCAAAGGCATCTATCTTGTTCCCCCATTCTTTAACTTGCCAGCTTTCATATCTGCACAATAGCATTGAAAAGACCATTGTCTTAACTATTATGATGATACACCCATGGGAAAGGAGAAATAGCTGTAATTGCGTAGTTATGTTTGTGAGATGTCCTATCTTTCAACTGAACATCCCTCTTAAAATGTTTCAATAGAATATTACAGAATACATTTTCTGAAAACAGTTATTGTGGTCATTGTGTCTGTTTGTGCAATATATGGTTTATTTACAAATATACAAGTTGAGCATAATATCACATCAGATCTTTTGAAAGAGACACTTCTAATAGGGCTGTGCAGTGCTTTGTATTGGAAGCCCAAAAGGTGCTTCGTGTAGTGTGAGGGCACCCATATAGCATCGGTATTTTCTTCCAGAATCTCATTACTGCTCTCTGTAACTGTCCTTTAAAAAGGGGGGGATGTGGCAAGTCTATAAATGGCACTTTCTCTCTTTCTTCTTTCTCTGTGGCTCCATATGCTAGCCTGCCATCCTGTTTCTGTTGAATTCATCAACTTAGGGTGTTGCCATCAAGTGACAATTTTGATGCAAGTAGTTTTGCTTGTGATGAGGCCTTCTAGCATGGTCCAAACTTGCCAATCACTGGCAACCCAGGAATCCCAGTAATTATATCACCATCAAATTTCTAATCACAAATTTGAATCAAATTATGCCCTCATTAAATCTGAGACCAATTTAAATTTGATCAAGGCTGATTTGGTGCTGGGCTAGAAACCAGGAGTCTGAGAGTTCTAGTCCCGCCTTAGGCATGAAAGCCGGCTGGGTGACCTTGGGCCAGTCACTCTCTCTCAGCCCTGGGAAGGAGCCAATAGGAAACCAGGAGTCTGAGAGTTCTAGTCCCGCCTTAGGCATGAAAGCCGGCTGGGTGACCTTGGGCCAGTCACTCTCTCTCAGCCCTGGGAAGGAGCCAATAGGAAACCAGGAGTCTGAGAGTTCTAGTCCTGCCTTAGGCATGAAAGCCGGCTGGGTGACCTTGGGCCAGTCACTCTCTCTCAGCCCTGGGAAGGAGCCAATAGGAAACCAGGAGTCTGAGAGTTCTAGTCTGATGGTTTGATATGAATTTGTATTATAGTTTTATTTGTATTTACTCATATTTACTTGTATGTTTATAATGGCTTTTTATTTTAACTTCTTTTTTACTTGATATGGTCAAAAGACTACTGTATTTTCTGGCGTATAAGACGACCGGGCGTATAAGACGACCCCCAACTTTTCCAGTTAAAATATAGAGTTTGGGATATACTCGCCGTATAAGACTACCCCTCTTCCAACGCACTGGGAAAAAAAAAGCTTTCCCAATGCATTGGGAAGCGGAGTAGAAAGTAAAAAACTGCAGGGAGAAAACAGGGAAGTGGAGTAGAAAGCGAATGGTAATGCGAAGCGCGGCAGTGCGGGGTGTGTGTGTGAAGGAGAATATTGGGGTGAGGGGTGAGAAAGCTTTAATTACCTGGGCAAGGCAGAGGGGTGAAGAATACATTTCCAAGCTTTAGTGGAACAAACCATGAAGGAGGAGGAGGGTGATGGGGGGAAGTTAGAAAAAGCAGATCCAAGCGCAAAAGTTACTGAGTCATTTCAGCAGCGGCTGGAACAGTTTTATTGACTCCAGCCTCCCTCCCTCCCTCTCGCTCTCTTTCCCTGGTGATGGATCAGTGTGGGGGGGGGGGGGTCAGGAGGGAAGGGAGGAAACGGCAAGGGAGGGAGGGAGCGGAGGGTGGGACCAGAGGGGGGAGCGTTCAAGAGGAGTGGATTTAAAAGAGCGGGGGGGTGGCTTTAAAAATAAATCAATTAGGGGCATGAATCACATCACCGCCGGAAGAATTAACACACGGGCATCTGTATACAAAGCCCCCCCACTCTTTTAAATCCACTTCTCTTGAACGCTCCCTCCCTTGCCTTCTCCTCCCTTCCCTCCCCCCATACTGATCCATTGCCAGGGAAAGAGAGTGAGAGAGGGAGGGAGGCCGGAGTCAAGAAAACTGTTCCAGCTGCCACCGAAATGACTCACTAACTTTTGTGCTTGGATCTGCTTTTTCAAACCTCCCCCCATCATCACCACCACCCTCTTCCTCCTCCTCCTTCACGGTTTGTTCTGCTAAAGCTTGGAGATGTATTCTGGGGGGGGAGGGCCCGGGTGGAAAATCTCCGCGCCAATCAGCTGTGCGGCGGGGATCAGCTGTGCGGCGGGGAAGTGGAGTTGCACCCCTGCGGTGCACCATCAGCGCTTCCGGTTTCAGCACCCACCCTATAAGACGACACCCGGCGTATAAGACGACCCCCGACTTTTGAGAAGATTTTCCTGGGTTAAAAAGTCGTCTTATACACCGGAAATATACGGTAAATCAATAAAGTATCTATCTATCTGAGAGTTCTAGTCCCGCCTTAGGCATGAGAGCCGGCTGGGTGACCTTGGGCCAGTCACTCTCTCTCTCAGCCCTGGGAAGGAGCCAATAGGAAACCAGGAGTCTGAGAGTTCTAGTCCCACCTTAGGCACAAGAGCCGGCTGGGTGACCTTGGGCCAGTCACTCACTCTCAGCCCTGGGAAGAAGCCAATAGGAAACCAGGAGTCTGAGAGTTCTAGTCCCACCTTAGGCATGAGAGCCGGCTGGGTGACCTTGGGCCAGTCACTCACTCTCAGCCCAACTCACCCCACAGGGTTGTTGTTGTGGGGAAAATGGGAGGAGGAAGGAGTATTAGGTATGTTCACCCCTTGAGTTATTTATAAAAATAATAAAGGTGGGATAGAAAATAAATAAAATAAAAATATAAATTTGCACTGGCTTACTAGCTACAGTATTTGCTTACATTACATGCACATGCTTCTTCTCTGAACTCTGATATTTTATTCCCAACATTCCAGAAAGAACTTAGTATTAAGGCCACTGCAGCACTTTGGATGCAAATAGAAAAAGGTGCTTTGGAGAATCTAGAGACACTTGCCTAGCAGTTCTTGCCAAGCTTTTAAAATAGCCAAGCCTTGTTCAGGGACTGTGTAGCAGCTGCAAAGGTCAGTGAACTCTAGAAAAGACACACAGTTGCAGACAGGTGCTATGATATGTGAGCACTCTTATGCATTTTGAAACCTTTTTTCCAGCTTGAATACAAAGTGTCGCTGAACTCTATTGAATATTGAGAAACTATTTATGTATTTAATCACTGTGACCAGCTGGATTTTAGGTGGCTCAAAAAGTTTAAATATTAAAAGCAGTGATTTAATGGCGATACAATGCAAAGCTAAATATTACCCAATAAAATGGTGATTTAAAATGCAAAGCTAAATATTATAAAATTGTAAAAGTGGTGTCAGTACCTAATAGTTCATCCCCTAAGGCCTCTGGAAGGACTATGTTTTCACCTGCTTCCTGAAGGCTATGAGGGTGATGCCCATTAATATATTTTTATGATTCTACACTGATAAAATAGATGAACATTCTTTTATCAGCTCCAATATGGTGCTGATGTTTAATTTTAAGGAAAAATCATCATGAATGTCCCACGTATAATTACTAGCTAGCAATCTCAAAACTTTATATTACAACAAGTTTCTGTGCTTCTTTGTATATTGATCATGTTTTTCCCCTAAAGTGAAATCCATTCCTTTTGTGATTGCCATGAATGGCTTATCTGCTGTTCTTTATGACAGTGGAAATATCTTCTTGTTCCAGATTATGTTGAAATTACTTGGTTGATGTGGCATATTTTAAAACTGATTGGTAGATCATGAGATTTTTTCCCCCTTCCAATGAATCAGAGGTTTATATTTTGCCATTAGCTTGACTGGTAAATTTTTCTTTTATAAAGCCAATTTTCTGTTGTATATGCCCACATTAAAAATCTCAAGTCACTTTTCATCAATGAACAAACATGTGTTAACTGTCAACTCAACAGATACATTAAGGTAACTGTAAGTTAAGTGGACAAGATCAAAAACACTGGAACATATTAGAAGAGCATATTAGAGGATTGTCATCAGGGATAGATCAAGACTGTGGGCATTTGACTATACAGATATCAGGGACCAGACTCAACTTAATGACACCTGACTATATCAATTTTGCAGCTTTCTCCATTGGCCAAAATTGACTATAAACTGCAGATGTTTATTATCAAAAATCAGAAAATTTGCAGCATCATTTAGATTTATTAAATTGCTGTAACTAAATCTGGCTGAACATTACAATTTCTAGCTGAGGTTCACATCTGAATTATTATATATTCAGTTTAAACATCTTCTTTTTTTAAAAAAAAAATCCCAGTAGCATCTACAACAGAAAAACAAATATTTTCTTTGTTCTGAATAGAGAAGATAAAAATTCAAATATGTTGGAATCATACTGAGAGTACTGAATTTTAAATACTGATCTCAACAGATCTATTTAATTGAAGAAAAATGTGCATGCTAATTTGATGAGATTGAATTATGAGAATGGTAATCAGTCACTGAAACTCCTATCAATGAGTTTATTCACTTGGGCTGATATACGTAAAACAGGAAAAGAAAACCAGTTACTGACTTTGGAGATGTTAGAAAAAGCCAATCCAGAGTTCTCACTTGAGACACAAATGATTAGGCTCAAATTTTTGTATTTTGAACACATTATGTGAAGCCCCAGATCTCTTGAGAAGTCTATCATGCTGCAGAAGGTGAAAGGAAAAAGAAGATGACAAACAGCAGCAAGGTGGATGGACTCGATTATCTTCCTTCCTTCCTTCCTTCCTTCCTTCCTTCCTTCCTTCCTTCCTTCCTTCCTTCCTTCCTTCCTATGGTGAACAAACATTGTCAAGTAACTAAGTGACATAAATCCATGATGTATAGAGAAAAAAGATATAAAAACTAAAAAAAGACCTGCTACAAAAGTAGATAGATAGATATACGTTCATATTTATGTATAAAGGGTTGTTAAAGGTAGGTCTATTGCAATTGAGATACAATATAAAGTCTTTCCAAATTTGATAGAATTGTGGTTCCTGCCTCTGATGTTTCATTATTTTAACTTTATCTGTAATCTTTTTTAATGTGTCAATTGTTGAATTATCTAAAGTTTTGCAATGTTGGGTGATTATTATTTTAGGTGCTAAAATAAAGTGGAGAAGTCCTTGAGATTTGGTCCTATAAATAAGTGCAGTAAGCCTAACTCTGGGAAACATTCAATTCTTTGTTTAGTAATAATGCTTATCTCCCTAAAAATGTTATGACAAAAGGGCATAACTTTATCTCATGACCATAACAAATGAAAGGAAGAGCCCCCGCCCTTTTTTTTTCTTTTCTTTTCTTCTTTTTACAACCTGTGCAACATTTGGAAGAATAATTATAATACATGTATCAATCTAACTGGACTCAAGTGCCAATGATGTATAATTGTCCACTGAAATTCTAGCTCTGAAACTGAGGTGAATCCACCTGATTTCCATAACCCCCACCAATTTGTCTCCTGTGTGGGGTTACCAAGAACAGTATCCCAAGTTTTCCTTAAACCAAGAGGTGAATCTCCTATGCAATCATAGCTTACAAATTTTTGAGATTGTTCCTTTTAGTTGTTCTAGACAGTTAAGTATTAAATTCTCAACACTGGTGTAAGGTTGAATTACTAAAGCTCTGACATCCTTATTCTCCAGTAGAGATTTATTTTGCTACCAAAAAAACCATGTAACTTGTCACCTATTCGTTGCTCTACCTGTTCTTTATCTAAAGGTTCCCTATTACTATAGAAATCTTTTATTCTGTGAAGGTTATATACTCTCAAAAGTTTCATTTGAGTCTGACCATAGTGATTGCCCTGTTTTATGTATGTTATTAAAGGAGTTAGAGGAGAAGCATCCTTTATCAAGGCTATACATTATTATTTTTTCCAAGTTTGGAGCATAATTGTTGGGGAAACATTTTCAATCTTGTTTATTCTATAAAAAAAAATTGGGGTGAAAGAACCATTAATTTATAAAATTATTTGGGTCTAATATAGTTTCAATTTGGATCCATTGTTTAGAAGGGTATTCCAGAATGAATGGAATCATATGCCCTAACTGCGCAGCTGGATAATATGTTCTCAAGTTGAGGATGCCCTACCCTCCCTGCTCCTGAGGTCTATATAAAATCCTTTGATTCATTCTCATTTTTTCCATGAAAGCAAAGCTTTTTACTTACTTACTTACTTACTTACTTACTTACTTACTTACTTACTTACGTACTTGGCCAATATTTTAAAACCCATTCTGGAATTTCTACTGGGAGACATTAAAACAGAATATTAAACCTTGCCAGGATTTTCATTTTAACCACTGCAGTTTGCTCTAAATTATTAAGGTATTTTTTAGTCCAAATTTCCATTTCCCTGTTTCATTTCTAAAAAAGTTATTAATGATTTTGGTAATAGTGATCCCTAAATACTTTAAAGATTTGTATCCAATTTAGGAATCCCTAAATCTATAGAAATTTCCTTTTTGAGGTTTGGGGGTTATGAAAAAACATCAAATGTGATTTGTGGAAATTAACAGATAGTCCTGATGCCTCTACAAATTCCTCTAACTCATTCTTGATATAGTTAGCTGAATGGAAAGCATTTGCGAGAGTCAGAACTGTATCATCTGCAAATAAATTTCAGAGCGATGTCTTATCATCCGATTTTATCTCATAAATCTGATCATTGGATTGAAGTGCTATTGCCAGCACTTCTATAGCTGGGTTGAATAATAGAGATAATAAAGGGAAGCCCTTCTTAGTACCTCTTAAAATCATAACATCCTCTCAAATTATTTTTGCTAAGCAAAGATATTATGAACATTATAATAAAAATTCTAGAATGCTGGTGAATAAATTGAAAAAAGCTAAGAAGAAAATGAACTTAAAGGTAGAAATTACTCAAATCTTGACTAAAACCAAAGATATAAAGAATTTTAAGTCTTTTTTTCAACAGTTATAATCCTAAAACAATCTAAATATTTATTAATCTTTATTAGTGATAGATTGTTTTAGGAGTATAACTGTTGGGAAAAAAAGTTAGAATTCTTTATATCTTTGGTTTTAGTCATGATTTGAGTAATTTGAGTAAAAACAGATTAATGTTTTCAGAACTAGCTCTACAGGACATACAATTTATTGAATCTCATTTTTCTATTTCAGAAATTTCTGAAGCCTTTAAAACTATTAAAAATGAAAACTCTCCAGGTTCTGACAGATTGTCAGGGCAATTTTACAAAGAATTGTAAAAGGTCTTTCTTAATATTTGAATGTTTACTGCTATACAATACCCTACATAAAACCTACCAGAGTTTTGGAAACAGTCTAACATGGATGCATTGTTGAAAGACCTGAAAGGCCAGGTTGGTGACGTATCATTCTGGAGAGGGTTTATCTATATGATCACAATAAAAAAAACTGAGGTTAAATTGTAGACTATGCTTGGTGATATATAAGTATATAAGTATAATTCTTATACTGACTGAACATGGTGAAACAGACTGGTTCCAAGTTGGCAAAGGAGTCTGATAAGGCTGTATATTCTCCCCTTATTTATTCAATGTCCATACTGAATATATATTAAGGGAAGATGGATTGGAATAAGATGAGTGTGGTGTTACAATTAGATGAACAAACATCAATAACCTGTGCTGATGATACTACCCTGATAGCCAAAAATGCAAAGGATCTGCAAACTTTAGTAATAAAAGTTAAGGATCAAAGTGAAAAAGGGACTAAACTGAAATATAAAGAAGACCAAACTAATGACAACAGGTAGAACAACCAGCCTTAGAACTGGCAATGAAGACATCAAATGGTAGGCAACTTCTGCCTTTTTGGATCAACCATCAACAGTAAAGGAACAAGCAGTCAAGAAATGCAACACAGTCTAGCATTTGGTAGAACAGTCATGAAGGCCTTGGAAAAGATACTCAAATGCTGTGGTGTGTCTATACCTACAAAGCTCAGAATTGTGTGAGCCATGGTATTCCCTGTGATACTCTATGGAAGTGAAGGTTGGACTTTGAAGAAGCAGAATAGGAAGAGTATCAATGCTGTTGAACTTTGGTGTTGGAGAAGACTCCTGAGAATACCATGGACAGCCAAGAAAACAAACAAATGGATCATAAAACAAGTCAAAGTTCTCATTCAAGGCACAAATTATCCTACTTCAGACACATTACATGATGACCTATTTCTCTGGAAAAGGCTTTAATTTTGAGAAAGGTGGAAGGAAGGAGAAGAGGATGACCAGCAGCAAGATGGATGGACTCAGTTACAGTGGTGTTGAGTGCACTATTGGAAAACCAGGTTAGGGGTAGATCATTATGGAGAAAAATTATCTATGTTGTTGCTAGGAGATAAAATGACTTGATGGCACATAATCAATCAATCTAGCTAACATGATTAATGGTGAAAGTTGCTGAGAATTATTCAACCTTTCTGGTTGGGTAGAACTTCTCCAACTCTAACTTGATGGTTTGTTAAGGTAAGCATTGCAAGTCATTGAGGGAAAAACCACAGAGAAATAACCAGAACAATTCAGGAACAGGCTAGCTCCTTTGCATGTCAACAATCTTGTAGAATTGCTGATATAAGCTTGGATGATGACATTGTTAAAATGATAAATACTTTTTTTCATAAATATAAAAGTAAATTGCACAGAAGACCATCTGGTAGAAGGCGAGGAGTGCTTTAAAAAGGAAACTCAAGAAGCGGCAGTAGCTCTGCTACAGTTAAGGTGAATTGGTTTATCTCACATAACTGTCTTGAGAGGTTTAAATATTCAGGTTTTGTTGAAATCTGAAGGCATGGACAGCCCATATTTCATTTCCTTCTGTTTCCGACTAGCTACCTTTTTAATCCAGACAATTGCTCAGAAACAACAAACTATCAACACACCCTTGTCATTTCAATTTTCCACACATTTTCTCAGCTTGTGTGTTCTCTGTCTTAGCAAACTCTTATCTCCCCAGTCCACTGCCACAGGCTTGTGGTATATAACAAAGCTTCATCTCAGCAGTGTCAGAAATAATGAAATAAGGGAAAGCACAGAAGAGAAATTGGCCACAGTCGTTCCTGCAGATCTAAAGCTTGTAGGCCTTGATTCATCAGAAAAAATTGAGTCAGACAGTTCTTCTGTCACTTCAGTTGCTGCTGAGCTGTCCATTGTCACCAAGCTACTGTCCAGCCGTGAACATGTCTTGAAGAATGGCTTAGTTTCTGGGCTGTCTGGCAGACAGACCAGAGAACAAAATCTCATTGCACAATGACAAAGGAACTTTCTTTCTTTCTTCACCTGCCAAACATTCTTTTCAAATGTCAAGACATATGTTGAAGAGATGAGAAGAACTAAAGACACATACTGATTGGTGAATATATTTATGGACTGGAAAAAAGGGACATTCTATTGATCTGAAAGGGTTTAAGGGGATAAAAATGAGAGAGCGAGAGCGAGAGTAGAAAGTCCAGCTTTATAAAATTCCCTCTCATACTGAGTGAACATTGAAAACCTTTTTGTAAGAAATTTAAAAAAGAGCTTCTGTGTTTATTTAAACAGAAGACACAAGGCTGATTCACATAGTCACCACAAGTAAGTTCAAACCAGATTGAATACCTGTCTTTTAGGATTCATTACATGGTTTAATGATATCTTTTAAATACATATTTGTATTGAGTCAACATCAAGTTGCAAGGGCCATAGTAGTATCATCGTTTATACTTAGTAGTAGCATCATTTCTACTGAAATAGTCTAAGGAATCTGTTGCTGATTTTTGATCCAGTTTCACCAAACTATAGATAGATCTTTGTAGTAATTGGATGGATGATTTTAATGTTTGGGTGACATTTCAAACAATACTTTGGCTGTAGTAAGTGAGAACTTATTCAAACGTGATTTCAAAGGAAATTCTATGGGCTTGGGATATCTTTGTGGAATATTTCAAGTGGATGGGTGGCACAACTGTGAAAAGTACAACTGTGAAGAATGACAGAGCAAAATATTCCAGGTTTAAAAAGAAAATGCTAGGGAAATGATCAAATAGTAGTAGATACAAGGTTACTCTGTAGAGCCGCTCCTACAATGTATGACTGGAATACAGAATATCATTTGAAACCTCTGGGAGTGAAGTACATGGAGGCTGACTTTATTTATTTATTTATTTAATTTTTATCCCGCCTTTATTATTTTTATAAATAACTCAAGGCGGTGAACATACCTAATACTCCTTCCTCCTCCTATTTTCCCCACAACAGCAACCCTGTGAGGTGAGTTGGGCTGAGAGAGAGTGACTGGCCCAAGGTCACCCAGCCGGCTTTCATGCCTAAGGTGGGACTAGAACTCTCAGTCTCCTGGTTTCTAGCCTGTTGCCTTAACCACTAGACCAAACTGACTTTCCCCCTGATACCATTTTCCTTGCATCAATTATTTTCCTACTGTGTGCAGTTAAGCATTAATTAAAATTAATGGGTTGGACCTAACTTGTTGCTCAGAACAGACTCATTGGCACATGATAGACATGACCAGCTGAACTCTAATTCCAACAGTGTTTTAAGAGAAAGAAAGAAAACAAAGATCAAGTGGAAGAACATCAGCACTTCAAAAATCTGTTGATTTTGAACAGAAGGACAACTGTCCTTCATAAACTCATGAAAAACATCAAAAATTGAAGGGAAGCTTTTGTAAATAGATTCTGGAACACTCAGGCAAATAATATGAAATTATAATCTAGCATTGGAAGTGGCCAAAACAATCATTTGGCAGTCTGGCACTTCATAGAAAATAAACAAGAAAAAAGAAATACAGAAAAACTACATATATAACTAAATTGAGTACTAACACCTATGAGGAAAATGTCTCCTCTTTCCCTTTATATTTCTTTATCATGATACATAACATAGTGAAGAAATAAATATATCATGAATATTTATTGAGTAAGACAGTAGATAATACAAGTTTACCAGTGGAATTAAAGGGGGTGGGGGGCTACAGGGAAGTCATTACATTTTTTTTCTAAGTGGTCACTGTGTACACTGAGAAGGGAAGAAGAAGAAATAAAAATCTACTGATGGAAATTTAAGTAGCAAAAGAAAATAATATGCAATTATTTTTTTATTTTTTTTATTTATCACATTTATATCCCACCCATCTCCCTCACAAGGCTTGTGGCGAGTTTATGTTCCTACCTCAGAACAGTTTCTCACAGCAAGTGCATACTTGTAGCAATCCTTGAAAAAAGGTCAAATAACTAGAACACTGATGAGAGGTGAAGATTTTTCTTACTAAAGAAAGGTAACATTAGAACAGACATCAGAAGCAATTCTCCTGATGGAAGAGAATCAAACAAAAGAGTAAACTCAGAGGAAGGGAGTGACTGCTCAAGTAAAAATTAAACACCCTTCTGTCACAAAAGCTTTAATTTGAATTCACACACTAAGCAGGGAGTTGGGCTCAATGACATAAATAGAGTCAATTTTTGACTCTATGATTCCATACTTACCCATGTAGTATTTTATTATAGTATTTTGAAGAACAGGCTATTAAACCATGGCTGTTTTTGCTTCAATTGTATGTGCTATATTGCAACTTATTTTTATCCAAACAGAACTGAATGGAATCCCAAGACAGCAAAGGGGATAGAATTTGGAATTTTCTATGCCATTCTTGAAAAATGGAAGGAAACCTTTGAGTGTGTTGACATGGTAATGTCTTTATACAACTGAAGTCATGAAATTTAAAAATATAAGCCTTGCATCTCTGAGATATTTTTTAAAATTTATTTTGTATTTATAAAGTTTAAGGAAGAAGAGAGGAGGGAAACATTTCTTCAATTTTATTTGGAAATGACAAGATGACAACAACCCTACCTGACAAAGAGACTGCCCAATCCCTCACTAATAAAGCTGTTCATAGAAACCTTCTCTATTAGTAAGTCAGGGCCATGCTCTGTTAAAGGAGGGAACCTTTTTGTCCCTACTGAAATAATATTTCCAAGTTTGCTATCTCCAAAGAAGTAAAACAGCTCACCTCACGCCTTTGGGTATTGTAGATGTTTGAATACAGCAGGCTTGTCTTATGCCATAAAAACAGTAATACTTTTCTTCTTTTCTTTTGTAATATTTCCTATTGTGTGCTGCTGAAAATAAGAGCAATCAATTCCACAGCTAAACATATGAATTTGAAGAAGAATCCAGGTCCTCCATTCTAAGAATGGTGATCACCAGTGTCCAAGACATTGAACAGCTCTTGACAATCCTTTATTGGCCCCAGATTGCAGCTCCTTTTGCTGTGACATCCTGGAAAAAAAAGTCTTCAACTGAGCCAACTCTTAATCCATATTGTCCCTCTGTTTTATCAACCCTGATTTTATTTTTATAGCCATGCTCAGGATTAAAAGGAGACCAGATGTGGAAAGTATCAAAAGATAGAGATATGAATGATGCATCTTGATTTCACATTCACATCTCACTTATGCTGAAGACTTGAATAGTCATTTTGAAAAGAATAGGTCACAGCTTTCAGGGGGTGGGAAGGAGGAAACAAGCTATAAGAAATTACCTATGGCAACTGTTGAAAACCAATGAATAGTTTTCAGATACGTCCTAAGGCTTCTTCTCAAATTTGCAATGGACCCTATAAATATCACCACACAATTCACTGCAATTTGTATGAAGGGAAGGTCACTGGAAGCTTCTGATATATCAAGTCACCTGCTTTCTCTTTTTAATGAGCAATAATAAATATAACTTAGACAAATAACAACACATCTTGTTGAACCCAGCTGAATGGCACTCCATTTCTAACCTTAATAAAAAGGAAAAGGCATTTTGTATCCAGCCTCCTTCAAGAAGACAACCCATTGAGCCTGCACAAGATTAAGGGAGAAGAGGTAGAGAAACAGCTGTTTAGGCCTTTCCACCTCTGCTCAAGTAGCATTCATCTAGCTGTGAGGGATATTTCAGGTCTGGACTAGAAATTTTCCTTCAAAGGTCTAGATTGGCTTAGTTGTTTTCTTCACCTATGTTAGGATAGCAGCAGTAGAAATAAATAAATAAATGGTAGAAGTAGATTCAGTGGGAGGGGAAAGATTTGAAGCAGCCCATCAAAACTGGATGCTAAGGGTAGGTATAGAAGCTCTACATAATAGCTGTCAAAATTTCTCTTCCACGTCCATATAATGGATGGGTGACAATGTGAGTGGCAAGCTATCAGACAGCATAGGAATTTTAGAGTGCCAAGCCAAGAAGGAAAACTGAAATGAGAGGCAAATGTTCCAGTGATTACAAAGAATCCAAATATCCCATTTGTACAACTTTAAATATTGAAGTCCATACTGTTGCCCTTTCTATAATCCAAATATATGCCCAATCACTTCCTTTTTGGAACCTGGGTGCAAATCAAACAGCAAGAACTTATATCCAAGAACAAATTTGTAAAGACTAAAAGGCCTGGGCATTGCTTCTCACCCCCCCCCCCCATAGAGATGTTGTGACTTTAGTAATTGCCTGGCAGGATGAATTCTGTTAGGTTCTGTCTTTTCTAGTGTGTTGAGACTGTGGTGGGTCATTCTGCCCCTGCTGAATTCCTGCTTATTGTGAAGCAGACAAGAAAAAAAATATCCATGGACTTAAGACCAGAACTTATTTTAAGTAATATAATAGTGTAACAGAAGAATAAATTTATCTGGTTTGCTAATGATATGGCCTGCATGGGTTCCTTTCATATGTATTGCATGCAGTAATCTTACGTCCCATCTCTTATTGTAGAGTTGATAGTAAAAGGCACAATCCCATTTCTCTGAGCCTTGCCTTACTTTTATAAGAGATGGCCTCATAGATTTAATTGAGTGACACACCTTGACCAGTTCCAGACCTTCCTGCTTTCACAAGTCCAGTGAGACTGATTTCCTGAACAAGCAGAAAAATGAAAAAGAAAGAAAAAAATGAATGTTGCAGCCATGCCACCTCGCCAAGCTAAACATGCAGCAAATTCTTGAGCTGTTAGGCAATCTGCCCAAAGCCTCAGATGGCAAAATGAGAATTAATTTTCCTTCAAATAAACATTTCATAATATATTTAATCTTTCAGCACTGTAAAAGGAATATTAGTCAGTGTGGAACTGAAATAAGCTTCAGGAGATTATTCTGGGGCTGAAATATTGGCGCTGGTTGTCTGTTTTAGCTTTGTAACAATGTCTAAATGATGTGCTAAATGTTGGCAGTATTCAAACATTGGAGTTGATTTTACTTTATTATTACTGAGGAACAACCACAGCAGCTTTCCCATGACCTGAAGATTCAAACAGCCGCGTTGGGAAACCAGGGCTCTACCATCTTTGTAGATCCATTTTATGCATCTCAGTGCAGCTAATGGTGCAACTGTGATGATATAAGGAGACACAAATTGGATGGAAGCTACAGTCTTGATCTGGGAACGGAGCAATCCAACGTTTGTCCATTCTGAAATAAATCCTACAGAGTTTATGGGATTTAATTCATTATAAGTGGATGTATACAGCAGAGGACCAATGCTAATAGAAATGGTTAACTTGTGCACTGATTGAGATTCCCTTCCAGAATACATAAGCTATTTTGAATTTGAAACTTACATATAATTTGTTTATATTGCATTGTACCAAAGAACCAGATCCAGAAATGGGGAGACAAGGAGCATGGCTTATTCATTTGTACACCTGGGGAGATGAAAATGTAAGTAGCCTAGGCTCCTTTGAAACTGTGAGCTACCAGAATCAGATGTTCCTGGGAGATTTAACCACATTCTGGACCATCAGCTAGTCTTGGCGTCTTTTATTAAAGGAAAACACTGCTGCGGATACCATATGCTTTGCAAGTAGATAAATGGGTACCAACTTAAGTGGGCTAATTTGCTGGCATCCTGTCGGGAAGTCGGCACCACCAGAGGAAAGAATTGGAGGAAGATCGAATGGCGGCGGTGATGACGGACCCGGATGTAACAGCTACAGGATGTCAGCAGACGGCTCAAGGCATCCTGGGAATTGTAGTCCAGAGCCTGAAAGAGTCGGTTCCCTTACCCCCTCCCCTCACATGCGGTTAAAATGGTGAATTGTATAACTAATGTATATACTGTATATACTTGTAAGCCGTCTAGAGTCCTCCATTAGGGAGGGGATAGGCGGGGTATAAATACCACAATAAAATAAATAAATAAATAAATATGTTCAAGTAGTAAAGTGTACCAGTTCAAAATTAGCTTGGGCATTCTTGCATATAGAAAAATAGGGATATACCTGTTATGTATGTTGCTATATATTGCTGTATAGGAGAATTACTATGAACACTCTATAGTGATAGAACACCTGTGCAGATTTTTCACCTCAGACTGAAGAACTAGCTGCCCCATCAATCAAAGAATTTTCCAGCTTCCCTGAAAACTCTCAATTCACCAACCAAGAACAGGTTCATAGCCAGGCAACAAGGATGATCAGAGAACTGGAAACCAAGTCCTACCAAGAAACATTAAAGAAGACAATGGAGAATGTTTAGCCTTAAGAAAAAAAGTTGGAAGAGATAGAACATAATGCCAGTTTCAGATATCTGAGAGGTGTCACAAGGAAGTTGTGACCTGTTTGTATAATCCCAGAGTGCAAGACAAAGAATAATGGATTAAAAATTTAAGAAGTTGAATGTTAGAGGCAACACAAAAGGTGGCGACCGGGAGCAGTCACAGATGCCGCAAGCTGCTCTAGAGAGGTTTGTGGGGAGCTCAGACACAGAGTTAAGATCCCCCCACCCCTACGGATTAACTCACCAACTAGTAGGGGGCGGCAGAGGAACCCTGGAATTCCGGTGACACGAACCTCCGGCGTTGATAACTTGTGCCAGAGTAGGGTGGATGGATTGCAGCTTCCACGGACGGAGAACTGGGTGGAGCTGCGGAGTGCATGGTCCTCTGCGTCGCCTCTGCGATGGCGAACTCCTGTGTTTCTTGACAAACCAAAACCAAAACTGCCATTTGGGGAGTCTGGCATGAAGAGCTGGTGGAGAAGGGACTTGGTATCCTGGTTTTGCTGTGCCGGACCCTGCGGGCCCCGACTGTGTGACGGCGGAGCTAGATGGCATGGAGAGGGCCTAGCAAAGAAACTCCCAGAGTGGCAAGGCAGCGACGAAACGCGGAGCGCAGAGTGCTGGAGTGTGAGCGCTTCTCCTGTGGGCTCTGGCATATTGGTGGTGAGCCTGGCAAACTGGCGGACCCCTTGGCAGACCCCCTGGTGAGCCCTTGTTTTCTTGGGCTGATACCAGCTGGTCCCCCCGGGCAAAGGGCGGCGACGAAACGCGGACCCCCTAGTGAGCCCCTATCATCTTGGGTGGAGACGACTAGGTCGATTAGATCCTTTGGTGGACCCTCCAGTGAAGTAGAGCATGAAGGGCACTTTTATAATCGGTGGAGCCCTATAGACTCTAAGAACTATAGACTTTAACATCTTTTGATGACTGGGGAGACTCTGAAGCTGGGCGCAGGGGAAATTCCCATGAATTTTAACAACTTAACAACTTTTTAACAACTTAAAATTTTAATAATTTCATTCCCATTCACTTAGAGGAGGCAGAGAGTTAGTAGGGTCCCCTGGTGTGTGAATGAGGGTTCCCCCTGAGTGTGAGAGAGTCAGGGGGGCCCAAGATTGTGTGAATGTATGTATGCCCACCCCTGAGTGAGAGACAGGTGGTGGGCAGGAGTGTATGGTGCCCCCTTACGACTAGTGAGAGGGGGTGAGGGGGCAGAGTGGATGTTGGGGGGTGGTTGGGCCCTCTTGGTGCCGAAAGCAGAAGCTGGTGCCCTGGGGGGGCTATCATCACATAGGGACGATTGGATGTGAGAGATGTGTGCATGGAGGGGGCCCTTTTGTCAACCCAGGGTTTCCGGAGGGCCAGGAGTGGAGGCATCCAGGCCTGGAAACTCTGGGGCAGTAAGGTGGGTTGCCCCATCAAAGTGGTGACAGGTCGGGGATGTTACGATGGGAACTGAGGGGAAGGCCATCTTAGGGGAAGACACCCCCGATGTTTGTTACTGGTGGCGTGTTCCAGCCCCTCAGGTTCAGACACAGGCCCTGGTCAAAAGATCCTCGAGTGCCCTGGCTTTCGGCTGCTGCTACTTAATGCCAGGTCTGTTAACAACAAGGCCCCTCTCATATGTGACTTGATCACGGAGGAGGGGGCAGACCTGGCGTGTATTACTGAGACCTGGCTGGGCGCAGAGGGGGGAGTAGCACTCTCGGAGATGTGCCCAGCCGGGTTTCAGGTGTGGCATCAGCCGAGACTTCGGGGTAGGGGAGGAGGGGTGGCAATTGTCATCAGGGAGTCTCTGATGGCCTTCAGGGGCACTGCTCCACAAGTGGCCGGGTGTGAGACCCTGTTCTTCAAGTTGGTTTTTTGAGAGAAGTTGGGAGTGTTGCTGCTGTACCAGTCTCCCTGCTGCGTAGCAACCTCCCTGCCCGAACTCTCGGGGTTGGCAGTGGAGTTCCCTAGACTTATGGTTCTGGGGGACTTCAATCTGCCTTCCCTGGGACGTGCCTCAGAGGTAGCTCAGGAGTTCATGGCTACCATGGCCGCCATGGGCCTCTCTCAGATTATTTGAAACCCGACTCGAGACAGTGGCCTCATTCTGGACTTAGTTTTCTTGTCGAAGCAGTGGCAAAGTGATCTGAAGGGAGAGTTAGATCTGTCCCCATTGTCATGGTCAGATCACGCCCTGGTGGCCCTGAGATTCTCTTATGCAGCCCCACTCTGCAGGGAGGCGGGAATCATTCAATTGGTCCGCCCCTGGCGACTAATGGTCCCAATGAGGTTCCAGAAGGAGCTGGGGTTATACCCGAGGATCTATTGCACGGTCCAGCAGAGGCCCTGGCCACAGCTGGAGAAAAACAAAGACTGAATCTGACCGAACACAAGCTAGAGTCGCTGTTAAGACCTACCTTGTGGCGGTAGGAGCAGCGAAACGTCAATATTTCTCTGCTCTTATTGTGTACGCAGAATGCCGCCCAACAGCCCTGTTTAAGATAACGCAATCTCTTCTAGGGAAGGTGGAGTCTATGACCCACCTGCAGGGCCATGCGGAAGAATTTTCTGAGCATCTGCAGGACAAAATCGCTGAGATTCGTTCTAAGTTGGACTCCAAGCGTGAAGCAGAGTCTGGGGAGATGCCAAGGGAGCGTCATTACCGGTTATCTGGGAACAGTTTGATCCTGTTGGGCCTAAGGAAGTAGACAGGATCCTCCGGATTGTAAAGGCCACCACATGTCATCTAGACCCTTGCCCTTCCTGGCTGGTGCAAGAAGCCAGGGAGGTGACATGTGGTTGGGTCCAGGCGATGGTTAATATATCTCTAGGAGGGGGTGTTTCCGGATGCCTTTAAGGAGGCCCTGGTGCACCCCTTACTCAAGAAACCATCGCTGGACCCTACAATATTGGACAATTTTCATCGTGTCTCCCACCTCCCCTTTTTGGGGAAGGTGGTTGAGAAAGTGGTGGCATTGCAACTCCAGAGGATTCTGGATGAAACGGATTATCTGGACCCCTTTCAGTCGGGTTTCAGGCTGGGATATGGGGTGGAAACTGCATTGGTCATGCTTACAGATGATCTCTGGCGAGAGCGGGATGGAGGGAGTGCGTCCATCCTGGCTCTCCTCGATCTCTCAGCAGCTTTTGATACCATCGACCATGGTATCCTTTTCGGACGGCTCGTGGAGTTGGGGGTGGCCGGCATAGTTTTGCGCTGGTTCACCTCCTTCCTCTGGGGCCGGTCCCAATCGGTAGTAATAGGAGATGTGAGATCCAACTCTCGCCCCCTCATTTGTGGGATGCCACAGGGTTCGGTTCTCTCACCTCTCCTATTTAATATCTATATGAAACCGCTAGGTGAGATCATCTGTCACCATGGGATGAGATATCATCAATATGCTGATGATACACAATTGTACATCTCCATCCCAGGTGAATTAAGTGATGCAGTGGCCGCCCTTTCTCAGTGCCTGGAGGCTGTGGGGATCTGGATGGGGAACAACAGGCTTCAGCTGAACCCTGGTAAGACGGAGTGGCTGTGGATGGATGGTTCTTCTGGATCCAGGAAATTATCATCTTTGGTTCTGAATGGGGTTGCACTTCCCCATTCGGAACCAGTGCGGAATCTGGGGGTCCTTCTGGACTCACGACTCCTGCTCGAAGAGCAGGTGGCAGTCGTGGCCAGAAGGGGTTTTGCGCAACTTTGTGTTGTGTGCCAGTTATGCCCTTTCCTGGATCGGGAATCCCTCCGTACAGTCACTCATGCCCTGGTCATCTCCCATATAGACTACTGCAATGCACTTTACATGGGGATACCCTTGAAGAGTATCCGGAAGCTTCAACTGGTCCAAAATGTGCTGTTATTGGTGCCTCTAGATCGGCTCATGTGACACCTCTGCTGCGCCAGCTGCACTGGGTGCCGGTGTGCTTCCGGGTGCAATTCAAGGTGTTGGTTATGACCTTTAAAGCCCTACATGGCATGGGACCAGGGTATCTGAGGGACCGTCTCAGCCCTATAACTTCAAACCTTCCCACTCGATTATGTAGAGAGGGCATGCTTCGGACCCCGTCATTAAGGTAGCTTCGCTTGACAGGGTCCAGAAGGCGGGCCTTCTCGGCAGTGGCACCTGCCCTTTGGAACATTCTGCCCCCGGAGGTGAGGCAGGCCCCATCGCTTTTGTCCTTCCGGAAGAACTTAAAGAGCTGGTTTTGCCACCTCGCTTGGGAGGGGAACAGGAATAGTTCTTCATGGGGATGGCTGGTGCCATAGAGCCCTTTTAGAAGATCATTGTATCGCCTCTTGGATTTTATATATTTTTTAATATATTTTATTATTAATAATAATGTTTACATATTGTATTTTTATAACTATTTATAGGATAATTTTAATTTTTATGTGTGTAAACCACCCAGAGTCCCCTTTGGAGGAGATGGTGCGGTAATAGAAGTTAAACTATAAATAAATAAATAAATAAATAAATAAATAAATAAATAAATAAATAAATAAATAAATAATCTATCTATCTATCTATCTATCTATCTATCTTTCTTTCTTTCTTTCTTTCTTTCTTTCTTTCTTTCTTTCTTTCTTTCGGGTCTGTTTGTAACTGCTGCAAGGAAGAACAGAAGTCATTTCTTTAAATATTTATTTTTCTTTTCTTATTTACTGCACTTTGTCTTTTCTCTCCTTATTAACTTCACTTTCTATATTTTTTCCTGTTTATGTTTTACCTGTTTAAAAAATTTCTAATAAAAATTTTAAGAATTATTTCCACAATGATATGCTGCCACATGTGTTGAGGGAGAGACTTGACCTCCATGTTTTTGGAACGTTTTAATTAATATTTAATTAATTAATTAATTTAGTTTAATTAATATTTTATTTTGAACTGGGGGTTGGTTTTGGTGGCCTAAATGGCTATTTCAACCTCTACCTACAGTACCTCTACCTCCTGTTCATAATCCAGCTTTTTGCACCTGGATTGTTACCCTAGCTTTGATTTCCTTAGTGGCTGTACACTTAGTAACAGCTTGCCTCATCCATCACCGTCACCTGAAGCCTTCAACTGCGGCCAGAGCTGAAACCTAGAGGACAGAATTTGATGTCAACAGCTTGGTAGCAATACTTCTTTTGTGCAACCTACATATCTTGGTGGCCTTTCACATCCAGTTATGCAATTTTAACTACTTGTATTAGTCCTCCTCTTCTTCCATTTAAATAAATACTCTTTTGAACAAATTATTTTATGTTCTGAAAATATATTTAAAAGGGTGTAACTTGAATTGGCAAAACTGAATTTCAGACATGCCAATATTTCTCATGACAAAGATCTTTTACAGATCAAATTCTGCACAGAGAAATATTTACAAAGATTTGTCACTATTCTGGCTCAGGCCAGTCCTAAGAAGAAATCATTCATGCCTTTTTAAAAAGAAAGTAGCTAGGTCATGGAATCAATTCTGAAACAAAAAGACTATAAACTTAAATGTACTAACACAATGTTTAAATTAGATGCTGGGTTCCTAATACAGGAATAAATAGGGCTATGCAGAAGCATTTAATAGAGGTGCTTCACAACATGTAGGAGAGCAAATGAAACATCTCTCTTCAAATAATTAAAGCAGCTGCAATTTTTGCTAGGGTCACATGGCTGCTTTGAAAACAGTCCCGGGCTGTCTCTGCATGTGTGCATGGACAGCTAATCACTTCACTTTCTTTTCAGCTCTAAAATACTATAACATTTGCATCCTCCAAACTGCACTGATATACATCCTTTGTAAGGGTATTAACTCTTCTAAATACACTGTGTCAGAATGGTAACTTTAAGTATCAAACTTAGCTCTGTCCACACATTCACAGTATCAGTTATCCTTGCAACTTGAATTCAAAGATCAACTGCGTGCAGATTTTTTTCTTTAAAAAGTGCTTGTGGAGGAGATCTTGGACTGTATTCCAACTTATCTGTATTGCTGGAGAAAGCAGAACCAAAGCAATAAGTGCATTCTGCTAGACATTTCATCATCTCCTTTCCATGCACTGTTTTTCAGTAGAGGCATTTTCAACTGTGATCTCAAACAAGTAGTTTAATAAGGGGTCACTCATGCCTCGGTCACTTCCTGTTTGGATTACTGCAATGCACTCTGTTTGGGGATGCCCTTGAAGACCACCCGGAAGCTACAATTGGTCCTGAATGCGGTGGGCCGTGCAGTGATGGATGCCCCTAGGTTTACCCATGTTACACCTCTGTTGCACGAGCTGCACTGGCTCCTGGTTTCCTTCCAGGTGCAATTCAAGGTGCTGGTTATTACCTTTAAAGCCCTATATGGCATAGGGATAGGTTATCTGCAGCACCGCCTCTCCCTAAGGACATCTATCCATCCTATCAGATTAGATAGGGTGGGCATGCTCCTAGGCCCTTTCCTTAAACATTGCCATCTTATGGGCTCTAGGAAGCTTGCCTTTTCAGTGGCAGTCCCTGCCCTATAGAACATCCTTCTCCCTGAACTTTGGCAGGCGCCCACCCTCCTAGCTTTCCGAAAATCACTTCAGACCTGGCTTTTCCCGAAGTGCTGAGATAGGGTGAGATTGATGAGAGCTTTTGTGGTGGACTGCTTGTTAAGTTTATTACGGTGCCAGGTTTTTACTATTTGTGGTTTTAATAGATATATGTACACATTAATTGTACAATGATGCTGTTTTAACTGTTGGTTGGGAGGCACCCAGAGTTCAGAATAAGATGGGTAGCTATATAAATGTTTTAAATAAAAATAAATAATGAAAAAATAGATAAAATAATATGCATGATGTGTGAAATACAGTGGCTTTAAGTTGCCTGCCAACTTTCTCCAACCTGCAATGGTATTCCCCGTAGTAACCTATGGCTGCGAGAGCTGGACCATAAGAAGGCTGAGTGAAGGAAGATAGATGCTTTTATTTATTTATTTTATTTATACTGATATTTATACCCCGCCCATCCCCTCCCTAACGGAGGACTCTGAGCGGCTTACATACTTATTTATTTATTTATTTATTTATTTATTTATTTATTTATTATTTGGATTTATCCCCGCCCATCTCTACCATGGCAGACTCTGGGTGGTTTACAACCAGAATATAAAAGATAAAACCTAGACATTTAAAACTACTGTAAAAATAAAAAAAAATAAAAATCCAAAAGATGGTCTGTTCTTAAAAGGAGGAAACCACTAAGCCAACCACCCCCAGGAGAAACTATCCTTTCCTTCACTCCAGGCAAGGCGGCAGAGCCAGGTCTTCAAGGACTTCCTAAAGGCTAGGAGCAAGGGTGCCAGTCTCACCTCAGGGGGCAAGTTATCCCACAGGGCGGGTGCTATACATTATTATACATTTGTTCCATTATACAATCCACGCGTAAGGGGAGGGGGTAAGGGAACTGACTCTTCCTGGCTTTCTGGACTACATGTCCCACGATGCCTTGCGTCGGAGCCGGCTGCTGACGTCCTGTGGGTGTTGTTACTTCCGGGATCTGCCGCCATTCGAGGATCTTCCGTCCAGTGGAACCTGACCCCCGACAGGACAGGACGCCAGGATATTTTCCCACTTAAGGTGGTACCCAATTTATCTACTTGCAAGCTTTCGAACTGTTGGGTCGACAGGAGCTGGGACTAGCAACGAGAGCTCACCTCGTTGCGCGGGGATTCGAACTGCCAATCTTCCGACCGGCAGCCCTACAGCTTCAGCGGTTTAACCCGCTGAGCCACCACGTCCCCAACTGTGAACTGTGGTGTTGGAAGAAAATTCTGAGAGTGCCTTGGACTGCAAGAAGATCAAACCAGTCCATACTCCAGGAAATAAAGCCAGACTGCTCACTTGAGGGAATGATATTAAAGGCAAAACTGAAGTACTTTGGCCACATAATGAGAAGACAGGATACCCTGGAGAAGAAGCTGATGCTAGGGAAAGTGGAAGGCAAAAGGAAGAGGGGCCGACCAAGGGCAAGATGGATGGATGGTATTCTGGAGGTGACGGACTCAACCGTGGGGGAGCTGGGGATGGTGATGGCTGACAGGAAGCTCTGGCGTGGGCTGGTCCATGAAGTCACGAAGAGTCGGAAGCGACTGAACGAATAAACAACAAAAATGCTGGATAGAGATGTTGCCCAGCACATTTGGAAGACTTGAGTTCTAGACACTAAGCTGCTAGAATGAATGTTCGAGGAACTGGGCAAGTAAAGCATGGACTCATCAAGCAAACATGTCATTATCTACTGACTTCAGCATTTTATGTCTTGTATTTGATACAAGTGGTAGAACATCTCCAGAAAATATTCAAGATATATGAGGACTGAAGAACAAAGACAAGACTTAGTTTGTTTTCTGTAAATGGAGCTAGAGCTGTTTCACCATGGCAAGGAGCCCTTCCTGGCTGATACTCATAAATAGGGTGCAACATTCAATATGTAGATGCATAGTTGGAAATAAATGTATAATATTAAAATACTTTGGCTTATACCATTCCAGACCTTGTGACCTAATTCCAGGAGGCTGTAAGTAATAATCCCACACTCCCTTCACTTGGAATTATATTTGCTATCCTGAGAATATTCACTGTTTAATGATAAAATGGTGAAACTCAACAGCTGTCATCACTGAAACATTATAATTCAGTCCTGTTGATAGTTTATACTTAACTGAAATATTTCATAACCACTAAATTTGAACATATGGGACTCCTGCTGAGGGAACTTCCCATTTTATGTCACCAGTTTCAATGGAGTGTGCTTTTTAAGTAGCTGGCAGAAGAGATTTGCACTACCAGAATGTTTCATTATATATATATATATATATATATATATATATATATATATATATACATACATACATACATACATACATACACACACATACACACACACACACACACACACACACACATACACATACACACATACACACATACACACACACACACACACATACACACACACACACACACACACACACACATACATGTACGTATACTTGGAAAATTAAAATCTGTGTTTTCTTTCCTTTTAAATAGGATTTTCAGTCACCAATTTTTTTAAAAAAACTATTTTAAGAGAGTATGCATTAGATTTGGATTGCTAAAATATATGCATTCCTCTAAGTCTAAAATTCTAAATAATGTTTTACCAAAATTTGACACTCAATTTCCTAATTTTTTATTGATTTTTTCTCTGAAAGAAGCTTCTGTTATTCTTAGGATGCTTCCAATTTTCTTTTCAATTTCTCTTGGTAGTGTTTTTGAGCTTATTTTATGATTGATACATGTTTGCCCATCACTCTGAAGCCTTCCTAGTGCCCACAATTTTCAATCTGAGAAATTTCAAAGGAGAGGTTCCTGCATAATACTTTCCTTTAAGATTTAGTTGATGTGTGGGAAGCCAGAGAAATGGTTGAGCTCTAGACCGAGGATAGTCCAAAAAAGGGCACGTCATTCACACATAACCCTTAGCAAAGGCAAATGAATGTAACCCCCACAAACCATCCACACCTCTTTGAAAGAAATTTCGGGAGCAAATTCACTTTCACCATCAAACTGGTAGAATAAAATGGCACTAATCCTAAACATACTTCTAGAGGGTCAGTCCCAATAAACTCAGAAGGGTGAGGACTGAATAAATGTGCTTTGGATTGCACTGTGAAGGACATGAACAATTTGAGTGCTCCATAGAGAATGACTGAATTATAATCTGAAATATGAACTACCAAGTTCATATCATGAACTACCAAGATATCATGAAATGGGTCGATGAAGGTTCTCAGTCATCCAGGTGACTGATTCAAGCCACAGATCATGAAATGGGGTTTCTGAAACTCAAACCCGTGGGTGGAAAATACATATAACTGCAACTGTGTTTTTAATTATACACTAGAAAAATATTTCTAGGCATAATCCAGACACCTTAGGGATCTGCAATTTATGGACGGAGGTGGCAGACTCTTAGAGCAGTAAACCTCAGTAATTGAAGTTGTTGACCAGTTCCACAAGTTTTGATGTGCAGTTCATTTTGCAGATTGAGAAATCCTCAGCAAAATGCCTGCTCAGTCTACAAAAATATTTGATGCTGCTTCATAATACTGAAATGGAGATATAAACTCGAAAATGTAACCATGGTGCTGTCTCTATGGAAAACAGTATTACATTTCATCAGTGTCACTGTTGCAAACATTCTACAAAGACATTGGTTATTGAAACTTCCCCATCTATAAAATAGTATTAAACTGCAGCATGGGTGGGTGGATAGGGAGTCAAAAACCTTTAAAAACAAATTTCTGTGCAGAGATAATTTAATATGTGGTCTAAGAGATTTGAGGCAAAATAATAAATCATTAAACTACTGTAATTATTCAGAATTTTTATAGAACTTTGGTTTTGGAATAAAATGCTACGCTACTCAACATGTCTTTCCGACTTATTGCTGTGGGATGAAATTCAAGTACTGATGCCGTATGGGGTGGTAGATCAAGGGGAAAGTATGCACAAAATTGGGCTCACAAGTATAGCTAGAGGCCAATAAGAACTATTACACTAAATGTTTTCTGTTTTTGGTCCAAACTAAACTACTATATTATCCTGGAAATAGATTTTGGGATGGACTATGGCAATGCCTTCCCAATATCTGAGGAAAACCTGAAAAATGTTAAAAAGCATTCTCCAGATGTGAGAAAACCTTACAAGACTGATATTAAGAAAGTGTAATTTTGGACAACTAAGAGGAAAAAGAGTTCAAATGGTGGATTTTATTAAACTATAAAATAATCCTTTTAAGAATTTTCACCACTTGAACTCTTAAAACTGAGACTAGACAGAGTTCCAAATTACATTTAGAGGATTATGAAAAAAATCTATGCTGGCTGAAGAACACATACTTTAACAATTTGAGTCCATTTTCCTCATCTCTAATTTCAGCCAAGAAGAAATGTATATATAGCCAGCTTTTGTCAGCATCTGGATTAAATATTTGCTCATTTATCATATCAACACCTCACTCCCATTGACCTTACTTTAGGAAGATAAGATACTGGAATCAAGGTATGACTGATCTTATATTGAGTACTAATGTAATTCAGGAAATACTGTCATGACAAAGTCAGATCTTGAGTTTCTCTGGGGGATGCAAAAGAAATTCATGTTTAAGGTCAACATAGCAAGATAGCCCACTGTGGAATTGCACCTGATGACTAGAACAGAAAAGTGAGCAAATATTTTATACTGGACAGGATATTCTAGGCATACTATAGGTTTCATGACATTTATGTTAGAATTTGAGTATATGTGTCCCTTCCAAAAGGCCTTGTTTTCTACAACCTTTTATTACTAGCTTTGAATAATATATTTTGCTTTTGGAGATTGTATCTGACTCTCATTTGCCAGGTGAAACAATAGCTAGGACACATCAGGGGATAAGCTATCATCTATCATGGTCTAAGACACCAGTGATGCTGGCTGTGAACCTTAGAAGACTAATAGCAAGATTATGGTCCAAAACAGATAGGTATTTGATTCCATGGGTAGAAACAAGTTTAGAGATCAAAGGCAGCAATCAGGAAAAAAATAAAAGTAGAGATCTATTAGTGAGTGGGAAATAGATGCCGTTCCAGATGTTTTTGAATACCAGTTCATAGCAGCCCCAGATATATCACCTATAGTGAGGGATCCTGGGAATTGTAGTTCAACAAATCTGGAAGGTCACTGCTTCCCTGCTCCTGGACTAGTTTTGAATTTACAGCCTGGAAATAGCAGGGATATAGGAAATAGCATGTCAAAAACCGAAGTATACATGTTGCTTTTCTTGTCTTTCTCTCTCAAGGACGTTTTAATGGAAGAGAGCCCAATATTGCAACTTGGCTTGGTAAGATAAGTGTTTCATGGAGGCTTATAAAGGGGAGTAGGATTCCACAGATGATAAACCCCAAAGCATGAAGGGGTTTAAAAGCAAATGCGAACATTTTGCACTTGGCTCAGAAACAAATCAGTGCATCTGCTAGGGATTTAAGCAATATGATCTCAGCAAGAGCCACCCACCAGAAATCAGTTAGGGTGAGTTCCTGGATGTAACTTATGGGTTAGTTAAGTATGTGAAGAACATTTTAGAAACCTAACCTCAGTGTGTGATGAGAGAATGCATGGTTGAGTCCAGGTGTGATTTCTGCTACAAGATAGTAATGGTAAAAAGTGTAGGGTATGGGAAGCTTCAAATGGGTGGTTTAGTTTGAACATTTGATGAATTCATTCCACTGAAGCAGATTTGTGAGTCAATGTGGGGGACCCACTTTGAAATAATAAATTAAATTGGGTGGCTCCAAAGCATTCCAAGAATTCAATGGCTATTTTGCTGCTCCTGAGATTCTAAAGACAATATACAATGTTGCAACTTTAATTCCATATAGGGAGAGGGGAGGAGGTGTTGAATGGAGCAAGTGGCAAGTTCTGATGGTATATAAGGGCAGTAGCTAAATAAGTAAACCCAGAAAATGAAATGATCAGAACAAGCAAATCACCTTTGTGGCACCCCAAAACGGAAATAGGTTGAGACTTATTAAAAACACACACAAATACACACAGTGTTTTGAAAGCTTGGAATTTAAAAGAATTTTTGAAAATTTATTTATTTAAGTTAACATAGGATAGTGTGCTGTTTCAGCCAACTTCTCTATAGGCGTTTTGCTAGACAACTGGACATTTATTGTGTTGTCCTTTTCTCGCCCTGCTCTCTCTGCCCTAAAAGAAGTAGGAACAGGGAGATATTTTTTTAAAAAATCTATTATAGTAAACCTCTTGAAATATGTGCCTGAAAGTTGGCTGGGTTAAAGAGTCTAAAGCATCTGCCATCCCTGCAAAGTGTATCTCATTTGGCCAAAATATAAACTGCTTCAGATGTTTTGATATTTCCTTATTAGCAACATTTTTTTTTCCAAATCAAATTCTGAATTGTGGAGTCCTTGGTGTTCTCTGAGCCTTGTTGTTTTCTTGCAGACATTTCATTGCCAGACTAGGCAACATCTTCAGTGCAAAAACAAAATGGGACTTGCTTTCTGTTTATATATAGTGGCTTGTCCTGCTTGTATTGGTGGAGGTGTTCACTCCTTGGGAGTTCCTTGATTGGGCTGTTGTTTGCTGTTTGGTTGATTGACTAGGTTAATAGTTCCTTGATTAAGGTATAATGTACTGTTTGATTGTTCACCTGGTGTTAATCTTGGTGTTAATATTTCCATATCTGGGTGTTGATTGCTGGCAAGGAGGTGTTCTGGTCTTTTGGCTTTTCTATTGTCTCTTATGAGTGGTATGTAAATGTTGTTTACCTCTATGTGTCTGTTCATGGCTGCTTTGTCTGAGTGCCAAGCTTCCAGGAATTCTCTAGCGTTTTTGGACTTGGCTTGGTTTAGGATGCAAACAGTTTCCCAGTATGGTTGAGCCTGTCCATGTGTTGTGAGATTAATTTGCAACTTTCTCAGAACCTGCTTCCTGGCCACGAGGAGGTGGCGGCAGCAGGGGGGAGGGCACATCCCCTCCCCCCTCTGCCCTCTCCCTCCCCACAGCAGCAGCAGCAGTTGCTGCCGCCATGCTAAAACTGAATTGGATGGTCATCCAATCTCAAATCACATTCAGATTGAATCATATCCACCCTGATTTCGGTTATGAATTAAATTAGGGCTGATTCCCATAGGTCTAGTTGGGAGTCCTGTCCTGAACATCCAGCAGCAAATCTTGGTTCAGACAGTTGTTGCTTTGAGAAACAGTCTAGTAATTACATGTGTTCATACACATATATCCACCACACTATTCCTTTTTGAGGAAAGCAATGTTTTGCAGAATGCAGAAAAGGAATACTAAACAATAGGCCAAAAGAATTAAAGTCATAAGATAAGAAAAGGAAACAGAGCTAAAAGTAGTTAACATCATTAGTATTCACTATATATCTTCCCTCTAAACCATCCCTGCAAACCATCCTTGCTTCCACCATGTCCTTGTGCTGCCTTTTTTTGTTAAGTATAATCACTAATTAATCTAATATGGGTTCCTTAACTAACTTACATCTTGTCTAGGGAAACCAATCCTGAATCCAAAACTGCTGCCAAATAACATTTCAGAAGATCCCTTGTGGCCCTGCATTGGAGGCAGAAAATGAGCTATAGAGTTTAGTGCCATCTGCCCAACAAGTCTTCAGCTATATCTTGATGTCCTTTCCCACCAGTCTCTTTAATTCTGCCTATTAAAATCAATAGGTGCATATCTTGCCTGTAATGTGAGGCAAAGCAATATAAATTATTTTATGGTGCTGCTTTAATTTTTTTTTAATTATTTATTTATTCACAAGGTTGGCTATCATCAGTCTTGAGAAAATGTCCTAAATAAATAAATGCTGTCAGCAACTAGTGTGCAGACTCCGCAAGGATTGCCCTAGCAGGATTGCATTTCTAGGTTCACTTACTTAGAAATAAGCCCTGTTTTACCGAGTAAGGATGCCTTGGGAGCAAACATGTATGGAAGTGGGGTAAAACATTACTTTTGGCAAAGTGATACTTAGCACTGTTAAGTATTAACACTGGCCTTAAGATTATTATTACTATTATCATGCTCCTACTCTTAAAGGATATAAAGTGTTTTATGGAATGATCAACACTTATTTTGAAAAGCAACTATTCCAAAGTTTTAACGTTCCAAAAGGTGAATCCGATCTCTAAAACTCGTCAGGTTTCAGATTGATTTCATCTCAAATACAAGATATCTAGGTGATGAGCAGGAGAGCCACACAGATTCGTAAATAAATGATTACCGTACAAACTTGTTTTAATGGATTAACTGCTGTGTTTATTGTTAAGGAATGTCCATTGAATCGGAAAGTTGTAGGAATTTACATCAGTTCTGCAATGACATCATAATAGCATAATTGATGTTATGATGCCATAAATGACATCATTTGTGTTCTTTGCATAATGACATAATTACATATGTAAGTCATATAAATTGCAACATAAACATGGTTCCTGCTGCATGAGAAGTCCATTTCATTCAATTGAGATAAAACAGGGTTTCACTGCAGATAGCAGAGCCTATCTCAGTATGATTCTGTATAGCAGGTTTTTGTTTAATAGTTAAAAGAAATTCCTGAATAATATTATTATTTCACCACTGGCTTTTCAGTTCAAACTTGAGGGAAAGAACATTTAAGAAAGGTTGATGGTATCAGAACTATGCTGATGTTGTAAAAGCTATTATTGCAATGAAATTGTTGTGCTGAGGGACAAAAGGCACACCCCAGAATGTAGTTTTAAAAATGCCATTGTTCAAACTTGACTGTTAAAAATATGACCAGTATGTTTCCATCAAATTTCCATCAAATCCTTGCGAGGGAGATGGGTGGTAATATAAATATGATGAATAAATAAAATAAAATAAATAAAATTTACTTATTTATTTATTTATCATTCATATTTCTATCACTGCCCATCTCCCCCAAAAGGGGGACTCTGGGCGGTTTACAATAAAATCAACAATTAAAACCATCCAAACCTAAAATACAATCACATAATCAATATAAATAGCAAATAAATAAATACAAAATCAAGTGGCGATAAGATTTCTTTAAGTAGGGAGGACACTACAGCACCAGCCACCCCCAGGAAGAGCTAGTGCCCTTCCTGTCCCAAGCAAGGCGGCAGAACCAGGTCTTCAAATTCTTCCAGAATGTGAGGAGCACAGTGGCCCATCTCACCTCTGGGGGCAGAATATTCCAAAGGGCGGGCGCAACTGCTGAGAAGGCTTACCTTGTGGACCCCGCCAGATGAAATTCCCTTGTCAACGGGGTCCATAGCATGCCCTCTCTGCATGACTGGGTGGGGCCGGTCGATGTTATAGGGATGAGAAAGTCCCTCAGGTAACCTGGCCCCATGCCATGTAGGGCTTTAAAGGTGATAACCAACACCTTGAATTGGACCTGGAAGCAAACCAGTACCTAGTGCAGCTTGAACAGCAGTGGTGCCACATGTGCGGATATTGAGGAACCAATAATTGCCCACACGGCCACATTCTGTACCAGCTGAAGTTTCCGGATACTCTTCAAGGGTAGGCCCATGTAGAGCACATTGCAATAGTCCATATGGGAGATGACGAGGGCATGAGTGACTTTGGAGGGCATCTCGATCAGGGAATGGGTGTAACTGGCACACAACCCGAAGTTTTGTGAAGGCCTTTCTGGCCACGACTGCCACCTGCTCTTTGAGCAGGAGTCGTGAGTCCAGGAGGACCCCCAGGTTCCGCACTGGGTCTGAAAGGGGCAGTGCCACCCCATCCAGAACTAAAGATGACAACTCCCTGGATACCGAGGGGCCATTAATCCAAAGCCACTCAATCTTACCAGAGATCAGCTGAAGCCTGTTGTTCCCCATCCAGACCCCCACAGCCCCTAGGCACTGTGACAGGGCAGCCACTGCATCAGTTACCTCACCCGGGACAGAGATATACAGCTGAGTATCATCCGCATATTGATGATACCTCATCCCGTGGTGACGGATGATCTCACCCAGTGGTTTCATGTAGATGTTAAATAGGAGAGGAGAGAGAACCAAACCCTGCAGCACCCCAGACAAGAGGGGTCGCGGGTCGGATTTCTCCTCTCCTATCACCACCAATTGGGAATGGCCCTGGAGGAAGGAGGTGAACCAGCACAAAACTACGCCACCCAGCCCCAACTCCCTGAGCCGTCCCAAAAGGATACCATGGTCGATGGTATCGAAAGCCGCTGAGAGGTCCGAAAGAACCAGGATGGATGCACTCCCTCCATCCTGCTCCTGCCAGATATCATCCATAAGCACAACCAGTGCAGTCTCTGTCCTGTATCCTGGCCTGATACCTGACTAGAAGGGGTCTAGAGAATCAGTTTCACCCAGAATCCTCTGAAGTTGCAATGCCACCACTTTCTAAACCACCTTTTCCAAAAAGGGAAGGTGGGAGACAGGACGAAAACTGTCCAACACAGTAGGGTCCAGGGATGGTTTCTTGAGAAGGGGATGTACCAGCGCCTCCTTAAAGGCTGCTGTAAACACCCCCTCTCTCTAGGATGTATTAACCATCACCTGGACCCAACCACGTGTCACATCCCAGGCTGCTTTTACCAGCCAGGAATGGCACGGGTTGAGATGACATGTGGTGGCATTTACAGTCCAGAGGATCCTGTCCACTTCCTCAGGCCCAACAGGATCAAACTGTTCCCAGATAATAGGGTAAGTACGCACCCCCAGCATCTCCTCAGACTGTTCCTCATGCTGAAAGTCCAACTTGGAATGGATCTGAGTGATTTTATCCTGCAGATGCTCAGAAAACTCCTCCATCCTGTAAATGGGTCACTGAATCTATCTGACCCAAAAGAGATTGAGTAATCTTAAACAGGGCCGTCGGGCAGCATTCTGTGGATGCAATAAGAGTTGAGAAATATTGACATTTTGCCACTTTTACCACCACAAGGTAGGTCTTAATAGCGGCTCTAGCTTGTGTTTGGTCAGATTCAGTCTTCGTCTTCCTCCAGCGGTGCTCCAGACATCTCTTGACTCTCTTCAAAACCCTCAACTCCTCTGTAAACCACGGGGAGTGATGGGTTGAATGGGGCCGGAAAGGTCGCACAGGCGCAATCCTGTCCATGGCTCCGGCTGCCTCCCTATTCCAGGCTGCAGCCAGGACCTACTGTATGCTGGACCATGCAGCAGGATCTCAGGTATAATGCCCAGCTCCCTCTGAAACCTCATTGGGTCCATAAGTTGCCAGGGACGGATGAGTCAAATGGGTCCTTGTGGTGGCACAAGGGAATCTCAGGGTCACCACGGAGTGGTCTCACCATGATAGTGGGGACAGATCTAACTCTCCCCTCAGATCACATTGCCACTGCTCCGACAAGAAAACCAAGTCCGGGGTGAGGCCACTGTCTCAAGTCGGGTCCCAAATGATCTGGGACAGGGCCCTGGCTGCCATGGTAGCCATGAACTCCTGAGCCACTTATGAGGCATGCCCCAGGGACAGCACGTTGAAGTCCCCCAGAACCATAAGCCTTGGGAACTTCACTGCCAACCCCAAGACAGCCTCCAGCAGCTCAGGCAGTGAGGTTGCTACACAGCAGGGAGGCTGGTACAGTAGCAACACTCGCAAATGTTCTCGGGAACCCAACTTGAATAACAGGGTCTCATAACCGGCCACTTGTGGAGCAGCACCCCTGAAGGCCACTAGAGACTCTTGGATGAAAATATGTCGATGAAGGTCTTGGATGAAAACCGCCACCCCTCCTCCCCTACCCTGGTGTCTTGGCTGGTGCCACACCTGAAACCTGGCCGGGCACATTTCTGAGAGGGCTACCCCTCCTTCTGGGCCCAGACAGGTCTCGGTGATACATGCCAGGTCTGACCCCTCTTCTGTGATCAAATTGCATATGAGGGGGGCCTTGTTGTTCACTAAGGGGTGCGATTGCTCAGCGGGTAAGACACCAGGCTTGTTGATCGGAAGATCGCAAGTTTGGAGGTTCAAATCCCTAGCCCTGCATGACGGAGTGAGTTCCCGCACTCGCCCCAGCTCTTGCCAACATACCAATTCAAAAGCATGCAATTGCAAGTAGATAAATAGGTACCACTTCGGTCGGAAGGTAACAGCGTTCCATGAGCATCATGCCAGCCACATGACCACGGAAGCGTCTTCAGAGAACGCTGGCTCTTCGGCTAACAAACGGAGATGAGCACCAGCTCCGAGAGTCAGACACGACTGTGTGGTGGAACCTTTACCTTTTGTTGTTCACTGACCTGGCATTAAGAAGCAGCAGCCAGAGACCAGGGCCCTCAAGGATCTGCTGTCCAGGGCCTGGGTTTGAACTTGGAGGGCCAGAACACGCCACCGGTAACAGACACTGGGGGCGTCTTCCCTGAAGATGGCCTGCCCTCTGGTTCCCGTTGTAACATCCCCAGCCCATCACCACCTCGATCAGATAGGCCGCCCTATGGCCCCCATTGCAGAATTCCAGAGAATAGCAAGGAGAGATAAGAAGGCCTTCTTAAATGAACAATGCAAAGAAATCGAGGAAAACAATAGAATGGGGAAGACTAGAGATCTCTTCAAGAAAATCGGAGATATCAAGGGAACGTTTTGTGCAAAGATGGGCATGATAAAGGACAAAAAAGGCAGGGACCTAACAGAAGCAGAAGAGATTAAGAAGAGGTGGCAAGAATACACAGAAGAACTATACAAGAAAGATCTTAATATCCCTGATAAATATGATGGTGTGGTCACTGACCTTGAGCCGGACATCCTAGAGAGTGAAGTCAAGTGGGCCTTAGGAAGCATTACTAACAACAAAGCTAGCGGAGAAGACAGTATCCCAGCTGAGCTATTTAAAATCCTAAAAGATGATGCTGTTAAAGTGCTGCACTCAATATGCCAACAAATTTGGAAAACTCAACAGTGGCCACAGGATTGGAAAAGGTCAGTTTACATTCCAATCCCAAAGAAAGGCAATGCCAAAGAATGTTCAAACTACCGTACAATTGCGCTCATTTCACATGCCAGCAAGGTTATGCTCAAAATCCTACAAGCTAGGCTTCAGCAGCATGTGAACAGAGAACTACCAGAAGTGCAAGCTGGGTTTCGAAGAGGCAGAGGAACTAGAGATCAGATTGCCAACATTCGCTGGATCATGGAAAAAGCAAGAGAGTTCCAGAAAAACATCTACTTCTGCTTCATTGACTACGCTAAAGCCTTTGATTGTGTGGATCACAACAAACTGTGGCAAATTCTTAAAGAGATGGGAGTACCAGACCACCTTACCTGTCTCCTGAGAAACCTGTATGCGGGTCAAGAAGCAACAGTTAGAACCGGACATGGAACAACCGACTGGTTCAAAATTGGGAAAGGAGTACGACAAGGCTGTATATTATCACCGTGCTTATTTAACTTATATGCAGAGTACATCATGAGAAATGCCGGGCTGGATGAATCACAAGCCGGAGTTAAGATTGCCGGGAAAAATATCAACAACCTCAGATATGCAGACGATACCACCCTAATGGCAGAAAGTGAAGAGGAACTAAAGAGCCTCTTGATGAGGGTGAAAGAGGAGAGTGCAAAAGCTGGCTTGAAACTCAACATTAAAAAAACCCAGATCATGGCATCTGGTCCCATCACTTCCTGGCAAATAGAAGGGGAAGAAATGGAAGCAGTGACAGATTTTATTTTCTTGGGCTCCAAGATCACCGCAGACGGTGACTGCAGCCATGAAATTAAAAGACGCTTGCTCCTTGGGAGGAAAGCTATGGCAAACCTAGACAGCATATTAAAAAGCAGAGACATCACCTTGCCGACAAAGGTCCGTATAGTTAAAGCTATGGTTTTTCCAGTAGCAATGTATGGTTGTGAGAGTTGGACCATAAGGAAGGCTGAGCGCCGAAGAATTGATGCTTTTGAACTGTGGTGCTGGAGAAGACTCTTGAGAGTCCCTTGGACTGCAAGGAGGTCAAACCAGTCAATCCTAAAGGAAATCAACCCTGACTGCTCATTGGAAGGACAGATGCTGAAGCTGAAGCTCAAATACTTTGGCCACCTAATGCGAAGAGAGGACTCACTGGAAAAGACCCTGATGCTGGGAAAGACTGAGGGCAAAAGGAGAAGGGGACGGCAGAGGATGAGATGGTTAGATAGCATCACCGATGTAATGAACATGAATTTGAGTAAACTCCGAGAGACAGTGGAGGACAGGAAGGCCTGGCGTACTATGGTCCATGAGGTCACGAAGAGTCGGACACGACTAAACGACTGAACATGGCCCCCATAGTTTCCTGGTCCAGTTGCCTTCACTCCTGGACCTCTGGAAATCCTGGGTTTAAATAAGGGTCCCCTCCCCCATGCACACATCCTCTCACACTCAGTCAACCTTGGGTGATGGCAGGCCCTCCAGTGCATCAGCTCCCACTCTCGGCGCTGTTAGGTCCTAACCACTACCCACACCCCCACTGTGCCCCCCTACAGCCTCTCTTACTAGCCACAGAGGGGCACCCCAGCCACTCCTACCCATCACCCATCTCTCACTCAGGGGTGGCTACTCTTACATACCACCATACAATCTTGAACCCCCCTCCATGTTTTTCACCCCCAGAGGGGCGTACCAGACTCACACCAGGGGACCCCCAAAACCCTCTGCCACCCTAAATAAATTGGGGGTGGGTAGTCTTCCAAACCCCTTATGTTTTTAAAATCCACGATGATGTTACCAAATGCATCACTATTGCTAAAACATCTGTAGAAGCCTGATGTATTTTAGCTTATATTGATTTAATTAATATTTTAAAAAATCTCTTCATGAGCCTCTGAAATGTACAGATTTATTATGCATTTTTCATGAGTTTTATATTATGCATCTATCTTTAAAAAAACCTCAGCGTTTTATAGTTTTCCAATTGCTTACAAATAATTAATGCTACTAAGGATCATTGCAAATGAATTTCTTACTGAGACATTGCATTTGTAGATCCGATTTTCAATTCACAATACATGATTAATAGCTATTTTGGTATTTACTTTTATTAGGAAGCTATGATTAGTGATGGTTTCTGGATGCACGGACATAGAGAAAACATAAATTTATGCATATAATGTGATGAATTACACAAAGAAGTCAGGCCATTTCCTATTTGTAAATAGTTTAGATATGGAGCAAATCTTGTATAGAGAAAAATGGACTTCCATCATAATAAAAAGGAGGGCCATGTATATGTTCACACATCAGAGCATTACATTTATATTCTGCCTTTTATCCAAGAGCTCAAGTTGTTGTACATAGGCTTCTTAGGCCAAAGCTATTCCTACAATGACAATTCATTGTAAAGTAAAGATTTAAGTTGGACAGAGAGATAGTGACTAGCCCAAAGTCACCCAGTGAATTTTCAGGCTGAGAGTAGATTCCAATCTGTTTCCATGGTCCTAGCCTAACATTACTGCTACACTGCATTTGCAATGACTAAATAAAGAAACAATCATTTGTTAAGTCTTTGGCAATATACTTCCATTGATTGCAAGAGTAATGAACACATCTCTCCTTTTCTCTAAGATTTTCACTCTCTCCAACACACACATTGAGCAATATGGAAGGTAGCTGTTTCTTTAGGGTTTGATTCCACACTTATGCAGTGTGTCTCTGACTGATTGTGTGCCATCAAGTTGGTGTTGACTCTTAGTGACCACATAGATGGTTTTTCTCCAGGGCAATCTGTCCCCAATCTGGTCCTTCAGATCTTCCAATGATGCACCCATCACCACTATAATGGACTTCACCTTGCTGCTGGTCATCCTCTTTCTTTCTTCCCTTCCACCTTTCCTAGTGTTATAGACCTCTTGGGAGAGCTAGGTCTATTTCTAGAGTTTGAGAGATATAATAGCAAATGCTATGTTTTAAAGAACAAAAACTGAAATAAGAGTTTGTAATCTGGAGGATTTGAAATCAGTGGATGCAATGAAAAATAATTGTCTTTTTCTGCTCTGGAATATCATGGCCTTTACAGAGATACTGCATTAAATAAGTCTTATGATTATATCCTCTAATTTATATATGGGCTCTATAATAATTAATATTTGTTCCTTATACCTTTCTTTCCTGTTAAATGTTACCTTACAATATTTCTATCAAAAACTATTATTTAGTCATTTTTAGTTTACTTATATTTTGTTCTTTTCATGCATGTATTCAGACCTGAATAAACACCAACAAAAAATCTCTTAAGGTAATTTCATGTCAAAACATCAACATCTTGCTAAAGTTAAAGCAAGTGTGTTCAAAATGCATATATTTCTAATGTAAATGAAATACTGTGCTCATGCCAGATTACCAGTCATCACTGCAGCTAGATAACTTCACTTAAAAACAGTGTTTCTGACTATATGCATTCACTTAGAAAGGTAGAAGCACCAAGGGATTCTGCCAAGCTAGGATAGTGTTCATCCTACTGTCAATTTTAACTGACATATTAATCCATCTCTCCTGTGGCTGCCTTTACTAAGGCAGGTACATTTTAGTAATCAGATGGAAAGAACTGGATATGTTGTTTTTAGGAAGAGTGTGGGAAAATGCACTCCTTCAAATCTAATTAATAGATAGTACATGCTGAATGAAAAAAAAATGATTTAAAAACAATGAAAGTCAAGACTTTCAGGCATTGAGCTTATAAATTTGCCTACTTTCCACAATAAACAGGCTTTTACACAAAAGTATTAATCACTCTCAACATCATTCTTCTGTAGGGATGAGTGGATTCATCTTACTGTCAATATTACTACAGTAGCATTCTTTAATCAATCAAAAATCAGTATTTAATTTATTTATTTATTTATTTATTTATTTATTTATTTATTTATTTATTTATTGTTTAAATTTATATGACCGCCCATCACCCCAAACGGGGGACTCTGGGTGGCTTACAATAAAAATTAAGATTAAAGTATAAGTATAAAATAACAAATTATTAACATGATATAAGTAAATATAAAATCCAATCTGGCGAATCGATCTCGAACAATGGGGAGGGCATTATGGTACTAACCACCCCCAGGAGGAGCTATTACCTTTCCCCTCTCACGCTAGGTGGCAGAACCAGGTTTTCAGATCTTTCCGGAAGGCCGGGAGGGAGGAAACGCATCTCAACTCTGGGGGCAAGATATTCCAAAGGGTGGATGCCACTGCAGAAAGGCCTGCCTCCTGGACCCCCACTAGATGAAATTCCCTTATTGATGGGGTCCGTAGCAAGTCCTCCCTGAATGATCAGGTGGGGAGGGTCAATGTTATGGAGATAAGATGGTCCCTCAGGTATCCTGGCCCCATGCCATGTAGGGCTTTAAAGGTAATAACCAACACCTTGAATTGGACCCAGAAGCAAACCGTCACCCAATGCAGCTCGTGGAGCAAAGGTGTTATGTGTGCCGATCTTGGTGCACCTAAAATTGCCCGAATGGGGCAGTGCCACCCCATCCAGAACCAAGGATGACAACTTCCAGGATACCACGGGGCCATCAATCCACAGCCACTCGGTCTTGCCAGGGTTCAGCTGAAGCCTGTTGTTCCCCATCCAGGCCCCTACAGTCCCCAAGCACTGAGACAGGGCAGCAACCGCATCACTTACTTCACCTGGGATGGAGATATACAATTGAGTATCATCAGCATATTGATGATACCTCATCCCATGTTGATGGATGATCTCACCCAGTGGTTTCATGTAGATGTTAAATAGGAGAGGAGAGAGAACCGAACCCTGTGGTACCCCACATAAGAGGGGTCGTGGATTGGATCTCTCCTCTCCTATCACCACCGACTGGGAGCGACCCCGGAGGAAGGAGATGAACTAGCACAAAGCTACACCGCCTACCCCCAACTCCCTAAGCCTCCCCAAAAGGATACCATGGTCGATGATATCAAAAGCCGCTGAGAGGTCCAAGAGAGCCAGGATGGATGCACCGCCAGAGATCATCCATAAGTGTGACCAATGCAGCCTCTGTCCCATATCCCGGCCTGAAACCTGACTAGAAGGGGTCTAGATAATCCGCTTCATCCAGAATCCTCTGAAGTTGCAACACCACCACTTTCTCAACCACCTTTCCCAAAAAGGGAAGGTGGGAGACAGTACAAAAATTGTCCAAGATGGTAGGGTCCAGGGATGGCTTCTTGAGGAGGGGGTGCACCAACGGTATCTGGGAACACCCCCTCCATCAAGGATGTATTAACCATCACCTGGACCCACCCACAAGTCACCTCCCTGGCAGATTTTACCAGTCAGGAAGGGCACAGGTCTAGATGGCATGTGGTGGCATTTACAGTCCGGAGTATCCTGTCCACTTCCTCAGGCCCAACAGGATCAAACCGTTCCCAGATAACAAGGCAAGAACGCTCCCCTGGACTGTGCTTCATGCTTAGAGTCCAACTTAGAATGAATCTAAGCGATTTTATCCTGCAGATGCTCAGAAAACTCCTCCGTATGGCCCTGCAGGTGGGTCACTGACTCCACCTTGCCCAAGAGAGATTGAGTAATCTTGAACAGGGCCACCGGACAGCATTCTGCAGATGCAATAAGAGCGGAGAAATATTCACATTTCGCCGCTCTTACCACCACAAGGTAGGCCTTAATAGTGGCTCTATATTGTGTTCGGTCAGATTCAGTCTTCGTCTTTCTCCAGCGGCACTCCAGACTTCTCTTCACCCTGTTCAGAACCCTCAACTCCTTTGTAAACCACGGGGAGTGATTGTTCGAATGGGGCTGGAGAAGTTGCATTGGCACAGTCCTGTCCAAGGCCCCGGCTGCTTCCCTATTCCAGGCTGCGGCCAGGGCCTCCGCTGGACCATGCAGCAGGTCCTCGGGTATTACCCTCAGCTCCCTCTGAAACCTCATTATGTCTATAAGTCACCGGGGGTGGACCAATCGAATAGGTTCTGCATCCCTGCAGAGTGGGGCAGCATAAGAGAATCTCAGGGCCACCAGGAAAACGGTATCCATTTATGCTTAAAATTGTCTACAACGAATAGAAATTGTCTTTAGAAATATCTTTATATACAAAGTTTCTTAATATATGAATTTCCTAAACCAATAACTAAATAAAATCTCTGAAAACTCTCTTTACTACAAACTTCTCTGATGTTAAATTTGGTTGCATTAAGATAAATTCCTCCAAGGTTTTTTTTTTCTTTTTTCTTTTGGTAACTATCCCTCTTGATATACCATTTGTAGAAACTTCTTCAGGCGTCAATGAAGGTTCTCAGTCATCCAGGTGGAATTGTGTGTAGCTTGAATCTTGTCAACTGGATTTCTATTTTCTCAGTGGAAACATTTCGCTCCTTATCCAAGAAGCTTCTTCAGTCTGAAGAAGCTTCTTGGATAAGGAGCAAAACGTTTCCACTGAGAAAATAGAAATCCAGTTGACATGATTCAAGCTACAGGTTCTTCTTCAGGCCTATCTTGCACAAACAAATTACTTCTTCTGGATTTTTGAGGAAAGAACATTCCTTTGAACTGGTTAACTGGACACAAGTTGTGGGAAGCTGGAGGTAACAATGATGTAACAATGCTGAAAAAGAGAAGGTTGCATTCAAAGAGAAGGTTACAATTTGTGGTCCAGGCAACAGAGAAAAACAGAAAGTAATTAAGATGCATACAATTCACATGTAGTAGTCTTACATGGAAAAATGAAACAGAAGGAACAAGACAGAGATATCTGCTCTGCACTTGACTGGAGGAATTGTCGGCCTTGCGAGGTAGTACAGACAAGAAGGACACCCAGAAGTACTAATTCTAATTTTATTGTAAGGGTACAATAACAGAATCTTGCAAGTCTGAAAGTACATATCTCCCCCCTCGTCTTTACAGTCCAAGAAACTAAGGAGGCTCCCTTCTGAGTTGTTTGTTACATCCACATTCCTTCTGCGGGTTTAGCTGCCGCTTGTCTGACAATTGTCTAGTCTGTGGCTGTTCCTCCTGTCTCCCAAGATCATTCCCACATATTATTACAGGAACAGAGACCAAGGAAGCACAACCATTTAGAAGCTTTGCCATATTTAGTGAGCATACTTGCAATCCTTGTTAGAAGCTCCATCCCAACTGAGCCTAAACACAGATTCTGTACCAACCAACCATGGATGAAATTATATGCCTTATTAAGAATACAGTAAGCCCTAAGAAACACAATGGGACTTACTTTTAAATGACCATCCATGGGGATCGTGCTGCATATTTCACAATGGTGCACAAATACATTTCTTCAGTGGATGATAAAGACCATAGTGCAATTCTTGGAGCAACAGCTTATTGGGTTGGTCTTCAGTTGGGAATATCGAATGCAGGTTAGATATGTTCTTTCAAATGGAAGAACACATTCTCAGACTGGCTGAAGGTGAGCCTTCTGAACAGCATAATTTAGCTGGATTACATTGATTTAAATAACAAGAACAAAAATATTTTGGAGCTAAACCAATTTTTTTTCAAGAAAACTTTTTCCCCCTATATGTATACCTCACCACCATCTCACACAAACAAGATACCACAATACAAGGTTGTCAGTATGGTTGTTGGAAGAAAGGAATTAGACTATGGTCAATGCTGATGCTGAGCATAAGAATTCTGTTGGAAAATATGTCCTACTAGTGAAAAAAAAAGTTAAAACGTTTTTCCCCTGCCTACAAATTTGTCTAGCTATAAAAGAGAATACAGAATTTCAAGCAGCAATTTACACATACCAGCGATGTGACCTTTGGTATGCTATATATTTCCCTTTCACCCATCTCTAACATTACTGTAGAATGCTATTTTCACTGTAGTAATGAAACAAAAGGCAATAACAGTAAGTTCCTACCCAAGGAATTTACCAGACTAGTTCATTTTTAAAAAATTGAATATTTCTCAAAAAGAACATTGTTTTATGGCAAAACTCATAGTATCATTCATTGGCGATCACTCGTAGCCAAGTAAGATTGTCTTCCAAAGGTAAAATTTTAACAGTGGATCCGTAAGTGGCTATAAAGGCCAATTCTGGATCCGCACAACCTCCCACAGTGAGGGCATAGGTTTCCGGGTGGGAGACGGTCATGATGAGGGTTTGCCTGACGTGCCTTCCTTTTAGTTCTTTTCTCCCTTTCGCCCTGTACTCGCGCTCCTTCAAAGTCCATAGTGCCATTAATAAAGGCTGACCTCCAATTGAAACGCTCATGAGTTAGGGCTTCCCAGTTCTCAATGCTGATATTACATTTTTTTAAATTAGCTTTGAGAGTGTCTTTGAATCTCTTTTGCTGTCCACCAATATTCCGTTTTCCATTCTTAAGTTGGGAGTAAAGTAGCTGCTTTGGAAGACGATGGTCAGGCATTCGAACAACATGGCCGGTCCAGCGAAGTTGATGTTGGATGATCATTGTTTCAATCGCCATGGGACTTTTGGTTGTTTTGGGTTTGGTGTGGTTGGAAGACGCCTGTGCGTGAATTTGTTTTATGTGTGGAGATCGGTGCACAACAATCAACACACAACCTTCACAGAAAAAGGCTCTAATCCAATGGCATGGATACCATGACGATTGGTGACCTTTTGTCTGCTGCAGCCTTCATCCACCTTCGCAGCCGTTGTAACAATACACCTTGTTATCTTCCGCCTGTTCTGCCGTTGAGGACTTTCTTGGATCGTTCTTTGTATGGTTCCTCCCCCTGGACCTTACCACCATGGGTGACCCTCATAGTATATATTCACATCAGAAGCTTAACCAAATTCAGGCAAGAATGGCTGCTCTATAGATCATATATTATACAACAAGGAAAACTTAGACATTTAGAGTATGATTTCTAAAGGGAAAAAATAGATGAAAGGACCTAACTAGAAATAAGAAAGAATTCTAAATGTTTACAAATATGTTGATTGTAATTAACAGTCAGGGTACAATGGGACAGAAGACTATAATTTGCAAGCAAATAGTTTCATAATAATGTTTTTACTTATTTTTATTCTTTATTCTTCTTTTTATATATTAATAGTAGTTCATAAATCTAATAGCCAGTTTGGTCTAGTGGTTAAGGCAACGGACAAGAAACAAGGAGACTGTGAGTTCTAGTCCCGCCTTAGGCATGAAAGCCGGCTGGGTGACCTTGGGCCAGTCACTCTCTCTCAGCCCAACTCACTTCACAGGGTTGTTGTTGTGGGGAAAATAGGAGGAGGAAGGAGTATTTGGTATGTTCGCCACCTTGAGTTATTTATAAAAATAATAAAGGCAGGATATAAAATAAATAAGGTAAAGGTAAAGGTTCACCCCGCACATTTGTGCAGTTGTGTCCGACTCTCGGGGCCGGTGCTCATCTCCGTTTGTTAGCCGAAGAGCCAGCATTGTCCGAAAACACTTCCACGGTCATGTGGCCGGCATGACGCGCGCGGAACGCTGTTACCTACCCACCAAAGTGGTACCTATTAATCTACTTGCATTTGCATGCTTTCAAATTGCTAGGTTGGCAAGAGCTGGGGCGAGTGCGGGAGCTCACTCCGTCACGCGGGGCTAGGGATTCGAACCTCCAAACTTGCGATCTTCTGATCAACAAGCCTGGCGTCTTACCCGCTGAGCCACCATGCCCCTTATAAAATAAATACAATACAATAAAATAAATAATTTCAATTTATGATTCATATTGTGTTGCCTGTTGCTTTTGATATTTGTATTTTGCATAGAGTTTAATTGTGATTTTTAGGCTTTTAAATGATATAGTATATTTAGCTATCTCTATCTCTGTTGTTGCTGCATAAAAGATAGACTTTTTTTCTGAGAAATTTGGGTTCAGCTTTAGATACAAAGTTTTTATTTATTCAAAGTAATGCAATCCAACTAAATTATACAATTTAGAAAGGCCACATCTAGCCAGTCTAAGACTGTGTTCTTCATTTTGAAAGAACAAATCAGCAAGGAAAGAGAAAATGCGCTTTTCTGGAGTGAGGAAATTCCTGGAAGTTGTTTAACTTTCTGGAGCATCTTGAAGCATTTCATGGAGCTTCTGTGGATATTCTCCATTATACTGTGAAACAGGAGAAAGTGCAGCAAAAATAAAGGGACATGTCTGCAAATCTCTACATATTTCTATCCTGAGCCATCTATTATCCTAACACAGTACATGTTTTATGTTACTGTAAATTCATTCAGCAGAAATTGTTCTGCTACTTAAACCAACTTTCTTATTTTATGAAGATCTGGGATGCCCCTGAGACAACCTGAATAAATGAAGTTAAACTGAAAACACACACACACACACACACACACACACACACACACACACACAGAGGTACCTATGATGCTACGTTTTTCCCCACAGTGTTACTTTAGCCTGAACAAATCTCTGAACAAAGGAGGAAAATGTTTGCTTCTCAATAACTAGTGTTATGTTTCCCAACCAGTATTTACTTTGTCTGGCATAAACACACATTCCAATATTTCACCTCCCCAGTGACCTTCAAGTATCTCTCTTTTGTTTACTACATTTAGATGGTATTTTCAATGCTTTAAAAAATCTTAATCACATTATGATTCTTAAGAATAAAATAAACATGCTTTGCAATCTCTACTGAAATCTAAATGCCAACTTTGGTAGCATTTAGTATTCTCAAAGTATTTTGTTCTTAAATTCTGAATACAGTATCAACTTTCCTATAATTTAGGGTCTTTCACTTAACTGATATAGTAAAAACACATTTCTAATATATACAGTACTATTCTCCAATACACTACTCTATTACATATTACTGAAATAAATAAAAAGTAAAGCAATTTAAGATTCCATACTTTGATCAAGCTTGGCAATTGATGTATGCTACCCTCTAGAGCAAGGGTCGGAAATGGCGGCTCTTGAGCCAGATCTGGCTCTTTGGCCCCTCGACTCTGGCTCTCTCTCTCTGTCTGCCGCCCGACATCGGGAAAGCCAGTCTCCGGAAGCAGCAGGCTTGGCGAGAACCCTGGGGAAGAAACAGAGACGCTGATTGGTGGAGGCTCAGAAGGAAGGACGCCTCCACCAATCAGCACGTGCCAAAGGACAGCAGAGAGGCGGGCTGAACAAGGCGAAGCCCGATTGGCCCTGCTTCCCAGAGGCGCGAAAAAAGGACCGGCGCGACTTACCTGCATTGCTGTTTCCCTTGAGTGTGGCTTTTCTGCAGCTGAACTCACCCCCGCCCCTTCCACGTGATTGGATCCCGCCCCCAAACTCCACAGACTCCTGCTCCACAGGTGGCCCACCCGATCTTTGGATCTTTGGAGTTGAACCCGGAAGCGAGCTGGCGGTCGCCTCTCCTGCTTCCGGCCATGAGCGCGGCGCTGGTCGACTACAGCAGCTCCGGCTCGGAGGGCGAGAGCGAGGCCGCCGCCGGCCGGGAGAGAAGCAGCGGGGACGCTCGGTGTGAGATTCAAGCCTCTGCTTACCACAGACTCACAACAAACACACACAGTAGTTAGCAGCGACCTTTTATTAAGCTTTTGCAAAAGCTGGTGCTTCCATCGGCGGGCCCTGGTGGGAGGCCACGGTTCCTCCTCTCCGCACAGCAGGTGATGCGGCGGCGCTTCCCGGCGCCCGGCATGGGATGCTGGGAGGGCACCGGGGGCCCCTCGGCTCGGGCTTCTCCAAAGAACAGGGAGACCGGGGACGAAGCCCGCCCGCGCCTCCCCCGAGGAAGGTACCATTCGGAAAAGTTGACCGGGGCTCGCTTTTCCCTCCTCCACCCCCCACCCGGGGCTTCGGTTTGCACGCATTCACACGTGCAGGGAGAACTCGGGTTGCTTGGGGGAAGGCGCGGGTGCATGCCGGGGAAGCGACCGTGCGGTTAACTCTGCCCTGCCGGGAGAGGCGACTCTGTCGGTCTGGTTGCCCCAGGTTTTGAGCCGGGCAGAGCGGAGAAGTTGCCCGCGGCAGCCGCTCTAGGAGCCGGCCAACCTCCGCCGCTCGTTCCCAGCGCTTCCCCTTGGATGGGGAGTTCCCTCCCACTGCCCCCCTCGGAGAGACGGGCCTGAAGGGGTGCAGAGGCCGGAGAGGGAGCCCCTCCGTCTCCCCTTCTCTCCCTGCCTCGCCCGCCCGCCGGGCACAGCCGCCTTGACGTCAGGCGCTGGCGGCGCATGGCATCTTCCGCGCGGGGTCCCGGCTGGTGTCTGTGCTCGGGCGCTGGCGGGGAAGGAGGCGTGGGTCCCGCCCAGTGGAGAGGGCGCAGCCTTCCACAATCCCGCGCCCGCATCGTTGAGAGAGGCTGGGCTGGGCACGGCTGAGGTGGTGGGGAATCCTCTTCCTGGCAAGGGCTGGCAAGGGATCTTGCTTGCGGGCGCAAGATCTGTGTTAAAAGAGGCAGGAAAATAAGTCTGGAATCGAGTCTCCGCCCTGGTCTCCGCCTGCCCAGGCTCGCCGCTATAAACAGAAATGTCGGTGGGAGGGTTTGTATGTGTGGGAGAAGCGAATAAACCGGAGGCTTTGGCGCTAAGTTTAAATGGCACAGAAAGAGTTACTTCGCAAGGCGTGTTGTTAGCGTAGTAGCTTATTAGCTTTTGAAATCCACTGCCGCTAGATGTGTGTTGACCGCTAGTTTTAAAGAGCTGATGGAGCCATGTGTCGAGTGGAAGCTAACCAGGCTTTCGTTTCGTTTGTGCTACTTCCAGCCTGCTGGAATGCCTGAGCGAATCTAAATACAGTAGAAACTCCTGCTTTTCCAAGGCAGGGGCTGCCCTAAGCAACACAAGCTTGAAATTGCCATCTTGTAAGATTTGCCAACTAGTACACTGGTAAAAATGTAAAACCCAGGACCCGCCCCAATAAGCCACGTGATTGGCTCCTGCCCGCAAACCCCACCCCCTTCCACGCGATTGGCCCCCGCCTGCAAACCCCGCCCCCTTCCATGTGATTGGCCCCCGCCAGCAAACCCCACCCCCTGGCTCTCGAGCATTTCAAAATGTGCACGAGCATGTCAAAATGGCTCCTGGCATAAAAAGTTTGCCGACCCCTGCTCTAGAGCAAGGGTCTCTAACTCTTTTCAACTAAAGAGGAAAATAGAATTTTGAGAGTATGTTATGGGCACTCCCACAAAATTATGGCTAGAGTGGATGTGATGAAACACCCCTCCCTTTCCTAGAGGTAAGGTAGGGTTGCACAATTTCAGTCAGCTTATGTATCACATCAGCCTTGCTCAGCATGTCAACAGCTGCCATCAAAAAGTCAACCACACTTTCGGCATCCTTGGTGTAAGAATACAATAGCACTGGCATACTCTTTCAGCTTCCAAGAAGCTCAAGAAGTAGCACCAAAAGACATTTTACTTACCATTTTACTTACAAAGACCCTGAGATCCTAAGCCCTCTTGCACATGGGAAGAAAGCATCACAAAATTAGAGAAGTTATTTCAGAACAACAACACAATTAATAATAGTAACCAAAAGCTCTTAATAGAACCGCAGCAGTTGCTTATGGATTTTTATAGCTTGGAATAGAGTGTTTGCTTGACTTGCCTTATACATGAATTATGAATTGGAAACCTTTCAACCACCTAAAGACTTCCCAGAAAAGAGACTAAGGAAGCAATCAAACTGCCATTTTAATGTTGACTTTGGTTTGCCTAGAACCCTGCTAGGTCAGTGGCTGTATCTTGCTAATTCTGAACCCAGAAACCTGCCTTGTTGGGAACTGATTCTAGAAGCATGTTTAATTGGGAATATAGTCTTGGTTGGCTTACTTACTTACCCATTAGATTTGAAAGCCTTACATAGACTTCCATTGCAAGCATTTCTATGTATCAAATCTAGTCTAATTTTCACTTGTTGAGGAAAGTAAATATAATAGGAAATTAATTAAAGTAGCACTTCTGATACAACACAGGAGTAATGGCAACTCCCCACCAGAGATAGAGATAGAGATGATAGAGATAGAGATATAAAATACTGCACAGAACCCTCAAACTCCCAGGCATCTGGTAGAGGACCTGAGATTGAGGAAGACACATACCATCCATATGGGTGAGAAGGGAATTTTTTAATATATATTCATTCTAGATCAGAAATGCAATATGTATAGGAGGTCACTGCATTTTCCCTAGTTTCTCATATAATTAGCATTCCATCCTAAAACCAATTATTCTGAAATAGTTTTACTGTTATTCAACTGCTTGTGAAACCAATAAAAACTATGGGAACCAATACCACAATACTTGTACAATTTCTCAAGGAAGTGTGTGCAACTAAATCCATTTTCCCCCCTCTCATAACAGGAGAAAAAGTAAGCAGCAAAGTGGAAGAAAAACACTGTAGAACAGTAATATAATATCTAACTGGGAAGATTAATTAGAATTAACCTGTAAATATTCAACCAACATCACAGCCCAAATCAGGATAGACTGATTTCATTTCTGTGGGGAGAACGCCAAAATCTACTTCTTATCTTTTCTTTAATGTTGTGCAGATTATTTTACACATATATGTCATAATATGTATATGTGTGTTTGTGTGTGTATGGTATATTAAAATATATTAATAGGCATAAATAGCAATAGCCTTGTTCTGCTTTTCATAACACAATCACTATTTTCCTTCATACTAAAATGAGCTGGATGCATGGTTGTTCTGGGATATTTCAAGAAATCCAATCTGCACCTGCCATGAAAAATATTCTTCCAAAGAATACACCCTCTAGGAGACTGAACTTCTTATCCCCATAGATTTACTAGAATGGCAATCCTTTTTTCTACCTTCAATGTAAACAATAACAAAAAATACAACCTGAAATTACATGAGGCTGTAGTTCCTGGAAGAGCAGGGCCAAATTTATGGAGCACTCCTTGTTTCTCAACTGTCTCTGGATCTTTATGTGATGGAGAGCAAGGAGAGTGTTTGTTCAGTTATGATGGGTTTGCCATGCCTGAGGTACCTGGATGAGGCCACAATTATCCATATCTTGGTTATGCCACACTTGAATTACATCAAATGTATTCTGCATGGGGTTATTGTTAGGAAGCTCCATTTGGTACAACATATGGCAACCAGGAATAGTACTGTACATTGAATATCTACCCAGCTTGCCAATAGCTTTTAGGGCAGGAGTTAAGGTATTGGTTCTGACCTGTAAATTTCTGTGATTTAGGGTTTGACTATCTGATGGAACACCTCTGTCAGTAAGAAATCTTCTGGATATTAAGACCTGCAGGAGAGGCAATCCTAAAGTTGCTTCATTCTTTCTGAAATCTATTGATGGCCACATAAGCCATCATCTACTGTATATTGCTCCCAAGAAGATGTTTCTCTCTCTTTATGTTCACTTTTAAGAGTCACTGGGAAATGATTTATCTTTGAAGGGGTGACTGTAAAAGGGATTGTTTCTTTAGGAGTCACTTATGATGGTCCCTTAGGTGATCCAACCTACTTGGTATCATATATGAGCATTAGGAGAAGGTTGGGTTTCTAACAGGAATCATTCATTGGCGATCACTCGTAGCCGAGTAAGAATACATTGTTTTAGTTTGCTGGTTTTATTAATTGTGGCTGTTTATGAGATATGTTAGAGATATGGGCAAGAATAGGACTGCATCATGGCCTGGGAATAAGTAATGATGTAATAACCGTTACATCCCCTAGAGTCGGACACGACTGCACAAATGTGCGGGGGGAACCTTTACCTTTTTAATAACCGTTGGCAGAGGTATAGTAGGATGCTTCTACCTGGCTATTTCAGGGAAAGGAAGTTAAGCTATAGGTTGTAGGCATTCTATCTCACTGAACCTAAGTTCCATCCAACAGGCAGTCAATTCTGAATGTTGTTGCTGCATCTGGATGCCTGAGCTGTATAGGGATACAATTAGTGCACCATCCACCCCACTGTACAATAGTCTCTCTTCCTGTGCTAGCTGCCAGAAGAGTCTCTCTGATGTGGTGTGGACTACCCTAACTTTGTGTCCTGGGGGTCTCAGTGTCCATGCTGAAGCTGCCCAGTAATGAGTGGCTCAGGATTTTAGGCCCATCATGATGACTATGCACTTTCCAAGCTGGTATCTGGCACTAAGCACACAGGCACATTCTAAATTTCAAGTGTGACTGAAGGTGGAGGAGCTTGCTAGAATTCAACTTCACAATTTTGATTGGCTTCATCTCATACTGCAGGTGACAGCTGTGGCAAGAAGGGCTTTTGCAAAAGTGTGAAGGTTATTTGCTTTCCAAAGACTCTACACACCATAGCATAGCACAAGGGTCGGCAAACTTTTTGAGCCGAGAGCCATTTTGGTATGCTCGTGCACATTTTGAAGTGCTCGAGAGCCAGGGGGCGGGGTTTGCGGGCGGGAGCCAATCGCGTGGAAGGGGGCGCTTTGGCGCGCGCTGATTGGTGGAGGCTCAGAAGGAAGGGCGCTGCCACCAATCAGCATCTCCGTTTCTTCTCCAGGGTTCTTCTCCTGTAGAAGAAACAGGGACGCTGATTGGTGGAGGCTCAGAAGGAAGGGCGCTGCCACCAATCAGCATCTCCGTTTCTTCTCCAGGGTTCTTCTCCTGTAGAAGAAACAGGGACGCTGATTGGTGGAGGCTCAGAAGGAAGGGCGCTGCCACCAATCAGCGTCTCCGTTTCTTCTCCAGGGTTCTTCTCCTGGAGAAGAAACAGGGACGCTGATTGGTGGGGGCGCCCTTCCTTCTGAGCCTCCACCAATCAGCGTCTCTGTCTCAGCGTCTTCTCCAGGGTTCGCGCCGCTTCCGGAGACCGGCTTTCTGATGTCGGTCGGCAAAGATGGAAAAAGAGCCAGCGTCAGGAGGCCAAAGAGCCAGATCTGGCTCGCGAGCCGCCAATTCCGACCCTTGGCATAGCAGATCTGTACACAATGGTTTATTGTGGCACATACAGTACCTTCCCCAACAACAGGCTATTGCTCTGGGTTAACTCCACCTTCCTAGGCCTTGCAAGTTGATGTAGCCATGTAAATACATCTTTATTACTCAGTCCTTAAAGCAAACAAAAGTCTTAAAGTCTGTAAAAGGGCATACAACCTTTGCCTCCCTCCAAAAGTTCTTGCACTGATTGGGATGAGGTGTTGCCTGATTACTTAGATCAGGAGGAAAGAGCCAGAAGTTAGGGTGTCCAAAGCTTGGGGGAAAGGACCTTCTCTTCTGTGGCTCCCAGGCCATGGAGGGCCAAGGTAATATATTTCTTCCCTTTTCCCCTAGTATTTCAGAAAATGGCGAAGATGCATCACTTTTTAAAGATTTGAACAGTTAATTGATTCTAATGATTTTGAGTTTAATTTTGATTTTGTATATTATTTCATTACTGTATCAGTAGAAAAATGGGGAATTGTAGAGAGCCAAGGAGATGACCTTGGAGAAACAAGGCAGAGGTGACGGTTCCAAATACATCCTTTAAGCCTAGGAAACAGAGAGAGTGTGAGAAAGAAGTTCAGGCTGACTCCCCCCTCCCCTTCATAAAAGCAGTGTTTCTCAATCTTGACAACTTTAAGATGGGTAGACTTCAACTCCCATAATTCCCTAGCCAGCATGCTGGCTGGAAAATTCTGGGAGTTGAAATCCATCCATCTTAAAGTTGTCAAGGTTGAGAAACACTGCACTAAAGTATAAGAGGGAGGAAGGAGAACATTCAATCAGGCTTTTAATATTCTGTTACTACAGCCTTTATTGATAAAGTATAGTCCTAGCCAGACCTGAGGAATCTGTATTCTGACCTAGACTACCTCAAATAGCTGACAGATATATATTTAATAATTAATTAATTAATTAATTAATTAATTAATTAAAGGGGAACCTTGTTATCTTTTTACCCCTCAATCAGGCAGTCTGCTTTTTAATTGAGATTGTAGACATTTCTATTGTATTTTAATTATATTTCATTGTTTTAGTTTACATCTACTACCCAGCTTAACCATTTTTTAAAAGAGAAAAGTGGAGGCATTTTATTAACCAATAAATTAAGCCCAAAATTAAGGTGGGTGTAAGGAAAGCTCAGACCCTTTTCACAGTAAGATTAGCTTTGCTATCTGTGATGGAATAGTTGTATGACTGAGTTTTCTATCCCAAAGAAAGGCAATGGAAAATGTACATTTGCTTCCCAATAAATTGGCCTAAGAAGGAGCAGAGAGATTCTCATTACTGTATATATCCTATGAATATATACAGTGATGTATCTACCTTTTCCAGATAATAGAGTAAGTTGAAACCCAGGAAGCAGAGAAGAGAGTCAGATTCAATAATGTACAGTTTCTACTAGAACTTCTTGCCAGAAACTCAACTAAAAGAGACAACAGTTGTTGTTGTTCCTTGGGATTTTTCCCCTGTCTTAGGAGAGTTTTGTTTGCTAAGGCTTTCCTTGCACATTTTTCTTTCCTGACTTCGCAGGACGTGAGCTGTCTAAAAGCTATTGCAGCAGCAAACCTGATTTATTAGTGAAATAACTGAAGACTAAATTGGTGCTGAATAAAAAGTTTTTTAATGATAGTCAAGACCTTAATCCAAACCAGATAACTTGTCGTTTACAAATTCTAAATTTAAATGTAATTTATTTTGGGGAGCAGGAAAGCTATTTTTCTTATGCCTGGTGTCTAAAGCTCAGCAATTGAAATAATTAAGCTTTAAAAACAAAACAGAGAACTGTCTGTTGTTTTACAGCAACAGAGTTTCATTTTCCAAACTAGTGTGTGTTTGGGCATATGTTCCTACATTCAAGTCATAGAGACAAATGAGCCAATACATAAACAGTATAATCCAAAGTGTATGAAATAGAAATGAATAATACCATTGAATGGAACTTGTTCCCATGTAATTTGAGACAGAACCCTGCAACTGATATAAAGGTAAAGGTGTTGGTCTGGGACCAACTCACTGAGTGACTTTGGTCTAGGCATAATCTCTCAGCCCAATCTACACCACAAATTTGCTGCTCTGGTGATAAAATGACACCTGTTGTAAGTTACATTAACCTTCTGGAGGAAAAAAAACCAGGGTATAAATCTTTCTACAAACATGTATAACATAGTTGCAACTTTATGTATAGTTAGAATGTCAGAAGTAAATGTGTGTTTTATGGTTTAATTAAGGAAAGAGGTAAGTAAGAGTAAGGGATATTCAATTCACTGAAGTGGTTGCAAAACCAAATGTAAAAATATTTATTCTTGAAATGTTGCTTCAGTGCTCAGGTTGAATCAAAGATCTCAATGTAGTGCAAATGGGAATGTGGGCCATTTTTTTTTCCAATTCACAGCTTCATATTCTTGAAAGAATTCTGTTGATGAAAAGCCAAAGAGCTAAGGTCCATTTTTCCTTCTAAATCATCTGCCATAAATTATAAGCTTGCTCAAGTATCAACTTCTGGTTATCTCTGCCTTTTTTTTAATTTTGAGTCTTAATAATTGTCATTCACTTGATCTATTTCATTCTGCTGTTTATGCTTCAACTTACTTATTGAATTAACTGAACACAACCTGTTCAGCATGCTAAGCCCTTAAAACTGTGCAAAGATATGAATTGAACAAAAGCATAATAGCATATGCTTGATGGTTTTGTGAACCTTTTCTTCTATGGTTAGTTCACCAATTATGACTAAAGGGGACGCTTCCACATGCAAGATCTGTACCAACCCAAGATGGTCCTCTTCCTGTGATGCCTTGACCAGCACAGCTGCTGCTCTAGACAGAATCCTGCAAACACACTTCTGCAGTAGTTACTCTGGAGTTGTGGGACGGGTAGTTGCCTATTGGCAGGAGTTCTTGATTTGTTCTGCTTCTCAGCCTGTGGGATTTCTCCCCTCCATCCAGTAGTCAAGGCAGAATGACCCATTTATGCTTCCCAATCAACTCAATAGGTAGCTTTGTTGCTTTAACCACTTGATCTATTTCTTCACTGCCAAGACAAGGTTATGAAGAAGATATGGGAGAGGAAGAAAACTGTATGAAGTGCCAATTGTTCTGCTCTATCATTGGTCAACTTGGAAGACTCTTTAGCAGTCAGCAGGTGAGGTCACTTACAAGACACAGTACAATTTCTGGGATGAAGAATAGTGGCTTTGGGAAAGTGTCAAAAATGTAACTCATAGCAAGAAGTTGCTTATGAGAGGTTTGAAAATTATGGGGTGAGCTGCATGTTTCCCAAGGTTTCCTCGTGGGAAATGAGATGCATTATTTGCAGCTCTAAAGAGGCCCAAGAGGCTACTTTTAATCTTCAGGTTCAGGGAGCTTACTATCTTGTCTTGTTTCCTAAAATAATTATTTGGCATCCTGAAGAAACAGAGGAAGGTTAAATATATGAAGCAGAGGCAAACTTTACCAAGGTGGTCCTGCTTGAAATGAGGGAGGGGAGTTTCAATTACACACAATGGAATACTTTATTTTTAATACCACTATTACTTTACTAACTTTTGGGACACCCAGATTCCATTGTATGAAAAGATTCCTTTGTTTCTTAATGTTCTCATTGTTACCATTTAATACTCAATGAAACTTTTAGTCCATACTTGATAGTTGAAAAGGGGCATTAGGAATGAGAGAAGCAAGAAGATTTATCTGAAAGTTAAAATAAGTGCATTCTGACATCTATAAAATCATATTTACATATTTGGATCTTCTATTACAAATGAGATGTGTTATAATAAATAGCTTTTACTTTTTTTAAGTAAAAGCTATCTAGTTATTCTAATTCACTTTCCAATTAAACATATCTGTTAAATAAAATACTGTTTTCCTAACTGTACCCATAGCGGCTACAACTCTTACGGGAAACTCACTGAAGGACCCAGGCTTATAAAAAGGTTTTCAGTTCTCATGCTAGACTTAAAGATTCTCAGAATGAATGACTTTCAACCAGTGGTTGTCCTCTAGTACTTGATATACTGTATATATTCTGGTCAAGGGTATTTTGACAAGTTACTGCCTCTTAAAATATTGCAGTTTTCTTCAGCCAGGCATCTGCAGCTGACAATCTCATCAGCCCCTCCTTTTCTAACCACACCCCATCATTGGGGGTGCTCTACATCAGGAAACATCATTTCCATGCCAGTGCACATAAAGGAAGGTGCCACCAACTGGCTCGGCACCTTTTAGAAACTGGTTCTAGACAATCCTCTCATGGCATAGCAGATCCTTACAGTTTCTTTTTTCAATTATTTGAGGCTCTTCTTTTAATATAAACTGTTTCCATTTCCTACTTTGCTTGATTGATAATTTGGATTTATCCTAACGGTATTCTGATCTATAACTTTTAAGATGCTAGTCCATTAGTTTAGATTTATGAATAAATGAGAAATAATTGTAATAAAAATAATTAATTAGTATGTGACTATGTAGGGCAGGGGTGGGCAACGTCAGGCCCACAGGCCGTATAAGGCCCGTGGGGCTCCCGCCCGCAAACCCTGCCCCTTCCACACGATTGGCTCCCACCCACAAACCACGCCCCCCAGTGCTTGTGATTGGCTCCCGCCTGCAATCTCCGGCCCCCCGTCTGCAGAAATCCCAGAAACACCACCCCCTGCCCCCCCGGTCCCCGGTTATAAATATCCAAATGGCCCTTGGCAGAAAAAAGGTTCCCCACCCCTGATGTAGGGCATGATATTGCAGATATTTTGTAGGGCTGCAAATATGCATGGCACGATTAGATGGCAGCAAAGATATACATTCTTTCGTTGTCATCTAATGTCCATCAGATTTTTTGCAACCCAAATATGGTACCTCTATCACAAACAATCTTTTTGATACTCTTATCTAATATCCTATCTATCTATCCATCTATCTCATCTATTGACTAACACTTGCTCATCCATCCATCCATCTGTTTATATGTCACTCCAATTGTTGCTAACTCTGAACAGCTTACATAATCACCTTTATAAAGAAGGTTAAAACAATACAAAGGAAAAAAAATACAATAACTACATTAGGCCCTCCAATGCATTTATTAGCTAAAGAACAATAAAACTCCATTAACAACCATATCGCCATTGCAAGAGGGAACAACCTCATGACACATCCATCTCTGTGGAGCAAAAAAAGATTAACAGTCTGCCTAAAATCAGGGCCATATCAATATCGGTAGGCAGTTGAAAAAGTACATCTTTGTGAATCTTGTTGATGGCATTCTTTGAAGGAGGGGATCCAAAGGGATCCAATACTTCCTGAATTTACTGGACAGGCAGATACAACTGGGAGTAGGCAGCCCTAAAGATATCCAGGTCCTAAGCATGAAGGGCTTAAAGGTGACAATCCCACTCTCACTCAATTGTACTTGGAAGCAAATTGTTAACTAGCATGGCTCTCAGCGTAGAGTCGTTACATGGCCAGTGGAGACATGCCATAACTACTCAAGCTGTTATATTCTGGACCAATTTAGCTTCCAAGTGTCTTCAAAGTTAACCTCATCTAGCACTGCAATTGTCCAAACAAGAGATAACTAGGACATGAGTGACTATGAGTACGGACTCCCAGTTGAGTAAAGATCATTACTTTGTATGAGTTGTGGAAAGGCCCAGTTTGCCACAGTTGTCAGCTGCTTATTGAAGGAACCCCATATTGTGAACTAATTTAGTATGAGGGAATGCATAGAAATGTACCTAGAAATAAAAATAGAATATCCATGGAATTGGATAGCTTCCTAACCCAAAGCCACTTTTCCTAGGTTTAAGCTTATGCTTATTTCTCCCTATCCAGATCTTAACAGCCTTTAAGCACTACAATAGCACCTCAACATCATCAACTGCTTGGCCTAGGATTGAGAGGTAAAGTTGAGCCTCAGAGGCTGCTAAAGAATGCCATTGGCTAAAGTTGGCTAAAGCTGCTAAAGGGATAACTGCTTTCTCGATGAGAGTTGGCAAATTGCCAATCATAGGCCACACCTGCATAGGAATTGTTTGGCCCTGGATAGAGTTAATCATTATAGGTAAAGGTAAAGGTTCCCCCCGCACATTTGTGCAGTCGTGTCCGACTCTAGGGGCCGGTGCTCATTTCCGTTTGTTAGCCGAAGAGCCAGCGTTGTCTGAAGATGCTTCCATGGTCATGTGGCTGCATGACGCACATGGAACGCTGTTACCTACCCACCAAAGTGGTACCTATTCATCTACTTGCATTTGCATGCTTTCGAATTGCTAGGTTGGCAAGAGCTGGGGCAAGTGCGGGAGCTCACTCCATCACGTGGGGCTAGGGATTCGAACCTCCGAACTTGTGATCTTCTAATTTATACTTGTTTATAAATTTTTGACATTGTAAATATATTAAATATTAAATATATTCAAACATTTCAGTGTATGAAGGAGTTGGTTGTGTTTGGAACTAGTATGAAAAGGGGCTTCATTTTGATGGGACAAATTGGAAGGTGTGATTTTTACTTTTAAACTACGAAGGTTTTGACTGAATTCTGTCAAGAATGCAAGGGAATTTCTAGAAAAATTTAAAGAGGAATTGGAAGAGATTCAAATGGAGGTTTCAGATGAAACCACACAAAAACTTCAACAGGTGCAACAGGAAACTGAAAGGGATGATACTGAACTAGGCGCTACAGGTATCAACTTTTCTAAATTTTTAGCTTGATTATAGACTACAAATGCTTAACGTGGAATATAAATGGGGCAAATGTTCCTTGAAAGAGAAAAAAAAATCATTATTTGAAAAAAATAAAACAAGATATAATTTGCCTACAAGAGACACATACTAGGAAAAAAAACCATAGGATTCGACTCCATATATGAGAACCTGGCATTGTGGGACATGGCTAACAGCTACAATCTCATTGTCTCCTGATACATTCTCTGCTTGAATCAGGATTGGCCTCTTTCCCATTTTGATTTTATCTTCATTACTGTAATGGCTTCATTAACATTTCTAATGATCCTCTGTGACAAACTAATTAAAAGCATGCATTTGACTCTTTCTCGTTTGTTTGTTTTTATTAGCTTTTATATTATGTATTTATTTATAACATTTTATACTGTCTTTCTTCTAAGTCCTTTGGGAAGTTTATAAAACTTACAAGTCAACAAAATAGATTTAAAGAAATGCTACATGGACTGTAACTTCCTTAATTCTTCGTTCTTAATTTGGCATCTGGAATTCTTTCTAGGATTGGTTCTTGTCATTTTTCTTTGTGATAGTTTATAGATCAGCTCATCCTCTGTTTTGGGGCACAGTATAATATCCACTTGGTCTATTCATATTTCTCTTCCTCTACTCTTTGTCCATTTCAGTCCCATATTTCTGATTGTCTTCCAGACATTTCTTTTTGAATGTCTCAGCATCACCTAAAACTTAATAATGAGATTGAATAGATTGTCTTACCTTTAAATCATGCCTCTCTACTTCCCTTACTGTTTCTGGCAAGGATTTAAGTTGCACTTCACCGATCATGTCCAAAGTCTCATTGTTGTCTTTCATTCTTCTTTATTTCCCAGCAGATGGATTTTGCTGCCAGATTCCCCCTTTGTCTTTCACTGTTACTAAAATTAATCATTTTACATCTGTTTCTTATACTAAAAAATGCTTGCTCAGTGTTTAATCTTGTCTTATCTTGATTAATGCAATGTTCTTTTTGTGTTTCCACTTTCTCACCTTAAACCTTTGGTTTCTGTCCAGAATATATCTACCCACATTCTTTATCTTTTTCATAGTTTTTTTATTCTCATAGGGTGTTTTTTTTTTGGCATTAACTTTGTATTGTTTGCTTTAGGAAAGAATTCCTATCTTGTCCCTTGTGCTGCTAAAGTCTTGGATCTTCAATTATTTTATTAGTATTTTATTTTAGTATAAGGCCTTATTAAATATAATTGCTTTTATTCTGTTTTCTTGTTTGTTTGTTCTTGTTTCTGAATCAGCCTTAGGGCTCATAAGTGAAACAGCTGCAGAATAACATGACATCACTGAGCTTTGCATTGTCCCACATCAGTAACTGTTCAGTATGAAATTAAATCAATGATGTCGTAATGCATTTTGTACATTCATCTAGAGCAGAGATACACAACTTGCATATGGAAAATTTTGTACATTCCTCCTCTCCCCCCCCCCCAAGCCTCTCTAAAGTTGTCGCCAAACTGCCATTTTTATTGGAATAGACAACAATGTTAGTGAATATATATAGGAAGTAAACATATCTATTGTATTTCATTTAATATCTTAATTAAATTAATGTTTAAATTCCTTGCAATGAGGATGTATTAAAGCAACCCATTTCTTTGTCTTGACTCCATTTCCCTTTTGAGTAAAGCTCTGGGCCTCAAAAAATTGTTTAATTCAGATTAAGAAATTATAATAACAGGGGTAACATGAGTATTGAAATAGCATGGGTTTAGTGAATCTTTCAGCATCTAATAATGTTCCATCTTTCTTCCTTATTTAAGAAATGCTCCAATACTTTTAAAAATAATTATTTTCACCTGTTTTTACTTTCTAAATTTCTGTTTTATTATTCATGAATATCCTTAAATCATGGTAGATGGCCTCTTACGATCTAGATTCCCTCAGGACAATCCATTGGGTACTGTATGTCAATGATAGGCAAAACTCAAGCAAAATGTAATTTCGATCAAAAGTAAAATCTTTCTCCTCCCTCCCCCCTTTCTCTTTCTGAGATCTTCACACATAAGAAGGAACAGGTAATTTTGCCAGAAGCCTAAATTCATCATTAAGTTAAAACAATGGTCACTTGTTAGGGTGATGTTGGCCAAGACTTCCATAGATTTTATATATTTAAATCATTAGTATTTATTTATTTAAATCCTAATTGTATAATTAGTGCATAATTTTGCAGTATTTTACCACTCAAGAATCTACAAAATCAGCTCTATAGCATGTTCTTCACTGCAGCTCTTTACATTTAATTGCAACTGCAAAACCACTAATTGCAACTCTCAGCAATATGTCTACATATATTATTTATATGAACATTTATCTGGAAGTAAACACTATTGATACAGAAAAGGGCATTATCTTCTACTAAAACCCATGGGTTGTGTACATAGAGATTCTTCAGGCATGTCCAGAGTTTGTCAGCATCACTGGGACTCATTGGAATATTAGTTTGTGATCTCCTCCTATTTGGTATTTAATAAGAGATGGGTAAAAGCTTATGTTTCCTAAGCTCTGCTATAAATTCTTTGTGTGCACATAGCATTGTGCTGTGCAGTCATTTTTATTTTTCACAAAGGCTAAAAATATGTGAAACTAGTAAGGGTATATAAATACAGCATTATAACTTTGTTGATTTTCTGAATCTTCAAACATAGTAGGACATTCTCACTGATATTCTTCAAGGAGCAAGTGTCATTCTAGTCCTCTTTTTCCCCCCAAAATAAATATGTCACAACTGAGACCAACTGAATCACAAAATATGCAACATTTCAGGAAATTCATACGTAACATATGTAAAATGTGTACAATTCAGGAGAATTGTTACAAGAAGTAGATATGGGCTGCAAAAATCCAGATCACTAGATGGCAGCATAGTTAGAATTTTCTGTATCTTTTTAATGTTGTCTAGTGATAGTCCGGATTTTTGTAGCCCATATCAGATAACCCTAATAAAAAGCAGGAGGGAAAAAAGAGGAAAAGTCATTAGAGTCATGAAATCCACATGGTCAGAATCTTGAAATGAAATATGATGGAATTAAAATTATGTCCTCCCTCTTAATGTGATGATTTTGGTTACAACCAATATGACATTTTAGTATTTGCTAGAATAAAGAAACAAGCAGTGGCTGATTTCCCATTTTGATAATATAAAATTCAGTTGCTAATGGAAGTAAAATGGAATGTATGTTAAACAGAAAAGAGGAGTATTTTTTTCCACTCAGTTCAACAAAGCTTGTTAAGTACTGTTTAAAGTAAAAGGAAAATCAGCAAGGGGGAAAGAATATGCAATCTTATCTAGATATGCAAACATTTTAATAATCTATATTAAAAATTTCCATCTAGAATGACATTTGTACATCTATTAGGAATGGTAATCTATTAGGCAAACCATTGTTATGTTAATAAAGGTATTAAGTGGTGACCAGATTTGAATAAACAAATGCTCCTCTGTACGATATTTTCAAGGTGCTTTCTTTGTTGTGTTAATGTTTTATCCAGTATAATTTCCTACATTTTTCTGGACAATTGTTTCAAAGCATTTAAAGTGTATTTCAGTAACATCTTGACAACTAACAATAGTAACTTCTGATGTTGCATGATTTTGTATATCTTAAGAAGTATGACAATAAAACAAAAATAGATTCATTGTGAAATATTCTTCAGTGATTTTCCAAATTTCCTTAAAATCTTTTAACCAAAATGACTACCTAATTGGTAATGGCTGCCATGGATTCCTTAGAACTCCACCAACATAATCTAGAACTTTTACAAATTATATACTATAATTTTGGTAGAGTATATAAACCTATGAATTATCTTCATAGGTAATTCTTGATCAATTGCTGAAATAGACTTCAAAGGAATTCTGTGTTACAAAATTCTAATGAGTTTGAACAAATTCAAATTCCATATCCCATAGTTGACTTGTCCAGGGTCCTTTGGAATTGGGGCAGAATACAATTACTATGAAACAAACAAACAAAATATCCTACCAGATTTTTTTTAACTTTCAAAAGACTCTGTTCTGCTTGTATAATATTGATGAGATTCGCTTGATTTTAGTGAAGAAGCAGTACATCATTTTTAAATTTTTTTTTATAAAGAACTTTATTATATTTTCCAGAATATAGTTAAAATACAAAATATAGGATATAGAAAAGCTAGAATACAGAACTAAAGAAAAAAGAAAAACTATAAAGCTGCAGAACAGAGAAAAAAAGAAAACAGAAAGTGACTTCCGAACCTTTTCCAACACAGATAGAAATACATTTACAAATATAATCTCCTACAATTAATTAAGCCCTAATAACATTATTTCTATCAAATCAAACCATTTAATCATTAAATGCCAAAATCAAAACTTCATTTTTTGTGACACAAGCAAGTACTCTAAAAGTGGATGCCAAGTAGAAAGAAATCCAGAAACAGTATAGTACATCACCACTACATTGCCTCCAGAAAATCAAAGACCTAAATATAGATGAAGACGAAATTATGGTGTCATTTGATGTCACTGTACTCTTTATATCCATAGACCCAGTACTAGTGACTGAATCCATGGCAGCAGTTCTACGCAACACACCTGACCTAACCAGATACACTAAGATCAAAATACCCAGAATCATGGACCTTATCAACCTCTGCCTCAGCACCTACTTTCACTATGATGGACAAATATACCAACAAATCAAAGGAACACCTATGGGATCACCACTCTCAGGACTTATAGCAGAGATTGTAATGCAACATCTAGAAAGGATAGCACTCCCACGCATAAAACCCAAAGTATGGATCCAGTATGTAGATGACACTTTCGTCATAATAAAAAAGGAACAACTGGAAGAAACACATGAAACCATCAACAACATCTTCAAAGGAATAAAATTCACAAGGGAAGAAGAAAACAACAACACACTGCCCTTCTTGGACATCCTCATCAGTAGAGGAAATGATGACATTCTAGAAACACAAGTCTACTGGAAATCTACTCACACTAACCAAGTGCTCCACTATCAAAGCAATAACCCTACCTCCCACAAGAGGAGCTGTGTAAGAACACTATTCAGATGAGCACAAATGCACTGCAGCAACCCAGAACACCAGAAAAAGGAAACAGACCACTTATATAGCATCTTCCAACAAAATGGATACCCACACAACTTTATCAAAAAGTGCCTGACCACTCAACCTACCACAGCAAAACCAACAGAAGCTATGAAAAGGATTTCTCTGCCATATACAGTATCTGAAACATCTCAGAAACTACTAGTAGACTGTTACAACCACACAGCATCACCATATCACATAAACCAACCAAAACCCTTCAGAACATCTTAAGTAACCCAAAAGACCCAGTAGCCCAAGAAGAAAAAACAGGAGTTATCTAGAACTACAGTGTAAGGACTGTAGCAGCCACTATGTAGGACAGATGGGCAGAAGACTAGCAGAGCGCATCAACAAACACCAACTAGCAGTCAGAAGACACGAAAACTCCTTAATCTCACAACACATGGACAGACTCAACCATACTTTCAACTGGGAAAATGTGAGCATCTTAAACCAAGCCAAATCCAAAAACGCTACAGAATTCCTGGAAGCTTGGCACTCAGACAAAGCAGCCATCAACAGACACATAGAGGTAAACAACATTTACTTACAATTCATAAGAGACAATAGAAAAGCCAGAAGACCAGAACACCTCCTTGCCAGCAATCAACACCCAGATATGCAAAGATTAACACCAGGATTAGCACCAGAGGAAGAATCAAACAGCACAATATACCTTAATCAAGGAACTGATTAATCAAGGAACATCAGTGTAAAGCTTGAAATCTCAAAGGAAAAAAAGAAACAAGAGGGCACCTTTTTGAAATTCCTAACAAAATTGGAAGATGAGCCAAACCATAGGAGGTGCCAGAATATGACTTTGTCTAGGGCACCAAAATGTCTAGAGCTGGTCCTGCACCTGTAGTGAAGTTAGAGATGTGTTAGTTTCGATAGAAGAGAATATCTGTAGCTCAGGGTTCAATCAACACCCAGATAAGCAAAGATTAACACCAGGATTAACACTAGAGGAACAATCAAGCAGTATACAATACCCTAATCAAGGAACTATCAAGTCAGTCAATCAATCAAGCAGTAAACAACAGCGCAATCAAGGAACTCCTAAGGAGAGAACAACACCTCCACCAACACAAGCAGGACAAGCCATGGTATATAAACAGAGAGGAAGTCCCACTCCCTTTTCGTACTGAAGATGTTGCCTACTCTGGCAATGAAATGTCTGCAAGGAAACAACAAGGCTCAGAGAACACAAAGGACTCCACAGTATTTTCTCTTATCAACACTGTTAGTTTGCCCCTTCGAGCCAACTACATCAATTTAATAATCCATCCTTCCACTGTAGGTATTTGTGGATCTTTCCATCTCTGTGCATATAAAAGTCTTGCTGCTGTAATCAGCAGTACATCATTTTTTAAATGTTGTTGATGGTTTTACTTAATAAAGTCTAAAGGTTTATGAATGAATGACAAACTATGATTAATGTTAAGCCAGACTGGAACTTATGACTAGTCTGTCATTTCTTTTTTGAGACAAGAATTGCATGTCCCCAAATCATATTTAAAACCTGGCATATAATATGCTGTCCTGGAATATCCCAAATTCAGTACTTAACAAGGTTAAAAGAAAGTTTAAATTTGCTAGATGCCTCAAGTTTATGTTTTAATTAATTTTGTTTATGCACATGGCAAAAGCATTATGTTGTCATTCATGCTGTTTTTAAGGTTATCAATGAACTGGTTCCTTCATTGTTATACTATCATGGTGATTAACACAACACTCAGCTAACTATCTATATATTATACATCTTATCTGTAGAGACAGCATTTAATTTTGATCATTAGTCATTTCAGTTCATAGAACTAGTATTATGGAATATTTTATAAAATACCTATCCTTATATTAAAAAAAAATAAAAGACCTAAAGTCAGTAACTTTAATACATTCATAATACATACATTCTGTGATATTTAATTTTGCTTCTCTTAATTTTAAATCTCCTAATGACCCTTATAATTTTTAATATAGTTACTCCTAGCTGACCCTAGCATTACTCTGGGCTCTACAATCCCCTCTTAAGAGACCAATGAAGATGAGGTGTTCTATTAGCTCTGATTTTATGTGCTGTTTTAGGCTAAATGCCAATTTAGTAGCCCAGGGTATCCTTACCAGTCTGTCTTCTGGAGACCATCTTTCTCTCCAGCAGTCAATTATGTTGCTCCTGATTACTAATCCAAATAGGCCCTTGATAACAATGTACTAAGTAAATGGGTGGCTAATGGCTTAAAGACCTTAAAGATTCCAGTATAACAGATTAAGTTGCTTTTCGCCCATCACACTGCATGAGCCAAAAGAACATCATCAGCTAAACTTTCAAGAGCTTCCGTTGACATTTCCGCTGTACTGTTTGTTTTTCATGTATGTCAAAATACCTTCATCAATATTATTGACTAAAAATTGAAAAGATTTGTTGGTTGCTGTGGATTTCATTAGTCATAAGATTTTTATGAAGATTAAATGAAGATTAAGAGTAGCTGCATTTAATATATTTCTACTCTGAGTTATGTTTAATTGCCATGTTTTCAAGATTTGTCATGAATTTCTATAAGATAGGAATAAAAAACAATACATTGGATAAGACCCCAGGTACTTAAAAGGAGCAATTAGAAATTAATTTTCCAAACTTTTTGTCTATAGTGACATGAAAATACTTTTTAAAGCATCAATTCAGTTCTAGCTCAGCTATGCCTTGATGAAATGCAAGTTGTGCAGACAGAATTGATTAATATCACTTCTGACTTATCCAAGGATGGCTAAGTTGCATTTAGAGCTAATTTTTGTTTTTTGTTTTTCACCTACAAAAGATGTGGGCTCTCCATCTCTGGAGTTTTTAAGAAGAGGCTGGACAGCAATCTGTCAATTGTGGTTTCATTGGTTTTCTTAAACATTACAGAGGGTTGGACTAGAGAATTCTTGTGGTTTCCTCCAAGTCTGCAATTCAACACTTCTATGAATCTGATTGAATTTCAAAAAAGGATAACCGAATGCTGGTTTCTAAATTAAGAAGAAAAAGTAGAGTTTCACCAATATATCATTCTCAATATGCATTTTATTGTAGTGTCACTTTATCAATCTATCCATTAAAAGTTATTCCTAAATTGTATCACTTCTAATTCATCTGAGGAAACTAAGCTGCATTTGGATCTTACTCTTATTTTTCCATTTTCTTGTATCTGGCTAGAAATTGGGAACCTAGCTAAATTTGATTCTTAAATAATTAACTCAAAAGGATCACTGACAAGCCAAATATTCACGTTTTCACTGATGCTCTTGATGGGTCACCTACAACTGCAAATATACCTGATGGCTTCAGCATAATAATTTAATATTAGACTGATAGTGCAGAGATTCTCACTTTATATTCTAGACCCATTCTGAATTGTTCCTAAGAGGAAGAAAGAGTCTCTGACTATGTAGGTGTTCCATAATCCATAATCAGATTGTGATCAGTTCTCCCTCTCTTTTATCCTATTCATCAAAGACACTATTTTGTATTTTCTTTCTTTCTTTCTTTCTTTCTTTCTTTCTTTCTTTCTTTCTTTCTTTCATTCATTCATTCATTCATTCATTCATTCATTCATTCATTCATTCATTCATTCATTCATCTGGAGCCAGCTATAAGCTATGCTGATGGCAGTACTCTGATAGCTGAAAATGCTCGTGATCTGCAAGCTCTAGTAATGAAAGCCAAGGAGCACAGTGAAAAAAAATGGGGGGGGGGGAGAATAAGATCAAATATGAAGAAGACCAAAAGCCAAACTAATGACAACAGCTACAGCAACCAGCCTTAGAACTGGCAGTGAAGACACTGAAGTGGTGGGTAGTTTCTGCTTTTCAGAATTGACTATGAACAATAAAAGAACCAGCAGTCAAAAATTCTCTGCAGACAAGCTCTTGGTAGGGTAGCAATGAAGGCCTTGGAAAAGACATTCAGATGCCATGATGTCTCTGTATCAACAAAAATAAGAAATACACAGGCAGTGGTTTACCCTGTGATACTCTATAGAAGCAAACGTTGGACTTTGAAGAAGCAGAATAGAAAGAGTATTGACACTTTTGGACTTCAGAGTTGGAGAAGACTTCTGACAATACCATGGATAGCCAAGAAAACAACTAGGTCATAGAACAAATCAATCCAGGGTTCTCACTGGAGGCACAACTGATCAGGCTTAAATTTTATGTGTCCATATTTTAGATACATTATGTGAAGACCTAGCTTTCTTTCTATAATGAGGGGAAAAGTGGAAGGAAAGAGAAGAGAATGATCAGTAGCAAGGTGGATTGACTTGATTATAGTGGCAATGGGTGCATCATTGGGACACCTGAAGGGTCACACTGGGGACAGGTCATCCTGGAGAAGCTCTACCTTTGTGTCACTAAAAGTCAACAACAATGGCACATAACCGACCAATCAATAATAATGTTCTTAATAGAAAATTAAAAATAGATTTAATTGAAAATACATTGAATTAATTATAAAATGTACATACCCAGATCCGAAAGCAGGCTGGCATTTGATCTGTCATTCTGTAATGAATGTTATGGTTCTAAAGCCTAAGGATTATCACCAGGAACATATTCAAGGGGTTATAAACATCTGCCCTTTCCTATGTATGAAATGCTTACTTATATGTAATTTGAACAGCCAATAGAATTGCCCAACTTTGCAATCTGTCTTTCCATCTCACGTGTCCTGTTACAATAAACAAGCTCCGATCAGGTAACTGATTCATGCTAGCATACAGATTCTGAAGATACAGTAACAGCATTACTTATGTATAATGTGACCACTGGAGCCTGACAAGGCATCAGCTTTTAGAAAAGTGCATTTTTAAAAATCCTTTGTTCTGACAGGGAGCGATGACCTAGATTTATGCCACACAATCTGTTGGAATGAGAGACAGATTTTTCTTTGTAAGTGAGTAAATTAGTTTCATTTTAAAATGTTACATGAGAAGAAAAGTGAACGCACACTTGGTTTTATCTCACTAAACTGGTGAAAACCTGAGAGAAATATCAAGAGATAGAGATAGAGATAGAGATAGAGATAGAGATAGAGATAGAGATAGAGATAGAGATAGAGATAGAGATAGAGATAGAGAGAGAGAGAGAGAGAGAGAGAGAGAGAGAGATCAGAGCAGAGATGTGATCTTAGATATTAAGACTTTAGTAAAATGCACCCAAATCTGCAAAACGCTTAGTTTCAGTGAAAAGTTATGACCTTTGTTAAAAAAAAATATGTGGACAATTTCAAATGAGTACATCTGGTTTATGTTCTTAAACCTCTCGCCTCTAAAAGGCTCTTGTACTTGTTTGCACAAAATACCATTTGGGATGGCTTAACACAGTAACCTTTCAAAGTAGGTGGCTGACTGGCTAAACTGATCAGATAGATTCAGTAATTTAGCATATAGTACAATAAACATTACTCTTTAATATTTAGTATTGTTTCCCACATAGAATACCAACATGCTGTCTTTCAAAGCCTATGTTTGCTGAGGACATGACCACTGGAAAAAATATATTGATGATATTAAGTATTGGAGTGTGATAACATCAAGGTATGATATTAAAATTCATATTGTTTTAAGAATAGATAACTTCAGCAGATCTGTTAAAACTTAGTAGACAGAATCCTCCGGATTGTAAACGCCACCACTTGCCATCTAGACCCGTGTCCCTCCTGGCTGGTTAAGTCAGCCCGGGAGGTTACATGTGGTTGGGTCCAGGCGATGATTAATACATCTTTGGGGGAGGGGGTGTTTCCGGCGGTCTTTAAGAAGGCGTTGGTTCATCCCCTCCTCAAGAAGCCTTCCCTGGACCCTACTGTTTTAAACAACTTTCGTCCTGTCTCCCACCTTCCCTTTTTGGGAAAGGTGGTTGAGAAGGTGGTGGCGCTGCAACTCCAGAGGATTCTGGATGAAACGGATTATCTAGACCCCTTTCAGTCAGGTTTCAGGCCGGGATATGGGACAGAGACTGCATTGGTCGCGCTTATGGATGATCTTTGGCGGGAGCGAGATGGAGGGAGTGCATCTATTCTCGCTCTCTTGGATCTCTCAGCAGCTTTTGATACTGTCGACCACGGTATCCTGTTGGGGCGGCTCAGGGAGTTGGGGGTGGGCGTCGTTGTTTTACGCTGGTTCGCCTCCTTCCTCCGGGACCGCTCCCAATCGGTGGTAATAGGAGAGGAGAGATCTGACCCTCGGCCCCTCTTGTGTGGGGTGCCGCAGGGTTCGGTTCTCTCTCCTCTCCTATTTAACATCTACATGCAGCTGCTGGGCAAGATCATCCGTCACCACGGGATGAGGTATCATCAGTACACTGATGATACCCAGTTGTACATCTCCGTCCCGGGTGAAGTAAGTGTTGCAGTCAACACCCTTTCTCAGTGTCTGGAGGCTGTAGGGGCCTGAATGGGGCACAATAGGCTTCAACTGAACCCTGGTAAGACGGAGTGGCTGTGGATTGATGGCCTCTCGATTTCCAGGAAGTTGTCATCTTTAACTCTGGATGGGGTGGCTCTGCCCCATTCAGATTCAGTGCGAAACTTGCGGGTCCTCCTGGACTCACGACTCCTGCTCGAGGAGCAAGTGGCAGTCGTGGCCAGGAGGGCCTTTGCACAGCTTCGGGTTGTGCGCCAGTTGCGCCCCTTCCTGGATCAGGAGGCCCTCCGAACAGTCACTCATGCCCTTGTCATCTCCCATATAGATTACTGCAACACGCTCTACATGGGGCTACCCTTGAAGAGTATTCGGAGGCTTCAGCTGGTCCAGAATGCGGCTGCACGGGTAGTTCTGAGTGCTATAAGATCAGCACATGTAACACTGCTACTCCGTGAGCTGCATTGGGTACCGGTTTGCTTCCGGATCCAATTCAAGGTGTTGGTTATTACCTTTAAAGCCCTACATGGCATGGGACCAGGGTATCTGAGGGACCGTCTCGTCCTGATTACATCTACCCGCCCCACCCGATCATGCAGGGAGGGCATGCTCCGGATCCCATCACTAAAAGAATTCCATCTAGCGGGGTCCAGGAGGCGTGCCTTCTCTGCGATAGCACCCGCCCTATGGAATATCTTGCCCCCTGAGGCGAGACGGGCACCCTCGCTCCTGGCCTTCAGGAAGTCGTTAAAGACCTGGTTCTGCCGCCTTCCCTGGAACGAAGGACATAATAGTTCCTCCTGGGGGTGGTTAGCGTAATAATATCCTCCTTTTAAGAACATACCATCTTTTTGGATTTTCATTTTTTATTTTTATGGTAGTTTTAAATGTATAAGTTTTTAACTTTTATATTGTGATTGTAAACCGCCCAGAGCCTACCACGGTAGAGATGGGCGGGGATAAATCCAAATAATAAATAAATAAATAAATAAATAAATAAACAAACTTTGATCACCGCTATGTTACATAATACGTATTATTCAGGCAATAATTTTATTGGGCTTTCAATGTATAAATAGGAGTTTCAAGATCAAACAAGTTTTATAGCTGTTTTCCTGAAGTTTGTTTAAAACTTTTGCTTTGAAGAAATTTTGGTTTACAGTAATTAACAGATCCATTCTATACTCAGAGTAGAGGAGTTTAATACAACTTTCAAAAATATAACTTATAAAAATTATAAAAATTCTTGCATTCAGAATTCCCAGGTTGTAGAACAGACTATGCTTTTTAAAGTAAAGATTGTTACCATATTTTCTAGCTAGATTTTTAGACAACAAAGAATATAATAAAAACCAAATTACAGTTATGGAAAAATTGAATACACATATCAATCATAAGAAGAACAAATGAAATAAAATGGACATTACATGAATTGGATGGCAGCAATATGAAAGTCGATCTTTTCCAGGAAGCCTATGGGTCTCTTCAGTGGGGGCAACCACTGTATATCCAGATATAAGTTTTCAATATCTGAGTACCACAGAGGAAGCATCTATGTGGCAATCACATAACTGGAGGACAAGGCCAGATGTTAAGACTCACACCCACATTTTTTGGTTTTAAAAACATTAATTGGTCCATCAAATCAGCTGGGGGCCTTACTAGGTTTTCCACTGAAAATTAACTGAAAATTGTGCTCTCAGTTTGGCAGCAACCTTTTTAGAGAGGGGAGTCTCCAAGTACCATAGAAAGAGGGTCTCAGGAGATCCTGAAGCCCAGAGACTGCCTATCTCTCTCCCTGCTAAAGATTACAGCAGCTAAAGCAAACTTTGCATCATGTAGTATTAGCATAGTCTCCCCCTGCTTTACCATAGTACCCTCCCCTTTGTTCTTTCCTGACTCAGGAAAAAAAAATCAGGGTTTAGTCCCCTTGTCAAGCTGGAAAGCAGCAGCCATGTAATTCAATAATGAAGAGAGTTCCAAGTGTGATTTGTTACATGGCAAATTTGTTTGTTTGTTGGTTTATTTATTTATGAAATACTCTTCTTCTGAAACTTCTTACTGAACCAAAATCTATTGCAAGGGTTTGCATCCTTGGTGATAAGCAATTTTTCCATCCTTCTGGACAAGCAATGCTTCCAGTGTGGTCCAATGTTGTGAGTTTCGTCAAATTGCCACGAGATGCAGCTTCTCCTTTCCTTGCACAGGCAGCAAGTGCAAGCTATTTTAGTATGTCCATACATGCACGTAAATCACTGTTGTGAGCTAAGGCTCTGATATGTTAAGATACAAAGAATAACAAAGCATAGCCCCAGAGTTCATATTTAAGTTCAAGCAACTTCAACAGAGGCTTTGTTATGGTTTCTTCCAACAATTTATAATCCTGTCACTGGTTTGTAATTTTATTTTTTTCAAGAGGGGGTGGGACAAGTTAGGTACATCAATTCAAATGACCAGTAAATATTTAACAAACTCTTTTGTAGTCAATTGAGTTAAAAATTAAATACAGCATTGGCTGGGAAGGTTCTTTTATTCTCCTTCTTCTCCTGAACCATTAGTAGTACATTGAGTGTTATTTGTGTTGAGTGTAATTCTTTCTGACTTTGCCTTCCATTTGCCTTGAGGACAAGCCAGTTTAAAACTGTTCAGCACATTACACCATGCATAACAGGTAATCTGTCTAATTACGTCCTGTAAGGATATTCAATGTAAAATATTAAAGAGCCTCCATAACCTCAGTTTCACCCTCCCTGGGTACCGCAGCTTCTGAGACTCTGAGATACCCTAGCCATTAACTCAAGTGTTTACATTTGAAGCTCAAATTCTGTGTTGGCAGAATGGTTCATTTCACATTTTACAAGTCTGTTTTCTCATTCACAGACAGAAAGCAATTTATCAAATTTTTATATTACATTTTTCCCAGCTTTTTAGAATATCAGATATAGCATCTGCTGGAAAGGTCTAAAATGTAAAAGACGAAGCCACTTGGTCCAGGGGACCTAATAAGTTTTATATCTAGTGTAGGTGCGGGTGGTGCATTATTCATGATGATGAACAATAAAATATTATTTTGCTCTGATGCACAGCAAGACAGAAGAAGCCCCAAAGAAATGCATCTGAAAGCTCTAAACAAGATGGCCAAAATGGAGTCACTCATCAGGCATGTATCAGCCCACTGATTGAACCAAATGGACTAAGTTCTTCAGAAGATAAAGATCTGCTGGGAAGGCAAAGTCAGAGCTCATTAAATTTTAGGAAACTTGGACTTGATTTGTTTTCGATTTAAAGAAACATCAAAGCACTCACCCTATTGTTCAATTTTCCTTTTAAAGGTTAACATCAATTCATGATGGAATGCAAACTGTGAACTGTTAAAGTTGTGGCACTGAATGCTGCACTTAATAATGTCTTACCAGAATTTGATTCACCATTATGTAACTCCTGTTATATGTAAACCTCTTTGAACTAAATGTAGGTTTTCTACCTTGCGTGCCTTGACTTATTTTGATTCTTATAACACAGCTCCTAAGGGAAGCTCTCAGAAGCACAGATTAATGCAAATTCCATCTCATTTAAGTTACAACCCTCAAATTTCAACAAGGAAACATTGTTCCTGAGATGTTTTATGTGCAGCATTAATATTCCTTAAACATATTATTATTAATAAGGTTTTTATTAAATAATAATAAAGTCACATTTTTTTCAAGGTCATTTTAAGAAGAGGATTTTCTTTTTTAAAAAATTTAAAATGCACATAGAGACAAGCATATTTGTTGTTTGGAAAATTGATGATGAAACTGGAAGAAAAGTTGGTTGAAATTATATGACTTGTAAATCAAGCAGGATGGAATTAAGTTTCTGTATGTCTGCTGTTCAGTAATTTTTGTGAGACAAAACTCCTACAGAGTTTTTTCATATTCCATCTGCGCATCACTGTTGCATTCACAAAGATTTTCTGGCCAGGTACCCATGGCCATATGAACATTTTATGTAAAAGAATTATTTGGCATGTATACTAAGAATCCTGAATTAGGGTCAATGACTATGTTACTGTCACACTTACAAAACTTGACAAAATTTATGGGACAAAGAAAGGATTGTTTGTTCTGTATGGAGACCAGGATAGCTGCATCCTATAATCAGAAATTGGATAAGCCTTTTATACTTTCTATTCTGGGATTAACCATACACTGAAATCTGCTCCTGAAAACTAATTCATTCATAGATTTGACAATTTCAATAATTCTGGCTTGTATAGTCAACAGAAGTATTACTGCTACAGTATTCTACCTCTCTGCCTTTGTGGAGGTCACATCAAAAATCAGTCTTTGTATTCCTGACTTAATGGTGCTTCAGAGTGGGTGCTAATATCCTATCACTCAAATGTTTCTCTAGTAATGTTAAGTTTCCAGGAAAGTAATTGTAGCAAATTTTATAGTCATCCATTTCAGTTTAGAAGATATTGGAAATATTGGCAGTGTGTTAAAACTTAAAGAAAATATTTCAAAGAAAGCCCTTAATATAGATATCCACTGCACATAAAGGCTTATTAAGGATGATTGGAAATCAAATATTTAAAACTACATGTAAAACCAAATGAGTGCTCATTTTATTGAAAAATTAGCACTAATGGGTTTTGACCGATCAATCGGGTCTGTAATTGTATCAAGCATGCCATTTTTTTAAAACCCAAAGAGCTCTGGGGTGTGTCCTCTGAAGAGGCAAACTTTGACCCCTGCACATTCAACTGTTCGTCAATTGATGGCTGAACAGATCAATTAAGATGTATCTGCTATCCAGCTAGCTTTTATACATCCATCCTCTTGTATCCAAGGGTGACTACCTTAGGATATTGATTTTCAAATTTTTGAAGCTTTCTATAACATCTCCCCAGGAGCTGCTAGAGAGCAATAGAAAGCAAAAACCTGATGTGAAATGTAATCTACTGTCTCACTTAACATCTCTCCCCACTTTCTTCATTGCAGATTAGAATCTAACAAAGCCAAATCACATTCTCCACTTAGGCTCACAAAGAAGCATTTGATGTCCTGTAAAATATGCTTACTTTTTACTGCAATAAATGCTTCAGTGAAATAAAGAAATATTTCAGTTACATACAGACTGTCATAAGGGCTGATTATTCTCCTACTTATTTTTACTGTCATGGACAAGCTACTTAAAGAAAGCAAATACTCTAGCAACTACCATAATATTTATATATTTTCATAATAGAAGACAGAACCAGAAAGACTAGGGGAATTGTATACAGAAAGTCTGGAGAGTCTGTGGTTCTTCAGATGTTGAACGGCAACTCCAATCATCCCCTTATGGTTGCCAAGGCAGGCTAGAACTTCAGCAACATCTGGAGCATATCACAGTTATTATGTAACATAAGTTCAGTGAATTGAGTTCAACTATATATGTTGTTTGCTTGCTTGCTTATTGTACTTGAAGATAACCTGAAAATTTTCAGTGCAATAGAGTATAATCTATTTCCATTTTTTTCTGCTTCCCCCCACCTTAAAATATATTGACAATTATCTATCTATGCTCACAAGATCCTGTGCTAAAGCATACTTGGTCAGCAATTGTGCATTTACTCATTTGCTTGCAAGGTCAAAATGTAGAATAAGTAAATCTGGGTAATCGTTTTATTTTTCAGTTTAATAAATGTATGTCACCCTGGTTAATAGACCTTTTGATCTGGTTGATGCTTGCAATATCCTTCACACAGCACCATGAGAAAATATGAAAGAAGAGAGGAGGCTACTCAGTCAAGCAGTATTAATCTGGCTCCAGAGGTAAGAATTAATGTAAGGTATTGTCATTATTTTGTGCAAATGAATAACAGTTGAAAATAAAACAATAAGAAAGAAGGCAGGTCCTATGATAATGCCTGAACCTTTTCAAGATGTTTGCATGGAAAGTTTCCAGAGCACAACACACACACACCCAAAAAAGAGAGAGAGATAGAGGAGGGAGAGAGAAAAAGAGAACATTTGATATTTTTCATGAAATAGACTCAATCATGATTTCCACTTCCTCTCAGTTAATATGAATTGGTTTTATCAAGGTAGTCAGTAAGCTCTAGAGATCTGTGCTCCCACCACTTTCAAAGGACAAGTTTTCTACTCTTCCAGAAATAATAAAAAAAAATAGAAAAATTGAACTTTTCTGGTGCTAGACTAACATCTATTAACTTGTTGATATTAGTTTTGCCCAGTATTCCATTGCTAGAAATCAAACTCTTGAGGGTAATGTGATCTACCAAAGAGCCCCTCAGTTTGTGCAATGGTTAGCATTTGTACAATTTCATAACTGTTACCTTAATGCACATTAGGTTTGATAATGAATTCAGAACCTGAGCATTAATATCATCAACACTGGTGTTATTGAAAACAAGACATTTTCTTTGCATTAATTTATTTAGACAGAGGAAAAATATTGGTGGGTGAAGAAGGAAGCCATCCCACTGGTGTATTTGTTAACTGCTTCAAACGGTTACTTTGTCCCAAGGTGTGGGGTACTGAAAATTATGGTTAAATGATTCATTTAGAGCCTCTTGACATGAAGTTTCCCCACCACCACCACCACCACCACCCCTTGTTCTTCACTATTGGCTGCGCATATGTATTTTCAAGCAATTAAGCCTAAACTCCTGCTGGTTTGGAAGCCATGAGCCTTCAAATACCAATTCAAATTTTACAACACCTACTGCTTGAGGAGGGAGGGGGAATTTATTAGCGCAAATTACAAAGACATATATGGATACATATTCAGATATCTTATTTGGAATGCAAAGAGAGAGATAGAGAGGCAGCAGATAATGTCCATACTTTAAATAAATCAAGAGGCAAGCATCCACTTGCTCAGGCTGCATCCATTTCAAAGATTGCTGGGGATAGAGGTGTATCATGCAGAAGTTGATGACTATGGTTCCCTGCTTGCTACAGAATCATATAATTTAATTTAAAAAGAGGCTTATGACGATGGTTATTTACTCAGCCTTTGGATTTTGATGAGATCCTTCATAACCAAAGATGAAAGCATCTGTAAAATATGCTTGGGATTTTGCACAGAAATGCCACAAAATGTGATCTAATTCACATTCCCTGGTTTTGTACCCACAATCGTTAATGTGTATTATGATCCACACATTATTATAAATAGAACGCATGCAGTAAAAAAGAGAGGCCAATCTGCCTTTTGATGGCAAAGAAATATTAAGAGTTAAATAGCTAAAGGATCCTGGATCTGCATATCAGTTGCTAATAGCTATCAATGTGTCAACCAAATGTTTAGTTATCATGATTTGCCCATTTGGTCAAATAAGATTTTTGTCCAGCTTACTGTGCATGGTATTCCCATAATGTGCAAATGGACAAATTATGGATTAAATCCTTAGATATTATTAGTTTATTATTCATAAGCTTTTTGAATTCTCAGAAAAATATCTTTTCCTGAAGGGGTTTCTTTCAGCTCCTTTTATTGTTGCATGTACAATATGGCAAAACCTATGAATTGTACCTCCAATTAGGGTGGATACAGTTCTACATTAATATGTCATTTGTTGGAACAAGCAAGAATTTTTCTCAAAATACATATTTTAATATTTTACTTGGTTTTTGAACTGAAAACTGCACCCAAACATTGGGTGACATCCCAATCTGCACATTAATTCGGAGAATCCTATTCAAGTCACTCACACTGAAATTTGCTAAGACTGAACTCTAACATTCCTAATTTCCACCACAATCCATAGAAGAAATTTATATGAAAATATAACTATTCAGCTTCCTTACATAAAGATTAGCATTCAAATAATACATTTTCTGGAACCAAGTTAGTACAATTATAAGTAATTATTTTTTTTACAAGACAATAAATGCCTATATTTTATTTTTGACTTTTATCCACCTTGCCTGCCATAAATAAGAAAAAATATTAATTTAAATGCAGTTATTCAGCAAAATAAAAAGTGGGTTCATTAAGTCATTTGGTCTCCTAATTCCCAGCAGATTATAGTTTGAGAATAAAAGCTCTTCTTTATTTATTAAGTTACCAACTATCAAACATCTGGTTACATAGTTCAAATACCTTCTAATTATGACTGAGGGTTTAACGAGGAATAAGTAAATTATAACATTCACCAACATTGAAAAGACTTGAGTAGTAACTCAGTGTGTAGCAGTTCTTCATGAACTGTCCTACTTATGGTCCTCTTTCCCCTCCTTTCATTACCGTTATTAAAGTTTTAAAACTTGGCTAGTGGCATCTGAAGTGGGTTAGAAATGTCAAGAAGGTAGCTACAAGAGCATGATCGAAAGGCCACTTCTTTTATGTGTGATACATGTAAAAAGGGGGTGGAGTTTCCATCATTCAGTTGCAGCTGCCATCTTGACTTTTTTGACACACACACCTTGCATGGACACCCTGAGCTTGGCTTTAGGGAGCATGTACATAGTTTTAATACATTTCTTAAATATTTACTTTTAAAATTCTTTTAACTTCAAGCTTGAAAACTGATCATCACAAAACGGCACTAGCTGCTTCTATGCCAATGGTGTAACACCGACTTTTACAGCTGAAGAGAATGTCAGTGTTTATTTAGTATTTTATTATGGAACAAAGCTCTATTTTCCAGTTATAAATTGAAATAATGTAATTAATCTTATGTCTCATGTGCTTGGTTATCTTTCCTACTAACTAGATAGTATTCCAGCCAGTGGCCTTGCCCTCAAACTAGGTTTAATAAAATCTCTCCTGGTCAAATCTCAGTCAGGTAGAACGTAGTGACAATTGCAGCAGGGGACAAGTGTGGTCAGGGTGATGAAAGCCCTGTCCCTTTTCTACATGCATCGCTGTCACACCTCCTCTCCAAAAAGGCTGGGGGAGCTTAAGCTGCAGCACCACAATACTGCTTTCATCAGTCTGACCAAAGTGGAAAGATCCTGAGGATTTTGCTGCTAGAACACATGACAAAAACACCTTTGTCCCCAATTCTTTCCATTTCATTAAGTTCATTTTCTTTTTCTTTTTTGCTAAATATCCCTCTTGACAATTCCCTCCCTCCCTCCCTCCCTCCCTCCTCCTCCTCCTCCTCCTCCTCCTCCTCCTCCTCCTCCTCCTCCTCCACACCACCTTTTACATTCTGCCCTTGAGATCTTTTTTTGTAGCATAATTGTCTCAGCCCTGAAAGCTAGTTTTTCTTCCAAATCTGAACTCTATTCCCCACAGCCACACACCAACTCTTCTAATGGCTATTAACCAAATGGAATTTGCCAGTTCATCATTTTCTGATTCGTCATGATGCTTATGGCCTCCTTATGATCAGGCTAACTTTGTAGAAGTTTAGAATGATGAATGCTGGACTTTATTATTCCTTCCATAGCAAAAGTAGCAAAACTAGACTTCTGGTGTATTTATTTATATTATAATCTCACTCAGAAATCAGCCTCGAAACAGACATTGCAACCATGTAAGTACAAATACCGAACTTAAGAATGAAAAGCTTTATTTTTATTAGGAAGGCAGATGAGTCCTTGACCTGGTGATCATGTACACTCAGAATCTTAATTTACTTTCTAAACTAGAGAAGTTCTTTTAGAGAACTTTAAAGGCCTTTACTTAATGGGTGTTGGGTTCCCAGCACAGCACAGGACCACTGAAATTCCTGGAAGCTTTCTGAGTGATGAGTGGGTTGCTTTTTCTATTCCTAGACAGCATTTATGGAGCCTGCTGGGCTGTTGTGAGCCTCTATCTGTTAAGTGTTTAGTTTTGTATTCAGTTGCAACTGTACTGAAAAAATGTCCTCCTCCCTAAGTGGGAGAAAGAAAAGAACTGAGATTACAGCAGCTTGTCTCTTGGAGAAACACAGCTGATTACTGTACACTCATTCTGGGGATAAAGTGTTTCCTAAGAAGCTAACGCAGTAGCTGATGCATGCAATGTTCATTTTTATTGTTGCTGGTAACAAATAGCAACGGATTTAAAATGGCATAAAATATATTCTGACTGACACTGACCAAAATCCTACCTGAGTGCAATATAATTTAGGCCAGCTTGATAAAAGGAGAGTTAATAATGTATACATAAACAGAGTCTGGCTGAATGATGCACATAAAAATGGCATTGCTATTCCTTGTAAACGGACAATGCATATTTGTCAGTGGGGCTATTGCATTGCATGAAAAGATGAAGGAAAGCTTGCTCTGCGTCTATGGAGACAAAATGTGGGGAAGAAGGTGGAAAGGATTATATTTACCCTTTTGATTTGGGCTTCTTCTTAGTATTCAATAGCTAGTGATGACTTTTATCAAGAGCCATATTCAGGCTTTCTGCAACGTGTTACCGAAACACACACACACAAAACGAGAAATGAGTTGGGACATTGACTGTTACCTTTTCTCTTAAAAAATGAATAAAAACTCAATGATTCAACTGAGGTGAAGCAGAGAAGGACCCCAATATTTTCATCAGAGCTACTGTGTCATCCAAAAACAATTTTAGTTATCTAAAATACTTTTCATGGAAGCAAAGAATACATAGATTTCAGATGCTTGATAACTGCATTCCTCCCTAATGTTTTTCTCCAGCTTATAGTGGAAAATTAGATACTGCAAACTTGCAATCAGCACTTTAATGGGACATGCAGAGAACTTGATCTTCATACTTATTTCATTGATTGTCAGATTGCCATGAACTACATGGCTAGGCCAAAATATCCAACCATGAAGTTATTCAATCTTTTTTCTCCATATTCTAAGTAATAATTATTACTGAGAAACAGCTGGACAAAAGCCTCTGAAGACAGTGTTTGTATTTTTTAAAAAAAGATTTCAGGAAATCAGATAGTCCCAGAGATGATGATCCAAAACACATGTTGACTTGGTACTATGGGGACTGGTTTTGGAGATTAGACTAAAAGAACAGTTGGTTCAGAAGAACCCAACTAATAGATTTAAGAATAATAATCCTTGAGTAATCTGAGTAACAGTTATGAAGGGATCAACGTTGTCCAGTTCCCAGGCTAATTTGGAGATGACGTCTAAGCAGCACTCCAGATTCGATTCACAAAAGGTGCTTTGGGAGCACTGGATGTCTGAAGGTAGTACTTATTTGCAGTCCCATAGCACAACCACACCTTTTTCACCATGTGAGGCAACTGTGGAAGGCAGTTGTGCCCTGCAGTTATGTGTTCTTTTCTTGCTTTGCATTTCTCTAGATTTCATGAAATTGTTGCCTCCACAAGAAACAATAAAAAGCCATTTACAGCTTCATATACTGAGGCAAATGTACCCACAAAGGCACACACAGACACACACACACACACAAACAGACTGCATGAATATAAAGATAAACATGTGAGCACATAGTATATCTTAGAAGTAGACCGATTCAGCAGTATCTCCTTCCAACTAAAGAAAGTTTATTGGGAGCAAGTGACCTTTTCTGTATCACGTTTACTGACTTCTGTTTTGTGTTTGGGCTCAGTTCAAAGTACCGAAATGGTTTAAGGCAAGAAGTAAAAAGGACAGCTTCTTATTGTTTTGGCATGATCTGGAAATGTAGTAAAAATGCCAGGGGTTCTATTCCCATACACTAATGCCCCTTCCAAAAGGCTAGGCCAATAATTAGGTAGGTCAGGGCTACATGAACTTTGGGGTGGGGGTGGGTGGGTTGAGTTGTGCCTGCATGTTAAGAATAGATAAGACAAGGAGAAAGAATTGGAAAATCTCAGATTTGATTTAGTTTAATTTTTATGACAATTAAATAGAAATGTAAATAGCACTATAAGTCCCCATGTATCTGATAATTGTATATTTCAGTTGTATTAAAGATGATGAGCTACAGATTTTGGAGGGGATCTAGGGTCATGATGAAACCTTGCAAGGACATGGTAGTTGTATACGATTGTCTTGAATTTATTGTTGAAGCCACTTTATTGTAATACAGGTCTATTGCATTAATTATAATGCAGTATATGTAAATGTAACACAAATATACACAAAAATGTATATATGTGTGCATGTGTATCTCTCTCTTTCTCTCTCAACATGTCTGTGTGTGTGATCTTGAGATCTGATATTCTAGCAAGCTATACAGATGAATGTAATTTAGATAATTTTCTACTGAAATAAAGTGGGATAGACAACTGGGTCAGTCTTGAAGACATCTGCTGCTGGTGTAAATGCAATGTCATCCAGAAAAAAATGAGTTTTAATTTGTATATACTTTTTCTTAAGCTTTGTAGATTGACCCACATAGGAACATGTTATCAGGTCAGGTACAATATAGTTACTCAGATTCATGCTGAACTTCTATGGTGCATGGGTTGCTTCTTACTGAATGGTGCATTTTCAAATAAACAAGCATTAAGAACTTTTTTTAATTAAACAACTGAGACTGATTTATATATTGAAAGATAATGCACAAATACCAAAGATGAACATCCCTTATCCTGACTAATATAGGAATGAATTAAACATATGCTAATATTAAAGAAGAGTACCTACAAGCACAATATTTAATATGCCACAGTAATGCTATCAGGAAGTCTGCAAATATTTAAATTTTAATCATCTCTGGCACAAGAATTTCACAAAACAAGAACCAAATTTGTAATACAATCGAGCATTGTGGCTTTTTGAAAAAAATGGAATGATTTTGTTTTGTTTTGTTTTGTTTTTTTAAATCTTGATTGTAGGGCTTTCCAGTTCTTTGACTGGAGCTTTGCCTCAGCCAGTTAAACCCTTCTCCCCCCACCCCAAAGTTAAGTTTCAGTTTCAGTTTCAGTTTCAACTTAAGGAATAGGCAATTGAATTCTGACTGCGGGCTGACCAGAACTCTTGGTATTAAAAGATCACTCTGTTAATGCCAACCATACAGATATGAAATCAGGATGTATAAAACAGCTTGTAATATATCTCAGTTTAATTACATAGATATAGAATTGTATCTCTGAATCAAGGTATACAGTCAACTATTATGAAAATGATATTTTGAAACTATTTATTCATATGTATTCCTTGCATTATCACTATTTCTATGAACTCCCAAGAACTAGGATAACCCACTTGCTAATGAAAATAGAGAAATATGGGATGTAGGTCACTGTTGTTCCTTTAGAAGCATTTTTTTTCCATTTCTTTATTTTTGTTTCTCCACCATATAATATTTTAGAAGCATGGTCTCTATATATGGTAAATATGATATAAATATAAGAAATCATATTATAGATAGATTTTATTCTATTCGTATTTAATGGAAGGATATTAATTCTGATGGGCTCATTTGATATTAATGTACTGTGATAAACACTTCTGTGGAATATTGTCTTGCAGTCAGTATTAATTAGCTGAACCATTACTTTGAAGCTTGATATACTTGGCTTTTACAATATGTACCTGTGAATGATTTATCTCGCTATCTTTTATAGAGGTTCTTATGACGTTTGCAAGGATATTCTTATAGTGTTTCCTCAACTGGTCAAGTAGATTAATTTTGATTCTACTTGCATCATGTGTGCAAATTCTTTTCCAAAGGATATCAGAATATTAGAGATGTTTTGAGAAAGAAGCTGAAATGATACTCTGCCATTTTACATTCAAACTGAAGAACAATAAAAAATCCTTCAGATTCCAGAGAATTTTCTTTACAAAAACAATGCAGTTTCCATTCTACACCAGGAAAACTTGATTGCCTTTTTAAAATAAAATTTTGCCAGAGCCACCAGAATCGTGCTCAATAAAAGCACAATAACTTGTCATCAGGGAAAAAGCTCTTCAACCTTTAACAATGATGTTCTTCAGCAACTGTTCATTATCCTATACAGCTTAAAGATGTGTCACTAGAAAATGTCGACCACTTTTCTTATCTTGGCAGCCATCTATCTACAAAAGCCGACATTGACGCTGAAATTCAGCATCGCCTGAACTCTGCAAGTGTAGCTTTCTCCCAAATGAAGCGTAGAGTGTTTGAGGATCGGGACATTCACAGGGAGACCAAAATGCTTGTTTACAAAGCCATTGTACTACCAACCCTTCTGTACGCCTGTGAAACATGGACCCTCTACAAACGCCACCTCCAACTTCTTGAAAGATTCCATCAATGCTGCCTCCGAAAAATTCTGCAAATTACTTGGGAAGATAGGCAGACTAATGTTAGCGTATCAGAAGAAGCGAAAACCACCAGCATTGAAACAATGATCATCCAACATCAACTTCGCTGGACCGGCCATGTTGTTCGAATGCCTGACCATCGTCTTCCAAAGCAGCTACTTTACTCCCAACTTAAGAATGGAAAACGGAATATTGGTGGACAGCAAAAGAGATTCAAAGACACTCTCAAAGCTAATTTAAAAAAATGTAATATCAGCATTGAGAACTGGGAAGCCCTAACTCATGAGCGTTTCAATTGGAGGTCAGCCTTTATTAAAGGCGCTATGGACTTTGAAGTAGCACAAGTACAGGGTGAAAGGGAGAAAAGAGCTAAAAGGAAGGCACGTCAAGCAAACCCTCATCATGACTGTCTCCCACCCGGAAACCTATGCCCTCATTTGTTAAGGTTATTTGGTTAAAGCATTCTATGCAGAATTAAACGCATGGCATTTTCTTCCACTGTGTCTGGCCAGAGAGTGGAAAAATACAAGTGAAAACAATCTACATTGTTTTCCGCATTGTAAGTTTGGTTCTCAAAACATCTGAGACGTAGATGGCAGGTGCTGAGATATCTCTAGCTAGACAAAATAAACCCGTAATCAGAATCGTTCTCAAAACAAAAAAAAGGCCAATACACAACACTGCCATCGTGTGACGCTTTATAGTAAGTACAATTACTACCAGAAATGCTATACTAAAAGAGATGCTCATGTTTAAACCAATCACATGTGAGCTATGAACCATGGGTAGTCCTTTATACTTATGTTCTACACATATATGTCTTCTGTTCTTTATGTAGGCTGCTATCTGCATGTACTTGTATCTGAACTGTAACTTTGCCTGGTCTTTGCACAGACCATGATGTTATTCTTTCCTCACTTCTGGTGATGGAACTCTGCTTATGCTTTGATTTTACCTTTTTGCAATAATGCACTATACATCCATTATTGCCTTATGCTATCAATAAAGATATTGTTAGCCTTACAACACGTTGTTTGGATTACTTCATTGCCTGGAACCCCGCATAGTTAACCATCACCTAACAGGTTATGGTGGCCCAGAGAGAATTTTGTGTTTTTCTTTGCTGCGCTGGATCTAGCTGTAACAACGGGGTTTGTTTTTAAGGCTGCATTTTGAAGTAAACGTGTTTTTCTTTGAGTGGTCAGCATGGCTGCTGCTGCAGGGCTAACCAGTCTGCCCTTTGAGCGTTTGAATGGCACAAACTATCGGACCTGGTGTGTGAAGATCAAGTCTTTCTTCCTAAAAGAAGGTTTGTGGAAGTATGTGAAAGACGCACCTCCAACCGGTGCTATTACTGAAGAAGTGCAGTTGTGTTTGGATCGTGCTTATGGCAACTTGATTCTGGGACTAGAATCATCACAGCTACTGCATATCAGTAATTTGGAGACTGCACATGCCTGTTGGGAAGCTCTTAAAGCCCTTTATTCCAAGCAAACCTCTGCTGCCATTGTTGGTATATCACGTCAGCTTTACAACTTGAAGCTGCAGCCCGGTGGAAACGTGATGACCCACCTCCATAAAGTCAAGACTTTGTTTCTTGAACTTGAGGACCGGGATGTTGTGATCCCTGATACCCAGAGAGCTTGTATCATCCTGTCAAGCTTGGACAAGAGCTTTGACATGCTCATCGAGGCAACTCAGACGTTGAGGCCCCAAGACCTAACTGTGGATTATCTTACAAATCGCCTGCAAGAAATCCAGCAAGCTCGTGATTTGGAGAGGATGCAGAGTAAGTCATCTGTTGCTGTTCCTGAGGCTTCAGCTCAGCGTTTTCCAGTTGGAACAGAGGCTGCGTGTGCTGTGAGGAGATGTTTCCGGTGCAACTCGACCCAACACTTCATGAGAGACTGTCCCCAGCCACCTCGCCCAGCCGGTGGAACCAGTGGAAAGAGGTTCGTACGAAAGAAGGGGAAACAAGCGCCTAGACAACGTACCCAGGTGTCTGCTTTGCTCACGGCTGTGAGTGGACGTTCCCCAGAGACTTGGCTTTTGGACTCAGCCTGTAGTCAAATCATTGTCAACAATGAACAGTTGTTGTTATCAAAAAGCAAGCCTAACGTCCAACAGGTTGCTCTGGCTGATGGATCTATGGCTGATGTGTCCTTTCAGGGTGAAGTATACATTCCTTGTTTGGGGATAAATATGCAAAATGTGTTGTGTGTACCTACACTTGACTTTTCCCTCCTTAGCGTTCCAGCCCTGGTAAAGTCTGGTTATACTGTTGTGTTCAAGGGTACTGGATGTTCTATTGAAAAAGATGGGATAGAATGTGCTAGGGGGAAGTTAGTGAATCAATTGTATGAAATGCTTCCTAAGCAGGGGATTGTGTCAGGAAATTGTATTTCCAATGTTCCCCCACATAACAAATGCATTCACTATTATCACAGAGTTTTGGGACATCCCGGGTGGGGAAGTTTGTCCCAACTGGCCAAGGTGTATCCTGAGTTAGGATCCAAAAAATGTGATGACTTTCTTGATTGTACTGTGTGCAAACAATCGAAAATTAAGGCTGCTCCTATTGCTAGAAAAAGTGACAGAGTGTCAACTAGGCCTTTTCAGTTGGTTCATGGAGACTTAGCCGGCCCCAATGCTCCTAGTGAGGGGGGGGCGCGTTTCATGTTCCTTTTGGTGGATGACCATACTCGCTATACGTTTTGTTATTTGCTCAAATCTAAAGCGGAGGCTTTTGCTCGCTTTAAGGAGTTTGTTGCAATGGTGGAAAGAAATTATGGCTATCAAGTAGGTCAATTTCAATCGGATTGTGGAGGAGAGTTTCTAGGCCATGAGTTTCAGAATTGGCTTCGTAGAAAAGGAATCTCCCATAGACTTGCCAATGTTGGTGTTCCTGCTGAGAATGGAATAGCTGAAAGGAAGATTGGTGTTGTTAATACCATTAGAAATAGCCTGATGTTAGATGCCCAGGTGCCAGCCCGTTTTTGGGGTGAGGCTACCATGACTGCAGTGTATCTGACTAACAGGGTGTGGAATTCAGCTGTAAATGAAGTTCCTTATTTCCTTTTGTTTGGCAAGCGCCCTTCGCTGAAGCATCTGCGTGTTTTTGGAACATTTGCATATGTGCATATTCCTAAGTCTCAGCGAAGGAAGAACCAGCCAAAAGCACAACGCTTAAGGTTTGTTGGTTATTCATCTAGATCTAAGGGTTACCGTTTTTCTGCAGGCTATGGTCGTGTAGTAATCTCTAGAAGTGCTAATTTTGAGCACCCTACTGGTTGGGATAGGTTGAATGCTAGTTCAGAAGTATTGTTGCAATCTAGTGTACAGCCAACTGTCCATGCTCCTGTGGCTGGACAACAACCAGTTCAGCTGCCTTCTGGTTCCCAGTCTCCTAGTGTGGTGAGAGGATCCCCTCAGGTGAAGGAAGAGGAAATTTCACCTGAGCAGGTTCAGGATCTGAAGGGGGATTCAGGTAGTGAAAAGGCAGAGGACAGTGATGAGGAAGAGGCAGTGGTAATTCCTCGTAGGTCTGCACGCTCCACAAAGGGTGTGAAGCCTGACAGATTTGTGATTCAGCAGGTGAGAGTGTGTCAGATTACCTGTGAACCTCAGTCTTTCCAGGAGATGTTGCATCTGCCTGTTGAAGAGCAAGAGAAGTGGAACACAGCGATGGATAAGGAGTTTGAGGCATTAGTGAGTCAAAAGGTGTTTGAGGTCACTGATTTGCCCCCATCCCAGAAAGCTGTTGGTTCCAGATGGGTTTTCAGAAAGAAGCTTCTTCCTGATAATACAGTGCAGTACAAAGCCAGGCTTGTTGCTCAGGGATTTGCACAGGAGAGGTTTTTGAACTATGATCTCACATATGCACCCACAGCTAGACCAGAGTCTTTACGTATGGTACTTTCTCTGGCTGCACAGCGTGGACTTGTTGTCCATCATTTTGATGTTGACACAGCATATTTGAATGCAGAGCTCCCTGAAACTGTGTACATGAAGCAGGCTCCTGGCTATGCTTGTGACAATTCTCAGAAGGTGTACAGACTGCGCAAGGCGCTGTACGGTTTGAAGCAGACCGGACGTTGTTGGCATCAATGTTTAGATAAGGCTTTGTTAGAGCTAAAGTTTAAGAAGTCTGTTGCTGATCCTTGTGTGTATGTAAGAGGTTCTGGAAGTGATTACACAGTGTTGCTAACGTATGTTGATGATTTTTGCCTAGCAACTGGTTCTTTGCACCTTGTACAAGAGTTTGCAACACAATTGAGACAGTACTTTCAATTGAAAGACCTAGGTGAGCTGAAATACTATCTAGGTGTTGAAGTCACTAGAGCTCAGAGTGGTGAGTTCTATCTGAGTCAGAAAAGAAAAATTGACCAATTGTTGAGTCAACTTGAAATGTCAAATGCAAAACCAACCAAAACACCAATGACTCTTGATTTCCTAAAGGGTGATGCATGTGAGGAACCTTGTCCTCAACCTGCATTGTATCACTCAGCTGTAGGAAGTTTGCTACACTTAACACAATGGACACGCCCTGACTTAGCTTACTCAGTTGGAGTGCTTAGTCGTAAGGTTGCCAAACCATCCATGCGGGATTGGAAAGGTTTAAAGAGGGTCCTACGCTAGATCAGGCACAGCTGATCTTTGTCTCAAAATATCAGCCACCAAGGCTGAAATGCCTGTGATTTATGCTGACAGCTCTTTTGCAGAAGAGAGAGACAGAAAGTCTGTGAGTGGTTTTGTTTGTTTGTTTGCAAATACACCCATTGCCTGGAGAGCAAGAAAACAAACATTAATTGCCGTTTCTACCTGCGAAGCCGAATTCTCGGCCCTCAGTGAGGCAATCAATGAAACGTATTGGTTAAAACAATTGTTTACAGATTTATCTGTAAATATAAATACACCAATAACAATGTATGAAGATTCCCAATCCTGTCTATCTCTAGCTGCTTCGGAAAATGTCAATAATCGCACGAAATACATCCATGTAAAATACCAAAATGTGAGGCATGCAATTCAGGAAAAATTTATACAATTAGAGTATTGTCCATCTGAACTAAATATCGCAGACGTTCTCACGAAAGCACTTTCTCCAACAAAACATACAACCATGGTAACCAGATTGGGATTGGAGCAAATGTGTCTGAAATAAAATCATTTGTGTCTCTGTGTGCTTTTGAAATAACAGTTTTTCCCCCACAGTGTTTCAAAAAATCCATGCGGAAGGGGTGTTAAGGTTATTTGGTTAAAGCATTCTATGCAGAATTAAACGCATGGCATTTTCTTCCACTGTGTCTGGCCAGAGAGTGGAAAAATACAAATGAAAACAATCTACATTGTTTTCCGCATTGTAAGTTTGGTTCTCAAAACATCTGAGACGTAGATGGCAGGTGCTGAGATATCTCTAGCTAGACAAAATAAACCCGTAATCAGAATCGTTCTCAAAACAAAAAAAAGGCCAATACACAACACTGCCATCGTGTGACGCTTTATAGTAAGTACAATTACTACCAGAAATGCTATACTAAAAGAGATGCTCATGTTTAAACCAATCACATGTGAGCTATGAACCATGGGTAGTCCTTTATACTTATGTTCTACACATATATGTCTTCTGTTCTTTATGTAGGCTGCTATCTGCATGTACTTGTATCTGAACTGTAACTTTGCCTGGTCTTTGCACAGACCATGATGTTATTCTTTCCTCACTTCTGGTGATGGAACTCTGCTTATGCTTTGATTTTACCTTTTTGCAATAATGCACTATACATCCATTATTGCCTTATGCTATCAATAAAGATATTGTTAGCCTTACAACACGTTGTTTGGATTACTTCATTGCCTGGAACCCCGCATAGTTAACCATCACCTAACATCATTGTGGGAGGTTGTGCGGATCCAGAATTGGCCTTTACAGCCACTTACGGATCCACTGTTAAAATTTTACCCTTGGAAGACAATCTTACTCGGCTACGAGTGATCGCCAATGATGATGAAATAGGTCAATGAAATCACAGGGATTTATTACCTTGGTTTTTGTCAGATATGTCATCTAAATGTTATGTTTGTTTGTTTTTAATCCATTTTGTAATGTTTAAGGTTATCTGTTGAACTGATCTGGCTGAAACTTTTCTTGATTCATAACTGTCTATGTAGCATAATGAGCCTCTCTCTGTTTAAATATTTTATTTCTTTTTCATTTATAGCAAAACAAGAAAGCAAGACAATAGCCAAGTACAATCATAAAGGATAATAAAAACAAAATAAATAAGAAAATAACTAGAGAAAGAAAGAAAATACTTCTTGGAACAATTAGATAGACAGTGGTATCAAATTTTAAAGAACAAATTAAATTAAATCTCGAACATACAGAATCATATTGATTAAATTTTCCTTACTGGTGGTAGAAACTCTATTAATATGTAGAAAGTATAGGCATCTTCCATCCCAGAACTTCAATTGGATCACTAATCTTTCCACAAGAATAAAACTACAATTTCTTAACTGTTACTCCCCCCCCCCCCCCACAATACAAACTTTTTCATCCTTCAATAGCTTCAAATTTTTCACCATCACTATCACATTTTTGGCTCGTTTTCTTTTCTGAGCATTGTTTTACCAACAACAACAACAAAAACAAAAACATAAAGGTAAACAAAACCAATCTAGACTTGTTAGCCTTTTGGCTAAGATCAAGTGTAGTATAAAACGAATGCAAAAACAAGTTTAAAAGAGTGTAGAAAAATAAATAATAATAATAGTGATTATAATTGTTTTAAAAAACAGTTTAAATAATACAATGGGGTGGGTAGCCAATACATCTGGGATATGCCACTAGGAACTTAGAGTAGTATGAAGTATTTCATGCCCAATTTCTAATCCAAACATGTCTGTATTAAACTTCAAAAATATTTGATTAACACAATTGGAATCAGTAAGAGGGAAAAAAAGAAGTAATAGATTTAAAAAATATTTTTTTTATTTTTTTTAGTATTTTTATCCCGCCTTTGTTATTTTTATAAATAACTCAAGGTGGCGAACATACCTAATACTCCTTCCTCCTCCTATTTTAATAGATAGTGAACAATACATTCAGAAAATACTGTAGATAACATAGACTGTAAATTAAATTTAGAGATAAACTCTAAAGCTCACTTTTCTGATATGGCACAATTCCATGTATAAAATTGCAGCCTAAAATGGCGTCTTTGCATGGCTTTTTTTCTGTTTCATGCAAGAGAGAGTTTTCTCTAAACCAACTATTTCTTCCATTATTTTATAGAAGGAGAAGTGACATTCACACTTAAGCCATTTAGTTAACAGTTCTTTACACACATATGCCTGAAACAAAAATCCACAGAATTTGGGATAATGTAAAGATGGTTGAAAGGAAAATGCATACTTACTCTGAAGGAACCTGTGAAGAGGATGAGTCATGGACCATGTAGCTGGTCTTGTTCCATCTTCATGGCCATTCTCCCACCTCCTGTGTTGGAATTTGGAAAGTATGAGAAAGGGTTCTTCAGATATGGATCTGGACATAGACTCTATGTAGATATATTCAGCATGGGGAAGCAACTGAAAATGTGAAGGCAAAGTGAGGCTAGTCCACAAGGCCATACAATACCCCTTTTATGTCATTTCCAATAGACTTGAACTGCCAGAACTTTAATTGTTTCAATACTGCATGAAAGCAACCTTTTAATGAGAAGTACCATCTAAAGGAGTTAAACTAATTTAAAGCATCCCTGAAATTAGAGAGCTAATCAAGTTACGATTAAGATCAAATAATAGTCCAGGAAGAATGGTAAAATATCAGAACATTGCTCAGAAACTTCTTCAGGGGAAGTTGTAAATATTTCTGACAAACCAAATAAAGAGAAACTTTAGTCAGTTTCAAGGCTCATTTAGCTGGTGGTTGAAAATATAACTATGCTATAAATCACCAAGTACCTTAAATTATATGATCCTTTGTGCCTTTCAATAATCCTTACATTTGCAGTCATGGGGACATTTAAGAAGTAAATATTTTGGGAGCCAAAGCATAATATTTCTGTACAACAGAGCAACATGTAAGCAGGTTTGAAAAATGACCAAGCCTCTTTGGAAAACTCTATATAAATATATTTTATTGGCATAATATATTTAATAGCCTTTTCATTAGTTGGGTGCATGAAGACTCTTTTTTAACTATTAATATATAAGCAAGATCCATAGTTTGGAAATGAAGTCTATCTTCTCTTGAAAAAGAAGTTCAATTAAACACAAGTTACTTTGAAGAACAATTTTTTTAACTTATATCAATGTTTGAAAGCTGGAAGAAGTGCTGGTGAAAAGTATCAGGATATTTCTCCTTCTCACAGCACAATTGAAACTAAATTATGGCTAAATAGAAATACGATAATCAGATCTCCAGGCACAGGGAAAGTAACTTGGTAATTTTGGATGAGTCAGTTCAAACGTTTTCTCTGTCTCAGTCTAAACGTCACAAGATTGCTATAAGAATAAGTGATTCTTGGAGGACAAAAATGGGGTCTTATCTAATGGTGCATTTCTGTTAACATAGAGGATGCCATTGATGATTTGCTAATCCTCCTGTTTCTCAGCACACCTTTCCAAATGTGTCCACCAGGAAAGTTTCAGGAAGATTACAGGGAAAAAGAAGCGATTTTCTTGCATTACACAATTCTTATCTGTGCAAAGTTATATTTAGTTTATAATAAATGGGGATAATGAAACTGCTCAGATGTACTGTTAGATGACTGGAATTGCTCTAGAGTAACTCTTAAGTCTAGGTCAGGATGAATAGGAAGTTACAGTATTTATGTAGCCTTATACCCAAGATTTGGTTTTTACATTCCATAAAGCATTAGAGTTTGGGATGGTACATGGATGGTACCTTATGGACCCAATTTTACTCTACTTTTCAGAATTGTTACTAGTATGCTTTTAAGAGACTGATCTTAAGAGTAGCATGGTAAGGTAAAGGTTTCCCCTGCACAGTCATGTCCGACTCTAGGGGCCGGTGCTCATCTCCGTTTGTTAGCCGAAGAGCCAGCATTGTCCAAAGACACTTCCGCAGTCATGTGGCCAGCATGATGTGCGCGGATCGCTGTTACCTACCCACTGAAGTGGTACCTGTTCATCTACTTGCATTTGCATGCTTTTGAATTGCTAGGTTGGCAAGAGCTGGGGCTAGTGCGGGAGCTCACTCCGTCATGCAGGGCTAGGGATTCAAACCTCCGAACTTGCAATCTTTCAATCGACAAGCCTGGTGTCTTACCTGCTGAGCCATCATGCCCCCACTGCTAAATGTAGGTAGAGGCTGCATTTATTTAACAACGCAGCAAAGCCAGAAAAAAATGCCTAGGTTGAGGATAAAACAAAAACAACTAACGTAGGTTTAGTTTAGTTTAGTTTAGTTTAGTTTAGTTTAGTTTAGTTTAGTTTAGTTTAGTTTAGTTTAGTTTAGTTTAGTTTAGTTTAGTTAATATTATTATTCCACCTTCATTTATGTTTTCCTTCTTATATTATACATTACAATTCTTATATTATACATTAATGGCTCTCACAGGGAAGAGGGTGTAGACTTACTCTCCACAGCTCCAAGGTAGGACAAGAACCAGTGGATGGAGGCTTTACAGAAGGAGATCCAAACTTGAAATAGGGAGGAATTGCTTGACCATGAGAGCTATTAACCAGCAGAATAGCCTACCTCCTGGAGTTGTGGGTGCTCCATCACTGGAGATTTTCAAGAAAAGATTGGACAGCCATTTGTATGGGATGGTCTGAGGATTCCTGCCTTGGATAGGGGGTTGGACTAGAAGACCTCCAAGGTTCCCTATGAGTGTAATACTCTATGACTATACTGAGCTACCATCTGGTTCACCATGGTATTGCAGTGAGGAAAAGAAATATAGAACAGGCAGTACTGAAACAGGGATAATTTAGTTTAAATGCTCCGTTGGAGTATTCAGACTGAAAAAGAGAAAGTGCAGAGAAGAAAAGCATTCATTGCTTTCCCTGTTATCCTCTCCCCTACTCCATTCAAAGCTGATCTAAATGCTGCAAGCAACTAGTGGTGTGGTTAAGGACTGAGAATACTCAAGATCCTTTCAGTATCAACCTAGCCAGTATACGCTTGCTGTCAGCCCCACCAGACAGACCAGACTAGGAAATCAACTCAACAGGAAGGCTAAAGCTACTTTTATTGAGATTGGCTATAAAATCAGAATCTTGCAAGTCTGATTGTGCTGTACCTCTTCCTCCTTCTTATTGTTCAGTGAATTAGGAGGGGGCTGCCTGAATCACCTCTGGTTGTTACCTCATTCCAGACCTAAACAATGCTTCAGTCCCTTTTGCTAGGTAGCAGTTCCTGCGTATTTCCATCAAGGTCATCTTTCATACTCTCTACACCTGCTCATACTGCACTTCATTCCTTTTATACAGTTCTGATAATTGGAATGTTCAGTATTAGAAAAAAAAAACAGACATAGAAGACGATGAGAAGGCAGAACACTCCAATATAAGAATTCTCTCAATTTTTAGCCCTGGGGACAATGTTTTCGGCACTATTGTATCCTAACTGATTTATTTATTTATTTTTCAATTTCTATTACTGCACCATCTCCCCCGAAGGGGACTCTGGGCAGTTCACAAAATACAACAATTAAAATGTATAAATATGAATAAATATAAAATCATACAAATCTACGATCATCAAAATTACTAAAAAGTTAAATATTTATTTATTTATTATTTATTATTTCTAACTTATATCACCGCCCATCTTCCCCCACAAGGGGACTCTAAAATAACTATAAACTCCAAGAGGCGATAAGATGGTATTTTAAAAGGTCTCTATGGCACCAGCTATTCCCAGGAGGAGCTGTTCCCATTCCCATCCCAAGCGAGGTGGCAGAACCAGGTCTTTAAGTTCTTCCGGAAAGACAGGAGCGACGGAGCCTGCCTCATCTCTGGGGGCAGAATGTTACAAATTAATATGATTGCATATTAATCAGGAATATAGTGATAAAATTAACCCATTTTTTTTAAGTGAGTATTTTTGTCTGTCTTTAAATTGCCAGGACTTGCCTCAAAGAAAGAAACAGGCTGTGCAGAGACTAAGAAGGGGGAATGAGTAAATTTGTTGTTATATGTTCTATGAAGTTTTTGCCCACTTTTACCCATGATTTCATTATGTTTCCATATTAATCTGCTGTTATAATTGTAATGTCAAAATAAGTATTTCAATAAATCTATGAGAACTATGAATATTTTTTGGATAGCTAAATTCGAATAATTCTGTAATCCAAGTAATACATGTTAGGATATAGAGTGAAAATATGCCAAGACTAGGCTGACCATACGTCCCGTTTTGAACGGGACTGTCCCGTTATTTCACCATTTCTGGAGCGTCCCGTCGTTATAGTCAAAATCTTGATTTTGTCCCGTTTTTCAAAAATCTGAGTCAGGAGAAAGCCTGACAGGAGTGGGTCAGCCCCCGCCGCCATGCCAGATTCGGACTCAGTCAGAGGAAGATGAGCCGACCTCCAGAAGAAGCTGGTATGGTCCGAACCAGAGCTGCCAATTCGAGGCAGCCTGGAACAAGAAGCCCCTCTACCAATCAGCGTGCTGCTTGGCCAATTGGGTCCCAGCCACAAACGGCGCGAGATTCCAACCTTAAAAGGCTGAGATCCTGCCTCAGAATCCTGCCCACAAGATGCTCTAGGTCTCGCCTCACAGATGTCAGCGCTGGGGAGGCAGGATGGTGGCCAAGCCAGGCGGAGGGGTGGCGTTCTGCAAGGGGCCCGGCAGCGCTGCATGAGAGGTGGGGCAGAGACACTGCGCCGGCCGCTGCGGGGTCCGCAGGGCTGGGCTGCATGTGTCTGCTGGGCTGCAGCCTGAAGCGTGTCTGGAGGAGGAGAGTGAGTCAGGCGCTGTGGCGGAGGAGGGAGAGGAGAGCCCAGTGGAGCCATGGCGCTGCCTTTCCTCGTGAGGGGCCCGAGGAGCTGCCTCCCCTGCCCAGCAGCGGCCCCTCCGCGAGCACCTCCGCCTGGAACCATCCCTCTCTCCGCCACCACCACCGCTCTCCCGGGAGGCGTCACAACCTCATCACTCTGTGCTGCCGCCCGCCTCCTGCTCATCGGCGGCGACTCTCCTCCCACCCTCGGCCAAGCCCGAGGGGGTAGGGGCGGCGGTGAGCCTCCGTTCTCTGCAGGAGCCAGCTGCGCTGGGGGGCTTCAGCCGCATGCCACCCCTTGCCACCCGCCGGGCTGTGGGAGCTCCTGGCGGGTGGCAAGGGGTGGAGTTGTGTGGCTGAAGCCCCCCAGCTCGGCCAGCTCCTGCTTCTCTTGTGCAGTGGCGGCAGCAGTAGCAACTCTCCTCCCTCCCTCAGCCAAGTCTGAGGAGGCTGGGGCAGTGGTGGGCCTCTGTCCTCGGCAGGAGCCAGCTGCACTGGGGGGCTTCAGCTGCACCATTCTGCCCCTTGCCACCCGCCAGGCTGTGGGAGCTCCCGCAGCCTGGCAGGCGGCAAGGGGTGGAGTGGTGTGGCTGAAGTCCCCCAGCTCGGCCAGCTCCTGCTCCTGCTGTGTGGTGGCGGTGGCGGTGGCAGCAGCAGCGACTCTCCTCCCTCCCTCAGCCAAGCCCGAGGGGGATGGGGCAGTGGTGGGCCTCCATCCCCTCCATCCCCGCCCCTTGTCCCCTGGCTGATGACGGTGCTGTGCACAGTGTGTGTGCTCCGGCCTTCCCCAAACACACCAGTTCTGCCACACCATTTACTGCTAGAAGAAAAAAAAACCTTTAAAAATCGGAAAAAAAATATTAAAATCCGAGCCAATCGCACTGATGGGGGCGGGGTTTGCAGGCGGGAGCCAATCGTGTGGGGCGGGGGCGGGGTTTGCAGGCGGGAGCCAATTGCGTGGACTGGGGGGCGGGGTTTGGAGGCCGGCATGGTGGCATAAGACCCTGTCCCGTTTTTCCATCCCCAAAGTCCCGTTTTCGTCTGAAGGAAATATGGTCAGCCTAGCCAAGACTGCAATCCTGAAACAATTTCCTCCAGGAATCTTGTCAAGCAGCCTGATTTCAATAGTGTCCCCATGCCTTTCGTAGAATAGGAATTACATTTTTAGGAGTTCTGTGACTTCCAGTTCTGGACATACAGTCCCTAATGGCTGGAGTGGTAGAATAGGTTCTACAAAGTGAATATTTCAGTGGTTCATGCATCTATAAGTCTGTGCTTTTCTAATTAATATCGCACATAATTAACAAGCTTTCAGTTCTAAGTGCAGGTAAGAGCTAAAAGAACTCAAAGAATAATTGTTTGATAATGATTAGGCATCCGTCCCCTCAAATCATTGTCCATTCAGCAATTTTTCCTTGCCTTATGCCTAAGGGTAGACACAAGTAGATTTTTCTCATGATGTATAATTTTCCTTTACCAATGTCATTTATTTACCTATCACATTTCTATCTTGCTGCAATCCAATGACTCTCAATATAGAAGATGTATTATAATGATCTATAGTAAAATGGTTTATTAGGTATTTTGTAGAATATAAAAACCACGTAAAACATATATGGTACAAAGTACCATAAAAGCAATAAGAACAACACCAACTACACATAAGAGTACAAACTGGGAGCCAGTTTGGTCTAGTGGTTTAGGTGCTGGGCTAGAAACCAGGAGACTGTGAGTTTATGTATTTATGTATTTATTTATTAAATTTCTATCACCACCCATCTTCCCCCAAAGGGGGAACTCTGGGCGGTTTACAATAAAACCACAATTAAAATACTAAACAAACCACAATTACAATAAATACTGTATAAAATACAAATACAGTTCTAGTCCCGCCTTAGGCATGAAAGCTAGCTGGGTGACCTTGGGCCAGTCCCTCTCTCTCAGTCCAACTCACCTCACAGGGTTGCTGTTGTGGGGAAAATAAGAGGAGGAAGGAGTATTAGGTATGTTCACCAACTTGAGTTATTTATAAACAACAATAAAGATGGGATAATAAATAAATAAATAAATAAATAAATAAATAAATAAACAAATAAACAAATAAACAAGCAAATAAATAAATAAATAAATAAATAAATACAAACAATAAAATCAGGAGTTAAAGATGTTACGATCAAATCAGGGGAAGCATCTCTGAAACAACCCTGTCTTCAGAAGCTTCTGAAACTTGCACATGGAATATCCTTATGAATGTTTCTGAATCAATGGTCAGTGATCAGGTACTCCATTAAATTATGAAAGTTGTGTACAAATTCAGTATGGATTATTAACTGAAGGAAGAGAGAAAAATCTCATCACTCTAACATGGTTTTGTTTTTTTTAAATGCAACTTAACTCACAGGGGAATATCTTGAATCTGGAATCTTATTAGATCAGACTATTTAGCCTTAATACTTTCAGAAGTGTTGAGACAAATACAAAAGGAAATCATTGGTTAAACTGTACTAGGCAAAAGAATGTTTAAAGAACTGCCCCTGATCCATGCAATCGTGTAGATGGCAAACAAAGAGAAAGTAGAGAGATGCATTAATGAACATGAAAAAGTACATCTGCCGGTTAACCATCTGAAAGAGTAGGGGGGAAAAAGCCTCAAATCAGACATGAAGATGAAACACTGGATTGCCCATGGCAAATTCTGGGGAAGATGTAATTCATATGGAATGGAACGCTAGCGTTAAGGGAGAGCAGGCCATATTTTATCGCTCCATTAATACATGCCTCAGGTGTGTTTTGAGGCAAGTGGCCATCGGCTGTTCCGCATGGTGTTTTGAAGTCCTAGAGCTGAGAAACACCAAAAGCAGGCCTTTGATCAATCACACAAAGCCAGCCTGGGAGTATAACTAAAGATAGGAAGGAAACTGCCTGTGGGTATTGGTTTAAATGGAGTGTGCAGATATGGATGGGCTAAAACAACCAAGGCAAACAAGTGTGTGGAGAGGAAACAAGCTCATTTCTATGCGGTTGGTGCAGTATGTTCCCAAAAGTATGTGTGGGGATGAATGACCTTGTGGACTCCTTGCTTCCAAAGTTGGAACATGAACAGCCATAAATAGTGCTAAAAGTTACCAATAACTAAAAGCAGAGACAAGTGAGGGCAGCTGTGATAAGTAACACTGGGTTTGGGGTGCTGTAACATTCCAGGATGGAAACATTTCTGGTGAGGAATAGAGATACCTTGTTACTCAGAATAAAAGTTGCCTTCTTTAAATATATGTTGATGCTAAAGATATTATAGCCATAGCTGTAAAATATTACTTTGAGGTTGTTTTCCATTGAGATGCATTATCTCAGCACTAAAATGTTTATCAGAGTCACATATCACTCTTGCTAGACCTCATTCATCAAATTAAATCAAAATCATTTTAATTTCTGTCCAGGAGCAGTATGGACCAAATTTAGAGACAAAGTGGCCATTTATCCTATTTTGCAGATAATAAGGAAGTCAAGAAGCAGTGATGAGGGACTCTGGGGACATGCTGTGGGCTCCTGCATATGTCATTGAGTCATATACCATACAACTCTGTCAATGGCTATACAGACATGTAATCCTAGGTCATATTGGATTCAAGGTAGCCTAGTCCTGAATAAGTGTATATCTCAGGACTGCATAATCTGTGGCTTTGGACTACATGCAGCCATTTAAAACTTTGGCAATGGTCCCTTCAGAAGTGTTGGTTGAATTACATGTTTTATGTAACAACAGGGGAAATTATGAAACACATGGGGAAGTACCGTATTATTATTATTATTATTATTATTATTATTATTATTATTATTTCCTATCTTTTTGTACAACTCAAAGCAATGTACATGATGTTCCCAACTCCTTCCCCACAATTTCCCAGTTTCTAGTCCAGCACCTTAACTACTATACCAGCATACCTATAACAGTACTCCTTTTTGAGGTCAACAACATTATGTGGAGTACAGAAAAAGAATAAGTAATAACAAGCCAAAGAAATTAAAGGCATGAGACAAGAAAAAGAAAAAAAACATAGTGAAATCTATCTTACAGCAATGCCATGTATTACATGGCTAGATACCTTTCTGTGCTAACAACCAAACTTGCTTCCATCTCATTCATGTACCACTTCATCCATTGGCTTTTACTCTTTAAAATTCTCACCTCTCTCTCTTTCAGGATCTCATTAACTCTATTCAACTACAACATTTTCAACTTCTTAATCTATTCACTCATCTCAAGTTCAAGTTCAAGTTTATTATTTTTGATTAGCCATTAGGCCATATCAAAGTACAGAATATAAAACATAGAACATTAATAAGACCGCATATAAAAATAGAATAAAAGAAACAAATTAAATAAGAAAAAGAATAAAAAATGCAAATCATATTTCTGTATCACCCCTGCAGTTTACCCCAATCAGACTCACGTATGGAGATCTCAACTGAATTGTTTTGTTCAAATAAAGGGCCATATTATATGCAATTTTTGAATTCTGACCACACATGAAATATGTTGCTTTAATATAAGGATCCCAATAAATTGTTCGTCTAATGTGCGGTTCTAGGTACTGATCTCTCTCTTTCTTATACAATTGACATTCAAATAATATGTGTGTAATGTCTTCTATCTCTCCGTAAATATAAGTTGTAACCCTAACCCAGGGGTCGGCAAACTTTTTTATGCCAGGAGCCATTTTGACATTTATAAAATTTATAATATCACTCGAGGGCCAGGGGGCGGGGTTTGAGGGTGGGAGCCAATCGCATGGAAGGGGGCAGGGTTTGCGGGCGGGAGCCAATCGCATGGAAGGGGGCGGGGGAGTTTTGGAAGAAGGAGAAGGGATAGAGAGGCTCGACTGCTCCAGTCGCTTCTCTTCTGGAGCCGCTCACGCCCCCAGTCCAGGCAAAGTAAAGCTGGTGCGGAATCCAGCGCGGGAGCGGGGTTTGCAGGCGGGAGTTTGCGGGCCAATCGCACACACTTAGGGCCTGCCCCTGCCACACCCGCTGCCGTGCCTGCCCCCGCCACGCCCGCTGCCACACCTGCCCCCACCACGCCCGCTGCCGCGCCTGCCCCCGCCACGCCCGCTGCCACACCTGCCCCCACCACACCCGCTGCCGCGCCTGCCCCACCACGCCCGCTGCTGCGCCTGCCCCCTCCACGCCCGCCACGCCTGCCTGGGGAAGAGCCGCACTCAAGGGGCCAAAGAGCCGCATGTGGCTCGTGAGCCGCGGTTTGCCGACCCCTGCCCTAACCCTATTCACTCGTCCTTTTTATATTTGTTTTGTGATTTGATCCTCATTTATTCTCTTTCTGTGACCAAACAGCCTCAACATCATACTGGTTAGGCATTTTTATATTCAACTCACATTCATTCAGCGCTCATTCATATTTTCCTCTATCACTTGTTTTACTACACATACATCTTAACTCTGTTCCCACTGCAGTGACCTTATTTTTAAGTTTTCCATTACATACCCAACTCTCAGTCCCATATAACAAAGTGCACAGAAGCATGCTTGTATACACTCATTTTCATTAAATTTGAGAGATGTCTGTTTATCACAGCAGAATGCATACTATCCACTACCTTTCTAACATCATTTGCATGTTTTAACATTTCTCCATAATTTCCCCATCTGTAGTAGATTATCTACCAAGTAACAAATTAATGTAGCCTTTGCCCTTTCTGTAAAACATGCAATTCTTCATTTTCCTGTCAAACACAATTACCTTGGTCTTTGATACATTGATTTTCAGATCCATGCTCTTCTTCACATTATACAGACAACTTAACATTTGCCTCAAATTATCTCGCACTTAGACGACAATACAGTATCACCTGCATACAAAAGAACATGCAGTTCACGTTTCACACTAACACATGTTGAGTCCTTGGTGCTCTCTGAGCTTGGTTGTTGTCTTGCAGACATTTCATTGCCTAACTAGGCAACATCTTCAGTGCAAGAAGGGAATGGGGTTTGCTCTCTGTTTATATACAATAGCTTGCCCTGCCTGTGTTGGTGGGGGTGTTGTTCTCTCCTTGGTAGTTCCTTGATTAGGCTGTTGTTTACTGCTTGATTGATTGACTGACTTGATAGTTCCTTGGTTAGGGTATTGTGTACTGCTTGATTGTTCCTCTAGTGTTAATCCTGGTGTTAATCTTTGCTTATCTGGGTGTTGATTGAACCCTGAGCTACAGATATTCTCTTCTATCGAAACTAACACATCTCTAACTTCACTACAGGTGCAGGACCAGCTCTAGACATTTTGGTGCCCTAGACAAAGTCATATTCTGGCGCCTCCTATGGTTTGGCTCATCTTCCAATTTTGTTAGGAATTTCAAAAAGGTGCCCTCTTGTTTCTTTTTTTCTTTGAGATTTCGAGCTTTACAATGATGTTTTTAAGCCCCAGACATTTTCTTTTATTTTCTTTTTATTTTCACCCTATTTACACTGTGAAATTATATTTAAGCCTTGAGTGGGCACGCTGGCTCATGGAGTGCACCAGTATTGCTTTTAGCTTTTTTATTGATTTGGGGAAGTCTTTTCAATTGTGGCAACCCTAGGCCGGTGCCTACTCGGTCTTAGCCTAGAGCCACCCCTGTACCCCTGTGCTTTATACATTTATACAATCTTCTTGCTCAGTGTTGAACCATATGCCAAGCATTCCATTTATTCTTGCACATGCTTTACTTCAACCATATACAACTCATTACATTCAGCAATCAACCGTCAACTCCATATTTGCAGATTTTTTTTCTTTAAGTCAGCTTTCTCCAGTTCATACATTTCTCAATGATCTGCTGAAGAACAACAATCAGGTCATCATATCACCAGCTCAACATATAGCTGGGCTTCACATTCCTAACGTTGCTTGTTGTCACTTCTTGTACTGTTTGATCAGAATTCTTCCAGACACCTTCCCAGGCACACTTAAGCAACTAATTTCCCTGTGGTTTTTGCATTCACAATTGCTACTTTTGTGTATGAGAACCACAACAGCATTCTTTCAATAGTCAGGCAGAGATGCAATCTTCACACATGTTAAACAAATCATATAGCCTTTCCATAGGCAAACCACATCCATATGTTAACATTCTCCAATTCATACTATCTACACCTGCGGTTTTACAATTTTACAACATTCACACAGCATTTTTTTTTCTTGGACACTATCATTTATAACATTTGTTTCATTTGTGGCACATCACTATAATTCTCCTTCCAGAATTCCCTCACTTTAGTTTCAGTCCCAAATAATTTTGTGACTTTTTTTATCTATTAACTTTTCTTTACCCCTCTGCAGCTATTTTCCATTTTAAAAAAATCCACCAAAATCACTCTGCAATTTCTTGCTTCTTTTAATCTTAACTATCCATTGTTCTTTTTGACAAGACTCTTTTGCAATTATCTTTATCTCTCCATACTCATGTAGTATCTTGCTCCTATCCTTACTTTCTGCAGAAGTTGTTTACTTGTAGGCATTTTACTTTCGTCACACCTTCCTTCACTTAATCCTTTCACCAAGCATGTTTTATCATACTTTCCATTAGTATAACTCCACCCACTTTTGTAGCATTCTGTAACATAATTATTTTCCTTGTGTTCCAAGCAGCTTCCACATTTTATTTCCTATTATTATTATTATTAAAATTTATTGGCTGACCAACTCCAGTGGACTCTCCATTCTTTCTGTTGGGAGATTGATCTGTCCTTTCATGTATGATTCCTATTTTCTCTTCCTACAGACATTTTATTTTCACTCTAGTTTCTTTCATTTCTTTCTTTTTCTTCCATGTCCATTTTTACCCACAATCTACTACAGATGCTCTCTTCCCCCCAAAAAAATCCCCTGCCCCACATTCATAACCTCTTATTACTCTTGTATTCTTCATTAATTCTCACCATCTTTCATCATAAACAATAAATCAATCACATTTTTGAATGTATATTAAGCTACATCCTCAAAACAAATCTTTTTCTGAACAGGTGACCATTTCTAAACTGTGACCATTTTCATTCGTTCTTTGATCAGTAAATTGCCTCACTGATTGATTGATTGATTGGATTCATTCATTCATTCATTCATTCAGTTTGCATGCTGCTGAATCCTCATACTCTCCCAGTGATTAACCACAATAAAATCATACAGATTATGATTAAAACATCCATGGTAGAAACATAACAATGTAAAGCAATAATCAAAATGACATAAACAACATAACACATTATAACATTCCATTAATCCCCAATTGCTTTCTCGAAGAACTCCTTTGTAGCTGGAATACAGTAACATAAGGGACTAGTTTGGTTTTAAACAACACTTTTTGGCTTCTGCCTCTCCTCCCCTCCCATGAGTGGGGTACCACCAGCATTTTTTCCCAGGTTCAGATAGATTAATTTAGAATTGTTCCTCCTGAAGGAAAACCTATAGGTACCTAGGTGCCATTCCAACCCATCCATTCATATCATATAATAGAATGATTCTTTTTCTGGATCGTATTCATTCAGAAAGTTTCATATTGTTGTTTTTTTCCTGAAACTCATCTTTGCTTCTTCCATAAGCATTTATTCATGAGTAACCTCCAACTATCACCTCTTACTTACTTTGATCACACTCTTACTTTCATATACATGAAGAACAACCAGAATGATACCTTCTGACATACACTTTAATCCTATCATTTGTAATTAAAGTTACACCTTCATTTCCCTGTGCATTTAAGGGATGAACCTGGTGAAGTGGCAACCAGTGCGTCCCAGGCTAGAAAGAATTGTGACATAAACAGCCTCTTAAGGCCATGAAGAAAATGGTCAAGTGTCCCATAACTCAGAAAGATGGAAGAAAAAGCCAATGGATTAAATTCTAAAGGCTGTGATTTCTTCGCATTGCAGAGGCCAAGTCATCTGTAATGTATGACAAGTATTAAAACTATTAATTCTCTATCCAGGACCTAGAAATGTACAGACTAGCCAACTAATTTCTGGATTTGGGAGTCATAAATCAGCCCAGCCAATTATTGCTGTGTAGTACAGAGAAAGCAACTCCTCCTAGAAATCAATCAGAATGCCCACAAATGGAGCTGCCACAAGATAATCATGGTCTCCCTGTCTCAACTCCTAAACTGTCAGACTAGGTCAATTGATCTGAAAGATGTCCACTACCTACACAGCCTTAGAAATGCCAAGCACATACTTCTCACTTTCAACAGCCATCTTTCCCTGCCAGACTTACACAAATGAGCAGATTCTTATGGCACTTATCACTTTCAAATTCTCTGAGTCTTTAGAGATGAGTTAGTCTCTGACCTCAATGGAAAAGTGGCAAGCGGCCATGACTCCACAGATAAGAGCCAAAAAATCTTATGTTCCATCTTCCATAAACCTTCCAGCCATGCCAAGAGATTAAGTCCTCAATGAGTGAGGAAGTTAAATCTGTAAGCACAGAACTTACTGATTTTTAAAAAAGAAGTTATCATAGTAACTATTCTGACACCTCATTCAGGCCCAGACCTTCCCAGTGCTGACAATGATATGAAAGTCCAGCATTCGCTCACTATACCTGTCTTACTGAACTGCTCACTTCCCAAACCACCCCACACCATTGCTTCCCCCTAAATTTGGACCCATAGAAAGTTGTTGGCACATTACTCTGACTTCCTCACCAACACACAGATGGACAGTGGAAGTGACCCTAACAACTCTGAGAGTTCCATTCCTGCAATATTCAACTCAACTCCAAGTAGAAGAAACTGTCCTATGTGCAACATAAATCCCAGACAAGCTCTTTCGTCACAGTAACCCAACCTGGTGATACACCTACATCTGTTCCCCCACCCCAAAAGCCTCTCCTAGCTTTGAAGGAATTTGACTCAAATGAGAACAACCTCTCCCCCTTTCCTTCACTGGTCAAGCCATTTTGCAAGATCAAACGCTGGGACCCCTGCATGCCAGTGGTTCCCATTTTGCTGCCCATATTGCACTGATTCTTCCAGCCTCCCTGCCTGAACTACAAGTTCCCCTGACCCCTCCTGAGGAGGACAGAGACTTGATGGCCCAACAGAGGGCAGAGAGGGGAAAGCAAGTATTTGACAGCACTCTCCCTTCCCCCTCACAGTGGAAGCCATGATCACAGCCACCCCATTCATTGGCCAAGGTGAAGCTACCGGCCTTGCAAAGTTCAGCCACTCAACCTCTGGTTGGCAGTGCAACCACTTGTCATCCAAGTGACCAGCAGTCAACCTTCTAACCTGGAATGTGGCTATGTACTTTGCATCTGCCAGGTATCCTTACTTTACTGACTCTCCCACCATGACATCTGATACAGGAAACATAGACTGCTGACTGCTGAAAAATTGCTACAGGTCCAAAAGGGGCAGAACTTGCAGCACAATGACACAACCTTGCTTCCATCATGTTGATAAAATAGCTCCCTCTACTACCCTGCCACAGTCTTTCTCACATAATTGCTACCACACAATGGTGCCTAAAATTAAAGTGGGAGATTGGCTAAGTGTTGCGACCTTATCCCATATCATGCGCAGATCCAGTCCATGCATAACTTGCACCTACCTCATCATAATAATTTTAAACCTTGTATTTTAGTTGTGGCAATTTGAAACCTGAAATAAAATTAAGCTGAATCTAAATTACCCAAAGCCAAATGCAAGTCAACATTACTTATTTTTCTTTTCACTTAAATATAAACTGCTAGAAGTCTCTTTCCTAGGAAGGACTTCATGACATTCCACTGCTATTTTGTACATAAAATAGAAGACTGTCTTTTTATTGTACAAACTCCTGAGAATTTCTCACCTAGAAACTGAGGCCAAATTACTTAACTCACTAATTGGGAGAATATTGTCTATAAATAATGTATAAAATATGTATTGTGTATGGATAAATTGTTATAAATATAATTCTAATATCTGTCCTCTACGGGTGTGTAATTTGTTCTATTGATGGAACATCAGGTTCATTTCTTTCAATGTGGATCAATAGGGATTCATTTTTAATGCTCCTTCAATACTAATGAAACCCAACCTGAAACATTTCATATACATTCAGTTTAATTTCCTCATATTTGGAATATGTAGCTACCTCCTAACACCCCTAGTTAATTTTATCTTTGCAGCTCGCAGATTCAATTAAATATAAGTACAATTAAACATCAGCTCCCTGGCCTGTTTTTATAGCTTGTAGTCAATTCATAGAGTTAAAAGAACTCACTTAGGAGTCATTTCTTAAGAAGGAAATCCGATCATGGATGAGCTTTTAGTTCTGCAGATTGTAAAAGAAAGAAAGAATAATAACAACAATTAGGATTGGCTAATCTAATATGAATTCTACATCATGGATTAAAATTTGTTCTTGAGGATGGCTGTATCATGGTGGGGGGCAGCATTTTTTCACATTGCTATTTTGAGCTTTTCCTTGAAAATGCCTACACTTTAAATTTAAAAATAGCAATATTTACACACAGTTTCTAGAAGCATCAGGTTTCATAATTCCTTAGCTTGGAACCTCAAGGAGTGATGTTTTCATTGTCAATCCCAACTTCTGTTTCTCCAATCCAAACTGGGGAAGGCTTCCATATTTCTGCCAACAACCCATTAATCTACTTCAGTCTATACTACACCAAAATTTACATTATTCTGAGTTGCTGGTACTGGTATCTGTCAAAACAATACAAAATATTTTCCTTACTAGGGATCAGGTGTTGAAAGAAATAATAAAGGCCAGCATGCTACTGCAACTTTGAGTGTGCATAAACTTCAGGAAACGTTTAGCTCACAAAATGTAATAGTGTCATTTGGAAGAGATGCTCAGGTCTTATATATGCTCTGTTCTAATTATGGACCTCCTGAGCCAATGGTCTCTCCCTGAACTGTTTCCTCAGGAAACGTTCATGCTGTGAAGGGTGGAACTATGGAAGTTGTGCCAAAAAGTTGGTAGGACTTATTTCATTGTTTAGATAATATAACATGATGGGAATGGAAGTCACTGGAGTACTGGATTCAATGACCAATAGGTCTGCCTTCAGATTAGACCATGATTGGTTAGCATGGGGCTGACCGGGGCCAGTCACTCTTTCTTAGCCCACAACGTCAGGCTCAGGAGACAAGCTGGTCGATCAATTCCTGTTCAATGGATCAACATTCAATTGATCTGAAAAAGTGGACCCTGAACCCATGGGAAAAACACTAGGAATATTATATATGCGTGTTTGTGTGTGCCTGTGTGCAAAATATTATATAGCAGCTGGATAGCATAGTGGTTAAAGCACTGCCTTTTTACATGGGAGACCAGGGTTCAAATCCTGGTTGGTACCTATCTTACCAGTAGGAGTCCTTGGGCAAAGACCCCCTAATGCTTCACCTGCCTACCTAGGATATGAGAGTGACATGAACTAGGAGACTCATGCTGGCTCGGATGTCGCCCAGATTAACAAGGTCTGCACCAGATGTTGGGGAACAAGGACAATCTGATGATAAATGGGCTACTGGAACAAACCATACATGGATGAACAAGACAACCTGGAATTGATGGAATGCTACTACAACAGTAGACCTAATGAGAGGGGATATATGAAACGTATGAAGGAACTATGGGTGGACAGAAGACCTACATCCACACTAACTGAGAAACAGCTAGTTACCCAATGCTTCAACATAGTGAAGAGGAAGCTGCTCTCACAACTTGAGATAGACCAACTATACATTACATCCTGGACTCAAGAAGACCTGGAAGAATAACCGAAGGTGCAGCCAGCACCTGAAGCTGGAACGTCACTGCCACCCCCTCTATTACAGAGCACAGCAGCTGATATGAGGCATAAGATCATGGATAAACTAGCTACTGTCAACCCTTGAGACTGATTACCAAGGCTCAGTGGAGAAATACCACCAGATAGTATGCTAGAAGATACCAATAGAGCCCTTGTGACAATCCCTACTACAACCATAACAAACACCAATGTACTGGTGTACACTACAGCCACTGTAATTCTGGAGATGCTTGGCTACATGATCAAGGAGAACAGCAGTACACCCCCCCTGGAAAATGAAGTTGGAGGCTAAGATCAAGACAAATCGGAGATAGGTTAGTCAGCTGGTGGAACTACAGAAGGGTGTGGAAATTAAGGATAAGACTCAGCTACTGAAAAACTACAAGGGCCTGACTCCATATGAATCTCCCAGAATAGGAACCAGTCACCATCACAGAAGCAGACGTCCAACAGTGGCTAAAGAACACTGGACAGCACCTGGCAAGATATGATCCACACTTATTGGATTAAGAAACTGAACAGCAGTGCATGAATGCCTAGCAGCACAGATGAACCAGCTACTAGCAGCAGGCTCACATCCAAACTGGCTAACACAAGGAAGGACAGTGCTGATCACGAAAGACCCCCACAAGGGAACAGCACTGTCCAACTACTGACCAATAACCTGCCTCCTCACAATATGGAAAGTCCTATCAGGCATCATAGCCCGCAAGCTACAGGACCATATGGACCAGTACACAAGCACATCTCAGAAGAGCATTGGGAATAACACCGGGAGCTCAAACCACCAACTGATCACAGAGTCGCCCAAGATTCAAGGTCTAGACAGACCAATCTGAGCACAGCATGGCTTGACTATAGGAAACCCTATGACTCAATGCCACACACATGGATCTGTGAATGCCTGGCACTATACAAAGTCAACAGGACACTAAGGACCTTCCTCAAGAAATCTATGGGACTGTGGAAGATAACACTGGAAGTCAACTCAAGACAGCTTACACAAGTGGCCATCAAATGTGGCATATACCAAGGTGATGCACTGTCTCCACTGCTGTTCTGTATAGGCTTGAACCTCCTCAGCCAGATAATCACAAGGACTGGATATGGATGCAAGTTCAAGAGTGGAACTATCATCAGCCACCTCCTCTACATGGATGACATCAAGCTGTATGCTGAGAGTGAATGAGGCATCAACTCGCTGATCCACCTGACATGGATCTACAGTGAGGACATTGGGATGTCATTCTGACTGGAGAAGTGTGGCTGGATGGTAGTAAAGAGAGGGAAGGTAATTAAGACTGATGGGGTGAAACTACCAGCGGGCCACACAGCAGACATAGAGACCAGCTACACGTAATGTGGTATCCCACAGTCACATGGGAACAATGAGGAGGCAAGGAAAACAGCAACATCCAAGTACCACCAAAGGTTAAGACTGGTCAGGAAGAGCCAGCTCAATGGGAAGAATATGATCCATTCCATCACCATGTACTCCCTGCCAGTCATCAGATACCCTGCCGGTATAGTGAGCTGGCCAAAGGAGGACATGGAGGCTCCACCCCAAGTCCAACACCCTGAGTCTGTACACCATCTGGAAAGAGGGTGGGCGGGGTCTGGTGAGTGTCAAAGCCACTCTCCTGCATGAAACCCAAAGCATTCAGGAGTTTATCATCTGGGTGGCACCCAAAGATGAGCTGCTGAGAGAATGCCTGAGGCAGCAGCAGACATGGAAGAAAGATCAAGCAGAGGAAATGCTATGGAAAAACAAGACCCTGCATGGGATGTACCATCAACAGATAAGCTGAGGTGGCTGGCATTGGGAAATCCTACCAGTGGCTGGAAAGGGCTGGACTAAAAGACAGCACTGAGGCACTGATCATAGCAGCACAAAAACAGGCACTAAGCACCAGATCCATAGAAGCAGGGGTCTACCACACTAGACAGGACCTGAGGTGAGACTGTGTAGAGATGCCTCAGAAACAGTCCAACATATAGTGGCAGGGTTTAAGATGCAGGCAGGAGGAGCATACACTGAACAGTGCAACGAAGTAGCTGGCATTGTGTACAGGAACATCAGCACAGTGTATGGGCTAGACCCTCCCAAGTCCAGATGGGAGATTCCACAGAAGGTCATGGAGAATAACGGGACTAAGGTCCTGTGGGACTTCCAGATCCAGACAGACAGGCAGGTACTGGTCAATCAACCAGACATCATGGTAGTAGGCAAGGACCAGAAGACAGCAGTGGTGATAGATGTAGCAGGCCAGTTGGCAGAAACATCAGGAAGAAGGAGTATGAGAAGCCGGAGAAGTACCAGGGCCTGAAGGAGGAACTAGAGAGGATGTGGAAAGTGAAGCCAAAGTGGTCCCAGTGGTGGTAGGAGCACTCAGGGCTGTGACTCCTAAGCTGGGAGAGCGGCTCCAACAGATCCCAGGAGCAACATCAGAGCTCTCTGTCCAGAAGAGTGCAGTGCTAGGAACAGCTAAGATACTGCGCAGAACCCTCAAACTCTGGTAGGAGACTTGAGGTTGCAGAGGAGATATACTGTACCACCCATAGGGGTGAGAAGGGAGGGAGGGAGGGAGGGAGGGAGGGAGGGAGGGAGGGAGGGAGGGAGGATGGATGGATAGAGATAGATAGATGATAGATAGATAGATAGATAGATAGATAGATAGATAGATAGATAGATAGATAGATGATAGATAGATGATAGATAGATAGATAGATAGATAGATAGATAGATAGATAGATAGATAGATAGATAGATAGATATTGCTTTCATAAATTCTCTATCTTTTCCTTTGGCCATTTTTCACAAAGTCTGGAAACAAAATAAAACAGAAATCAGAAATATGCATGATGGAATTCTTCCAGATGAAACATATAACTTAGCAATCTTAGATATTGCTCAGGTAAAGCAAAGCATGCACACAACTACTACCTAATTGTAAGTACATTCATATCTACAATATTCTTTTTTTACTATGAAGAATTCACACTTGCTGCAACTTCTTAGAGCTGCAATCCCAATTGTAAAATCAGGTTTAAAGAATGAAGTTAGTAAACAACTGCAAAAATAGAGTGTATTATTGATTCAATCAAGTGTTGATATAACCAGAGAAGCACCAAGTCAGGCCAAGCCTCAAAGTATTTCTTAAAATTAAAGAATGTATACAGTGTTCTCTCTATATTTTTGGCACCTTGCTTTTTTCAGGGTCAAAAATATCTGATTCCACATATTGCAGTTAGTTCATCCTGGGCATGTTATTTCAAACATTAATTTGAACCTTGTGTTCCTCCTTAGTTTGCTCTGTTGTATTATTGTTCAAACAGTCGCTGAAGACAGGGACTTCATTGAAGAGCACAATTTTATTTATAGATCAAACACTACTGTGTGTCCAGCTTATATTATTTCTCCCTGCACTTCACTTAGGAACCCATGCCCAACTGCTTGCTGCATAACCTATTGCTCAGCACCCAGTTCACACAATATTGAGAAGTATATGACCAGAGCAGCCTTTGTTTACTCACTGTTTTGCTTTCTGACTTTACTGATTGAAAACTAGAACAGCCAAGTAGTGCAAAAGGAAAGGTATTTATAGATAGGTAGAACTATGACTAATATTATGTACAGAAATATAAACAATACATAATAAACTGGCTGCTTGTAACTCAGTAAACTAAAAGGATTGAAACAATCACCAATTTTGAACAAGGCCACAATTAAATTTTGTTCATCATCTTCAGAGGATTGGATTATATATATAGTACTACTAATACTAATTCAGGTTCTAGGGAGGAAGAGATCAATTCTAAACAGAATTTTTGCAGTCTAGTGCTTCCAATTGCACTGGGCCTCTAGGTACCAGACTTCCCAGCCACCATGTCCAAATATTCATGGGTTGGCAGAGTGTTCAGAATATAATTCCTTCTAAAAGAAGAGAGGAGTTGCATAGTTTTTTTGGGGAAACCCCTCTATGGAAAGTAAATTCTGAAATTAATTTAGCAGGGATTTGGAGATGTCTCTACTCAAACTGTGCATGAGGTGGTCTGTTCTGAGTTAAGATTTGATTTGATTTGATTTGATTTTACACAGAGAAATATAATGGAGATATGAAAATGTCATCCCTTCTGATTTCTACTCAATTAAATTCCCCTTCGGTCCCTTGAATTCCTTCCTGATACAGGAACATTCCAATGAATAATCATGCATGCTTAATCTGAATGTTTTTAATAGAGAGAAACCATTGTTTAATCAAAATAAAGTGAAGTCCCTAAACATCCCAATTTAGATTTTTACCTGCTATAATGATCAATTTCATCTGAAGAGTTAATTCTGGCAGCTTAATAAAAGTTCCGAAACTTCAGTAGGGTTCTCTTCATCCCGCTCTTAATTCCTTGATATTTTTTTGAAATAGCTCTTTCTTGTTCTTTATTTTCCATTCACCTTTATCCTTACACACTTGTAGTGCATGTGTCAGATGACAGATACATTGAAGGTAAAGGAAGTGAAGAGACAAGAGAGTTCATCTTATCTTGTGCTGAATTACAGGGTGAAGTTAATCATTTAGATGGTGCACACTTTGTTAATGATGAACCTTCATATTTGGCTATCTTCTTAATGCTTACTTGTCTAGCACTTTTTACTCCACTGGCCAAGACATTTATTCTAACCCCTGAAATACCATCAAAATAACTCTAGAAAAATCTGTGTTTGCCCTGTACAAAGTTGGTGTCTCGAAAGGCAAATCAATATTTAAAGGTTATTCTATATTACATCTGGCATGAAAGTTGGATAGTTGTCAAAGCAATTATCTATGATCAAAAGACCAACATAACCAGATATATTTGGCTAAAATCACAGATTATAAGCACCATTTGATTCCTCCTTTTCCATTAAAACAGGCAAATATAAAAAAGGACATAATTATTGTTTAACCAATTTGTTTTAAAAGATTAAAAGCAAAGAAGAATTTCTTTGGCAAAGGCAATTAAAAACTTCTAGGTCTCCACTTACATTTTAAGTCAGTGGTAGCAGACTCTAATTGTTTTAAACTGCTTAATTTGCTGTTTTTAACTCTTCTTTTAATAATGTGTTAGAGTAATTACAATCAAAACAACGACAACACTCTAAAAACAGCTCTGAAACATCAGCATATCCATCAACAATTGCATCCATATTTAGTACGGTAATCTCAGAACTATAAAATATCTTGGATACCTAATGTTTAAAAGTATTTAACATTTAAGAAAGTGTCATTTCACATATCAAAATTGCAGAGATCAAAATTTTCCAATAGCTAATGCAATGCCCCCCATCCCCACAAACCTAATTGAAAAATATGATGCAATCTAATTAAACAACCCATCCATGTTGAATGGATAAAATTAATTTAATCTATGGAACATAAAGTACTCTATCTCTAGACCCAGGCCCATTTTATATTGGTCAATAACATGTTGTTTTCCAAGCATGGATACACTAATAACACAAATACTTTTTTTAAAAAAAAATAGTTCTTCCAATTCTGCATTGCTACTAAATGTCCTTTAAAAACAAGCAAGCACTCTAATACAAAATAGATGTACCTTCCTTACATGCTTGATATTTAGTATCAGGAAGTTCTACAGCTAAATAATTGGGATTATGTTTTTCCTGGAAAGGATTCAAGTTCGGTCATCAATATAAATCAAGTAGGGCATGGAAATATAAGTAGAGCAGAATTCCTGCTAATAAAGGTTTGATTCACACACCTTGGTAGCTAAAATGAGATAACCCTTGTAATTGGTAAACCAGGCTTTATGACTTAGTCTAATGTGTAAATCCAACCAATTAGAGGATTCTTCTATGAACGTTGTCAGTGTAGGCAACACTTAGGCCAACAATGAGGATTTGAAAGGCACCTAGGTAAAGCTAAAGGTTCCCCCCGCACATTTGTGCAGTCGTGTCCGACTCTAGGGGCCGGTGCTCATCTCCGTTTGTTAGCCGAAGAGCCAGCATTGCCCGAAGATGCTTCCACGGTCATGTGGCCGGCATGATGCACGCGGAACGCTGTTACCTACCCACCGAAGTGGTACCTATTCATCTACTTGCATTTGCATGCTTTCGAATTGCTAGGTTGGCAAGAGCTGGGGCTAGTGCAGGAGCTCACTCCGTCTCACGGGGCTAGGGATTCGAACCTCCAAACTTGCGACCTTCTGATCGACAAGCCTGGTGTCTTACCCGCTGAGCCACCACGCCCCCTGAAAGGCACCTAAATAGGCACTAATATATTGACCATCCCCCAAAGTTTTATGTAACTCCTGAAAGATTGAATCTCCAGGTAAATATATTAAACAAATAAGAGCACTCATTTAAAATGCTTAATTGCACAGCCATGCAATGTCTAAAACTCTAAAGGGAGATATGGTATCAAGACAGCATTGTTGACACTTGATGACCTCTGGTGGGCCCAGTATTGGGGTGATGTATCTATCCTGGCCTTTCTTGATCTCTAAGCAACTTTCTGTTTATATATAGAAAGTTTTATTAAGAATTTTTATTATAATAGTAAAATATAATACAAACTAAACTCAAAGAAAGAAAAGAAAATAGAGGAGTAATAAGTGCAAGGAAAAAGAAAGAAAAAAAGAAAAAGAAAAAGAAGAAAGAGAAAAGTAAGAATATAATAAAGAAAAAGAAATAGATAAAGTGACTTCCAACCTTCATCACAACAAATATAAACAACTTTAGTAACACTTCACCCTCTTTAAAGTTACAAACATTTATCTCTTCATCCCATATCCCATCCCTTATCTATAAGCAAATCCATAAAAAAATAATCTTTTCAGTCCTGGTATCAGCAGAAAATCCAAAAAGGGTAGCCAGAAGTAACAATATAACTTAGTTTAACCTTGATCAAATAAACCAACTTTATATTCCTTCCTTTTACTTATTTATTTATTTGTATTTCATATTTCATTACCACCCATCTCACTAAGAGCGACTCTGGGCGGTTCTAAGGACTTCTAAAAGTCTTACTCTTTAGTTCATTAAATATTGTCATAGGATTTGATTTCTCTTCATTTATTCTTTGTTCCTTCACACAGAATTATTCAAGGCTTTAACAACCCTCTTTTGTAAATCTAGTAGAAAAAAAATTATCCAGGTCACTCTCTTGTTTTGTCATTTGTATTTACTTCTTAAATTTTAAAACCTCAGCCAGTTTCTTTTGTAGATCTACTTTTAATACCATCTCTATCTTGTCAGATAAAATTTGTTCTATACCTGTCATTTCTTCAATAACATCTTTTGGACATAGTCTATCCATAGAAGCAGACATCATTACTGACATTATTGATATTGTGGCTACTCAGCAGCCATCTATCTACAAAAGCCGACATCGACGCTAAAATTCACCATCGCCTGAGCTCTGCGAATGTAGCTTTCTCCCGAATGAAGCGTAGAGTGTTTGAGGATCGGGACATTCGCAGGGAGACCAAAATGCTTGTTTACAAAGCCATTGTACTACCAACCCTTCTGTACGCCTGTGAAACATGGACCCTCTACAAACGCCACCTCCAACTTCTTGAAAGATTCCATCAACGCTGCCTCCGAAAAATTCTGCAAATTACTTGGGAAGATAGGCGGACTAATGTTAGCATATTAGAAGAAGCGAAAACCACCAACATTGAAACAATTATCATCCAACATCAACTTCGCTGGACCGGCCATGTTGTTCGAATGCCTGACCATCGTCTTCCAAAGCAGCTACTTTACTCCCAACTTAAGAATGGAAAACGGAATATTGGTGGACAGCAAAAGAGATTCGAAGACACTCTCAAAGCTAATTTAAAAAAAATGTAATATCAGCATTGAGAACTGGGAAGCCCTAACTCATGAGCGTTTCAATTGGAGGTCAGCCTTTATTAATGGTGCTATGGACTTTGAAGAAGCACAAGTACAGGGCGAAAGGGAGAAAAGGGCTAAAAGGAAGGCACGTCAGGCAAACCCTCATCATGATCGTCTCCCACCCAGAAACCTATGCCCTCATTGTGGGAGGTTGTGCGGATCCAGAATTGGCCTTTATAGCCACTTACGGATCCACTGTTAAAATTTTACCTTTGGAAGACAATCTTACTCGGCTACGAGTGATCGCCAATGAATGAATGAATGTGGCTACTACTTTCTTTTAACAAATTTTATTAGATTTTAATTTTACATAGATAAAAGTTTGAAACAGAAAAGAAAATGGAAATACAAATCAAGAAAAAAGAAAAGATAAAAAAGTGTAGTAAAGGAAAAAAGAAAAAAAGATAAAGCTGAAACAGAATTTGGTCAACTTCCGATTTGTATCTGGTCATGGTATTTTAAAAATTTTGTCTTACATGCTAGGTCTATATATAATATTAAAGAATATTTCTTGTCTATTACATCAATATATATATATTTTAATCTTCAAATCCCCATATAAGCTTTGCCCCTCCCGCATCTTGTAAATAGTCAGTTAATGGTTTCCACTCTTTAAGGAAATAATTATTTGGATTTTCTTTTAATAAACATGTCAGTTTATCATTCTCTGCCATATCCATCAATTTTAACATCCAATCTTGTATTGTAGGCGATATCTGGTTTTTCCAATTTTGTGCAAAAATAAGTCTTGCTGCTGTAATCATGTATTGCATAATCCTTGTAAATTGCTTCCCAGGTTGTCCATCAATTATTCCCAGTAAGAAAAATTCCGGTTTAAATGGAACTCGAATTTGTAATATATTTTGCATCAATGCATGTATTTGAGTCCAAAATTTCTTTGCAGTCTCACATGTCCACCACATATGGTAAAAAGACCCCTCTTTTTTTTTACATTTCCAACATAAGTTGGAGACATTTCCATACATTTTAGAAAGTTTTTGTGGGGTCATATACCATCTGTACATCATCTTATAAAAGTTTTCTTTTAAATTATAACACAAAGTAAATTTTAACCCTTTGGTCCACATATCTTCCCATTGTTGCATTTGAATATTATGGCCAATATTTTTAGCCCATTTAATCATACAGTCTTTAACTTGTTCCTCTACCATTTCACCTTTTAACAATAATTTATACATTTTTGCAATTAGATGATCATCTGTCTCACATAGTTGTATCTCAAATTCCGATTTGGTTTGTTCAAATTCAAGGTCTTTCTTATCTAATTTAAATTTCTCTACGAGCTGCATATATGAAAGCCATTGAAAACTGTATCCCTCTGATACCAATTCTTCTATTGATTTAATTATATATTGTCCTTGTTCTTTCTTTAAAAAGTCTTTGTAGGTTAACCATTTATCTTTATTTCTTACTTCTGTTCTGTAGAATGCTTCTTGTGTAGAAATCCATAAGGGTCTTTTATAACATAAGATTAATTTATATTTATTCCAGATTCTTAACAAGGATCTTCTAATATAATGGTTTTTAAAGTCCACATTAACTTTAACTTTATCGTACCACAAATATCCATGCCATCCATATCTTATTTCATGTCCTTCCAAATTCAATAATTTTTCATTTTTCAAAACTATCCATTCTTTAATCCAAACCAAGCAACAAGCAGCATAATATAATTTCAAATCCGGTAGACCTAGTCCTCCTCTTTCTTTAGAGTCTTGCAATACTTTATATTTTACTCTTGGTTTTTTCCCTTGCCAAATAAACTTAGAAATATCTCGCTGCCATTGTTTAAAAGGTTCTTCTGATGCCAATATAGGTAGTGTTTGAAAAAGATATAAAATTCTTGGCAAAACATTCATTTTAATTGCTGAAATTCTACCTAATAATGATAATTGCAGTTTTTCCCAATGTTCCAAATCTTTTTTAATATCCATCCAAAGTGGAATATAATTATTCTTAAACAACTTAACATTTTTAGTTGTTAAATATACTCCCAAATATTTTACTTTTTCTTCCATTGAATATCCTGTTATTTCTTTCAATTTCTCTTGTTGGTGGTAATCCATATTTTTGGTCAAAACTTTTGTCTTCTGTAAATTCACTTTGAACCCTGCTAGCGACCCAAAGTCTTTTAGTTTCTGTATTAATATTTCAATTCCTTCTAGTGGATTCTCCAAAGTAATGACTAGGTCGTCAGCAAATGCTCTTAGTTTATAAACTTCTTTTTTAACTTTAATACCATGGATACCATCATCTTGTCTAATATCTCTAAGTAAAACCTCTAATACCAATATAAACAAAAGTGGAGATAATGGACAACCTTGTCTAGTACCTTTTTGTATTTCACATGGCTTACTAAATTCTCCATTAACAATTATTTTGGCAAATTGTGGAGTATATATTGATTTAATCCATTTTATAAAATTTCCTCCAAAATTCATATTTTCCAAAACTTTGAACATAAAAGGCCAATTTAAGTTGTCAAAGGCTTTTTCAGCATCAATAAATATCAAGGCAGCTTGTTTATCATAGTGTTGATCCAAATATTCAATTACGTCTACTATGTTTCGGACATTGTCATGAATTTGTCTTTTGGGTAGAAAACCAGTTTGGTCTTGATGAATAAAATCCTTAAGTATATTCTTCATTCTTTCTGCTAATATCGTTGTAAATATCTTATAGTCATTATTCAATAAAGATATTGGTCTGTAATTTTTAGTTAATGTTAAATCCTGTTGTTCTTTGGGTATCAATGTTATATGTGCTTCTTTCCAAGTTTCAGGCATAATTCCTGTTTCCAAAATAGAATTCATAGTCTTCTGCAAAGGTAGACATAAATCCTCTTCAAAACATTTATAGTAGGCTGCTGACAATCCATCCGGTCCAGGAGCTTTTCCACTACTAATTTTCTTAAAAGCTTTTATCAATTCTTCTTTTGTTATAACATTATTTAATATCAATCTTTGTTGGTCATTAAGAACAGTTAGTTTTTGTTTATTCAAATATTCTTCAATGTCATCCAAGTTGACATCTTGTTTTTTATATAATTTAGAATAATAGTCATGAAAGGTTTTTTGAATGTCCATATTATTCACCAGAGTTTTTCCTTCATGTTGAATATTAGTAATCAAATTCTTTTGTCTTTGTTTCCTCAATTTATAAGCCAGCCATCTACCTGGTTTATTTGCATATTCAAAATATTTTTGTTTTGTAAATTTCATTTGAGTCTCTATCTCTTGAGTTAATATCATTGATATTTGCTTTTGTAGAAATTTAATTTGAGTGAGCAAAGTGTCATCCATTGGTTTATCTCTCAAATCTAACTCTTTACTTTTAATTTCGTCTAAAATCAATTGAATTCTTTTTTGTTTTTTCTTCCTCATTTGAGCATTGTATTGAATAAAATAACCCCTCATATATGCTTTACTGGCTTCCCATACAGTTTGAATATTAGTCCCTTTGTTCAAATTAAATTGAAAATATTCTCTTAATTTTTTTTTGCATACATCGACTACATCATTATTCCGTAGTAGTGACTCATTCAATCTCCATCTAAATACATTCCGTTTCCCTTTAAGAGTCAACATTACTGGATTATGATCTGATAAAGTCTTAGGTAATATATCAACTTTGTTAATATCCATCATCAAATTTTTAGATATCAAAATCATATCTATTCTAGAATGTGATTTAAATCTCTCTGAATAATATGTAAATTCTCTGGAAGTCCCATTCATACATCTCCAAATGTCTTGTAAATCCAACATCTCTTTCAAGTCGAAAAATGTTTGTGGCAATTTTCCCTGTGTTTGCTTCACTTCTTTTTGTGACTGTCTATCCAATCTGGGGTAAATTACCCCATTCCAATCCCCCATGAAACACCAATTGTCATAAGTTAAGTCCAAAAGTTTATCCATCAGGTTTTTATAAAATACTCCTTTATCCATATTCGGTGCATAAAGTCCAACTATCAGTGTTTTAGTTCCTTGTATGTTAATTTCTACTACAATGTATCGACCCTCTTCATCAGCTAATATCAATTTTGGGTTTAACTTTGGTTGTACATATAAGACTACCCCTTTAGTTTTTTTATATCCAGCCGAAATAAATTCTTCTCCAAGCTGTTTTTGAATCAAATATTTAGTATCTTTTTTACAAATATGAGTCTCTTGTAAACAACTTATGTCCAATTTCTGTTTTTTCAAAAAATGAAATATCTTTCTTCTTTTTTGTGGAGCATTGGCTCCATTAATATTCCATGTCAGATATTTAAATTCCATTGGTGTTTTATTCTTTAAAATCCCTTTGTTAAGTCCACACCTGTAGCTCCTTTCTCAGATAGATCTTCAGTCTTCTCTTTGTCTTTCGATGTTTCTCCTCCTTTTGTCAATTCTCCTTCTGGTAAACCCATTTCTTTCTTGTATTTCTCTAAAAAAGCTTTTGCTTTTAAAATGGAAGTTATTTTGAATCTCTGTCCTTTAAACTCAAACGATACGCCTTCCAATTTTTCCCATCTGAATGAAATACTATGTTGCCTTAATTTGTCTGTAAGGAAAGAATAGTCTTTTCTTTTCCTAATTATTCTCAAGGGAATTTCTTTTAATACAATTATTTCCTTCCCTTCTATATTTAATCTAGTATTATAATGCTTCCTTAAGATTTGCTCTTTTGTCACTTTTCTTACAAAATATATCAATATGTCTCTAGGGACTTTTCTTTCCTTAGCATAACGTGAGTTTACTCTGAATATCTTGTCTATCTCCAAATCTAAATCTTGTTCTCTTGTCTCCAAAAATTTAGCTAATTCAAAAGTCATCCTTTCTCTCACATTTTCATCTACTTGTTCTGGAATTGCTCTAAATCTCAAGATGTGCTCCTTCTCTCTCATTTCTGCTAAAGCTGTGATATCTAGATTATGTTCAATCTCTTTAATAGCATATTCTGATTTATCTTCTAATTTTTGCATCTGGCTTTGCGTATCTTTAAGTTCTCCTGACAGAGAATTGACCACTTCCTTAACTGTTTGAATTTCTTTTTTAAAATCTTGCTTAATCTCTCGGGTTATTTCTTTCTTCATATCGTCCATTTTTTTGTCTAATGCTGTAATCTGATCTTCCATCTGCTTCGTGGAGTCATCCATTTTCTTATTTATTGCTGTATTCTGGTCATCCATTTTCTTATTTATTGCTGTATTCTGATCATCCATTTTCTTATTTATTGCTGTATTCTGATCATCCATTTTCTTATTTAGTGTTGCAACAGCTTCTAATATCTTTTTCATTTCTGGTAATAAAGCTTCTGAGGCAGATGTAGCAGGTGTAGCAGAATCAATAGGTGGTCCTCCAGTCTCCTTCTTCTTCTCCTTCTCCGCCCGTCTCGTTCCCAAAGACGCCATAGCCCTGCAAAAAAGAAGAAAAAAGGGAGAAAAGGGGAAAAAGCACCATATAACAATATAACAAAAATTATTTAAAAAAGGGGAAAAAATTAAAAAAAAAATTAAAAATTCTTTTACAAATAATAAAAAGAAAAAAGAAAAGGTGAAAAAACAAATATCCAAAAGGTTAAGGAAAAAGAAAGAGAGAACTAGGCTCTTTTAAAATTTTTCCTCTTAGGTCATTTATAATCCCTTATACAGTGTTTCAAAGGATAAAAGCCTAGGACTTTTTGTTCTCCTGTAGTCAAAATCAAAGATAAGAATAGTAAATATTCCCAGGGTTTCACCTTCCCACTTGTAATTCTTCAATCCAACCACAAGTCAAAAAGAAAAAATGTTGCTAGAGACATGTAAAAAAGCCTCTACTTTCCATATAATAATCCAATAATCCAAATTAAACGTTAAATAACTTGACTTTTTCAGAAAAATAAATCCAAACAGAGTTCAAAGTTCAAAAAGAAAAAGAGGAACTTGTATATATAAAAGAGTTTTTAATAGGGTTCAGTAATCCCAACATCAAAATCTTAAAAAATAAAGTATTAATCACTCCATTTAAATCCAAGCTTTAATATAGTATTCCAGAGAGCAAAAATAGAAATACCAATAGTTGTCCATAAGTAAAAAACTCAAACCAAACTGAAATAATAGTAAAAGTCACTTTCACTTCTAGCAAAGCCACTTAGCTTCTCTTCCCACCGTTTATTCTTCCATTAACAAGAAAAAAATATAGCACCAGCAAATATAAATCAAGTCCAGATACAAATCTTAGCACTTAATAAAAAAATAATAATGTTTAAAAGTAAAAAAAAGTGACTAAAAGCCTGGTCGGGCCAGCTACTTATCTGTTAGAATCACGGCTGCTGCAGAGCCCCGTTTTTCTTCCCAGTCTCCTTTCATTGCTCCATCTCCCTCCTCCCGCAGTGGAAATTACAGGAGTCGGGGGAGGGCATTTACTTCAGAGACCCTTTGTGGTTAATCTCCCGATCACACTCTCTTCGAGTGTGATTTTCCCAGCGATTTCTTCTCCCAAATCGCTGCAAACAGCTTAGCCGTGGAATTGAGGCTAAGGAGCCCCAGTTCTTCGCTGTGCTCCGACCAGAACCCGGAAGTGAAAGTCGCTACTACTTTCTGATTCCATTCTTCAAAAGTCTTCTTAAGTATTTTTATTGTCATAACTATCTTGCAGGCCTGTATACCTTTCCTCTTCCTAAAATATTTAGTCCCCTCTAGTGTCCAGTTTTTGAAATCATGAAATTATTTATCTATGTTGTGTCTTGTAAAAACCAAAACAGGATCTATTTCCCACAAGAAGCTGTTTGTACGTTATAATTAATTTCATAATCTTATTGTAAAAGTTTCAATATTCCAATTTTATCTGGACCCTTAATTCATTTATAACTTTCTAAGAACAAAATCTTATTTAGCTTTTTGCTGTTTATTTCAGACTCTTTAAATTCTTAAGGTTATAATTAAAGTTTTCTTTTGTTCAGGATTAAAGGCAGACTTACCCAGCATTTTCAAACTTATCATTCCGAAGGTCTCTAATAGCTTAGAAGTAGTTAATGAGCACTTTCTAAAAGCAATTAGAAAGTGAGGTTTGCAAACTTAGTGTCCTTTAAAAGTCTCTGCTGTGGTTGCATGCAAGATGGCTAATCCTGTTATCTCCCACCACTCAGACCCATGGAAAATCACTGTCCTATGGTCTCCTCATGGGGAGCAACCATCCAGAGCACATGCAGGTGATCTCCCATCCTGTCCTTATCTGGAGAGGTTCCAAGGAACCAGTGTACTCACCATTTCCTTGGTCTTTGCCATGGTCATCAGTTCCACTTTTGCACAGCGGTCTTCAGTTTGCCATACCCCCCCCCAAAAGCCATCTCTTAACCATTTCCAAGAAAATCAATCATGGTATTCTTCCAGGCTGGCTGAGAGTGTTGCTAGTGGGAGGCATGGTTCTTCAGTGGTTCTCCTTCCTCCAAAGTGGGTTCGAATCAGTGTTGGTGGGTGTGGGGAGGTCTACCCATGGGCTCTGATTTATGGGATGCTTCAGGGCTCAACACTCTCCTTGCTCCTATTTAGCATCTACATGAAGCCACTGGGTGAGGTCATCTATTGGCACAGGATCAAATTTCATCAGTGTACTGATATACACTCTACCCCAGGCCATGCAAGTGATTAAGTGAATATACTTTCCCAGTGCCTGGAGGCTCTATGGGTCTAGATGGGGAAGAACTGCCTTTAACTCAGTCCTGACAAGACTGATTCCTGTGGGTTTTAGGGTCCCCCATATATAGCAATTTGCCATCTTTATTGTCAAAGTGCACACTGTGGGGCGGCCTGCTCCTTTTTCCAAGACACCAGTGATCCACGTTCTATGCAGTAAATAGACACTCAAGCAGAGATTAGATAAAATAGCCTATTTACTTAATATACATACGTAGTCCAAATACATCCAACAGCAGTAACAAATGATACAGCAACGAGATGGAATACAGTGATGAGAAGTTTAACAGCAACGAGAAGAAAGAACACCAGATCTTCTCTGCTTATATACATAAACTGACCAATCACATTATAGGTCACTCTCATCATCTGCCACACCCAACTAAACGATAGCACCTGTAGTATGAGTGATTGCTGCCACATCATCCCTACAACAATGGCTGCTAATTGGGTGACTTGCAGAATAATTCCCCTCTCACCTAGATATCAAGCCTCTCCAATATAATTTATCTATCTGTAAATTCCTGGGTATATACAAACCCCAACATTTATCTTTGAGGTTACACTTCCCTAGTCAGAATTGGTGTGCAATCTGAAGGTCCTCCTGGACTCATGGATCTTGCACAAAGAGCAGGTGGCAGCCGTGACCGAGACCTTTTACACAAATTTTATTTATTTATTTATTTATTTATTAAATTTCTGTGTCTGCCCATCTCCCCCTCAAGGAGAGACTCTGGGCAGTTCACAACCACAACAACATCATTAAAATACAATAAAAACAAGTATAAAAATATAAATACAACAAAATCCAAGTGGCAGGTGGTTCTTACATTGAAGCTAAACATATTTAAAATATTTGAGGCAGCTCTAAGAAATCAGCGATCCCTGAGCGTGACCACTTTCCTTCTTACCCCAGGTGAGATCACAGAGCCAAGTTTTTAATTTTTTCCTGAAGTCCAGGAGTGAAGGGGCCTGTCTTATCTCTGGGGGGAGGATGTTCCATAGGGCAGGTGCCGCTGCAGAGAAGGCTCACCTCCGAAACCCAGCTAGATGGAATACTTTCATAGAGGGGGTCCACAGCATGCCCTCTCTGCAAGATCGGGTGGGATGGGATGATGTAATGGGGATAAGGTGGTCCCTCAGATAACCTGGGCCCATGCCATGTAGGGCTTTAAAGGTAATAACCAACATCTTGAATTGGACCCGGAAGCAAACTGGCACCCAATGCAGCTCATGGAGCAGAGGTGTTATGTGTGTTGATCTTGGTGCACCTAAAACTGCCCGCACAGCCACATTCTGTACCAGCTGTAGCTTCTGGATATTCTTCAAGGGTAGCCCCATGTCGAGTGTGTTACAGTAATCTATATGGTTGACAACCAGGGCTTGAGTGACCGTTTGAAGGGCCTCTCGGTCAAGGAAAGGGCATAACTGGTGCCCTCCTGGCCATGACTGCCACCTGCTCTTGCCACCCCAAGTTATGCACCAGGTCGGTCTGGGGTAGTGCAACCTCATCCAGAACTAAAGATTCCCAGAAACTGAGGGGCCATTAATCCACAGCCACTCCATCTTACCAGGTTTCAGCTGAAGCCTGTTTTTCCCCATCCAGCCCCCTACAGCCCCCAGGCACTTGGACAGGATGGTCACTGCATCACTTACTTCACCCGGGATAGAGATGTATAACTGGGTATCATCCACATATTGATGATACCATATTGATGATATAGAGTCTACCATGGTAGAGATGGGCGGGGATAAATTCAAATAATAAATAAATAAATAAATACCTCAGCCAATGGTGATCGATGATCTCGCCCAGCGGTTTCATGTAGATGTTAAAAAGGAGCGGTGAGAGTACTGAGCCCTGTGGGACCCTGCAAAGAAGGGCCCATGGGCTGGCTCTCCCTCCCTATCAACACCAACTGGGACTGGCCCTGGAGGAAGGAGGTGAACCAGTGCAGAACCATGTTGCCCAACCCCAACTCCCTGAGCCGTCCCAGAAGGATACCATGGTCAATGGTATCAAATGCCAGTGAGAGGTCAAGAAGAGTGAGAATGGATTCAACTTCCGGGTGTCGAGGTGACCGGTGCGCTGAGCCGAAAGCTCTGTGGTTCGTCCGTTTGCGGTGATTTAACGCAAAAAAATTGCTGAAAAATCACCCTCGAAGAGAGGGCGAGCAGAAGATTACTCACGAAAGGGTCGTCAGATCGCCGCTCTCTCCCGACCCCCGTAAATCCACCGTGGGGAGAGGGAGATTGAAGCGGCGAAAGACGGCTGGAACTGACAATGGCAGCTCTGCGGAAACCACGAAACTGAATAAGTTAAGCAGCACGGCACCCGACCTTTTAGACACATATTTTTACTTTTTTAAATATTACTTGCCTATTAATATCTAAGATTTATCTCTGGACTGTGATTTATAAATGCTGGTGTTTTATTTTTTTTCTTGTCAAAGGATTGTTTAAACAGTGGGACTGGAAAGCTAATTGACTCTGCCTGAAATGGACTGAGTGACTTTCTCTTTTTATTCTTAATATTCCTATTTTTGGTTTGCTTTCATTCTTACTGCAATTATAAGTATTTTTATTTTGGGACTAATTTGCCTGGATTTAAAGTTTTTATGGAAAAATGAATTAATGATTTGACATCCTTTCTTTTACCTGTTTGGGATTTTTATTATGAAAGAATTCTTTTTGCTTTTTATTATAAGTGTTTGAATATTCTTTGGATTATATAAGTTATTTTATAGAATTTTTTATGAATGCTTTGGATACCTTTTGTACATAAATTAGATGACTTATTCATGGCTGGACTGTGTGGATATAAGCTGGTGTGAGAAACTCTGGGATTGTTTATCTTTTTTGTTATTATTTTGACTACAACAGAAGCCTCTCTGTTCTTTTTTATCTTTTACTCTTTTGCTCTTACGCTTAGATATACAATTTTAATGGACTAGATTTTAGTTATTTTGATAACTACATTTAAAGGATTATTTTTATTTTTTGAAGTTTTTACTCCCCTATTTTAAAAAAATAGTAGCCCCTTTTTCTGTTTGTTTTTTGTCTTCCCGCTCTCCTCTCTCTTTTTTTTCTCTTACAGGGAAATTATCTACATTATGACAACTATGGGACTGAGGAAGAAGGATAAGGAAAAGGAAAAAGAAACTGGAAGGACATCCACAGATCCTTTAACACCTGGAGCATCAATGGAGCCTCCTCAATCAGAAATGAAAAAACTCCTGGAAGCAATGGTATCACTTAACAAGAAAATGGAAGATTCAATGGCACAAAATAAACAGATGGAAGAACAAATTGCATCTTTAGATAAAAAAATTGATAAGATGGAAGAAATGAAGAAAGAGATAACCCAAGAGATTACACAAGAATTCAAAAAAGAGGTTCAGACAGTAAAGGAAGTTGTGAATACTTTGTCAGGGGAATTTAAGGATATACAAGGCCAGATGCAAACATTAGAGACTAAATCAGAAGATGTTACTAAGGAACTTGAATATAATTTAGATATTACTGCATTAGCAGAAATGAGAGAGAAAGAATATATTTTGAGATTGAGAGCAGTTCCAGAACAATTAAATGAAAATGTAAGAGAAAGGATTGTTTCTATATTAGCTAAATTTTTGGAGATGAAAGAACAAGATCTAGACTTGGAAATAGATAAAATTTTCAGAGTCAATTCACGCTATGCTAGAGATAAGAAAGTACCTAGAGATATATTGATATATTTTGTGAGAAAAGTTATAAAAGAGCAAATTTTGAAGAAACATTATAACATTGGACTAAATATAGAAGGAAAAGAAATAATTGTACTAAAAGAAATACCATTGAGGATACTGAGAAAAAGAAAAGAATACTCCTTCTTTATAGAAAAATTAAGGCAAAATAATATTTCATTTAGATGGGAGAGATTAGAAGGGGTATCTTTTATATTTAAAGGGCAAAGGTTTAGGATAACTTCCATTTTAAAAGCAAAAGCATTTTTAGAGAAATATAAGACAGATTTGAAAGATGCATCTGGAGATTTGGAAGGAAAAGTGGAGACATCAAAGGATAAAGAGATGAGCGAAGATTTATCTGTGTTGGGAGCTGTACCAAAAAATAAAGAGACTAGTGAAGATTTATCTGCGTTGGGAGCTGCAGGACTGGACTGGAAAAAAGGCTTTTAAACATCAAAACACTTATGGATTACAAATATTTGACATGGAACATAATTGGTGCCAATTCTCCACAAAAGAGGCGAAAAATGTTCCATTCTTTGAAAAAACAGATTGGATATAACTTGTCTACAAGAGACTCACATTTGTAAAAAAAGACATTAAGTATTTGATTTGTAAACAACTTGGAGAAGAATTTATTTCGGCTGGACTTAAAAAAACTAAGGGAGTAGTTTTGTATATACAACCAAAGTTAAATCCAAAAAAGATACTAGTTGATGACGAAGGAAGATATATTGCAGTTGAAATTAATATACAAGGAACTAAAACATTAATTGTTGGACTTTACGCACCAAATATGGACAAAGGAGTATTCTATAAAAAATTAATGGATAAACTTTTGGATTTACCCTATGAAAATTGGTGTTTTATGGGTGACTGGAATGGGGTTATCCACCCAATGATGGATTTATTTATTTATTTATTTATTTAATTTATTCCCCGCCCATCTCCCATACAAGGGACTCTGGGCGGGTTACAATAATTAAAGCTTAAAAATTTAAAATATTTAAAACCATACAAGATAGAAAATGTGTAAAAATATATCCAAATATAAAATAAAATAAAATAAAATAAAATAAAATCCAAGATGGATTGGGGACCATAGCATAGGTCATATTGCTACGGGGCCAGCCAACCCCAGGAGGCACTACCACCTCCGTTGTCCCAGGCCAGGCGGCAGAGCCAGGTCTTAATGGCCTTCTGAAAGGCCAGGAGTGAAGGGGCCAGTCTCACCTCCGGGGGCAAGATGTTCCATAAGGCGGGCACTGTCGCAGAGAAAGCAGATAGACACTCACAAAAAGAAGTGAAACGTGCACAGGGAAAATTACCACAAATATTTTTTGATTTGAAAGAAATGTTGGATTTACAAGATATTTGGAGATTGATGAACGGGACTTCAAGAGAATATACATACTACTCAGAGAGATTTAAATCCTTCTCTAGAATAGATATGATTTTGTTTTCTAAAAGTTTAATGATGGACATTGGTAAAGTTGAAATATTACCTAAGACCCTCTCAGATCACAATCCTGTAATGTTGACCTTTAAAGGAAAACGGAATGTGTTTAGATGGAGATTGAATGAGTCAATCTTTCAGAGAAATGATATAGTTGACGTATGTAAAAAAAGGTTAAGAGAATATTTTCAATTGAATTTAAACAAAGGCACGAATATACAAACTGTATGGGATGCCAGTAAAGCATATATGAGGGGTTACTTTATCCAATACAATGCTCAAATGAGGAGAAAGAAACAAGGGAGAATACAATTGATTTTAGATGAAATTAAAAGCAAAGAGTTATGTTTAAGAGATAAACCAATGGATGATACTCTGCTTACTCAAATTAAATTTCTACAAAAACAAATATCAATGATTTTGACACAAGAAATAGAAACCCAAATGAAATTTACAAGGCAAAAATATTTTGAACATGCAAATAAACCAGGGAGATGGTTAGCTTATAAATTGAGGAAACAAAGACAAAAGAATTCAATTGTTAATACTGTATACAACATGAAGGAAAAAATTTGGTGAATAATATAGATATACAAGAAGCCTTTCATGATTACTATTCAAAACTATACAAAAAACAAAATGTCAATCTAGTTGATATTGATGAATATTTGTGTAAACAAAAGCTAACTGTTCTTAATGATCAACAAAGAGTAATACTAAATAACCCGATAACAACAGAAGAAATGGTAAAGGCCTTCAAGAAAATCAGCAGTGGGAAAGCACCTGGACCTGATGGATTGTCAGCAGCTTATTATAAATGCTTCGAGGATGAACTATGTTTACCCTTACAGAATACTATGAATTCGATTTTGGAAACATGAAATATGCCAGAGACTTGGAAAGAAGCGCATATAACATTGATTCCTAAAGAACAACAAGATTTGACCTTAACTAAGAATTATAGACCAATATCTTTATTGAATAATGATTATAAGATATTTACAACCATATTGGCAGAAAGAATGAAAAATATTCTTAAGGACTTTATTCATCAAGATCAAGCTGGTTTTTTACCTAAGAGACAAATCCGAGACAACGTTCGAAATATATTAGATGTATTGGAATATTTGGAGCAACATTATTAAAAGCAAGCGGCTTTGATATTTATAGATGCTGAAAAAGCCTTTGACAATTTAAATTGGTCATTCATGTTTAAGGTATTGGAAAATATGAATTTTGGAGGAAACTTTATTAAGTGGATTAAATCAATATATACTCCCCAATTCCCAAAAATAATTGTTAATGGAGAATTTAGTAAACCATGTGAAATTCAAAAAGGTACAAGACAAGGTTGTCCATTATCTCCACTTTTGTTTATATTGGTACTAGAGGTGTTACTTAGAGACATTAGACAAGATGATGGTATTCATGGTATTAGAGTCAAAAAAGAAGTGTATAAACTAAGAGCCTTTGCTGACGACTTAGTCATTACTTTGGAAAATCCACTAGATGGAATTGAATTATTGATTCAGAAACTAAAAGACTTTGGGTTGTTAGCAGGGTTCAAAGTGAATTTACAGAAAACTAAAGTCTTGACTAAAAACATGGATTACCATCAACAAAAAAAATTGAAAGAAATAATGGGATATTCAATGAAAGAAAAATTAAAATATTTGGGAGTATATTTGACATCTAAAAATGTTAAGTTGTTTAAGAATAATTATATTTCACTTTGGACAGATATTAAAAAAGACTTGGACCAATGGAAAAAACTACAATTATCATTGTTATGTAGAATTTCAGTAATTAAAATGAATATTTTGCCACGAATTTTATATCTTTTTCAAACACTACCTATATTAGCATCAGAAGAACCTTTTAAACAATGGCAACGGGATATTTCCAAATTTATTTGGCAAGGAAAGAAACCAAGAATAAAATATAAAGTCTTGCAAGACTCAAAAGAAAGAGGTGGACTAGGTTTACCAGATTTGAAGCTATATTATGCTGCCTGTTGCTTGGTATGGATTAAAGAATGGATAACTTTGAAAGATGAAAAATTATTGAATTTGGAGGGTTAGGGTTAGTTAGGGTTAGGGTTAGGGTTAGGGTTAGGGTTAGGGTTAGGGTTAGGGTTAGGGTTAGGGTTAGGGTTAGGGTTAGGGTTAGGGTTAGGGTTAAGATATGGATGGCATGGATATATGTGGTACGATAAAGTAAAAGTTAATGTGGACTTTAAAAAACATTACTGTACATTCCAATGGCTTTCATATATGCAACTTGTAGAAAAATTTAAATTAGATAAAAAAAATTGAATTTGAACAAACTGATTCGGAATTGGAGAAACAATTATGTGAGACAGATGACCATTTAATTGCAAAAATGTATAAATTATTGTTAAAAGGAGAAATGGTAGAGGAACAAGTCAAAGATTGTATGATAAAATGTGCAAAAAATATTGGAGATAATATACAAATGCAGCAATGGGAAGATATGTGGAACAAAGGGTTAAAATTTACTTTGTGTTATAATCTTAAGGAAAACTTTTATAAGATGATGTATAGATGGTATTATGACTCCACAAAAACTTCCAAAAATGTATGGAAATGTTTCCAACTTGTGTTGGAAATTTAAAAAAAAAAGAGGGGTCTTTTTATCATATGTGGTGGACTTGTGAAATTGCAAAGAAGTTTTGGACTCAGATACATTCACTAATGCAAAATATTTTACAAATTCGAGTCCCATTTAAACCGGAATTATTTTTATTAGGAATATGGGAAGAACAAATGGGAAAACAATTTGTAAGAATTATGCAATATATGGTTACTGCAGCACGACTTGTATATGCGCAAAATTGGAAAAACCAGATTTTACCTACGATACAAGACTGGATGTTAAAATTGATGGATATGGCAGAAAATGACAAATTGACATGTTTATTAAAAGAAAACTCAAACTGTTACTATCTTAAAGAATGGAAACCATTAATGGATTATTTGCAATATGCAGGTGGAGCAAAGCTTATTTGCGGTTTTGAAGACTAAAATATATATGGATTGATATATTAGACAGGAAATGTTTTTGTATGTTATATATAGAACTAGCATGTAAGAAAACTTTTTTTTTTAATTACTAAGACCAGAGATAAATCGGAAGTTGACTATATCTATGTCTTATCTTTTTTCTTTTTTTGTTTACTTTTCTATACACTTTTATTTCTTTCTTTGATTTGTATTTCTATTTCTTTTTCATTTTCACCCTTTTAACTATGTATATTTAAAACTCTAATAAAATTTGGAAAAAAAAGAGGAGTGAGAATGGATGCACTGCCTCCATCTCGCTCCCAACAAAGATCATCCATAAGCGTGACCAATGCAGTTTCCATCCCATGACCCAGCCTGAAACCTGATTGAAAGAGGTCCAGATAATCCGTTTCATCCAGAATCTTCTGGAGCTGCAATGCCACCACCATCTCAACCACCTTCCCCAAAAAGGGAAGGTGGGAGACTGGACGAAAATTATCCAGTATAGTGGGGTCCAGCGATGGCTTCTTGAGGTAGGGGTGCACCAGCGCTTCCTTGAAAGCTGATGGAAACACCCCCTCTCTCAAGAATGTATTTACCATCGCTTGGACCCAGCCACAAGTCACCTCCTGAACTGCTTTCACCAGCCAGGAGGGACAAGGATCTAATTGGCAGGTGGTGGCATTTACAGTCCAGAGGACTCTGTCCACTTCCTCGGGACCAACAGGGTCAAACCACTCCCATATAACAAGATGACTACATTCCCTGGGTGTCTCCCAGACTCTGCCTCATGCTCAGAGTCCAACTTGGAGTGGATCCGAGCGATTTTATCCTGCAGATGCCTAGAAAATTCCTTGGACAGACCCTGTAGATGAACTTCTGACTCCCCTTTCCCCAAAAGGGATCGGGTAATCTTAAACAGGGTCACCAGGTGGCATTCCACAGATGCAATAAGAGCAGAGAAATATTAATGTTTCTCTGCTCTTACCGCCACAAGGTAGGCCTTAACAGCAGCTCTAGCTTGTGTTCGGTCGGATTCAGTCTTTGTCTTCCTCCAGCAGCACTCTAGGCGTCTCTTAATCCTCTTCATATCTCTTAGCTCTCCTGTGAACCATGGGGAGTATTGGGTTCGCTGTGACAAGAGAGGCCGCACAGGCGCGATCTTGTCCAAGGCCACGGCCACCTCCCTATTCCAGGTAGCAGCCAGGGCCTCCGCTGGACCATTCAGCAAATCCTTGGGTATAACCCCCAGCTCCCTCTGGAACCCCCCTGGGTCCATCAGTCACAGGGGGCAGACCAATCGAATAGGTCCCATCTCCCTGCAGAGGGGGGCGGCATAAGGGAATCTCAAAGTCACCAGGGCGTCATCTGACCATGACAAAGGGGAGAGCTGTAATTCTCCCCTCAGATCACACTGCCATTGCTCTGACAAGAAAACTAAATCTGGTGTGAGGCCACTGTCGCGAGTCGAGCCCTGAATGATCTGGAACAGGCCCATGGTTGCCATGGTGACCATGAACTCCCGGGCCGCTTCCAAGGCCCGTCCCAGGGATGGCAGATTGAAGTCCCCCAGAACCATAAGTCTGGGGAACTCCACCACCAACCGCGAGATGGCCTCCAGCAGCTCAGGCAGGGAGGATGCTATTCAGCAGGGAGGCTGGTACAGTAGCAACACTCCCAACTGTTCACGGGAACCCAACTTAAAGAACAGGGTCTCATATCCAGAAACTTGTGGAGCAAGGCCCCTGACGGCTACCAGGGATTCTCGGATGACAACAGCCACTCCACCTCCTCGGCCCTGAAGTCTTGGCTGGTGCCATACTCAAAACCCAGGTGGGCACATCTCTGAAAGAGGAACTCCCCCTTCGCTGCCCAGCCAGGTTTCGGTAATGCACGCCAGGTCTTGTGAGCCAGTTGCAGCCATTCCTGGACTGGGAATAACTGCTCACAGTCACTCGTGCCTTAGTCACCTCCCAGTTGGACTTTTGCGACACACTCTCCATGAGGCTGTCCTTGAACAGCATTTGGAAGCTGCAGCTGGTCCAGAATATAGTGGCATGGATAGTAGTGGACACATCACAATACATAATACCACTTCCATGTGAGCTACACTGGCTCCAAATAGACTTTGAGGTGCAATTCAAGGTGCCGGTCATCACCTTTAAAACCTTATATGGCATGGGGCCACACTTACTGGCAGGACCACCTATCCCCAATGGTTTTTGCCTGTCCCATTAGATCTGGCAGGGTGAGCACACTCTAGGTGTGAAATAGTGCCACCTGGCAGGGTCTTGGCAGCACGCCTTCTGTGTCATGGTACCTGCCTTATAGAACAGCCTCTCCCGGAGATATGGATGATCCTGAACCTGATGGCATTTTGGAAAGAGGTGAAAATCTGTTTTTTTCCTCAGGCACTTGGGCCAGAATGTTGATGGAACTGGCATGGTGTGGCTGAATTATGAATGAGAGTTTTATCAAGGCCTCAACATTGTTTTTCATTTTAATTTAAAAAAATAATTGTATTGTGTTTTTATTCTTCTTCATTGCCAGGAGTCTCTTTTGGTAGATGGTGACCATATTAATTTGTCTAATAAAGAAAGAAAATAAAGAAACTTTAGACCTTTCTTAAGATGTGGTGATAGTGATGACAATGATAATGATGGTATAATGATCATCATAATCATTATCCACTAGGGCATGGACACACCTGGCAGGCCACCTGGATCGTTTGCATTTGGCTACCCACCTTGAAAATCCATCTACCACCAGAAAAGCAGAAAACAGTTAGTGCTAAGAAGAGCTAAATTACCTTAGTTGAAATCCCCATCTATCACAAACTTACCAGAAGTCTTTAGTAAAAACACTATAGCATTCTTCACTTATTTCAAAGGCACATAAACTTTACACAGGAGAAGGACCCTGAGGACAAGCACTTTCACTGTCACTCTAGTTGCCCACTACACATGAAAAAAAATAGCTTGTCTCCCTCTCCCAAAATATGTTATTTAAGATCAACTATAACAAATGAGCTGAATTTTTTAGCCTAGCTGTATCCTCCTTGACAAACCTAGACAGCATATTAAAAAGCAGAGACATCACCTTGCCGACAAAGGTCTGTATAATTAAAGCTATGGTTTTCCCAGTAGTAATGTATGGCTGTGAGAGTTGGACCATAAGGAAGGCTGAGCGCCGAAGAATTGATGCTTTCAAACTGTGGTGCTGGAGAAGACTCTTAAGAGTTCCTTGGACTGCAAGGAGGTCAAATCAGTCAATTCTAAAGGAAATCAACCCTGACTGCTCATTGGAAGGACAGATACTGAAGCTGAAGCTCAAATACTTTGGCCACCTAATGCGAAGAGAGGACTCACTGGAAAAGACCCTGATGCTGGGAAAGACTGAAGGCAAAAGGAGAAGGGGATGGCAGAGGATGAGATGGTTAGATAGCATCACCGATGTAACGAACATGAATTTGAGTAAACTCCGGGAGACAGTGGAGGACAGGAAGGCCTGGCGTGCTATGATCCATGAGGTCACAAAGAGTCGGACATGACTAAACGACTGAACAACAAAAATCCTCCTTGAACCTAATATGGGGGTAATAGCAGAGAAGAATAGCTCAGTGACAACAGGCATGTCCAGATCTTCATTTAGAAAGATTGGGTACCAAATCACATGGAATACCTCTGCCTGAGACCCTGAAGTACTGATTCCACCTGAAATTAATATAACATACAGACAGATTGATCCAGTAAAAGACATCTGTCTATAAACTTGCTGGCCTAACATATAGTTTCATTGTAAAAAGTACTGATAAACTGAATCTGAAGTATTTTGAGTACTTTGGAGATCATATCTTAACAGCCTTTCACAATCTGGCATCCACCAGTTAATTTGGACTATAATGTCCACACTCTGTAGCTATTTACAATGAGTAAGGAAATGGAGAATTGTAATCCAACTTCTGGAAGACATTAGGATGAGCAATGCTGGCCTATATTTTATGTAGCATCCATCCATCCATCCATCCATCCATCCATCCATCCATCCATCCATCCATCCATCCATCTGATTGTATGCATGTGGGTTTGGGTCAATAAAATTAATATGGTTATTTTAAATGACTTTTTTAAAAATACATCAATTAAGCATGCTATAAGAACAGGAGCTCAGCTAAGATTACCCTCGATTGCCCTCTCGGCTCTCTCTGGATAATGTTTGATTCCAGATCCCACAGGGACAGCTTCATAGAATCTATTGCTCCTCCTTGCCCATTTTTCCTCCATAATTTGACTTTGATGTATCTTTTTAACTATCAAATGTCAACATTAACAGGTTGGGTGTGAAAATCGTGGGAAACATTATCATTCCTGTAATCATATATCTTATTCAGCATAGCTCTATTAACCTGAGGCAAAATGCAATCTGATTTTATCGATTTAATGGCAGAGCAAATCTGCACAGTTAGTTATCTGCCTTAGGATTTCTCTACAGACAAAGCTTCATATATACCAATATACAAATATATGAACCCACAAGCATAAGATTAAAAGACCCAGTATGCATTTCTCAAAACTGAATAATGCATCTGCATAACTATTCAAACCAAAACAAAATAATATCATAATGAATTAAAAGTCCCAGAACAAATGATCAAATATAAGAACCTATTTATCCATTAGTTAAGGGCAGGACTCTTAGATACGCTTCTGAGATTGCTCTCCTGTGTCAGTTTCTGGTGAAGTACTGAGTTTCAACAGGGGATTCTGTATAGCAGGAACTACTCATATATTGGTGTTGAAACTGAGCCAATATTTAGGTTATCATTTTCCAGAGCACATGAAAGCTAATATAGTTCCATACAGGCAAGACTTATTAGATGAGTTGCACATAATCTGAAATCATTCTGAAATACCTCTGGTTATTTTATGTTGATATTTACCATGACAATTGCTATGGTTTGGGCAGATAATTCAATAATCATTTATTAGTTCCTTCCACCTACTATTATTTTCCTATACAAAGGCCCAAAGTTTACTCCCAAAGTGAAGCAGTGCCTCTGCCTGGTACTTACTGAAAGTCCTCAGTGGCTAAGCTATACCGAAACGGTGACTTGGAGGCCTTCAGTGGTCTTTTGCACATGCACACAAATCCACAGAAGATCCCCAGTGAAACAAAGGTGCCACTTGAAGTGAAGGGTCCACCTCAGCCCTTTAAGTGGCAGGGTCAAATTGGGGTGTCTGTCAAGCACCACACAGGAGGGCAAGATCAAGGAAGCAAGAACTACACTGATTTCACCAGGAATAAATCAATAAGTTTCAGTAAGGTATCCTACTAGTCAGGAAAAACGGAGAATCTTGGAAACTCTAATTGAAATTTCTCAGTCAGTAATACTGAGTTAATTAAGGTGTAGCCTCTTTCAATGCTTTGAGATGATTCTTCTCACATCCTCTTCACCTAGGCTAAATTGCCATTTATGAGGTAAGTTGTTAACTGACTGCCCCACTATCTCTTGACTGTCTTCTGTGTCTTTTCCCTTCTTTTCCCAGCCTCCCCACCATTTCTCACAGGACCTGGTTTATTGAATCAAGGCACCACCCGATTTGAGGCTCCTCCAAGCGGCAGTACATAGTGCTTTGCACAGGCCCTACTACAGAGAAGAGGCATGGGTAAACAGACCTCTGAGAATTCTCTGCTCTGCTAGTGAACAGAGATTGGGGAAAGTATTTTGCCAAACTTGCTGAAAGGAAAGCGAAATTATTCAACAGATTGTTTGGGTTGGGATTTAGGATTAGCACTGGCAGTAATAGCATAGTTTATGCATATTTCCCCCCAATGCTATTTTTCCAGGCTTCTCTGAGTAGCAGCAGTAACAACATTGTTGGAAGCTGGACCCACCTCTTGTGTGCTCCAATATGGCCTGGAAGGGGAGGTTCAAGAAGGGATCTGCGGGATGAAAATGAATGTAGAGCCAGCACAGGCGTGATGGTTCTAGCACTGATTCTGATGGGACTGGAGCTCTGGCACAGGATCTGTGCAGTCCAGAGGACTTCCAAATCCAATGTTGCATACATCTTTAAAAAATAGCTGCAGGGCGGTCTCACTTCCTCCTCATATCTCTGTACCAGAGGAAACAAGATGGTAGGGTGAAAGAGAAAGAAAAGATGCCTCTGTCAGTGCCCGATAAGTGAGGGAGAAAGAGCATTTTGGGCAGGAGTGAGAAGAGACAAAATGGTAGAGAATGGTGAGGTTGGGATAACTAGGAGGAAGGAAACTGGAAGGGGTCTCAACATCCAGGTGAGCCTCCAAGGGCATTTTCACTTGGACCCTGTCAGTTGTTATCCTTAATTGTTTCCTCTAGAGCAGTGGTTTTTAAACTTGACAACTTCAAGATGTGTGGATTTCAACTCCCAGAATTCCACAACCTTCTGGGAGATGAAGTCCACACATCTTAAAGTTGTCAAGTTTGAAAATAAATCCATCTATCCATCCTTGGGCATATCCCTTATATGTTTTCCATTATTTCCAGGTACTGTTATTTCTTTCCTTGCAGGGAAGGGAGGGAGGATATCAGAAAGGGACATGATGCAAATCAGCGGCATCTGCACAAGTTTAAAGTTGCCTCCAAAGAGATAGGCATGGGTATGTTCAGCTAAGCTGTTAATGTTGTAAATTATGGTGCCGAAGTGGTGCCAAAATAAAAAATGAAATCTGAAAATACTGCCTGATGACAGGGATGTGGCTAAACTATATGAACCCTTGCTTCGGAAAAGACAAGAATAATGTGCATTAGGAAAGCAATTTCAATATGGATTACCAGTTATTATTCTACAAGCAATTGCATCAGACAAAAACAGAATCTTAGCCCAATTAAAATGATGTGAACTTGAACCAATGATCAAATAGTTTTGTTTGATTCTCACTCCCATCATTTCTAGCTGTCTCTTTTTGCTGCATAATTCATGGTGAATGACATGCCAATTAGTAAACAATAAACTCAATGCAGTACAGAATTACTTTTTCTGTACCATGCACTTCCTTTTTCAAACAGACAATAAGTCATCACCCAAGACATTATTCTGCTAAAGATGGGACAGGAAGATGGATCACTTAGTTAATTTGAATGAGCAAATTTCACACAGGCCTCATTTAGCTTTTATCTAGTATGGAATGCTATTCCCCATTTCTTTGGCTTATTCATTTAAGAATGGTCACAATAAACTGGAAATGAAGTAGCAAACACATTGTTTGGAAAGCTGGCATAAAATCTCCCAATTACTAAGAGTTGTATGCAAAAGTGTCATTTCACCAGCCTTTCTCTCAGTGAGCAAATTTATTCAATCAGGCATAATTTATTTCTACCAATGATCACAACAAAGTGGTCTACTATTGCTCAACCTAGGGCATTTTCAGTTATTTGCAATGTATCATGATGATAGCAGAAAATAAGCTTATAATCTTTTTTGTAATCTAGGAGTAAGGTCTGAGAATGGAAGGAAGAGAAGGATTATGAGATCTCTCCACAGACTGGACTAAAGGCAAATAGTCCACAGGCTAGATGTATTTCATGCTGGACTCATATGACCATAATTTCATCTTTTTAAATAACAGAGGTTATTGTTTCCAAGTTCTTGAGTCATAGATGTCAGATATGATGCTCATCTAGATACTAGTTACAACTGTAACTCAGTTGTCTAGAATGTAGAAAGGTACTTCAAACTTATGCTGTAAACTTGAACAATATGAAGGGACATTTTACCATGTTTGATAAAAAGTAAAGGTAAAGGTTTCCCCTGCATAGTTGTGTCCAACTCTAGAGGGCGGTGCTCATCTCCATTTCTTAGCTGAAGAGCCAGCGTTGTCCGAAGACGCTTCTGTGGTCATGTGGCTGGCATGACAAGCATGGAACGCTGTTACCATCCCACCGGAGTGGGACCTATTCATCTACTTGCATTTGCATGCTTTCGAATTGCTAAGTTGGCAAGAGCTGGGGTGAGTGCGGGAGGTCACTCCGTCATGTGACGCTCGGGTCTCGAACTGCCGACCTTCCGATCGACAAGCCTGGCATCTTAACCACTGAGCCATTGCGCCCCTTTTTATCATGTTTTATCATGTTTGGTAGATGTGTAAAAAAAACCAGAAAATTTTGGATACAAATACATACACTAATTCAGAAGATTTTAAAGACTAACATACCAGAGGTTTTTCTTTTGGGACTAATGGACAGACAGCTGGAAAAAAGTCATGGAAGTTTGTTTTTATATACTGTATGACAACTGCAGTGAAATTATTATATGCTCAAAAGTGGAAAGGTTTGACACCACCCACAATGGAGGAATTGTTAGTGAAGATGATGGAACTTAGAAAGATGGCTAAACTGAGTTCCTTGATTAGAGAAAAGACATTATCTACATTTATTGTTGTCTGGAAACTCCTTATAGAATTTTTGCATGAAACAGAAAAAAATGAACTCATGATCTGTGGTTTTGATGATAAGAAAAAAAAATCTAGATAATAGAAAAAAGTTAGCTTTTCTTTTTGTAACCATAGAGTAAGAGATAGTTTTGTAATCATATTTGTATTTGCTGCAAAGAATCGGAAACTTCCATTTCTTTTTATCTTTTCTTTTTGCACTTTTGTCTTCTTTCTTTTTCTCCTCCTTTCTTCTCTTTCTTTACATTAGTTTTTGTTAGTTTTTATCTTCTTTTTAAAACTTTTAATAAAATTTATATATAAAAATACTGTAACTCAGTGATATAACATAGTGCATTCACAGATTCTTTCAATTGTGTGGGCAGAACTGAAGATATAAAAGAGGAAAGAAACACTGATTCTGCTCCTCTGTGTATTGACTGAGTCTGTTCTATACATTTTGTCACTGTTTATTTAATTAGGAACCTAGGTTTTTGTGGTATTAACAAAGCATTCATATTAAGATGCTGTATGAGCAAAATCTCTAATTTCATGTATTTTATCCTCCATGATTAGAAGACTATTTAAGAAGTATTCCTTTGGCAGAAACATGGCAAGCTCATTGACCAAAGGCTTCTACAACCATTCCCTTTTTTTTTGAGGGGGGGGGAGAGGGGTCATGTTAAAACTAACAGATAAAATGTCATCTTCCTTTTGATGGCATTCTTTTTTTTTTTTTTTTAAAGGGTCAGTACTAGACAACAGAAACTGAAATGTCAGAACACCTAAAATCAATTTCTGTAACTTCTAGGTAGCTATAGGCTATAATAGCTTTCCTTTCAACTACATGCAATGAATGAAAACACTTTGAAATGTTTGCAGTTAAAAAGGGAAAAAGAAGGTCAAATTACATTATGAAAGGCTCCAAGGGCACACATACATTAAACCAACCCCACATTTAGATTTCACAATACTTAGGAAAACAAGGTGGACTTACACACCTTCATCTGGCTCTATTCTGTTTCATGTAAAATTAGAGATTAAAATACTGTTACAAAAATTACAAACCAAAATATATTGGCTTCATACTGTTAGAATGTTTATTTAAACTTTCAGTGAAGCAGTTTTATTTAAAAATTGCATTCTTGTTTGTTTTATTCACTCCATTTACTTGGCATTTTAGCAAACTCTTTTTAATGCAAATTAGGTGAAAATATGTTCTTCACTTTTGCATTGAATCCCTTGATTCTGCTCATATTCAGTCATGACTTTATCCAGTTAAAATGTGCTCAGCACAGTACATTATTGCTTAATTAGCCTGCATTGCATTTTCATTGGATTATCAAAACCTCAGAATTGCTGACATTAACTTACTGGTAAATGTAAAGTCTCTTCTGCCCATTATGGGTTGAGCCAACTCCAAATCACAAGGGCAGAATTTATGGAACACTGTGCTTAGATTCAATTATAATTGTAGCTACAAGCAATTTAAAATATTTAGTATTTATTTATACAGCATTTAGTATGTTGGTCTGTCTGCCTAGTTTTTGAAAAAAAATATTTCAGTAGAATTATGAATAATATGCTTCCCTTTTGCGGTCCATATTCATGATTTAAAGTATATAATATTTGCTAGTATCCTAAATTAATGAGTTAAGGGGGATGAGAAATTTCAAATGGATATTAGGATGCTAGATTTGTTGAATACATGAGGATGGAGAACATATGATCCACAGGCTTCATGAAGTCCTCCAGCACCTCAAGAATATCACTCAGTGATATTTGAGAAATGGCAAAACTGACTTGTTTGATTAGGGAGAAGACAACAAGTACATTTATTAGTGACTGGAAACCCTTTATGGACCTTTTGCTCTAAACAGAAAAAATAAATAAATTGGCAACTTACAGATTTGATTATTAGAAAGGACAGAATATGGGAAGAAGAGAATTATGATGTAATCTTAAAGAGGGAGGATAAATGATAAATTCATTTGTAACCGCTGTAAAGAAGATCAGAAGCCACTTCTTTATATATTTTTTTCTTTTCTTTATTTACTTTCTTTTTTTCACTTACTTGTCCTATATCTTTCTTCACAGTATGTTTGTCTTTTATTGTTGTAAAAAATCTTTGAATAAAATTATATATAAAAAGAATGTCTCAATGAAATTTGGTTGCAAAATGGCCCACTTTAGGTGGTGTATGTAAGTATGTATGTATGTATGTATGTATGTTATAAAATTGACAGTCTAAAGAAAAAGAGGACTAGGAGTTAGACTACTCTCATTCCTGCTCTTTAGCTCCAACCCTCAAATATAGCCCCAAATGATTGTGGGTTCTTTGTCCAGTTTTGAGATTTCCTCAACTAAATTAAGGCTAGGAATGAGACAGGAGACCTTTTCTGTTTTTAAAGCACCCAGATCCAGGGAAATGGGGAAAAAATCAGCTCCACCTCTTTCTGTAATAGTTCCACATCTCTGGACAACCTCCTAGGCCCCAGGAACACAAGTCTAATTTCTTCAGAATTTTGCAATGTGGGTAGCAACTGTAACAACAAAAGTATAACAATTAATACAGGGAGGGGGGAAATGTACATAAATGCACATTTTACATGAAAGTGTATACAACTATACATCTTCCTATGAAAAAATGTTTCCAAAAATACACACAGACTTGAACAAGTGTGGACATAAATCCACATTGGGAAAAGTATGTCTAGAAATACAAATATTTTCATTTAAACTTCCTAAGCTAAATTCGTGAACAGTAGAGCCAAACAGAACTTACAGTTAATTAAATTAAGACAGCTGTCCGAAAATGGACAAAATAATGCCCATTCTTAATATCTCATGAAATTGACCTGTATGCCTCTTTCATTTTTGTGCCTTAAATGAGTATTTCAGAACATTTTCACATGCTTTTACACATATTTACTTCCCAGACTAAATAAAACCCAAGCTGTTCCCTTTTTATGACATTTTTTTTGACCAAGTCAGATTTCAATAGCTTTGAAATGTGGGTAAATACAGGTCCATTTCTTTCACCCACCCTTTTCAGCTGGCCTTGCTTGTATCCTTTATCAAATTTAATGCTATCACGATCTGCTAATTTATTATGGTATACCTACTGACAAGCCAGGGTGACTGAAAATTTCAGGAAAACCATCACCATTTTGGCAGATTTCAAAGACAGCCATTGCTTGATTCTACCTGTGGAAGGCTCCTGGATTATTGGTGCATATTGGAGGCTAAAAGTAGTCTCCCCAAGGTCAATCCTCAGATCTCTACTGCTTCAGATACAGACATCACTGGAACATCAGGGGCAGGCTCCTGGAAGTCCTAAATTATTGTCTCCTGAGGCGAATCTGAATGAGTCATATGAAAGATGAGACAATCTAGTGAAATCCCCTATATTTGGTTGGGTGATTCACATATCAGAGGCTGTAAGTCTCTTAATGCACATGGCTGGGAAGCAATAGCAGATACCCTCATCCTCTGCTTTTGGCAAGATCAGTTGGCCAATGTTAAGTAAAGGTAAAGGTACCCCCCGCACATTTGTGCAGTCGTGTCCGACTCTAGGGGCCAGTGCTCATCTCCGTTTGTTAGCCGAAGAGCCAGCATTGTCCAAAGACACTTCCGTGGTCATGTGGCCGGCATGACGCACGCGGAACGCTGTTACCTACCCACCGAAGTGGTACCTATTCATCTACTTGCGTTTGCATGCTTTCGAATTGCTAGGTTGGCAAGAGCTGGAGCTAGTGCGGGATCCACACTAGAAATAACAACAAGCAGTCACATAAATTTCTAAATAAGTGTAAGTCTATTTCTCATAGAGTAAAAAGGTAAAGGTACCCCCCGCACATTTGTGCAGTCGTGTCCGACTCTAGGGGTCGGTGCTCATCCCTGTTTGTTAGCCGAAGAGCCAGCGTTGTCCGAAGACGCTTCCGTGGTCATGTGGCCGCACGACGGGCGCAGAGCGCTGTTACCTACCCACCGATATTGAGCCAATGTTAACCACACAAATATTGGAGGAGACAGGCTTTGGTCTGCTTATCTCAAACATTTGCTTGTTTTTATGGCAGTTGGAGATATGGCCCTCTTCATTTTTCCTGCCTAAAGATATCAAATTAGGCTTAATATAATTATTTGAGAAATGAACTGATCTATTAAACCTGTGTTCAGCTAATGATGCTGAGATGATATGGCTGTTGCTAAACTAATGAAATATTTGACCCTGACTGGACAGTATAGAAACAGCACTTAGGAATTAAAAATCGACACATACTGTGTAGTAATGTTGTACAGTATAAATTAATGGCTTTCAAGTGTCCCTTAATAATTAAGCACAGCAAATACTGCCAGTGAAATGTGACATTTTCAGTATGATAGATTTTGTCAGGGAAGGGATTCCTCCTCCCCATTTTCACCTAATTAATTAGTAGGAAATTTGGAAGCAGCATTCTGACCTACTTATAAATCTCTGTGGGTATATGTATATTTATATAATACTTCTTTGGGCTACCTCATTAGGCAGAGTGCAATAAACAAATTTTAATGACTGAACAGTGTTGAAAGTTGAAGGGATTTTTGGTCAGGTATCACAAAGTTCTTAGTGCAGTGAAAGAGGGAGGAGAAATGTCCTATTAGCATCCAACTGTATCATACCATGTGCACATCTTGTTAAAATAGGGTTTAATATAACAAATCTGCCTTATTGATTTAACTGGGGTGGGGGAGGGGGAGGAGAGGGGAGAGAGAGAGTCTTATTCTTGTTTCAATTCTAGGAAATTAATCTTTGAAATATGTAAACTTTACTTTCTGAAAAAAGTATATTGAAAGGACAATCAAAAAGTATGTAACCAAACAAAAAAAAAAAAACAACCTCAAGATATGACTGGTTGGCAGGGTGAAGAGCATTTATTAAAAATATTTCAATAGAACTCAGTGAATTAGCATATAAGACTACATTATTTCACACCAAAAAACCCACTCTCTCACACTCCCTTCCTCACATACATACAGAGCAGCCACAGGGAAGAGGAATTTTTGGATTGGCACCCAGGAACAAAACTTGCCAAGACATTTTGCTATTTGAATTGCTATTTGAACAGGAAATGAAGTATGCTGTTCACTCATGTCAGGTGGTCATAAAGCAGAAGGTGACTTGAGCACCTGTTCCTAGCACTAGAAATAACCATCACAACAATTAATTAGCAAGAGCTATTTCAGGAACACTCTTCTCAAGCTCTTTTGCCTGAAATGGCTGATTCATTCTGACTATCGGCTTTGGCAGTGAGAAAAAGAGAATTTTCACCATACAGTTCTCCAGGAACTGCCATCAGCTGCAGATAGGAAAGCTGTTCACATTACAGAGCCACAGACTTGGGTTACAATTAGGGGTGAATAAATGAAATTTCCATTTGGTGTATTCATTCCCTTCTGTTTCTGCATTATTCTGCAATTTTATTTAAAAATTCTCCCACAGACAGTAGACTTGTAGCCTTAAGCTATTTTTCCTCAAACTATACATTTTTCAATAGTGTTTTGTTTTCTTTCTATGTTTTGTGAGTCATTTTTTCTTATGGTTTAGAATAGTTTACAGGCCAGGGTGGCTGGCTGAGCACATTGATAATTACAGGTGTTCAATGTATTATATATATTTCCATTTAAAAATAAAAAAATGACATCTTTACTCCTGTAATTATGATGGTGGTTTGGTTTAAGAAATTTTTAAATATGAAACTTCATAGCTCAGAGTATTTCTTTTTTATTTTAAAAAAGAAGAAGGGTGTGACAGTTGCTGCTTTGTTTTGCAACACATAACAGGAATGTAGAAGTATTCCATGTAAAGTGTGGAATATTGCTAGTAATAGTGACAATGGTAGGAAAAGAAACCAGTGGCATGGTACTTGATATATTGGATAAGGACATTAGGAAGCCAATGTTCAGAACATCCTCAGCTATGGAAGCTCATTGAGTGACTTTGGGGCAATCATTCTCAGGTCAACCTCCGTTACAGAGTTGGTTTCTTGGGAAAAAAATCTGGAGAAGGTGTTGGTACACTACCCTGAGCTCATGGAAGAAAAGTGGGCAATCAATCAATCAATCAATCATTGCCTATGTGATTCACAAATGAAACCGTACTTGTGTTCATCATAACCTGGTTAAGAGTCTAAGTCCAACCGCAGCACTAGTAGCTTGGAAGTTGGTAACTGCCTAAAGTTCTCATCCATGTAGAAGCCCATCAGATTGTTTAAGATCTGAATTTGTACGCAGTGCACCTCTCACTACAATTGCTGGCTGAGAATGTACTCGCTCCCTCAGGTTATTAAAAGCATGATAATACAAAGAAGACTTTTAAAATATTATTCAAAGTGTAAGTATCAAGTAGTCCTCATATTGGATTATTAATTGCTTTCATTTTATTTCAAGTTAATAAAACTAGATAAGGGTTCTGGCCAGGAACGTGGATTAAAAGTTTCATTCCTTGCTTAAAAGAGACTCGCCTTTTTTTTTTAGTTTCATTACACTATCTGCTTATCTCAGGCCTGTGAAATTGAATGCATCCCCTTGTCATCATCCCAACAGGAATGGTAAATGTAAGGTTAAAGGTGGTTTAATATTGCATCTGTCAAGTGTAGACATTCTGGGAATCACAGAACTTGCCAAGTCAGTATTCATGAAAATAACCTTACCCTGGATAGTTTCCCAGTTATTCATTTACTTTCACTTCCTACTTTTATTATGGTGAAGTTTGCTGCGACATTTCTGTAGCTCCTTGCATTTCCTCAGTAAGGCCATAGAAGTTCTCTGTTGAGATCAGAAGCTTTGCTGGGCAATGAGAAGAGGGATAAATCATTACAAGACATTTGTAAGTAGAAGAGAATTTTGCTAATATATCTGGACAGAATGGGAGAGATTCTGTGAACTTTACTAGGGTGTCTAACATGCAGTTAAATATAGCAGGAATTGCAAACTTGAGAAAGAGCTGGAAAATGCTCCCTGCCAACAGTGAGTGACTTTGCTCTTGAAAAAGACCTATAATCCATCTCTGTTTGCAGAACAGAGTCTTAAAATTATTAGATGGTATCTTCAGTTAGGGCTGTGTGAAGGAGATGCTTTATGCTGAGATACTTCATCTCAGTGCTTTGGTTAGAAGCACTAAGATTGTTCTGCCTTGATCTGCTGACTCACTTTGGGGTTGATTTCCTTTGTCTAGCATTTGATGGATGAAGTGATGTGTCTGGTCTACTCTGCAGGTATGAAACTGGGCACTATGACATTTTATGGATCAATCTCAAAGGATGCTTCTAATGGGGCTTTGATCATACTGAAGTCCCTTTTGAGTGTTCACAAAGACCTAGTACTTATGTTATTGTTCCCAAAATACATAATTGGGAAGGAGAATTTCTGTTTCATTAATGTGTCATTTATTTATTTATTTATTTATTTATTTATTTATTTATTTATTTTTCAAATTTATCACCACCCATCTCCCCCAACGGGGGACTCTGGGAAGTTTACAACAGAGTCGACAATTGAAAACCTGTAAACATAAGTTACAATCTAAACCAGTATAATAAATACTAGATAAAAATCCAAGGGATGGTAAAATCTCATATAAAAAGGAGGACATTATGGGGCCAGCCACCCCCCAGGAGGAACTATTACCTCCCCCATCCCAGGCAAGGTGGCAGAACCAGGTCTTAAGAGTCTTCTGGAAGGCTGGGAGCGAGGGAGCCAGCCTCACCTCCGGGGGCAAGATATTCCACAAGGCAGGCGCTATCGCAGAGAAGGCTCACCTCCTGGACCATGCTAGATGGAATTCTTTTGTTGATGGGGTCCAAAGCATGCCCTCTCTGCATGACCAAGTGGGGCGGGTCGATGTTATTGGGATGAGACGGTCCGTCAGATACCCTAGCCCCATGCCATGTAGGGCTTTAAAGGTGATAACCAACACCTTGAATTGGACCCAGAAGCAAACTGGTACCCAATGCAGCTCGCGCAGCAGAGGTGTCACATGTGCTGATCTTATAGCACCCATAACTGCCCGTGCTGCCGCATTCTGGACCAGCTGAAGCTTCTGGATACTCTTCAAGGGTAGCCCCATGTAGAGCCCATTGCATTTCCTCTTTGCTGCTTAAAAATATATTTCCTAAGGTATCCATTAAGCCCACATAATATTCAGGAGATACAGTGCTCTTTGAAGTACAGAGTTAAATTCTGAGATAGAGATGTTGGTGTTTTCAGGGTATAATTTATCTTGAATAGTGATAATCCATCAATTTGGCCATTATTATTGAAATGTCCTTTGCAATTTTGTGTGTTTTTTTTAAATTATGTCCATGTTTTGTGTTCCCACATCCCCAGCCCAGAACTTCATAAAAAAACAAATAAACAAACACCCCCAGAACTTCATAAATGAATATACTCAATAAAAGTGGAAATCAACTGAATAATTCCTGGACTTCAAACCACATTTCAGGTTGTTGCATTTTATTTCTGTTTTCTTTGCCATTCTCCTCTGTGTAATATGAAAATAAAAGCATTTTACTACAACCATGCAAGACTTCAGAAGCAGATTTTTAAAATATATTTGTGATATAAAGTATGTTTATTTCCAAATAAATCCATCTGTGAGTACCACATGCATAGATAATCACAGTTTGCTGACACATAGAAATTAAACAGTCCTTCATTTGGAACAATACAGGGTATTCAAAAGCATATTCATTTGCCATTTGATTATCAAGCAGCTAATAACTAGGAAACATTCTATAAAAAGGGTAAATAAAATTTCCAGGTGTAAAGCTTTGAAAATATAATGAAGTATAAAGAAAACACTAGTAGCTCATTTGGTAAACTTTACCAAGTTTACCTAACATATGATAAGGTTTAGAGCTGGTATATCTCTCAGGTTCAGTTTAGAACTGGATCTGCATATTACACCAAGACTTACTTAATCAGTGGTTTATTGAATAAATCACAAGTGGATTAACCATGGTCTATTGAGTAATCCAGAACTGGCTGGGTTGAAACAACTACACGTAGCCTAGTATAATGTGTGAAACATGTCCTAACTTATATTTGGGAAGAAATAGCATTCTAGACAATATGCCTTTTAAAAATTTAGGGTTATATGCAAGTTCAAGATGAGGCTGTTAGGGCACTAGCTGGTTTTCTTTGAAGAGCAGAAGACCCACAGGGTGGAATGCTATGAATTCATGGTTAAATGAATAGTGTCATGCTCCTCTGAGTCCACCTACTGGTGTTGATACCATCCACATCCACAGTCTCATTTTATTCAGCAATTCAAGTAATAATAGTAGCAGCAGCTGATGAAAGGATTGTATTTTGCTGATAATAACAAAAATAACCCAGCAAGCAAAATCATAATTTATTCCCATTGTGTATATCAATTGTCCGACTTAAGTTCTGCATCCATTTGATCATCCAATCCTTAACTTGCTGGGTCTCCAAATCACAAAACCATACCAGGTGTTCTGTATGTTGTGTTATTATACTGTAAGCATTCAAATTCAGTCAAATCTCTGAGTTTACCACCTTGTTTTTGTAATTTCTTCTGGATTATAATGCTCATTTGGAGATACTGAAACCACAAAAGCACTTCTGACCATTCTAAGGAGAGAACTGTGAATGATTTCATTTTTTCTTTTGTCTATAATCTTGCAGGTTGTAAGATTTTCCCATGCTTGTTCTATTGCAAGGATGCCCAACTTTTTCAAGCATTGAGGGATGTGCTGGGTGGGGGGAGCTACAGTTGAAGAAATAGGTATAAATTGAAATAAATTAAATCCAATTAATGCAATTAGTTCCCATGAAAATGTTTTCCATACTATCACATTAAATAATGCAATGTGGATACAACTTTGGAGAATGGACTTGCATTCAAAGCTTAGGGAAAGCACATGGCACTTCAGAGACTACACCTTGGTTTACTCTAAATGATATTAAGATTGCAAGCTTGATTTCTTATCATTAAAGTACCTGCAAGACCCAACTGTAGAAACATTTGAGCTTATGAATGCTTTAGTCGTATGACCTTCAACATCCCAAAGTCCTTGTATCTTATGCAGCTATTTTCTCAGCATACCTATTAGCAGTTTCAAAGCTTGCACACATAAATTCTTTCTCCCCCTCTCTTTCTCTCTCTCTCTCATACACATATATTCACACAAACATACATTTAAAGGACAGATAACAGCATTTAAACCCAATAACCTTGTTATGGTCAACTGGTTTGCTAAATTTGAGAAATTCCACATAATTAGCATCCATTCAGTCCCACATAGAGTGCTTGCTTCAGGCTTGCTTTTAAAGTAATATTAATGTAGCACGTTTTTCAGAGAAACTAACCTTCTATTTGCAAATTATATCAGCTAAATAACTAGTCTAAGATTACACTATAAAAAGCCTGCATAAAATACTCTGATTGGACACTCCAGGTTTTGACACTTCGTTTTGCCCTTTCTTTTTGGTTTTGATCTATTATAATTTATCTAATGAGCCCCACTTACATGCCTTTTTAAAAAAAAAAAAAAAATAGAACAGTCGACATTCCAAGTTTTACATATTTTACATCTAGCTTTCACTAGCTAGGGAGCTCATTAGCAGCTATTTCTTGTGGTGAATAAATGCCAACTGAGATCTGCACTACTCTCTAATTCATAAGTTTGCTGCATTCTTCTAAGAGGTCACTTAACCTTTAAGTCAACCGCAGCATAAAAACAGTAAGCAGTTTTCAGTGAACAAGTTCCCAGGTTGTATAGCTGCACTGGAATTTGCATGTTAGATTGAGGTTTGACAATTCAGGACGATAGAAATTGCTGCCACACACACACTTGCTGCAGCTAAGCACTGCAAAGGTAATATTTGAACATGCAGAGCTGAAAAAGAAGGGTTTTCTATGTGTGAAATAAATATTTTGAGAGAAAGTGTCTCACAGTACAGGAATTTGAGCTGTTGCAATTGAAACAATGACTGTGGTTTGTAGAATTAAGAAGTTCCCTACAGGAAAAGAATATAAAGAAAAACCTATGTCATTCAAAGGAATTTTTATTTTTTTAATGAATAAATTAAAAATCTTAAATTGCTCTCCTATAGCCTATTGTTATATCTGGAAATAACAGACATATTTCTCAATATGCACATCTAGGATTATGTAGTAATTGTCTTATATACTGTATCTGAGGACAGAACTAAAAACAACAACCAAAGCCTGTAATTTTGATAGAACCGATGTATGAACATTCAATGGGAAGAAAACTATATGGATTTGGGAACAACTTTTAATACATTCCAAAATACTGAAAACCAATAGGTCTCATAAACAAAATTAATAATGTAAACTCATGGTGCCTATTCAGAAGTCACCCTGATTAATTTACTTTTTCCAGGTAAGAGATCATGAGACTGTACTCTTTGTCCTCATAACCATCTTGTTACCTTGGGTTCATCTAGATCAGTGTTTTTCAAACTTGGCAACTTTAAGATGTGTGGACTTCAACTCCAAGAATTCCCCAGACAGCATGCACACATCCTTCCACACATACATTTTACTTTTTTCAGTTTATCATTCTCATGTTATGTTACTTAGAAACATTGTAGATTCAACTCCCCCCAATATATACATATACATATACATATACATATACATATACATATACATATACATATACATATACATATACATATACATATACATCATATACATATACATATACATATACATATACATATACATATACATATACATATACATATACATATACATATACATATACATATACATATAATCGAAGAGAATATTTGTAGCTCAGGGTTGAACTGTGGAGTCCTTGGTGCTCCCTGAGCCTTGTTGTTTTCTTGCAGACGTTTCATTGCCAGGCTAGGCAACATCTTCAGTGCGAAAAGGGAGTGGGACTTGATCTCTGTTTATATACCCTGGCTTGTCCTGCCTGTGTTGGTGGGGGTGTTGTACTCTCCTTGGTAGTACCTTGATTGGGATGTTGTTTGCTGCTTGGTTGATTGACTGAGCTAATAGTTCCTTGATTAGGGTCTATTGTGTTGTTTGATTGCTCCTCTATTAGCTCAGTCAATCAACCAAGCAGCAAACAACATCTCAATCAAGGTACTACCAAGGAGAGTACAACACCCCCACCAACACAGGCAGGACAAGCCAGGGTATATAAACAGAGATCAAGTCCCACTCCCTTTTCGCACTGAAGATGTTGCCTACCCTGGCAATGAAACGTCTGCAAGAAAACAACAAGGCTCAGAGAGCACCAAGGACTCCACATATACATATACATATACATATACATATACATATACATATACATATACATATACATATACATATACATATACATATACATATACATATACATATACATATACATATACATATACATATACATATACATTTTGTTGTTTATTCGTTCAGTCGTTTCCGACTCTTCGTGACTCCATGGACCAGTCCACGCCAGAGCTTTCTGTCGGCCGTCGCCATCCCCAGCTCCCCAATGGTTGAGTCTGTCACATACATATACATATACATATACATATACATATACATATACATATACATATACATATACATATACATATGGGACTATGTAGATGATTGCATCTATATGCTTTTGTATGTTGTTTTACTGTGGAACTATATCTACATTAAACTAGAGTGCTGATCTTGTCTGTTTTTGTGATATTTTATAAATTGCCACATGCACACTAATGATGTAGAGATGGAAAGAAGGCACCAGTGGATAAGAATGAAATGAAATGAGAACTGTGATGAATGTGTAATCATAGAGCTTAACAAAAATTTTAATAATTCTTAAAAAAAAAGTCTCAACTGTTTTACAGAAACAAGAGTGCAACCTTCAAACCGAGAAGCACTTCTAAATATTTAGCCAATCTATATCACATACTGAATTATTCCTATGGATCAAGTATACCTTTTTATATTGGAGCAATTTAACATACTGTAAGTGATTAAAATTCAGTGGTTCACAGTGTTGGGCCCCCAAATCTTGTTGGCTCAGGGATGATGGAATTTGTAGACCATATTTTAAGGTTGAAAACTCCTGTATTGGATGGTATAGGCTAGCACAGAAAAGGAAAGATGGTAGTCTTTTCATATATATGGTGCAGATTATTTGGACAATGCAAAGATCATGATAAGCATTGAGAAAGAAAAGCTATACTGGAAAAAGCCATTATGATACATAAATTATAATAAATTATATAAATTTATAATAAATTATAAATCAGTAAAATGTGGCAAAACAGTAAACGTTTCTTGCTAATAGCAGTGAAGAGGAGTTATGCCAGCACCATCACAAAAAAGTACGACTTTCCAAAAGGGCTAAACTGCTAGGAAGGCAAACATCATCCTCCTTAACAAAAAAGTCTCTCTTTCCAATATCCACAAACAAATGATTATCAAACATCAAAAACCTTTGTCACAGGGTCAGCATAACCTGGATAAAGATGAAAAGTCAAACTATAAAACACATCATGTACTCAGGAAATTATGTTTTTTCCCCTTCCTAATTGTTTGAAATGTCAAAGAAAAGCTATTTTAAAAATGAGGCTTCAAGATGCGTCACTGAAGATGACATTGGCAAAACCAAGTGATTTTTATTTATAATTTAGTAATTATAAAAGGTGGGGGGGAGTTGCAAGCGCAAGGCACTTGGGGGTGAGTCTTTGGCTAGCAAGGCTCTGTGAAAAACAGGATGGATTTTCATTGAGGCTGGCAGCTGCAAACAATAAGTCACTGGGTTTATTTGCTGTAATAATGTGAAAGGGCCCACGAACTTAGAGTCCAACTTTTTGGAAAGCCTGGTAGAAGTCAAAACTTGGTAGAGAGCCACACTTTGTCTCCCACTACAATAGTTGGCCCTTCTTGTCTATGTGTGTCTGCAGCCCTCTTATAAGCGGCCTTTGTGTTGTTCAGCTGCTCCTTTAACAGCTCTTGGGTGGCTTGTTGCTCTTTGAGAAAGTCTGCAGCCGCTGGGACTGCTCCTTGCTGTGAGGAAGTGGGCAAGACCCGAGGATTAAACCCATAGAATGCTTGGAATGGGGACATCTTGGTAGATGAATGCTCAGAGTTGTTATAAGCAAATTCTGCCATGGGGAACAGGGCTGGCCAGTTGTCATGCTTATAAGTGGTATAACATCTGAGATACTGTTGCAATATCTGATTATTTTTTCAGCTTCTCCGTTTGTTGAATGATTATGTGATGATGATAAGTGGATTTGGACCCCTAAGGACTGGAAAAGAGCCCTCCAAAACCTGGAAGTGAACTGACAGCCTATGTCGCTGATTATGTGATTAAACATGCCTCAAAACCTAAAGACATGGTCCAAAAACAACTGCACTGTTGCTTGTGCAGATGGAAGGCCTTTGCATGGAATAAAATGTGCCATTTTTGTGAAACGGTCCACCACCACTAATATGGAAGTAAAGTCCTGGGCCGGGGTTAAGTCAGTGATAAAATCCATGGAGACAATGTCTCAAGGCTGGGGGGGGGTGTAGGTAGGGGCTGCAAAAGGCCTGCAGCCTTCCCTGTGATGGGTTTAGTGTGTCTACAGGTGTGACAGGAGGCCATGTAAGTCTTTATGTCTGCAGCCATCTTAGGCTACCAGTAGTCTCTGAGAGCTCTTGAAAACTCCTCCATGTCTGGCCATTTGGATGTCATGACAGAGCTTTAGGACCTCTTCCCTCAAAGGGATGGCAACATAAAGCCGTCCACTATGCCATAGAATTCCCGCATCTACCATGAATGGGGAAACGGTCCCTTGCGGGGGGCCCTGGAGGTCATCCATTCTAGCCCTCGTGTATGGATCCAGCTGCTGCTGAGCTTTGAGTCTTCCAAAGAGATCATCCACCTGCCTGCCAGCTGCTATGATCTCTGTCTGGTTCCCCTCGGGAGTCTACTCAAAATTGTGAGGTTGTAAAATTGTTCCCTGAGCACCTTGGTGGGAGGCTGAAGTGACCTGAGGCTGGCGAGATAATGCATCAGTCAAACAATTCTGAGTTCCAGGCAAGTAAGATATTATGAAATTGAAATGGGAGAAAAAATGGCTCCATCTGACTTGGCATGGATTGAGCGATCTGGTGCTTTGAAAAAGTTCTAAATTCTTATGATCTGTACAAACTGTTACCGGAAAGGCCGCTCCCTCTAGCCAATGTCTCCACTCTTGGAAATCTGCTTTAATTGCTAGCAATTCCTTGTTAAAAACATCATAGTTTCTCTCTGCCGGTGACAGTGTGCAAGAGAAAAAGGCACAAGGAAGCATCCCCTCCCCTTTTGGGTTCTCAGCTTGCAGTAGCACAGCGGCTATTGCAAAATCAGATGTGGATTATAAACTGTCGCTCTGGGTCAGGGTGCCTTAGTAGAGGTTGAGATGCAAAAAGTTGCTTAAGCTCTTGGAAAGCTGCCTGCTCCTGCTCACCCCAGAGGAACTTCTTTCCTTTCTTTAAAAGCTTCCCTCCTGACCTGGGGGTGCCAGCGGGTCTGGCTTCATGGGTACGAAGAAGGTAGGAGCAGATGCTGGAGATGTGGATGGTTGAATAAAACCTTTCTTGAGGTTTGTATCTAAGTATTCGTTCAGGGTAGCTAATTCCTTGGGCGACATAGGATATTGGTTTTTTCCTGGAATCTTCGCTCCTGGTTGTAGGTCAATAGTACAGTTGCAATCCCTATGGGGTGGGAATGCTGTAGCCTCCTGTTCACTGAAAATGTCTGCAAAATCTGCATACTTGGCTGGCAGCTGCACCCCACTTGTCTCTATGACTGCTGTCATTGTTGGAGAAGGTGAGGTTGCTTGCAAGTTATGGTGCTGGCAGCCTTTTGCTGGAAAGGAAATTGCCCCCGTCTCCCAGTCCAAACAGGGGTTGTGAAACTTTAGCCAAGGCGTGCCTAGGATTATAGGTACTTGTAATGATGCTGTGACATAAAGCTGAATCCACTCAGTGTGATCTCCATTTGTTAGCTGAATTGGTTCTGTGCATCTTAGTACTGGGCCAGCTTTGAGGGGCTGACCATCAATGGTTTCCACTTCTATGGGACGTGGCAAGTTCAGTGTTGGGATATCCATCTTTTCCACCATTTCTATATCTATAAAGTTAGTGGTGGCACCGGAATCAATGAGAGCCTCCAGTTTAACTTGGTGCTTTGAGTCTATGGTTACTGTGACTGGGATAAAGAAAAATGTTTGACTGGAATCTCTGGAATTAGCTCTTCTTAATTGCTGGAGGGCCTCCCTGCTGAGCTCTGGGGAGGGAGGCCGCCAAAGTTTCCCTGGTTGGAAGCAGAGGCGGGGGAGGTGTCTGCTCTGCCGCTTGCTCGGGAGCTCTTGCTAGAGCTCCTTGGCCTCTCACAGGGCAAGCCCTTACGATATGGCCTGGGACCCCGCAATAAAAGCAAAGAGCTCTTTCTCACCTTCTCTGTCTCTCAGCCTTGGAAATTAGTCTTTGTGATGCTCCTATCTACATCAGCTCCTCTGCCCCTGGGTAAGCAGACATTGTGGGGAGAGTTGTAAATCCTGGAAGCATCACTCTGAATCCCGCTCTACCTCTCCCCGGTCAGAGCTGCCATAATTCTTCCAGCCTGGCGTCTATCACTATGGTCAGCTGGTATAAATCCTCCAAGGTGGCCGGGGTTTCTTGCCTGACCAACTCGCTCTTAATCTCTTCATCGAGCCATTTAAACTGATCTTTTAAGGCGATCTCGTTCCAGCCCAAGTCTCGTGCCAACAGTTTGAAATCAGCAATGTAACTCCCCACTCTCCTATTGCCTTGCCGGAGTTTTTGTATTTCTCTGCTGGCGGTGACTTCTCTGATCAGGTCATTGAAGTAGGCTCTGAACCTTCCCATAAAAGTCTGGTAGTCGTTTAGAATTGGGTCATTGTTTTCCACCATTGGGATGGCCCATCTCGCAGCTGATCCTTTTAGCAGGCTTAAAATAAAGGTCATTCTGGTTCGGTCTGTTGGAAATTCCACTGGCCTGCTGTCGAAGAACATGGTACACTGAGTGAGGAAGGTTCGTAGTTGTGCAGCTTCTCCCTCAAACTATTCCGGTAGGCAGCCCTGGGATCTCAAGATGACTGGTGGGGGTGCTGCCGCAGGTACCGGCTGTGGGGCTGCTGGTGCTGGCTGTTGTAACTGCTGTAGCATGGCTGCTTGTAGTGTATTGACCTGAATATCGACTTGCTGCTGGTGTTGTTGTAGCACTGCTGCGAGCTGCTGTATTGCTTGTCGGATTTCTTGTGTCTCAGAAGACATTCTGCAAATTTTTTGGCCTCCCTCTTTCGATGGGAGTTTGGGAGTTTAGCTGGATTGATGTCCTGACGAAGAGTGAAGAACCACGCTGAGACAAAGTGCAGAAGCTCTAGTGTTTATTGTTCTACTCTGCTAGACAGAATCCAGCTAAACTGAAATGAATTAGCAAGCGCTAAGGGAAAAAGCCCATAAAACTAAGGTGGTGCTATCTTGACTCTCTTAGGAGGGAACCAAAGAGACTCCATACTGTGCATGTATTTGTCTCCCTGGAGAGGGCCCCCTTCTTCTCCACCAGCTATCTCCCTGACAGGCTGATTCCAATTGGTGGTGATTGGGGAGGAAATATCCCACTCCCGGCCCCTACTGTGTGGGGTGCCTCAGGGGTCAGTGCTCTTGCCTCTCCTATTTAACATCTTCAAGAGACTGCTGGGTGAGCTCATCTGTCTTCATGGGGTGAGGTATTATCAGTATGCTGATGATACCCAATTGTACATCTCTGCCCCTGGCAAATTAAGTGATGCTGTGGCCATCTTTTCCTGGTGTCTGAACGCTGTAAGGGTGTGGATGGTGAACAACAGGCTTCAACTGTACCTTGGCAAGACCAAGTGGCTGTGGGTTTTGGGGGCCCCCAGTTGTAGGACTATACCATCTTTGGTACTAGATGAGATAGCACTGACCCAAACAGACCCTGTGCACAATCTGGGGGTCCTCCTGGACTCATGACTTGTGCTTGATGAGCAGGTGGCAGTTGTGGCTAGGAGGGCATTTGCACAACTTCGTATTGTACACTAGTTGTGCCCGTTCCTAGAGTGAGGGGCCCTACTCATGGTCACTCATGCAGCAGCATGACCAGTTATGCATGTTTCTTGTAGAACACATGTTAAACCTCTGCTTTGCGAACTGCATTGGCTACCAGTTTCTTTCCAGGTCCAATTCAAGGTGCTGTTGTTGACCTTTAAAGCCCTTCATGACATGGGTCTGGGTTATTTGAGAGACCGCCTCTCCCCAATTTCATCTGCCCACCCCACCAGATCCAGCAGAGAGGGCATGTTACAGGTTCCATCATCTAGGTAGCTACATTTGGTGGGCCCTAGGCAGCAGGCCTTTTCTGTGGTGGTGCCCACACTGTGGAATCTTCTTCCCCCTGAGGTGAGCTTGGCTTCATCACATCTGAACTTCTGAAGGTCCCTCAAGACTTGGTTGTGTCAGCAGGCCTGGGGACCCCAGGGGACAGGTGAGTTAGTGAGATGGCTTCGTTATTATTAACATCCTTTTCCCTACTTGTTTTAGCTCATTTTTTATAGTTTTTGATGTTTTTAATTGTTCATAATTATAGTGGTCCTTAGGTATTCATTGCTGTTTTAACTTTGTTGTAAGCCATCCGGAGTCGCTTGTAAAAGTTTGACGGGCATCTATGTAAATCAGATATAAATAAATAAATAAATAAATAAATAAATAAATAAATAAAATTTGAGAACAGCCTGTCAAATGTTGCCTTAAAGCTAGGATAACCAGACATCTGGAAAAAGGACACATCCTCCTTTTTTATCCTCATATCCTCTGTCCAGAAGGCATAGCCTTAAAATCAAATATTATGTGGCTTTTTGAGGGTCTTGGAGTTTGTTTTGAGTGGGGGGGGGGGACTTTTTCCTGATAGTAGTCATTCAAACTTTTGTGTATTGTGACCATGTAAAGTGTCTGCTTCTTTCTTTCCCTCATCCATTGACAGACACAACAGCCTAGATTTATGTTATTTATTTCCTTATTCCAGCAATCAGTTTCAATCCAGCCCCTTCAAATATTTGATCACTGTAGTGTGTACATCACATGACTTGTCATACATTTCTATGGTGAAATTTGGAAAGTGCGTTGTCAATTCTATATTATTGCTAGCATATGTTGTTGAAAATAAAGATTTGTTGGAAAAATATTGCGATTGGAAAACCAGTCTTTGTCATGTTGGAAAAAGTAATTTCATATGCATATAGGTCTAAATACATTTTTTTGTAGTTTTTGGCTGTAATTTTTGTTGTGGATGCCAAGAAACCTTAACAGTATGTCCTCCTTTCTCCCCATTTGTCCTCCTTTCCAACTCTGTGTCCTCCTTTGCCTGCTCAGATATCTGGTAACCCTTCTTAAAGCAGATCCTTGGGAACTGTAGAGAGTCTCAGATATGACCCCAGAGCCACTATGCAGAGGTAGTTACAACATGTAAAGAAACATGCTTGAGGCTGGGATACAATGGAAACATTAAGAAAAAAAACTTAGTCTGGGTCTGTCCTAACTCCAAGGAGTATAAGAAGGAGGGAAGGAAGGAAAAACAGTCAAGCTTTTAAGCTACTATTACTATAGCCTATGTCAATAAATATAATTCTAGTTGAACTTGTGGAGTCAGCTTCCTGGTCTGGCTTATCTCAAAGGGCTGACATCGATCGTGAAAGTTTGTTGGCATTTACCCCAACGAGGTAGGGCATCTGAGTTAGATGCTTAAATTCCAAGCTAGCTCTATATTTCAAACAAAGAGGAATTGATTTTGCATGAATTCAAGATAGGATAAAACTTGTCCTTGAGTCTAAGCAATCAAAGAAATAACAGGGATTTTTTTGGTTATTTGACTGACTGAATTAAAGCTAGAAGAGTAAATATGAAACTATTTTAAATTGTAGGTATTTACCATATTTATTCATTTATTTGCTATATTTTTATTCTACCATATTTTCCAGCAACTTCTGGCAGGGCCATTTTTAATAGTACACATCTCAAAGGGAACCATACCATATAAGTTACATAGATAATCCTTTAGTTTGCTGATGTATCATGATATTTAAATGTATTTTGTTTTATTTATTAAAGTATTTATATGGCCACCCAACTCGGGCCTTGTGATTCTGGTAAAAAAGAAGGGAAAAATATCCCATAATCAATACAAAATAGCATATTCCATTAAAACATACTAAAACTATGAAATGGCAATGAGAACTGGATTTTCTTTGGGGATTCAATTCATCCTGATCTCAAGGCCTGGGGATACATACGGATTTTATCTGCCTTCCTAAAGGCCTGTAGGATCAGGTCCAATTGTATGTGTGGGGAAAGATCATGTTGAAGGGCAGGGGCTGCTATGGAGAATCTTTAGGGTGGATCACTGTGGCTCCAGGATTAGCCAGATAAAAATATTTTTATGGCTTGTTGAATGGGATAGGATTTATCTGCAGTTTCTAAGTTTATATACTGCACTTCTTTTCATTACAATGACAGTGACATTCCAGGCATGCTCTCTGATTCACCAATGTCAGCATCCTCTTTTCCTAGCTGTCAGGAACCTTTGCTCATGTCCCTTAATACACACGAGATAATGTATTATGATTTGACAACAATGCTAGAAGATAATATGAGTACGGCAGTCATTATGAAACAATATCTCAATAATACTTTTAATGTTGGTTCTATTGATCTGAAGAGATATTTAAGCAATTGCTTAACTTTCCCATTTAATAAATGTGTGTCGAAAATAAATAACTTTCGATAAATCATATCCTTTGGATACATTAATGTGCTATCAATGTGAAAGTAAAAGGCATTGCATTGGTTTATTCAAGTGTCATTTTAAACATATATAATAAGCTGAGCATGTATGTTTATGTACTGAAAGTAAACACAAATCAGACAATTTGTCTCTGAAATAATGAGACAGTTATGATGACACGAGATAAGAACCAGCCTCAGAATACTGATTTAGCTACAAGGTGGTATATCTAACACAATGTACATTTTAAAGAATCCTGATTAATTACTGTCATAGTACTGCCTTTGTTTATTGAGAGCTATTAAGGAAAACCTGGTTATGGTAATAAGACATTGTAGGTGACAATTGCCTGCTGGGAAATAGTTAAATCTAAAGCAAGACTGTCAAAGGCTGCTGGCTTAATGCTTCACAGCTTCATTAATTATGTTCTACCAGATCTTGGGAAACTCTTAACAGTAGGTGATCAAACAAGCAAATCACCCCTCAAATATCCATAGCAAAATGATGCTGCTGCAACAGGGTGAGCAGAAAGTAACTTAGAAACTATAGATCTTTGGCAGAATTGCAAAGTGTAGAGATGTGCAGAGCAGGGTAAGTGTGCCCCATTTTTATTTCCCTTATTGGGGTCAGTTTCTGTACATGCTAATATTCAATTTGTCTTTTTAAATTAAAACTCCAGCCATATATTTGCTGCATTGGATCTTGGGGCAGAGGAGGTTTGGCCAACTCTGTCATATGACAGTTTTAGGAAATGTCAGAGGGAGAAAAACATAAGCTTTACAAAGTTAAAATTCTTCAATAATGCAGGCTTTTTCATTATTTAAATAAATAGAGATGCAGCTCTCAACCACTTATAAAACTTTTGAAATGTTTCAAAGGTATGCAGGGATCAATTTTGGGGCAAACATTATTCAATATTTTTATTAATGATATCAATGATGGGATTGATGGCTTGATTATCAAATCTGTAGATGACAGAAAATTGGGAGGTCTGACCAAGACTAAGATGAAAGAACTGATGACCATTAGTGGACTGCTAGGACCACTGAATGGAGCAGAGCTTAATGCAGCATGGCAATAAACACACAGAAAGGAATATTATCAACAATAACATTAATGAGCACGCTAGAGAAACATAGGTTATTGATCTTAACACACTTAGTCTACCCAAGCATAAAGAATTGCATGCTTAGACAACATGTCGATGAAGGTTCTCAGTCATCCAGGTGGAATTGTCTGTAGCTTGAATCATGTCAACTGGATTTCTATTTTCTCAGTGGAAACGTTTTGCTCCTTATCCAAGAAGCTTCTTCAACTGAAGGACTTCTTCGACTGAAGAAGCTTCTTGGATAAGGAGCGAAACGTTTCCACTGAGAAAATAGAAATCCAGTTGACATGATTCAAGCTACAGATGCTTAGACAACATACTGTAGGTTCAAAAAGTAAACACAAAAGAGTTCTTATGTTTATTTGGTCCAGTTACAGTTACATCCATTCTGTTAGGAATGATTTTTCTTCTGTGTTTCCCTAAGCTGTTTGTAGACCCATGGCCTTTTTGCTGCCAGGGGCTGCATGGAGAAAGGGGGAACCTCCTGAATTCTAGGCCTACCGCATGGCCCAAGATGGAGAGAGAGGCAGCATGCAGGCTGCCTTCCACGATGGTGGAAGGAGGCAGAGAGAGAGAGACAGAGAGAGAGAGAAAGAGGAAGTGGGAGAGGCAACAAGCAGCTTCCTCCAGAAGCACAGAGAGTCATCCTAGAATGAACTTCTCATATGGTAATGAGGCATGCTGATTTGCTGCGACCTCCAATAAGAACAAGATTGCAGCTTAATCTGGGCAGGTTGGAAGATTGGGCTGAGAGGAGCAAGATGTCCTTTAACACATTATCTTTTATGGAGAAAAAATGTAGGACACACATACAAGATGGGGGATTTATTGCTTGGAAGCACTACATCTGAGAAGCAATTTAAGACAGCTCTTACAGCAATGTAAGAAAGGCTAATGCATTCCTGTGCTGCATTAGAAGAAGCATCATATCAAAGTCATATGAAGTCTTTATTCTTCTCTACTTGGCACTGGTGAGACACAACTAAAGTATTGGGTGTGGCTCTGGACACCCCATTCCCAAAGACATTTTGATAGATTGAAGGGGAGGAGGGCAAAGAAGATGATACAGGGATGCCCTGTAAGGACATCATGAGGATGTTCAGTCTGAAGAAAAGAAGACTTAGTGTAGAAAAGATAGCTGTGCTCAGGTACTTAAAGGGAAGCTGTAGAGAAGATGATCATGAACTACTTTGCATTGGCACAGAAACTAGGTCCAGAAATAATAGGTATAATTTGGACCTATCTAGAATTAATCAATATAAGGAAAAACTTCCTGACAGTAAGATCTGAACAACAATATAACAGTTGTAGCCTCTCCATCTCAGGAAGTTTCTAAGAAGAGGTTGGACAATCACCTCTCATGGTTGAAATGGTTTTCCTGTACATTGCAGAAGATTGTAGTAAATGATCTTTATGATTGCTTCCAACTTTATAATTCTATGATTCTACAAAATCAACCCATCCCACCCATGGATTTGTGTGTGTGGTGGTGGGGGAGGTAAGGGTGGACATTGGCAGACTTCAGTCTAACCAGTTTCTTTCAGCATGGCACCCAGCTACCACTTTCCTGAATGTGCTGGCTAAGGCAGCTACCTCCTTCTGCCTGCTGATAGGATTACTGAGCAGGATTACTGTTGCCTTTCAACTTCTGCTTTTACAAAAGATGCTAAAGCAATACACTCCCTTCTATTTTATTTTATTTTATTTTATTTTGTATTATCCTGTAACAATCTTGACTCTTTGAAACAAGTATTGCCATATTCAAATCATCACATTAGAAGGAAAACTAGTTTTCTACTTCCAGTAACTTTGAGGCTGGAGATAGCTAAGTAGTTCACTGCAGAAATGCACCCCAATGCTGGCATTTTGATAACTATAAAATTATTATCTGCAAATGTCAAGAGAGGGGATTTATATTGTGATATTTTGTATTGTTGCAATAATCTTGGCTGTGGTAATGAAATCAGAATGTGCACTTTGCTGTTCTCTGGTGACCTTTTGCCTTGGAAGAATCAAACACTAAAGTTAATACTAGAAAATATTATCAGGTTTCACAGAAATGGAAGTTTTTAAAATGTTTTCCCCCATGTTTGGTCTAATGCTGTTGTTTTTCATTACCTGATTGCCTTTGGGTTCTCTCTTTAGGTTCCTCAGATCAAATCAATATAAGAGCAAGTGATGGACTACAGTGCTTCTGTTAGACATTGAAACTTTTTGGTGGTTAAAAGAGTGTCTTCCTGCAATGTAAGGATCATGACAGTATCGGTGTGTCATTATGGTTTACAATAACTTTGCTTTGAAGACTGAGTGCATATCAATTACTCAGATGACCATAGAGGTCATCTGGACACAAGGGGGTGTCCAGGAGAGGCAAGTAATGATACCTGTGACAAGATGGCATCATACAAATGGCATCTTGATATCATCATGACTTGTAAGGGACACCTAGGATTCTGGCCTTTCATGAAAATACTCTTAAGTGCTTACATTTGGAGGACTATAACAGCCTAGAAACAGACAGTTGTGAGTCCTTCTCATATATCTTTCTATTTGCTTTGCAGCACTTGTAGAATTTGATTTATTTGTCAACACTCTTTCCTAAGATGTCACAACTTTAGAAAGAAATAATGGATGGATGGATGGATGGATGGATGGATGGATGGATGGATGGATGGAAGATGATCATTAACATGATCATTTAAATGTCAGGCAGAGTAACTTAAGGCTCCTGTAAACGTGTTCCAAAGTCAGGGTGCTCAGATAAGTCCCAAATGTTTGTCAACTGCAGCCATTGCTGCTGCATCTTTTTTCCTCCTCCCTCCCCTCCCCCTCCCCCTCCCCCTCCCTCCCTCTCCCTCCCCCTCTCCCTCCCCCTCCCTCCCCCTCCTCCCTTTTTTTTGCATGAAGAAAACTTTCTACCTTCATATTAGGCAACCATTGCTTTTGAACTTCCTATATTGTCACTTTAATTATGAGATATGTACAGTATGTGATTTGTACTATTTTGTGGTTGCAGCTATTAGTGCAAAGCAGCAGTAGCAGCAGCACTCAGGCCTTCTAGGAATGCCTGGAGAGGTAGCTCTATGTGGAAGGTATATGTACCTATTGTTGCCAACAACTTTCCCTGTCAAGTATATGGAATACCAAGTATTCGCTTGTAGCTTGAATCATGTCAACTGGATTTCTATTTTCTCAGTGGAAACGTTTCGCTCCTTATCCAAGGAGCTTCTTCAGTCTGAGCAAAGTTGGTAAGGATTCCCTTACCAACTTTGCTCAGACTGAAGAAGCTCCTTGGATAAGGAGCGAAACGTTTCCACTGAGAAAATAGAAATCCAGTTGACATGATTCAAGCTACAGACAATTCCACCTGGATGACTGAGAACCTTCATAGACAAGTATTCGCTTCTTGAGTCAAGCTGCCCTAAGTGCATCCTAACCAGCTGCCAGACACAAAATGTGTTTGTTTCTCCATCTGGTTGTCAGACACAATATTTATCTTCCATCCCTCCCTCCCTCCCTCCCTCCTGCTTTTCCACTTAATATACATCAAAGCAGCACATCATCAAACACAGGATATGCCTTCCCAAGGAAGGCTATCAATGAACAGGGATGTATAGAAACCATGAGAAAAATACATCTCTACCTACTCTCTACTCCATGTACATGAATTTGTGGGCTTGTGTAACACAGTTACACAGCCCAGCAAAGGATATCATACTTCACACATGAAAGAGGGAAGGATGACAGATTCTCTTTTAAAAATACTCCTGTGCGTTTAAAGGTTATGGGTGCATAGCAAACATGAACTTTTCATATATTTTGTCACTAAAGTGCCATCTACCTACTCAGTCAAGAAGCAAGTAATTCAATTTTCTATGATTTTGGTGCTTTCAACTGAAGAAATAAAAACCTCTTTAATTCTTCACCTGTTCTTGTTTTTTTAACCTAGGAGCATCTCAATGATAGACTGAGTTTTCACACAAATTACCATTAAAAGGGAGGTAGGGATAGAACTGAAACAAAAGGTTTTCTGAGCCACCAACAAAGAACTTACAATGAATTTTACTTTTGATGCAGGCCCAAACATAAATCATGAGAACCCAGTCCAGGTTCTACACCTAGAAACATGTGGGTTAGCCTAAACCTGATTCCTGCCAGTATTGCATATATTCATTTCTAATGTTTAGTAATGTATGCTATTAAAAAACAAAACAAAATAAAATAAAACTTTAAGAAAAGCCTCATTTGTCCTCAGACTTAGCTATCTCTGATGAATTTTGCAACCAACTCTCCCAGCAAAAACGTTTGTCTGCTAATTCAGTATACATCACCTGTTAATGCCATTGTTCTGAATATGCAGTTTTTCGATACAGTGTACCGTAATGTATGTTTGTTTTGCATTCAATTTTCCCAGTACACTCTTGGACTGAAGAATGGTGACTCTTACCTTTCTTTCCTCTAGACTGGCAGATCATGCCACTTCCCTCGAAAAGAAATTGGGGTAAAATTTATTTTACATCCCTATCTTGGTCTCAAGAGCATTTACAACTGGCAGTGGGGTTTTCAGTCACTGGCATGTCCCTCATTATAAGTTCACTATTTTATACTGTAAGAGTTGAAAATTATGACAGGAGGAGGATAGGTAAACAGACATAATTAGACAAAGAGATTTGCAAGAGGGAGCTGGGAAAGACATATTCCTTCTTTTTATCTCCAAGCACTTCTGCTGAGAAATGCTAGAATTGTGTTCATGCTCAATTATTGAAAACCCAGCTTCTCTGGTGACAAAGTTTAAACTGAAATACCATCCCTCTTACAAAATGGCATACTTTTTGACATACTTACTGTTCTAAGGAAAAAAAATCCATTATGTCTTAACAGCTCAGATTTCAGAGTTATCATTATAAAAATAATGGTAAAGGCTCCAGAAATACACCATATTCTACCCAGGTCTATTACAGTTTGAAGAGCAATATTTTATTACATCTCTTTAGGACTATATTGTGACTAATAAAACAACATGAAGGCACCAGGAGTCATAATGTAATTCAAAGGAGACCTTACTATTTTAAAAAAAATATTTTGAAGATTTTAAAAAATGGGGGAATAACTGGGCTGCTGCTGCTCCCAAACTCTTATTTTTTAAAAAATCATCAATGCCTACCCTTCCTCATACATACCGAAACTTGCTGACATAATTTCACACTATTTCGAATCAGGAAATACAGAAAAGCTGGAATGTGTCTTCTAAACTAGGATATATCTATATATATGGTTAGAGCACCGCCTTTTGGGTTAGAGTGGTTACAGCACTGCTCTTTGATGTGGGAGACTGGGGTTTGAATCCCAGCTGGTACCCACCTTACCAGTAGGGGTCCTTGGGCAAAGACCCCCTAATGCTTGTCTACCTCAAATATGAGAGTGATATGAACTAAGAGAGTCATGCTGGCTTGGACGTTGCCCGGATTAACGAGGTCCAAGCCAAATGCTGGGTAACCAGGACAATCTGATGATAAGTGGGCTACTGGAACAAACCATACATGGATGAGACAAGAGAACCTGGAATGGATGGAATGCTACTACAACAGTAGATCTAATGAGATGGGATATATGAAACGTATGAGACAACTATGGATGGACAGAAGTCCTACATCCACACTAACTGAGAAACAACTACATACCCAATTCTTCAACATAGTGAAGATGAAGCTGCTCTCACAACTTGAGATAGGCCAACTACAAATTGAATCCTGGACTAGAGAAGACCAGGAAGAACAACTGGATGTGCAGCTAGCACCTGAAGCTGGAACATCACTGCCACCCCCTCCATTACAGAGCACAGCAGCTGATATGAGGCATATGATCATGGATAAACTAGCTACTGTCAACCCTTGAGACTGATTACCAAGGCTCAGTGGAGAAATACCACCAGATAGTATGCTAGAAGATACCAATAGAGCCCTTGTGACAATCCCTACTACAACCATAACAAACACCAATGTACTGGTGTACACTACAGCCACTGTAATTCTGGAGATGCTTGGCTACATGATCAAGGAGAACAGCAGTACACCCCCTCCCCCCCCCCCCCGGAAAATGAAGTTGGAGGCTAAGATCAAGACAAATTGGAGATAGGTTAGTCAGCTGGTGGAACTACAGAAGGGTGTGGAAATTAAGGATAAGACTTAGCTACTGAAAAACTACAAAGGCCTGACTCCATATGAATCTCCCAGAATAGGAACCAGTCACCATCACAGAAGCAGACGTCCAACAGTGGGTCAAGAAAATGAAGAGCTGGACAGCACCTGGCAAGATATGATCCACACTTATTGGATAAAGAAACTGAACAGCAGTGCATGAATGCCTAGCAGCACAGATGAACCAGCTACTAGCAGCAGGCTCACATCCAAACTGGCTAACACAAGGAAGGACAGTGCTGATCACGAAAGACCCCCACAAGGGAACAGCTCCATCCAACTACCGACCAATAACCTGCCTTCCCACAACATGGAAAGTCCTATCAGGCATCATAGCCGCCAAGCTACAGGACCATATGGGCCAGTACATGAGCACAGCTCAGAAGGGCATTGGGAACAACACCAGGGGCTAAAAACACCAGCTGCTCACAGACAGAGCAGTCGCCCAAGACTCAAGGTCTAGACAGACCAATCTGAGCACAGCCTGGATTGACTATAGGAAACCCTATGACTCAATGCCACACACATGAATCTGTGAATGCCTGGCACTATACAAAGTCAACAGCTCACACAAGTGGCCATCAAGTGTGGCATATACCAAGGTGATCCACTGTTCCTGCTGCTGTTCTGTACAGGCTTGAACCCCCTCAGCCAGATAATCACAAGGACTGGATACGGATACAAGTTCAAGAGTGGAACTACTATCAATCACCTCCTCTACATGGATAACATCAAGCTGTATGCTAAGAGTGAATGAGACATTGACTTGCTGATCCACTTGACATTGATGTACAGTGATTACATTGGGATGTCATTCGGACTAGAGAAGTGTGGTAGTATAGAGAGGGAAAGTAGTCAATACTGATGGGGTGGAACTCCCAGAGGGCCACATAGCAGACATACAGACCAGCTACATGTACAGTATCTTGATATTCCACGGTCACATGGGAACCATGAGGAGGAGGCAAGGAAGACAGCAACATCCAAGTACCACCAAAGGATAAGACAGGTCATGAAGAGCCAGCTCAATGGGAAGAACAAGACCCATGCCATCAACACATATGCCCTGCCAGTCATCAGATACCCTGCTGGTATAGTGAGCTGGCCAAAGGAGGTCATGGAGGCTGCCAGTGTGAAGATCTGGAAGCTCCTCAAATGCATGGAGGTTTCTACCCCATGTCCAACACCCAGAGATAGTACACAAGCCAAACAGAGGGCAGGCGGGGTCTGGTGAGTGTCAAAGCCACTGTCCTGGACAAAACCAGAACATGTGTACAGGAATAGCTGCACAGCGTATGGGCTAGACCTCCCCAAGTCCAGATGGGAGATTCCACAGAAGTTTGTGGAGAATCACAGGGCTAAGATCCAGATCCAGAAGGACAGGCAGGTACAGGCCAATCAACCAGACATCATGGTAGTAGACAAGGACCAGAAGATAGCGGTGGTGATAGAAGTAGTGGTGCCAAATGACAGTAACTTCAGGAAGAAGGAGTATGAGAAGCTGGAGAAGTACCAGGGCCTAAAGGAGGAAATGGAGAGGATGTGGAAAGTGAACACCAAAGAGGTCGCAGTGGTGGTCGGAGCACTCAGGGCTGTGACTCCTAAGTTGGGAGAGCGGCCCTAACAGATCCCAGGAACAACTTCAGAGCTCTCTGTCCAGAAGAGTGCAATGCTAGGAACAGCTAAGATACTGCACAGAACTCTCAAACTCCCAGACCTCTGGTACAGTACCTGAGCTTGAAGAAGATACGTAACACCCATAGGGGTGAGAAGGGAATTTTTTACACACTCACACACAATGTTCTCCTTCCAATCCAGAAAATCTTAGTGCATGGTGACATTGTCCTCCGCTCATGGGCCTCATCCCTTTAAAAAAATATTAAATGCAGCCTCTAGACTTCCTAGGTTCAACATGGAGTATGTTTGGAATGGAAAGTTGAAATGGAGCTCAGACACAGCAGTTTCCTTGACTTTAAGGCTTCTTCATGGAGAGAGATTTGCTTCAGCTGCTTTGTGGTAAAAGAAACAGTCAGTCCTGAGCATTTCCCCTGCAGACAGAGTGAGATTTATGTATTGGGGATGTGAGCAGCAGAAGCCTTTAAATGAACAAGCAAGCAAATAAAAAAATGATCCAGATCCAGTGAAGGTAGGCAGAGCTGACCACAAATATAAAGGGAACCTGCAACAGAACTTGTGTGTGAGTGTGCGTATGCAGGCACACATACGTGTTCTGCTAACAATATACCAAACGAGGCTTGAAGTTTAAGCTGGTAGGAAAGAACTGATACAAAAGATACGTTATGGGAAGTTTTTATATATTTTTAGGTTAGTTGTTTCAAAGTTGTCCTTTTTCTTTCTCTCCCCTTACCCCATAGAATGGCTGTCAGTTCTTTGGGAGAGTTTACTTTTCAGTTGCACAAAGAAAATCCCCTCCAAGCTTGCAAAAACACCTTGTTGTCTGGCCCTCAGGCACATCTGGCAGAGAGACAGTTGCTGCTGATGTGAACATTCAAAGCCTGATCCCAGGGGCTCCCGGGATGAAAGGTGCAAAGCTGATGTGCAGGAGCAGGACTCAGCTTGAAGCAAATGGTCCCTTGCCCTGTGCAAGGGAGAGGGAGGAGGGAGCAAGGAAGAAAACAAGGAGCAGGGGGAAGGAAGGAAGGAAGGAAGGAAGGAAGGAAGGAAGGAAGGAAGGAAGGAAGGAAGGAAGGAAGGAAGGAAGGAAGGAAGGAAGGAGAGAGAGGTGGACAGACAGAATGAAAGAAAGGATTTTACAGTGAAAACCCACTCTCATTTTCTGCTAGACAATTGATTTGTCTAATATTCACTCACATAAAATTTGCCCAAAGATCAAAACAGTGCATGGAGCCTCTTTATTATACTTTTATTCCTGTTTCAAGTATAATTTGCTTCCAGAAATAGGGGGAAAAAGAATGTCTTATTTTTGGTTTTCTTATGTAAAAGAAATACATACAGGCACACTCTTAAGTCCAAATACTCTTGTTCAAACAGAGTAAATTATGGGAAATTGCATTTAAGCTTTTGGAGTGAAATAGTAATGGATTTAATGTCTTGAATACTACATCACACTTCTGACCATCTGAAAAGGGATTAAGCAACTTTTCTGTTGGCAGGAGGGCTGCATTCAAGAATTTCATCCCTTTCTCAACTGAAATGAAAACTGATCAATAGCACAGTTCCAGCTGTGATTCGCTGTAAATGTGTTCCTGTGTGATAATTGGCTTTTAATTAAAATAAATAAATGCTTTCAATGAGGTGAAGTCTGTGAAGACTCAGACTGTTCATCAGAGAAAAGTGCAATAGACTATCATTTGTTTATCAGTAAAATATTTTTAAATGAGTATATGTGTTTATGTGAATGGAAGTATGCTTCAAAAATCACACCCTGCCTTAATTTAAGCAGCAACAGCAAAAAGAATGGAAACTGAAAAACTGCATGGAGTATTTTAAAGATGGTGAGAGAAACTGACCTCCCTCTCTTCGTTTTCCTCCATTTCCTTTCAGCATTTCTTCATGCACTCACGTACCAGACATCCCTTCCAGGCAATGCACTATTCCCTGACCTGTTGTGACAAAAGATGCACATTGTAGCTTCATGCCATAGGCCATGGTTACACAAAAGCCACAGGTCAATAAAGATCACTCATGTTCCCTATGAGGGTATTATTATTATTATTATTATTATTATTATTATTATTATTATTATTTTCCCCTCTCCATCTTGCTTTCCTCCATTGGGGATGGCAGGGGGAACTCTGAGACCTGGGAAGAAAAGTGGTAGCTATCAAGGGGCCCCTTTATGAAACTCTTAAAATACCTCCCCCAAACTCTGAATGAGTCACCTCCTTACTTTAGGTTACCTTGCCTGAGGAAAGCGGCCTTTTCCCTCACTTCCAAAGCGCTCTGTACATTTTCCAGACATTCTCGGCTGAGTTATCTCCCTCCCTCGATGATTTACAAGAAAGTAAAAGAGAACAGTCAATACTCTTTCTAAGGCTTGTCTGTTACAAAGGAGCCAATAAAATGATCTACATCATATCACAGTTCAACGTCCCTGACATCTGCTCTGTAATAAAATATACTTAATGCATATGCTTCCTCTGACTCATAAGCATGCTTCCTGCTAGCATTTCCAGACTGCTCTTTGGAGGTAAGCTTCCTGATATATTTAGGACAGGACATTATTATAATATGGCATCTCCTCGCCAGCCCCCCGCCCCCCCCCCCACTGGTGCAGTCCACACTACAACACAAGCCACAACTGGATTTTCACTGGAATGTGTGATCTTCACTTTTATAGTGACGTTATCAGAAGATTTGGCTACTCGTGTGTGTGTGTGGGGGGGTTGTTTACCATACAACACAACAGGAGACAAATGGCCATTCTCTGTCTGTCTGTCTGTCTGTCTGTCTGTCTGTCTGTCTGTCTATCTATCTGTCTGTCTATCTATCTATCTATCTATCTATCTATCTATCTATCTATCTAATCTATCTTAAAATCTGAATTTAAATTTTATTGCATTCCTCAAAGATTCTGACATCTTCACTCCACAACTCTCACTCCTTCCTTCTCTTTTCCCCACAACAACCTTGGGAGGTAGGTTGGTTTGACTGGCCCCAAAGTCACCCAGCTGGCTTTCATGCCTAAGGGAGGTGTGGAACTCACAGATTTCTGGTTTCTAGGAACGTGATTAACTACTAGACCAAACTGGCTCTTATGCTAGTAGCGATGTAACAGTCAGCAAAAGCTAAGCTTCCCCCACCCCCAAGAGGAGGCATAGGATTATGGGGAGTGGTGCTGGGCCAAATATTTCCATTGCACTTGGGTGAGGTGTGGGTTTGATAGCAAATAAATTGTTTCTCTTTCTTAGAGGTAGAAGTGGAGAAACTATACAGGTGGAAAAGGGTTCTTGCATTAACTTAATAAATGCAAGTAATCTTAATGGTGTAATATATGCGAGAGTGTGTCTTGGCTTCAATGACCTCTTCACAGTCTGCACTTCCTTGGCTTTGCATTCTACAATTCAATCCCCAAGGAAGACCTCCTCCCCACATTCTTTGCCCTGGAGCTTTTTCAGAGCCAGAGACATGGACAGAAGGGAGATTTCATACAGAGACATGTGTAAGAGACAAACAACAGAAGACCATTATCTTAAATTCAATCCTAAGGAAAGACATGTTGAGGAAACTGCTTTCCTGGGGTTTTTCAGAGCAGAAAGCAAAGGCAGCTAGAGATGATGCAGAGAGATGGAACAAAGTAAAATGTTTAAGTGGTAACAATACCAGCACCCTCCATCATCTTTCAATAATAAGGTAAGTCTAAAATCATCACTGAAAAAAATGTTGAAGCACCTTGAGAGTGAGTTAGAACAACAGGAGCCTCTTTTGCATAAAAAGAAAACTGCTAGGAAATTGGTGAATAGCTTTTGGCACTATGTGATCTGTGAACAAAATGGACCAAGTGAAACCAAACCCTTTTCCCTGAGACTTTTTCACAGTGTGATGATTCAGCTACTGTATGAGTCATACAAACTAAAAGTAGAAGAACTCTCTTGAGCCTATGTCACCTATACATCCATTCAACGAGGAAGTACAGCTTCTAGTGAGGAAAGACTGACAAATACAAGTACAAATTTTTATAGTTAAGGATGACATTCAAGCACTCTGTACCTCCTATGGCATATATAAATCTTACGTGCTTCTGTTTCTATTTCCAATTTTTAACAGTCAACACTGCAATAGTCAGCATTATCCTCTTTACTGAAAAGGACATGTGTGCCCAGTTTTCAATATTAAACATTACAACCAATCAGCAAGACAAAAAGAACCCCTTAAACTTTCATTGGAACATTTTTAGTTGCAATACTGATACTAGCTCTTTGACATTCTTGTAGGGACTTTTCAAAACATCTTGCAAGTAATTTGGGCAACATGAAACACTGCATTATGGCTATTGCCCAGCCATTCCTTTGTGAAAGAGACTGCAATCATTTCAAAAAGGGGGACCTGCCACAAACATGTTTTCCACTCAATCAATCATTCCCAATTCTAAAATACTCTATTCCATTCTTTCTTCTGCCCATTGTTCAATAAGTATTGAAGTGCTAAGTGTTAAACGTTTGAACTATTTTTTTCCCCTAAAGGACATTTTTGGGGTTGTGGTCTATTCATTTTGACTTCTATCAAAACTGCCTTTCCTAGAACATCTTCTGTTTATATGTGCTCCAAAATGAAAGGCTACTGCTTTGCAAATCAGCTACCTTTATGTTCCTTTCTATCTTTCTTTTCTTCAAAGTTTGTTCAAAGTTTAGATGGTTAGCTTTATTATTGTCCAGAGGGTGTTGTTTTTAATATTGCTGCACTTACATTTTTATCTACTTTGACATATTCCATTGATGGATTGTTTTTAACTACTGTTTTAGTTATTAAATTCAATTTTAATTGATTTTACTGTTGTTGATTATGAATGTTTTGATAGATTTGGAAGCCTAACTAAAATTGAAATCTAACTAAAGGATGGGCTGGAATTACATATACACATACAATAAATAAAATGCAAATATCTACTCTGCAGGAAAGCTGTTAAAGATGCTTCATAGACTGAAGAATGCTTTAGCTTACCTATTCAAATCAAATTACACATTACTTTAGAAAAACAGCAGCTACACTTTCTTTTTCTTTTTCTTTTCAGAAATACGTATCAGGAACTCAATCTGATTTGGGATGTTAGTTTGGGAATGGGGCTGTTAATCTTTTGTTTCCTCCCCCCCACCATCAAAATCAGGGGGCAGGGGGGAAGAATGAACCTACATTGCATTGCCAAAAAAGTTAGTCATTTCTTTTGATAAATCATCTTGGAGCAAAATAATTGCAGGTACAAACATCCTTGCTTCAAACCAGGACCAGGAGGAGGATATGGTGTTCAATCCTCTCCCCCAAAATCTAGATTGGGTATAGGTAAAAAGAAAAAGAGAAGAAAAAACATTTTAAAACCTACAGTAGGAGTATGTCATATCTATTTTGAGAAACATCACAGATTATCTACATGATTCCAAGCCCAGCTCACAGTGCTGATAGATGATATGCATGGAAATTCTATTTCTCCCACTGACCCCTTGCTTTTTCCCCCTTTTGGGGAAGTGTTCAGACTCTGAACTATGTATGTATTTATATATATATTATATTGTTCAGCTCCTAAAACCTCCAGACAGTCAGCCTGACCCCTTACCCGTCACAGTCCTGCAAATGAGTCATTAAAGATTTTATGTGAACAAGTCAGTATTTTACTAGCCTTTCAAGGATATCCCTTTGGGGTTTTCTGTTCCCTTGGCATATGGAGTCATATTAATTTTTGAAACATTTTAAAAGCTGCAATTTCATTATTTAACCACTTAGCTAGAAACAGTGCATGGAACTCAATGGAACTTATGTCTTCACCTTGCTATGACAAATCTAATGAAAAATTAGAAGAAAAGTCGATATCAGTGCTTGATAAAACTAGTAGATTTCTTATCCAGGTTCACAACTACAGTTAGGTTTGTCAGCATACTTAGACCTTTCAGATTTTAACCCTAAAGGTTTTTCCAGGTTCCCATTTGCAGCAGGATATGTATGTGTGCATGACTTCAGTGTGCATCTATATCCCACAAACTCACTTATCTTATGAGCCATAGAGTTTCTAGGTGTTTTTGTTTTCTTTCTTTTCCTTTTGTTCATTATTCACCGCTTTGCTTAGAAAGAAACGGAACATAAACGCCAGTTAGAGAAGGAAGCAAATGTTGTTGCTGATTTCTATGCAAATTATGTCAGACAAATGGATCCTTCTCTCACTGTTTCCCAGGAGGTTTCTCTTCTCAGTTGCCCTGCTTTACTCTTCAACTACTTCACTTTGCTGCATTTCTGAAATAAGGGTGATGAGAACAGACAAGTGCTAGTTGAGCATCCAAAAGGTTGCATTGTTTTAAATCAGAAATATCTGAAACACAAGTAATCCCTTGACTGTATCATTTTATTTACAATAAGAGAGGCCTCTTGAGAAGGGTTGATGTGCCCCGACATATTTGGGAACTTTTCTTGACAGAACAAATTCTTTGAGGGAATACATCAAACTCTGTTTATCTCTACAGCTGCTCCCTTAAAACCTGTCAGTGCTAATAGTATCAGATCTCAGATTAAATAAGTCCTATTGAGAGACAGTGTGGCCATATCCATATTCAAAACATTACACTTGCTACTATCAGAGGAAGCCCTGCTTACAGGGGTGGGGAATACACAATGAGGAATTACCTTTTTTTTTTTAAGCATACAAGAGATGGACTCAGGTACTTCTAAAAACAGTGCTGAACTCTCCAGATGTATTCCACCAAGCTGATAATTCTTTGAAAGCAATAAGAGCAGACCAACCCACTATTGGAAGTAGAATGTAAAACATGGAATCATTTGATTGCTGACATTCACTTTTTGCAAGATCTTTATCATGCAGAAGGTCTGAATACAGAAGAGAAATGACTATATTAGTCTTTTATTTAAAGGGTTCATTTAATTGATACAGTATTCATTAAAGAATATGAACTCATTCATTTAATTGATATAGTATTTGTTAAAGAATATGAACTCATTCTTCTACTGTAACTTATTTATTTATTTATTTATTTATTTATTTATTATTTGTCGAATTTATTACCGCCCATCTCCCCTGGAAGAGGGACTCTGGGCGGTTTACAGTAAAAGCACAAATAATTAAAATACACTTATAAATACAATAAATAGCTAAAAGATTATAAAATGTAATAAAATCCAGATGGCAGAGGTTCTTCTTCAATCCATGAGTAAAAAGGGCCACTCTCGGGCTGCTCTAGGGAGCTAGCCATCCCCAGGAGTGAACACTATCCTTCCCGCCCCAGGCATATTGACAAAATCAGGTTTTGAGTTTTTTTGGAATTCCAGGAGAGAGGGGATCTGTCTTACCTCCTGGAGAAGAATGTTCCAAAGGGCAGGGTCTATTGCAGAGAAGGCCCACTTCTGTGACCCCACCAGATGGAATTCTTTAACACAGGGGGTCCGGAGTATGGTCCATTAGATAACCTGAGTCCATGCCATGTAGGGCTTTAAAGGTCATAATCAACACCTTGAATTGGACCCGGAGGCAAACTGGAACCCAGTGCAGCTTGTGCAGCAGAGGTGTTACATGTGTCTGCCTTGGGACACCCAAGATTGCCCGCGCGGCTACATTTTGGACCATCTGTAGCTTCCGGATATTCTTCAAGGGTAACCCCATGTAGAACGCATTACAGTATATGGGAGATAACCAGGGCATGAGTGACCACTCGAATGGCCTCTTGTTCCAGGAAAGGGCGTATCTGGTGCAAAACATGAAGTTGTGCAAAGTCCCTCCTGGCCACGACTGCCACCTGCTCTTCAAGCAGGAGTCGTGAGTCCAAGAGGACCCCCAAGCACTGGGTCTTTCTGGGGCAGTGCAACCCCATCCAGAACTAAAGATGACAATTTCCCAGATACCAAGGAGCCATTAATCCACAGCCATTCCATCTTACTAGGGTTCAGCTGAAGCCTGTTTTTCCCCATCCAGGCCCCCACAGCCCTCAGGCACTTGGACAGGGTGGTTAATGCATCACTTACTTCACCTGGGATGGAGATGTATAATTGGGTATCATCGGCGTATTGATGATACCTCATACCATGGTGCCGGATGATCTCACCCAGTGGTTTCATGTAGATGTTAAAAAGGAGCAGAGAGAGTACCGAGCCCTGCAGCACCCCACAAAGAAGGGCCCGTGGGCTGGATCTCTCACTCCCCATCAACACCGACTGGGACTGGCCCTGGAGGAAGGAGGTGAACCAGTGCAGAACTACGCCACCCACCCCCAACTCCCTGAGCTGTCCCAGAAGGATACCATGGTCGACGGTATCGAAAGCCGCTGAGAGGTCAAGAAGAGCAAGGATGGATACATTACCTCCCGCTCCCACCAAAGATCATCCATAAATGCGACCAATGCAGTTTCCGTCCCATGACTGGGCCTGAAACCTGACTTAAAGGGGTCTAGATAATCCATTTCTTAATTAATTAGTTAATTACAGGAAAAGTACTTATGCCCGAGTAATTTCTCTCTGACTAGGACTGTTGTTCTTAGCAGTCCAATGCAATTTACAGTATGTCTATTAATTAAAGGCTCACTCCTGGGTGACGGTGGAGAGGATTGCAGGAAGGGTGGTATGGAATATTTATCTCACTTCCTTCTTTTCATCAAGACAAGGACAAAATATTAGCAGGGTCTTTGGCATGGATGGATATTTTGTTGTTACTCTTTTGGCCAAGAGATGGCAATGGTCATTGGTGAGAACAGAAACCCTGCCCCAATATTCTTTTCCTGGGGTTATTATTGCATGGAGTGGGAAATTTGGTTTGCAGTCAAGGTTCTCTGTTATTGCATCCCTATTGTTCCTCACCCCTTTGTCTGCATGTCTTCCCTATGTGCTTAACTTCATGTGCCCCACAGCCTGCTCTTTGCTCATCACGTCAGAGATCTGGCAAAAGGGATCTGTTCTAGTGTGCCAGCTGGAGGGAAGTAAGGACATTGGAGAGAAAATAAATGGAATGTAAGAAAGGGGGAAGAAGTGGCTAGTTTTCTTCTGGCCCCATCCCTGCTTGTTTAATTTCCATCCATCAGGGATCTGTGCACTCTTCCTTTAGATTACAGATTATTCTCAAAGGAATGGAGCTCTGAACACCTGTTGGGGGAAAAATGCCGACTTACATAAGGGACCAAAGTGTTTGGAGATAGATGCAACAAAGTATATTTTATTGACATGCACAACTACAGCGATCATTGTCTCCTGGCCAAAATAATGCAAATGGGCCCTGGACTAGGCAAGGTTATGGGTTATATACCATAACCTACCTACCTACCTACCTACCTACCTACCTACCTACCTACCTATATAGACAGACCAATTTGGTCTAGTGGTTAAGGTGCTGGGCTAGAAACCAGGAGTCTGTGAGTTCTAGTCCCGCCATAGGCATGAAAGCCAGCTGGGTGACCTTGGGCCAGTCACTCCCTCTCATCCCAACCCACTTCACAGGGTGGTTGTTGTGGGGAAAATAGGAGGAGGAAGGAGTATTAGGTATGTTCGCCGCCTTGAGTTATTTATAAAAAATAATAAAGGCGGGATAAAAATTAAATAAATAAATAATATACCCCAAGAAATGTTACACAGGAATGATAAAGAAAACAGCGTAAATCAAAATGTGATCTTTCCACAAGGAATGTAACATCTGATAATACTATGGCTTACTACGTAGTAACACCACTTACTATGGCCATCCAGCATTTCTATATTTTTTTCTTCTAACAGGACTTTAACTACCTTAATGAAAATACTAACACCATGTTCCATAAACAGTGGCATTTATTATGCCCATATACTGCCTCCCTTCACAACTGTCTGGTTTCTGTTATCTGTCTCTTTTCTCTCCAGGGAATCAAGTGTCTCTGTTTTGCCTGCTCCTTTGTATTTCTGTGCCTTTCCTCATGCTTATCCCATGCGCAGGTCATCATTCAGGTCAACCTTCCACATAACTCTCCCATTCCAATGGAAAAGGTGGGCAGTTTTTCTGCAGGCTCTATTGTAGTTTTTTCTGAAATATATAAAATCTCATCCTAAGCATAATGGGATCATCCCAATTTACCTTTGTACTTTGGCTTGCCAAATATCAGCATGTTTGAAGGAACCCTGGAAAGAGGATTTGTTTATGTATAATCATCTAATGTATAATGAATAGATCTGGACAAATAATTCACAGTGAATAATTCACTCAAGCTTTGTCTTTTGCATGACAAGAGACAGTACTATTTACACTTCAGATTTATCCAAGTTTTATGTTTTGTTTTGCAATTTGTTTCTCGCTAACGTGAGTTGAAAGTGGTTCACCAGGGATGAAATCCTCATTCCTCTGAAGTCAAACAGTACATATCAAGCAGTAGGAGAATAGTTGGTTATGCAAAGATCAGTATATCTAGCCATTTGTAATGTGCATTTGAACATGGCCACCTCTCAATAGACAGTAAAAACTTTCATTCACGGCAGCCTGAATGGTAACATATATATGTTACCATAAATACAAGAGATTCTCCATCTTAAAACTTTGCTTTATACATTTAATCGGTAAGCTTACTTTGGAAATTAAAAAGGGGAAACAAATCCCTTTCATTATTATATATCTCAGAAACATAGAAAAGAGCTGCTAAAGATGATATTAGGCCTTACACAGAAATATATATTCCTTCAGATACAGTGGTTCCAAGCCATGAAGAACTTTGTCAGTTAATACTAGCCTTCCGAAATAAATTAAGAACGTTCACAGCAGCATCCTACTGTTTCTTCACTGTAGCAACCATACATTATTCAGAAGACTCTGGAGAGATTTGTAGGGTGTGCAAAAGTCTCAGGAGACTTTGAAAAGAGTAGGCAAATGGATGTACAAATGATAAAAGGATAAGTAACCTTCCTTCCATTACTTTGCTTGTCATTAATAAGAATTTTGCAACAAAGTTCTATTTCTGACCAGAACTGCAATTTCTTCAATTGGTAGAGCTTGTTTTGTTTTGTTTTGTTTCAGAAATTAAATAGTAAAGGGTTCCCGAAAGTGTCTTAACTCTGTATTAATGGCTTCCATATGTCCAAAGCTTAAAGATGGCAGGCTAGAATAACTATGAAAGAACTATCAAAGAATCCATCTACCTGTCTTTGTCAGAGCTTGTCGGCTTGCCCATCAGTCTATTTCTTGCTTTGCTGGCAGTCTGCCACAATATTTCAAGGAATTTTAAATGCAGTTCAGATAGTCTTTTGGTTTTGGGGTTGTTTGATTTAATATCAAGAGGTGTTTGTTCAAGAGCTGATTTTGATTCAGTGCAACAAATAGGAAATAATAGCGTTTTATCAATCTCATGTTTGTATGAAGCATGAATTACAAGGAATTGCGCCTTCTGCTCCACGGCTAACCACTGCATTTGTTTCTTGCGACCAGTTTTATGGAGGGAATTTTTGGGTCTGCAGACTGATGGCTAGCAAGTAATTCTGAGTGCAGTGATGCTCATTTTATTGCTGAGATCCCATGGCAAGTCACACTCAAAATAATGTTCAAAAGGCAAATAATACATATTTAGAAAATGCTGGGTATCCTTAGCCAATACATACTGTTCTCCATGAACCCCTTCATCTTAGCTTCAAAGTGAACAGGAACTAGCATACTGGGTTTATTCTTCTTAAACAATCTAAGATATACTGTCCTTGCACATGGCTTCATTTTGTATCCATTGGCCTAAATCAGAGACCTGGACTTGGTGGCCTGTGAAATGACTTCTGGGGTTTTAATTGCCCCCTCCAGTTGGAAAAATTGGAGCTTCGGAATAATGAGTTAACATGCAGGATATAAGAATTTTTCATCTAACTGTAGCAGAGGTGTTTGGGGTGTTTTTGTTTGTTTTCTTAGTTTTATTTTTTGAATCAACAGAAAAAATTCTGTGACTACATAAATGTACCAAAAAATGTGTCATTGTTGTTCATTCCCTGAAATGTATTCAGCTAAAACAGCCAAAAACAGCAAAGGAAATGGCTAAAGGAAATATGCTATAATATAAATCATAACTGGCTGGTAATGTCATGTGATCACTGCAATTTATAAAGAAATTTGCAAGGGAATGAATCAAGGCAAGTGGCACCAATAGATGTGGGAGATACCTTTAAGCTGTTTCACAATATTATGGGAGATTTATTAAAGACGGTAAAAAAAGAATATTTGAAAAGAAAAATAAACCCAGTTCATGTTGAAAGTCCTGATTTAGATCACATGCACAGCGCAATAAAGCTTCCTTCCACCCCTGGGGTGCAGGGGAGAATGCCTGGACTAATTATGAACAGAGTGAAAATCTCTAAAGGATGAGCTCAAATGTTGTTTGACTCTATTAACCAACAGTGGTTCTATTCTATTTCTTGCTGAAATGTTTAGCTTGTGGGCTTTAAGATCTTTGCTAAAAAGTAAAACAATTGGGGAAATTACCTTCCTGGAACCCTAATAGTAGTTTGTTCATGTTTCAGGCCCCAAAGAAGACCTGCAGAAGGTCTTCCAGAAAATAAAAAATCCCGTTTTGTTCTATAGCAGTTGGAAACTTCACAAGATCACAGCCTTATGAGTGTATCTACTGCCTTCACTTGGGAAATGTCAATACAAGCAACAGTGAGCACCATTAGTTTTAAATAGGCCTCATTTGGAGTCCTCTTCACACGTTCCTCTGAATGAGTGGGGCTGAAATTAGGTATAAGATGTTGAATGCTAACTCCTGAGTCCCAGTGTTCTCAATGAATGCATGCATGTCCCACCCCTTCAGACTTTGTTGCGTTATAAGTGATAAAATCTGAACCAAGGTCTTACATTCACTAGGATTCAAATATAACTTTCTTCATGACTGTGGAGGTAAGTTTTGCTCCCTTTCAAATTAGTGTTAGTAAAAATTCTGTACGGATTTGGCCACTTAGTGCAGCAAAGTTTGTGATGTAGAGTGTATATTCCAGCTCAGAACAGCTCATTTATTCAGTCCTCCACTTGAAGAGAACTTTTGAACTAATACAGTCTTCAGAGTCTAAGTTCCTTCCCTCCTTCCAGATCTTCATAGGAACATTTGAAGAGGGCTTAAAAGCTCAGTTCATATTCAGAAGTGAAAGCTCAAGGTTGCATGAAGTGAATCCAAACTTCAAGACCCTTCAGTTTTGATGAATCCAGCTGCTGAGAGAAACTGCATGAAGGATTCCCTGCACAGGTACATGACTATGGTTATGTAGTTACGCAAATCTTAGAACTGTATTAATTATTTGGAGGGATGCTCCAGAAATGAGAAGTATCTTTCCAAATATGCTGCTTGTCACGTTGAGGCACTGCATCTTCTCAAAGACACAGCCACCTCCTGAGCCTTCAAGAAGACATGGCACCTTGATGCTTTAAATAATGGACTTTGATCAATGGACTCTTTCTTGCTGCTTAATATGTCCTGCAAAATGGTTCATGTCGATATAAGTACTATTTGGATCAGTTAAAAACACCGCCACACACATAAACACACATTTGAAGCATCCTTCTGAATTGTTCACACAACCTTAGCAAGTTCTGCAGATCATATCCCATGCAATTCTGTGTGAAAATGGAAAATTTCTATCGTTCCATTATGTGGATTCTAGAGTAACAAAAATACCACTTAAATTACAAGTTTCTAGGCAGAAAATTAGTAGAACTTATAGGACCTTAAAAATAAATTTAAAAAAGCTTTCACAAATTATAATTCACACCATCTGATATTTGAAGTTTCATTCTGATAACATATATATTATTTTTGTGAATGGTGACTATCCATAGGTAATTATCTCTTTTGATATCACCTATTGATATACTCCCTTTGTTGGTTTGCTTGTTTTTGGTTTTGTAGCTTTACATTCTGAGCTTGGTCATAGGCATGAATCAACAACACTTTCTTGGACAGTTGCACTGAAGGAAGGCTTATATGGTGTTTGAGTCTAAGAACTGCAGAGAAGTCCTTAATAATTTTTAATCTCTTTTTTATTGAACAAAGATGACAGCTCCACAGGCAACATTTTTTTTAAGCCTAAAGTCTACAGTACACCACAGTAGCTTCACAGCATGTATTGTAAGAGCTTGAGGTTACGTTCATGCATTCACAGTGGAAAGTAGATGAAACAAAAGCTAGCTTTTTGCCCCAAATAAATGGTTTTCCTTGCATTTTTGCTAGCAAAAGACTTAGTGGCAAAGAACTTTTGAATCTTAATTTTATTATTACAAGTTTCTCCCAACACCTGGAAATTAGGGAGAGCCAACAGTTTTGAATGGTTTCATAAATACTGAAAGGTCTTTGAAAAGGACATACAACTTATGAGATACAGGCCCATTCATTTGAACTTACTGAAACCAATGCAGATAAATGCAAGTTTTTATTGGGGGATATGAGGTAGCAACAAGAGCAATTATCAGTCTTTCCAAATACCTTTAATTGTTTGAGACAAGGAAGTCATCAGGGATTTTTTAAAATGTGTTGTGGTAAAAGCAAAGCTCTAATGTATTTTGTATAATAATTTTATTAAGCATTATAGTTAATCAGATAAAAAACTAATACAAACTACAAAAAATTAGAGAAGAAAAAGAAAAAATAGAAAGTACAGGAAAAGAAAAGAAATATATAAAGAAATAACTTCCCCTTTCATCACAACAAGTATAAAAAATTTTAACAACTTATCACCTACTCTTAAAATACAACAAAACATCTCTTCATCCCATATCTCATCTCATTTCTATAAACAGATCCTTATAACTTCATCATTCAGTTCTGGTCAGCAAAAGTCCATTAAGGGTTACCAGGAATAACAACATATCTATTTTAACCTTGATGAAATAAACTCACTTTATATTACTTACTTTTACTTTTTACAATCTTGATCTTTAATCCCTTCAAATAATGTCCTGGAGCTTGTTTTATTTTCATTTTTTCTTTGTCCCTTTTCACAAAATCCTTCAAAACTTTAACAGATCTTTTTTGTAAATCCAATATAAGAAAATTATCCAAATAACTCTTTTAGTTTGCCACTTGTACATGCCTTTTAGTTAAGACATCAGCCAGTTTCAGCTTCCAGCCGACTGAACAACTGTGTCTGCGAGCTCCGCGGACAGAACTGACAACATGGGTTTTTGGTGGCTCAGGCAAGTTTTTACCTGAAGCCCAGAGCTTTTTCATGAATAAAGAAAAGGCTCAGAATCATCCCATCTATTCTCCAAAACGCTGCCTTGCTGCCTGAGAATCGCAAACAGTGTTTGCAACGATCCAGTAAGAGACAACGGGAGGCTGGGAAGTCACCATTTCCAACCCACGCTGTAGCCGCCCCATTTGTAAACCACCCAATTTATACATTTTTTAAAGTTTTCATACCCTAATTTAAGCTTTGGCTTAATTTCCAGTTAAACTATTAAGGACAATTGAGATAATAGCCTCCCTACTATTATTTTTGTACTGAATTTGAAGGATTTAATATTTTACTACACGTTGAATCTACCATTTTGAATCTTCAGTTTTCTGCTTTCACTTTCTTTGGGAGTTGTCTATTAGCTTGTGAGCTTGTTAGTACACTTTCTCTTGTGTCAATTTCATTGGGAAGTTTTCCATTAACTTATTAACTCCTATCTACGTGAGTCAAGTATATAGGGGGCGCCATAATCTACTGCCTGAAATATGGAGGACTTTAAGGAGACTTTTTCAGAGTCCTGTTGTGAACCTGAGCAGACCTTCAAAGAGAATTTTTCAGATTTCTGTCAGGCTATTCTGCAGAATATTCAGGACATTGGGGAAGATATTATTTCTAAAGTGTGTCTTCTGGCTGAAGACATTATGGAAGAAGATGAAGATCTTGGCAAGGATGGAGAGGTTCCTACTGACAGTGAGATTGAAGTAATGCCAGACGAAGATAACATTTTGGTGCTGAAAGGGTTAAAGTGACAGTTTGAGCTGCAAATTACAAAGTGAATTGTTTTTCTGAGGGAATGTTATGGGAAAGAAGAGGTTTGGTTCTGTGGGAGGCTGCCTGAATTGCAAATCATAAACAAAGCTTTTTTTCTGAGGGATTGTTATGGGAAAGAAGAGAATCTGTTTTGTGGGAGTTTTTTTTTGCTGAGAAGTCTGAGCTTTCAAGGGGGGCAGTTGGGCTGTTTGATTTTTGTAAGAAAATTGCCTTGTATGCAACAGGGAGATATGTAAATGACTTGGTATATTTTGAAGTGGGGTAAAAATTTAAGAATGTTTAATTGAATTGACAACAAGGCTATTATGATTTCATTTCTCTTTAATGATTTGGATTAAGATTTATTGAATTCCTTTTAAGGTTTGTTTGATTTTTAAGATTTATAAGATATCTATAAGGTATAATAATAACTGCTTGGTTTTTAGGTTTAATAGGGTTAAGACTGTTGTAGTATTATTAATTATAAAAGTAGACAATTTATATGTTTTTATAACGTGATATTTATTATAGTGGACAGAAGTATATAGAATAGTGGTAGGAAGGAAATAATCAAATAAATGTTGTCTTTTGGGGGAGGGAACTTGATTTAGAGATTTATATATTTCTTTTTCTTTATAAGGGGAAGGAGCAATTGTATTAGTGATTTGTATATGTGCTAATGGAAGGATTTATAGAAATAATGTGATCTTCGTTTGATATAGAATAAGGGATTGAATATGAAAATTGCTGTATATTCTTGTTGAAAGTCATTTCTTTATGTAATCTTCAACATACATTTTTCTTGTATTTCATACCTTTTTAGTTTTTCTTCTTTTTCTTTTTGTAGTTTTTTTCTTTTTTGTAGTTTTTATCTTTGTTTCAAACTTAATAAAATTCTTATAAAAAAAAGACATCAGCCGGTTTCATTTGTATATCCAATGTAGCATCTATTTCTATATCACTCATGCAGCCTGACATTTTCAGATCCACTTTCAGATCAGACCCGGTCCCATCTGGCAAAACTTGTTCCCCTTCCACAACATCTCTTAAAAGACATTTATCTTACCCTAACCCTAACCCTACCTCCCACAAGAGGAGCTGTTTAAGAACACTATTCAGACGAGCACAAACGCACTGCAGCAAAAAAAGAAAAGAAAAAGGAAATAGACCACTTATATAGCATCTTCCAGCAAAATGGATATCCACGCAACTTTATCAAAAAGTGCCTAACCACTCAACCCACCACAGCAAAACCAACAGAACCTATGAAAAGGATTACACTGCCATACATCAGAAACATCTCAGAAAATACTAATAGACTGTTACAACCACACGGCATCACCATAGCACACAAACCAACCAAAACCCTTCAGAACATCCTAAGTAAACCAAAAGGCCCAGTAGCCCAAGAAGAAAAAACAGGAGTTACCTACAACATACAGTGTAAGGACTGTAACAGCCACTATGTAGGACAGACTGGCAGAAGACTAGCAGAACGCATCCACGAACACCAACTAGCAGTCAGAAGACATGATGAAAACGGCGGCACTTTGGAAAGCCCTGGTTTAAAGAATAGCAGAAAAGTATGATATGAATATATTTCACATGTTTGGTTCTGGAACTGCAGGTGTATCATAATGCCCATTTAATTTAAAATAGACTTGATGGTCTCAGAAAATGTTCCTTGTAGTTCTGGGATTCAGGTTATTTAGAACAGTGTTTTTAAAACTTGGCAACTTTAAGATGTATGGACTTCAAGTTGAAGTCCACACATCTTAAACTGTGTGGACATTGAAGTCCAAGTTGAAGTCTACACATCTTAAAGTTGCCAAGTTTGAAAAACACTGACTTAGATAAACAGTCTAGATGTTCTACTCTTTCTTTCTCTATGCATTAATCAGGGATCCAGACAATGCAAAGAATGAAAATGGCAAGGTAGAATGAAAATGGCAAGGAAGAAACCAGTGGCTTTCAGTATAGAGAGAATGTCAGCAAAGATCTAATGTCTTCCGATGCCATCAAAATAAATGCACAATGTAGGTCTTGATTTATGTGTACTGCAATAGGCAAACCTACTTTGTATATGGCTTAATTCTTACCTGCAGACAACATTTTCCTAGTCATGCCTGTGAGCCTTCTGCTGAGTAAGCTGATTCTTGAATAAGGGGTTTAGCACCTGGAGAGACAAGATCACCTGGCTGACGTGGAGCCTGATGGTTAGATTTGTCTACTCCTGTTCTCATCACTATTAGAGGAAAGCCTTCACCTAGAAAGCAAGAATTATGATTGCATAATTATACTTACAGTGCTATGGCTACAGAACCTCTTGCAACCCCCCCCCCCGGCCCAATCTAGCTATCAAGCTGCCATTGCCATGCTTAGTGTCAGAACCAAGATATAACCCAGATTGATCAGGTAGCTCAGCCAATCAGCCAGCCAGTCTAGTGGGTGGATCAGAATTTATCATTACTGGCAATTTCTGTATAAGCCCTGGTTGGAGAGTCTGAATCATTGCTAGAGCAGCTGCAGAAACCACTGCCTTCTGATACTGAATATCACCCTCCTTGCCTGGTAATAAAATGAGCTTCCAAATAACTTTATTGCCTTCCTTGCTCAGTGTAAACTGTCCATCATTAAGCTAATTATAAATCCTATGTGAGTTTTGGGAAAGTTACGTGGTCTAGAAATAGTGGCAGTGCAAAACACCATTTGAAAAGAGTGTCAGGATAGCTTTTCCTCCTACCAGTGAAACCCATAAATAAATAAATAAATGTTGAGATTTAAGAGAAATGTCAGGTTAACCTGATTGCAATAAAAACAGCCAGCAGAAATTTCTGTAATTGTTCAGAATATTTATGTCCTTTGCAGTAATAAGAATGGCTGTTACCTACTTTTGGCTTTATATTCTGGGCAATTCACACTGACATTTCAGTACGTAAGTGTAGTCATAGGGACAGCTTGTAATGCTCTAATGAAAATGAAGATGTCCAGTATAAAATAATTCTGAGTGAGGCCAAATCCATGGAAACAATGCAGTCATAGTCTATGTTCTCTACCACCATCACTAATGTTGAGTGTTTACATTGTTTGAAGCACAAAAGCAGCTTTTAAGAACTGGCAACATTCCTCAAAAGTTCCTCAATTTATAAATCTTGTTATATTGCATTCATATTTGAATTAATATGGTGTTATTTTAGCACAAGCCTCCTCCCTCCCTCCATCCCTCCCTTCATTCCTTCCCCGTTAGATGCTATCTACCTGATTCTATCTATATATTTTGCTATAGTGACAATAATTTTTTCATCCCGTCCTCGTTTGCTTTTGCACCATTTTGGGCATTAACATTACATGGGCTGGTAAATTTCTAAATGGACAATGACAAACTATATTTATATCTTGTCTCTTTTTACCTTTAACAGGAATTAATTCTAGTGTATTCCCACTTTCCATTCCCATCTGTTCTATCTCTGGTCCTTCTTTCTTCTTGTCATATGCTCCTACATGCGCTTTCCTGTATCCCATCTGCTTGAAATTTTGACAGATCTCCAGGGATCTCCAGTATCCTTGCTTCTGTACAATAAGCAGGCAGCAGGAAAACGTGCTTTTGTTTTGAAAGGTGTTTTTTAAGAGATCATACTGTCAAAAATGGATTAATCTAGATTTCTTAGAACAGTTTTGATAAATAAAATTGAAGGAAATAACCAAGCAAGTGAAGTGAAACCAAGTCAAATTAAGTTGGTGAGGCTGAAGCCAATGGTCTGCAACTTGCATGGAACTAAAGCCAAGGACCAGTTATTATAATCTAGCAGAGTTTGACCCTTTAGTAACCTCTTCTTGCTGGTTTCTTGCTTTTAGCTGGAGCTTTCCTCTCCACCTTTCTTCTATACTGATTTTACATTCAGCAAACACATGACAATAGGCCCATCTGGTAGCCAAACATTTTCCTGTGGCTCTTGTTTTTAACGATTCTACTAGGAATATGATAACACAATCAGAGATCCTGGCAGCATTCAAGATAACATTGAAAAGATGAAGGGAAGAAGCAGGAAAGCATACTCAAAATGGAGCTCCATAGGTTGAACTTTTTCAACCTGGGATGACAACCTGGATGAACGTTTTCAACCTGGGGGCAGGGGGGGGGGCAACTCATTGTTCTGACCAGCTGACAGACCACAGGAGAATGTCCAATCACTCAGTGACATCAATAGAAGCAGGGAAACTGAAAAATATTGTTCCATTTCAGGGCATTTTTATATGGATGGGTGGATGTTTTCACCTCACATAGAACTTTTATTTCATTAATGGCCTTATTTCCCTATTTTTAGCTGAAAATCACATTTTCAATCTTCAGCAGCATTATTTTGCTGTCAAAATTAGCTAACAAATTTCACTACCAAAAGTTGTGATTGTAATCCATTTTTTCCAGAGTTTTGTTGGATTTGTGGAAGCGGGAGCATTTCACCTCTTATAGTCTTTTACTTCCATTCCCCCCTCCAAGTCAAAACCCATGCTATTAAAATGTGTCTATTTTTAGCTCTTTTCCAACAACACAAGAGACGACTCTACACATGGACATCACCAGATGGTCAATACCGAAATCAGATTGATTATATACTTTGCAGCCAAAGATGGAGAAGCTCTATACAATCAGCAAAAACAAGACCTGGAGCTGACTGTGGCTCAGATCATGAGCTTCTTATCGCAAAATTTAGGCTTAAATTGAAGAATGTAGGGAAAAACACTAGACCAATCAGGTATGACCTAAATCATATCCCTTATGAATATACAGTGGAGGTGAGGAATAGATTTAAAGGATTAGATCTGGTAGACAGAGTGCCTGAAGAACTATGGATGGAGGTTCGTAACATTGTACAGGAGGCAGCAACTAAAACCATCCCCAAGAAAAAGAAAGGCAAGAAAGCAAAGTGGCTGTCTGATGAGGCTTTACAAATAGCTGAGGAAAGAAGGAAAGCAAAAGGCAAGGGAGAAAGGGAAAGATATAACCAACTGAATGCAGATTTCCAGAGAATAGCAAGGAGAGATAAGAAGGCCTTCTTAAATGAACAATGCAAAGAAATCAAGGAAAACAATAGAATGGGGAAGATTAGAGATCTCCTCAAGAAAATCAGAGATATCAAGGGAACGTTTTGTGCAAAGATGGGCATGATAAAGGACAAAAAAGGCAGGGACCTAACAGAAGCAGAAGAGATTAAGAAGAGGTGGCAAGAATACACAGAAGAACTATACAAGAAAGATCTTAATGTCCCTGATAAATAGGATGGTGTGGTCACTGACCTTGAGCCAGACATCCTAGAGAGTGAAGTCAAGTGGGCCTTAGGAAGCATTACTAACAACAAAGCTAGCAGAGAAGACAGTATCCCAGCTGAGCTATTTAAAATCTTAAAAGATGATGCTGTTAAAGTGCTGCACTCAATATGCCAACAAATTTGGAAAACTCAACAGTGGCCACAGGATTGGAAAAGGTCAGTTTACGTTCCAGTTCCAAAGAAAGGCAATGCCAAAGAATATTCAAACTACCGTACAATTGTGCTCATTTCACATGCTAGCAAGGTTATGCTCAAAATCCTACAAACTAGGCTTCAACAGTATGTGAACTGAGAACTACCAGAAGTGCAAGCTGGGTTTCGAAGAGGCAGAGGAACTAGAGATCAGATTGCCAACATTCACTGGATCATAGAAAAAGCAAGAGAGTTCCAGAAAAACATCTACTTCTGCTTCATTGACTACGCTAAAGCCTTTGATTGTGTGGATCACAACAAACTGGCAAATTCTTAAAGAGATGGGAGTACCAGACCACCTTACCTGTCTCCTGAGAAACCTGTATGCGGGTCAAGAAGCAACAGTTAGAACTGGACATGGAACAACCGATTGGTTCAAAATTGGGAAAGGAGTACGACAAGGCTGTATATTATCACCCTGCTTATTTAACTTATATGCAGAGTACATCATGAGAAATGCCAGGCTGGATGAATCACAAGCTGGAGTTAAGATTGCCGGGAGAAATATTAACAACCTCAGATATGCAGACGATACCACCCTAATGGCAGAAAGTGAAGAGGAACTAAAGAGCCTCTTGATGAGGGTGAAAGGAGAGAGTGCAAAAGCTGGCTTGAAACTCAACATTAAAAAAACCCAGATCATGGCATCTGGTCCCACCACTTCCTGGCAAATAGAAGGGGAAGAAATGGAAGCAGTGACTGATTTTATTTTCTTGGGCTCCAAGATCACCGCAGACAGTGACTGCAGTGATTAAATTAAAAGATGCTTGCTCCTTGGGAGGAAAGCTATGGCAAACCTAGACAGCATATTAAAAAGCAGAGACATCACCTTGCCAACAAACGTCCGTATAATTAAAGCTATGGTTTTCCCAGTAGTAATGTATGGCTGTGAGAGTTGGACCATAAGGAAGGCTGAGCGCCGAAGAATTGATGCTTTCAAACTGTGGCGCTGGAGAAGACTCTTGAGAGTCCCTTGGACTGCAAGGTGGTCAAATCAGTCAATCCTAAAGGAAATCAACCCTGACTGCTCATTGGAAGGACAGATACTGAAGCTGAAGCTCAAATACTTTGGCCACCTAATGCGAAGAGAGGACTCACTGGAAAAGACCCTGATGCTGGGAAAGACTGAAGGCAAAAGGCGAAGGGGACGGCAGAGGATGAGATGGTTAGATAGCATCACCGAGTCGGAGATGACTAAATGACTGAACAACAACAACAACAAAATTTTCAGCTAAAATTTAGTGATGCAATCTCAGGCTTTCTCAAGAGCTACGAAAGCCCTAAAGGCACCTTAACCCACTAGCCAATAGTGATAATTTTGTTCCATTCTAGCAGCATTGTTTATCCTCTTTATTGTGAAATTCCAGATTTGAATCTGCCTCCTGCAAATTCTGATTTTTCCTGACCAAAATGCAGTCAGAGTTCCTTCCTAGAGATGGAGTTATCAAGAAACTATATGAGTCATCCCTGTGTGACTTATAGATCTTCTTGGAAAATGACACTATTTGTTTGTTTATCCTTTTGAGATGTATAGCAGTAGAACATATGAAAAACTGAAACTGCACAAGAGAAAGATATCAGGTATTACTGGAAGAGAAGAGAGCATCACAGAGTGAGCATTAAATCACAATAAATGACACTTTAGAAAGCCTGAATGATATAGCCAAAACAGATCTGCAGAGCTATTCTTTTCCTCTATCCTTTCTAGAGGAATCAATTAAATACTGTAGCAGGGTTGGAAAAATATGGATTCTATTATCAAAGGTTATTTATCATTCAGGATTGGACCACAAATATTTTGAGACATTTCACTATTTTTCTTTCGATTGGGGGCTGTAAATAGATAATGGTTGCATTATTTAACTGTAGAATGTTTAAGTATCTTGAAAGGACATTTTGCCTTGCTCAGCATGTTATGATTGTTGTTGAAAAGCCAACTACTGGCTCTAATCTTACTTAATTTTGTTGCACTGTTTTTAAGTTGTCACTACATTGTTTTTACCTTTAGCTTGAACAACTCTTGGCTGAAAAAATGGGAGAAAAATATTTCAATAAGTAAAAAATGTCGCTCCCCACCCATAATTTGTACCTTAAAATGGTCCACAGTGAAGAAGATACCATTGCTCACCAGTTTCTACAACTGACTCAGGGGCAAGATGTGGAGTTGACCACAGATAGCTCATGATTGCTGGCCTGCTAGGTGCAAAGGAACGACCTTCACATTGTCTTTCTATTTCTCCCACAACTGGTACAATGAAGGAAGGCTCAGTAAACAGGTCTTTTGCCCCCTTTGAACAGGGAAGATTGCCTGTAAGTGACATGGAAAGGGCACTCTTCTATTGTCAAAGCAACCAAATCATTCCCCTGGAGTGTTTTGTAGGATGGTTTCTTTATCCTTTGCAGTCTAGGGTGAAAGGCCGGAGAGCGTCACTTGGTTGCTATGGTGATTTGTGGGTGGATTGACTATCTGGCTGCACTCCTGTACTTCCTAAGGAACAAGGTAACTGCCACTGGAATGCAGCGCAAGAAGAAAATGCTCATTATCCAGTTTCCTTGGCAATTTGCACATATGTCCTCTCCTTCCCAATGAACCCCATGCCAATTTGGTTGCCCTTAGTGACAATGCTGCGAAGCCAAACCTAATCAGTTATGCAATGCTGAGGTTTCATGTCATTCCTTCTATGATAGGCTAGGATTTTGCACTGAGGGGGGTGGAAATGCTGATGGGCTAGGACCTTGCAATAAGACAGAGGAAATGCTGCCCCAAAACAGCAGAGAAAAAGCAAAATGTGGCTTAGAACACTGTGGTGGAAGGGAAGCAAAATAGAGGATATTATGGCTTGGTCTCAGGAAAAGTCACCCAATCCCCCTTTCTTCCCATGGGTTAATATTTGTGCAATTCTTGTTTCAGCACATTTAACTGACTGATACTTAATCTGAAGGCTGAAATATTTCTAATCAAAGCAGATGGATTTGAATAATAAGTTTATGATAAAAGGAATTACAAAATAAAAATAGTGATTGTTTAATAAAGTTACTGACAAAGGAATCGGCAAAACTATTCTAAGTAACTGTCAGTTACAGGAAAATGTTTCAAATATTTCTTAAACTATTTAATGTAAACTCCTACCTAAAAATGCTTGAAGTGATTTACACTTACAAATAGAAACATAATTAAACCAAAGAAAAGCAACAACAAAGGATTTGCACTAGAAAGTAAAATGTTGACATACTCTAAATGATAGCTTTTTTTCCAAAAAAAAAAAAATAGCTGTGCTCTGTTGCTCCACAAATTGGGGATTGTGAAAACAACACACATTCCTGTGAATTCTGCACACAGGGCAGTATGTTTTATTGATGCTTTGCTGTAGGCTTCATTAAAAACTTACAAAGTTTTAAAAAAAAGTTGTTCAGCATACTTTCAGTCTTTCTTTCCCCTACATGTTCATATGTATGTGATGTATGAATTTCACTGGGAAAACATATTTGAAATAGAATATTTGAATGGGGAAGGATATTCAGATCATAAATTAAAGAATAGTTCTTTTTGATCATTAACTTGAGAGGAGCACATTTACATTTTCAAACGTAATAACTTATTAAAGTAGTTTGTGTAAAGGCATTGCAAAGGAATCCTGCTTGTCTGTCGGCAATTGCACAAATACAATTAAGTAGCAGCATGGATTCATGAATGAATTTTTGCATTTATTTTTAAGTTATGATTGTAGGTCTGGAAATTGTATTGTATTTTAGTATATTTATTGTTTTAATATTGCTTTTATTGTAAACCACCCAGAGTCCCTCTTTTTGGGGGAGATGGGTGGTGGTACAAATTTGAAAATAAATAAATAAATAAATAAATAAATAAATAAATAAATAAATAAATAAATAAATAAATAAAATGTGTGTGTGTGAGATGAACAGTAAATTATAATTCCTAGAAACCATTATTATGTTGTTGTTGTTCAGTCGTTCAGTCGTGTCCGACTCTTCGTGACCTCATGGACCATAGCACGCCAGGCCTTCCTGTCCTCCACTGTCTCTCGGAGTTTATTCAAATTCATGTTCATTACATCGGTGATGCTATCTAACCATCTCATCCTCTGCCGTCCCCTTCTCCTTTTGCCCTCAGTCTTTCCCAGCATCAGGGTCTTTTCCAGTGAGTCCTCTCTTCTCATTAGGTGGCCAAAGTATTTGAGCTTCAGCTTCAGCATCTGTCCTTCCAATGAGCAGTCAGGGTTGATTTCCTTTAGGATTGACTGGTTTGACCTCCTTGCAGTCCAAGGGACTCTCAAGAGTCTTCTCCAGCACCACAGCTCGAAAGCATCAATTCTTCGGCGCTCAGCCTTCCTTATGGTCCAACTCTCACAGCCATACATTGCTACTGGAAAAACCATAGCTTTAACTATACGGACCTTTGTCGGCAAGGTGGTCTCTGCTTTTTAATATGCTGTCTAGGTTTGCCATAGCTTTCCTCCCAAGGAGCAAGCGTCTTTTAATTTCATGGCTGCAGTCACCGTCTGCGGTGATCTTGGAGCCCAAGAAAATAAAATCTGTCACTGCTTCCATTTCTTCCCCTTCTATTTGCCAGGAAGTGATGGGACCAGATGCCATGATCTGGGTTTTTTTAATGTTGAGTTTCAAGCCAGCTTTTGCACTCTCCTCTTTCACCCTCATCAAGAGGCTCTTTAGTTCCTCTTCACTTTCTGCCATTAGGGTGGTATCGTCTGCATATCTGAGGTTGTTGATATTTTTCCCGGCAATCTTAACTCCGGCTTGTGATTCATCCAGCCCGGCATTTCTCATGATGTACTCTGCATATAAGTTAAATAAGCAGGGTGATAATATACAGCCTTGTCGTACTCCTTTCCCAATTTTGAACCAGTCGGTTGTTCCATGTCCGGTTCTAACTGTTGCTTCTTGACCCACATACAGGTTTCTCAGGAGAGAGGTAAGGTGGTCTGGTACTCCCATCTCTTTAAGAATTTGCCACAGTTTGTTGTGATCCACACAATCAAAGGCTTTAGCGTAGTCAATGAAGCAGAAGTAGATGTTTTTCTGGAACTCTCTTGCTTTTTCCATGATCCAGCGAATGTTGGCAATCTGATCTCTAGTTCCTCTGCCTATTATACTAGTTGCTTAAATGTACAGAAAACATGCATTCATATACTGAAACTTGTTTAATCCAATCCATTCATTAAATCGCATTGAAAAATTACTATTTTTGCATCTCAGTCTCCATAACCTAAGGTTACCAGAAGTCCAGCAAAAGGAGGACATGGCCTCCTTTTTGTCCTCATGTCCTTCATCTGGCATATTGTCCATCTTTTTGAATGTCTTGTGTTTTCACAACAGCAGTCATTCAAACTTTTGTGTATTGTGACCTTGCAAATTGTCTGCTTCTTTCTTTCCCTCATCCGTCAACAGACTCGACAACCAAGGTTTATGTTATTTAATTTATTTCCTGATTCCAGCAATTGGCTTCAATCCAGCCCCTTCAAACCTATGATCACTGTAGTCTGTAGATCACATAACTCATCAAACATTTCTATGGTGAAATTTGGAAAGCGCATTGTCGATTCTGTATTATTGCTAAGATATGTTATTGAAAATAAAGATTTGTTGGAAAAATATTGTGATTGAAAAACCAGTCTTTCTCATGCTGGAAAAAGTAATTTCATATATACAGTATGTAGGCCAATATAACAGTTAGTCCTTGACTTACGACCACAATTGGGACCAGAATTTCTGTTGCAAAAACATCTTGACAATGATTAATAGGCATCTTGTGCATGTCCCATCCACTTCTCTCTTCTGAATGCAATCAATAAAAGTTCAAGCATGTACCCCATTTGCAAACATTTTTGTATATGCCTTTCCTTATGTTTGTTCAGTTTTGCATAAAATATTATCTTTTATTTGGTCTTCCATAATATATGAATTTCTGCATACTTTTAAAGTTAGAAATCACATCATCAAAGTCTGAAAAAAATGTGGATAAGGGTTAAAAATAGGGTTCAGCACCATTCCAATTTCCAAGAAGAGAGAGACAGACTATTCACATTAAGTTCAATCACCTCTTCTAAAGGAATTCAGAACATAACTACACTATATTTCCCTTAATGTAGGGAATATAATAAATATTTGTTAACATTAGAAGTAGGGTTTCTTTTTCCAATTCACAATCTGTTTTATAATCTCACTTTCTGGCTGATCCCTCTTCCAGTGCCCACTAAATAATATCTGCACTGTTTCCTTTTTAGATAGCCTTATTAGAGTCATCTGTACAGATCCATCTTTAGTTGATAACACTTTTCCTAATTATAAATAGGAAAAAAAAACACATTTTGTTAAAAAATTAAAGCTGAACCTTCCACTTCCATTGTTTCTGTAGTAAAAAAGAATCCAACAGCTCAACTGTTTCCTCTTGCCTAATGTTTCAGGGCATACCTAAGCACTACAGGATAAACTCACCCTTCCTGCTGGATTTTGGTAAGGTCTTAAAAGAAAGACTCTTTTATATGCAAATCATATTGCATTTAAATTCAAAATGAAAATAAAGCTGCATCCTATGGCTGTTGAAAGAAGATTAATGAGATTACTTGAATGATATGTGTTTCCTGAAGTCATGCCCAGCTGCAATCACCAGCTACAGTTCTGTACTAGAGGAATCATGTATGTGGACTTCAAAAATCTGGACAAGCACTAGGTGGCCACAGGGCATTTCCTACTGTATATCTCTTTACAGTAAACCCCATCGAATTCTAGAGAACAAACTTTGATAAGATTGCTGTGCTGTGTAAACCTTTGAGCAGATGGTTCACCTCAGCAACGATCTGAGAGAAGCACCTTTTTGAAGACGCTTTGCAAAGCAGTGTGGCCCCTCACTTTGAAGAATGAAATGGCTGCACTTTTTGCTCTGCTCTACATTTCTTTTCTTCATACTCCAGCAGTGGTTGCAAACCCAAAAAAGCTTCTGCTCAGGAGCTATGCTGTTTGGAAACCTCTTCCAGACAGAGGACACTGTGTAGAGAAGATAAGAGACAATGAGCTGGTTGCAAGGCAGGTAATTCTTTGTAGAAACAAATTTAAACTTCTTTGCACTGACTTAATTATTACACTGACAATCACACTCGTTGTTAGGGTTAAATCCAAATGATACATGTATATTATAGACTTGGATTCAATTTCAAAAAGGTGTTTCAAAGTATTCAAAAACTCAGACATAGCACCTGTCTTTTTGAATTTGATGGCAGCTTCTGATGCAATCATCCATCAGGTACTGCTGCCTAGGTTATGGTCCTTGGGCATTACATTTTGTTTTCCTTTTCTTTTGCAGTGCTACATGATGGATCACAGTTCTGGAATTTCCTGTCATAGCAGCTGTCATCCTGGGTTCTATTTTGTTTATCCTTTATGCCCTTCCCTTGAGTGCACTGATTCACCAGACCTTTCAGTATCATTGCTACATCAATGACATTCATGGACTTAGGTCTTTGGGGCTCCTTGATGATGATGCACAGTCAACTGTGACAGTAGGTTTTTATTAGCATTTTGGCTTGCATGTCCTCACATTGCAGGTTGAGACAATGGGAGTGTTGTGTTTAGCCTGATTGTCCTTTCCATACTTTACTGTGCTTCTCCCCATTTATCTCCCAGATTGTCTGAGTTTCTTCCTCCCACAGCCTCAGGATCTTGACTGATGATCAGCTGACTCTGCATCCATGTATTGATCTTGCAGCAAGAGTCACACATTTTCATTTGATGAATATTTATCGAATGAGGGAGGTGTTGATGGAGGAGCTGCAGCTTAACTGGGACATGTCTTAGTTGTTTGATGCCTGGACTCTTGCAATGGTCCCTGTCAGGTTTCCCTGATTCCTCTCTTCATCTCCAGTGCCATTCAGCTGTTCTGGACCTCCCAAGTTATTGTCATATTTCACTCTACACCAAGGCTCTTCATTGGCTCCCTATTCAAGCCAGAGCCCAGTTTAAATTAATGGTGCTTTTATTTAGAACTACATACAGAATAAATGTTTGCCCTTATTTCCTCCTGCATTCCTATTTGTTCCTTATATTCCTCTAGGCAGTGTTTTTTTTCCTGTTTCAAACTCTATGATCACTATCTTGAGGTTCTAGGCTTTCAAGACCTGGCCCCATATAGTCTGGAGTCAGTCTCCCCTTTCCCTTCTTTTGTGAGAAAGTTCAGGTTGAAGGCCCTTTAACCGGGTTGAAGGTGGAAATGGTTGAAGGTGGTGTTGGTTTATTTATTTATTACTCTCATTGAAGTTGGGGCAGTTCCGAGGTCAATATCTATTTTATATAAATGAAGGACGTATTTGCATTTGGCTGTTTCTAAGGTGTTAATATGTATGGCTAGAGTTTGTATTAGTGATAAATATTTGTTTAATTTGTCTAGTTGCTTAGACAAATTTTTGCACTTCTTTGGATGAAATTACTGTTTCTCTAGCTTATACCATGCTTTGATAAAGATTATTGTTATGTTGTTGTTGTTGTTATTTGGCAGTTGTGTTTTTTATTCAGGTTGTGCAACAGCCTCCCTTTCCCATAAAAAGATGTGGCTGCTTTAAAGAGTTTCAGTAAGGTGCTACCCTTACACTCCCTTTTGGATCAAATTTGAGATGCTTCACAACCTTAATACGTACCACAAACACACACTGTGTCCAACAGGTGCATAAAAAACTGACAAGATTCAGTGAAGATTATTTTAGTCTATTATGCATTTGGCTGGAATATGGCAAGCTATTTCTTATTTGTGGGTGGGTGGGTGTGCATATGCTTATGTTAGCAGAGTGGCCATCTTCTGATATTTATCTATATGCATGTATAAATTTGTAACATAAATTCATGTACATAACTTATTCCAGAATATTACTGAATGGTTGTGTGACATCTTGCCAAATCTAACCCCAAAATCTTTATCAATCTGGAGACTTTGATCTTGGAATGTATGTCAAATAATTTAGCATATTAATGATATTTTAGCTTTGGGTTGTTAAGCATAAGCAAGGAAATTATTTAAATGAATGTATCATTTTTATTCATATTTATGTCAGAAGATGGAACATGCTTTTAATTGCCATGTAATGTAAAAATGGGGGATATTCAAGGAAGAAAAATAAAGTATATTACAACATATCACCTAAAAATATTGTTTGTATCTTTTTATCATTTGAAAATGATTATTTTAATATGGCACCATTAGGTGTAACAGAAACAACAGAAGACCTATATTTGAAGTTTCTCTAAATTTTAAACATAACACAGAGAGGGAGAGGGAGAGGGAGAGGGAGAGGGAGAGATGCTGGGTGAGGGACTCACCTGTGCAGAGCAGTGAAGGCAGCAGGAACCATGTGATGTGAATGGGGCAACCCCCTCCATTACTAGTAAATCAGTTGCTTGAAGAAGAAAGCCAGCTACAGTTGGGAAACCACAGAAAACCTTGTAACTCAGCTGATCAACAAGATCCTCTGCAATTGAACAAAGAGGAGGAAGAGGAAATACAAGTTATGGAAAACTTGACCCTAACCCTTAAAAAAATGTGAATCTACCATTTTCTGTATGCATAAGGTAACAAAAATGAAGGCCAAAACCACAGATGGGAAAACCTGTACATGTATCCCAAGGTCTGCTCTCTATCAACTACAAATACACAAAAGCAAGATTATAGATAATCTTATAGCAAGATTATAGATAACAAGTGCCATCTGCATTAGAAATCAGTTGGCTTGCTCATACAGAACAAGGCAGCTAGATTTCTAGCATGAGAGTCAAAACTTGATCAGTGTATTATTTTGTACCATCTAATTGAAAAGTATTCTTACTGCGTTCATTAAAAAATCCCCTCTCCTATGGGTGGTATGTTTCTTTCCTTAACCTCTTCCTGCCTGCATCTTACACCCTGCCACTATGTGTTGGACTCTCTCTGAGGCCTCTCTGCACAGTCTGCACCTTGGGTCCTGTCTAGTGTGGTAGACCCCTGCTTTGATGGATCTGGTGCTTAGTGCCTGTTCTTGTGCTGCTATGATCAGTGCCTCAGTGCTGTCTTTTAGTCCAGCCCTTTCCAGCCACTGGTAGGATTTCCCAAGGTCAACCACCTCTGCTCTCTGTCCATGATGCTGTACATCCCATGCAGGGTCTTGTCTTGCCATGGCACTTCCTTTGCTTGATCTTCTTTCCATTATCTGCTGCTGCCTCAGGCATTCTCTCAGCAGCTCATCTTTCGGTGCCATCTTACTGATGTACTCCTGGATGCTCTTGGGTTTTGTCCAGGACAGTGGCTTTGACACTCACCAGACCCCTCCCTCCCCCTTTCTGGCTGGTGTATAGTCTCTGGATGTTGGACTTGGGCTGGAAACCTCCATACATTGTGAGGAGCTTCCAGGTCTTCACATCAGCAGCCTCCATGTCCTCCTTTGTCCTCACTATATCATGACAGCTGGCCTTTGGCCATAGATAAAGTCCATACTTCCCAAGGTAACTGCACATAGATTTATAGCCTGTAAAATATAAATTCCTTGCAAATGCATGCTATACATACATATTAGTAATAAATCACATACAATTCAATGGAACACAAATAGTGAGAGATTAGATGCAAGATGCTTATTTCGTTAAAGGTGAACTTTTGTGCATGTATCTTCTTCACAAAATAATGAAAATGTGATTTTCACTTTTGACTTGTGTTTTGAGTTCTCCTATATACTTGGATTGTTCAACTCAATTAATTCATCTAAACATTCTGAAATAGTAGTCTATCCATGGTGGTACTAGCATGAACTAAACTTTGGTGCTTTATGAAATCTGTGTCTTTTCTAAATGGAACAATTAGGAGTTGAAGCTTGAAAGCACCCGGACTTAGGAGTGGCTCCCATTTTAAAGTACTCCAGGAAAATGGATGAGGATTTAGGAAGGAAAAAGAAATAGGCCCCATTAGTCTCCATAGAAATCCAGCCCTTAGCCTTGGCCCTGTTCTTACCATTATATTCTCTTTTATCTTTACATATTTAAATTATAAATAGAAAGTACTAAATTTAGTGCTGGATTATGCCTAAATTGAATAAGAATTGCTACATAAAGGTATACATAAATGAAAGAGGAACTATGTGAAAAAGAACATTGAGTAGGTAGGTAGGTAGGTAGATAGATAGATAGATAGGTAGGTAGGTAGGTAGGTGGATACGTAGATAGATACAGTTTTCTTGTCTTGTCCATGTAAGAAAACCATTCCACCTGGATGACTGAGAATCTTCATCGACACATATAAGAAAACTAGACAGGACCCAAGGTGCAGACTGTGAAGGGAGGCTTCAGAGACAGTCCAACACATAGTGGCAGGGTGTAAGATGCAGGCAGGAACAGCATACACTGAACAGCACAACCAAGTAGCTGGCATTGTGTACAGGAACATCTGCACAGTATATGGGCTAGACCCTCCAAAGTCCAGATGGGAGATTCCACAGAAGGTCATGGAGAATGACAGGGCTAAAATTCTGTAGGACTTCCAGATCCAGACAGACAGGCAGGTACTGGCCAATCAACCAGACATTGTGGTAGACAAGGACCAGAAGATGGTGGTGGTGATAGATGTAGCGGTGCCAAGTGACAGCAGCATCAGGAAGAAGGAGTATGAGAAGCTGGAGAAGTACCAGGACCTGAAGGAAGAACTAGAGAGGATGTGGAAAGTGAAGGCCAAAGTGGTCCCTGTGGTGGTAGGGGCACTTGGGGCTGTGACTCCCAAGCTGGGAGAGTGGCTCCAAATGATCCCAGGAACAACATCAGAGCTCTCTGTCCAGAGAGTGCAGTGCTAGGAACAGCTAAGATACTGCGCAGAACCCTCAAACTCCCAGGCCTCTGGTAGAGGACCCGAGGTTGAGGAAGACACATACCACCCATAGGGGTGAGAAGGGCATTTTTTTATATATAAACACCAATGAAGACTGCTAAAGTACATAGTACTTGTAACTAATAATTTTCATCATTTTCAATATTCTTCACAATTTCGTTCTTTCTTGTTCACTCTTAAGTAGAAGAGGCTCTTCAGAAGTGTGTAGATCCAATATTTTTTACTCTTAACTCCTAATTCCTCTTAGGAAATTACCAAAGTTCAAGTATTTTCTCTCAGGAGGGAGATATATAGATATAGATGATATAGATATATCGATATATTCAGACATTCTATATCTATATCTATATCTATATCTATAGGTAAAGGTAAAGGTTCCCCCCGCACATTTGTGCAGTCGTGTCCGACTCTAGGGGCCGGTGCTCATCTCCGTTTGTTAGCCGAAGAGCCAGCGTTGTCCGAAGACGCTTCCACGGTCATGTGGCTGGCATGACGCACGCGGAACGCTGTTACCTACCCACCGAAGTGGTACCTATTAATCTACTTGCATTTGCATGCTTTCGAATTGCTAGGTTGGCAAGAGCTGGAGCTAGTGCGGGAGCTCACTCCGCACGCAGGGCTAGGGATTTGAACCTCCGAACTTGTGATCTTCCGATCGACAAGCCTGGTGTCTTACCCGCTGAGCCACCACGCCCCCTATCTATATCTATATCTATATCTATATCTATATCTATATCTATATCTATATCTATATCTATATCTATATCTATATCTATATCTATATCTATATCTTCTATATCATCTATATCATCTATATCATCTACATCTACATCTGCATCTGCATCTGCATCTGCATCTGCATCTATATCTATATCTATATCTATATCTATATCTATATCTATATCTATATCTATATCATCTCTATCTCTATCTCTATCTCTATCTCTATCTCTATCTCTATCTCTATCTCTATCTCTATCTCTATCTCTATCTCTATCTCTATATATCATCTATATCTATATATCATCTATATATATCATCTATATCTATATCATCTATATCTATATCTATATCATCTATCTGTCTTATATGTCTTCTTACCACACAAAGAAAAGAAATGGTACACTTCCAGGGGACTCACGGTAGATAGTATATATGTAAAACAATAAAAGGACTAAAGATTTCATGAGTTTAGCTGATCTTTATCTTAATGGCAAAAATTACAGCCATTTAAACTCCTTATGTCTGGAGCATCAGTTTAAAGGGCTTTCATATGTCATGCTGAAGGCTTCTTTCAGGGTTACTGACTGGTATTTATTTTACTGTCCGCAGTAAGATGTGCTTTGCCCTCATCTACGCAAGATGTGGTGAACACTTTTTACAGACAGTTCCCTCTCTGAGAAAAAAAGCGGAAACCTCCATAGACTAGACTCAGAATGGCTAATGCATTGCAGCTGGACACGGTTGCATACCATATTGTAGCCCAGCTTGAAGTAAATCAGTGCTAAACAGCCCACATGCAATCCTGAGCCCCTTGACATCTCCAAAGACCCATAAGACCACCCTGCCAGAATACTAGATAACAGTGATGTCATACCACAGATGAAGGGCAACTGGAGCTATTGTAAGATCAGGATCCAATGGTTCACCACTTACAGAGAGGACGAACAGTGCTACAGTACTCAAAGGAGCCATGGTCCTAAAAAGAAACTGGAGGGAATTAAAGGATGAAAAAGAATTGTGAACTCTTCCAGACCTCCCTCTTGGGTTTCTAGGGAATGTCAAAGATTGAAAGTGTAGAAGGCAAGACAGTGTGTGTGTTTGAGAAAGAGATCTGGCAGGAGGAGAAGCTTCATTCTATTAGGCTGAAGGGAAATTTGCACCCTAACCCTAACTTTGTCCCTTAAAGCTCTCGATGTTGTAAATAACTGCAGTTCTTTGCTCAGGTGTACACACTGCTCTTGTGTAGTCAGATCTTCTCACTATAAATTGGATTTTTCTCTGAAACTTCTGTGTTCATTCTTTCAGCCTGACAAATGATTTTCTTGTTTCCCTGGCACAGACCTACTTTCACTTAACCAACACATTCCTTTGAACTCCTAAGTGCTTTATTGCTACTCCTAACCAGAAGTAGGCCAGGCAATATGTGGCTAGACTCACAAATTGGGCTAAGATGGAAGTGCACAATTTCTGTCAGCCTGAGTAGCATACCTGGGTTTGTTCAACATATTGAGGACCTAAAAGTTGATGGGGTTAAGAACCTTTTTGGTGATTTTTGTGGGGGGTAAAAGAGATAAACTGGGTGTCTTAAGCCTGCACAAAATGGACAGGGCCTCAATCACGATATTGTATTCATCATCTTTCAGATTTTGACATACCCCGAGGATGCCCATGACTTTTCATTTCATGTGGTTGGCTGCACTATAGGTAGCGCAATGCCTCTACTGTCTTTATACCCAGGATGAAGAGAAAGGAAAAACCTCCACATGTTTTTCCACAAGAAGCAGGTCTACTCCTTGCTAGCAGGTGAAAAATGAATGCTAGTTGTATCAACACTATTGCTATTTTCAACTCAACAACATCAGTTTTATTTTATTTATTTATTTATTGGATTTATCACCGCCCAACTCCCCCTAGGGAGTTATATATTATTTATTATTTATATTTTATATATTATTTAGTGTAAATACATGAGTAGGTTACAAAAAAAAGGATAGCAGATATTTCTTATACTTCGCAAATATATAACACTTATTAATAACAGAATATTTTTTTTTCTTATTTTAAAGTTGAAATTACTTCGAAAGCACATTTCTTTGATTGAGTGATGATGTGTCATCAAGTCAGTGTTCATTCTTAGCACATTTGTTAGTGTTAATTAATATTTCCTATCTTAATATGAACTTCCAAACCTCCTCATTACTTTCCCCTGTTTTCCATATCAAGATTTTATAGTTCCCAGTTTTTAAAGAAACCATAACGAGAGGGAGAGGGCATAGATCTCAATGAAGTGCATATGTTTTTCAATTGCTTCCACTAAAAATGATTACAGTATTTCATTATTTAAATTTAAATATTTACTATTTATTTATTTATTTATTTATTTATTATCCCGCCTTTATTATTTTTATAAATAACTCAAGGCGGCGAACATACCAAATATTCCTTCCTCCTCCTATTTTACTCACAACAGCAAACCTGTGAGGTGAGTTGGGCTGTGAGAGTGCAACTGGCCCAAGGTCACCCAGCCGCCTTTTGTGCCTAAGGTGGGACTAGAACTCACTGACTCCTGGTTCCTAGCTCAGCACCTTAACCACTAGACTAAAGTAGCTCTCAAATATTTACTAGATGGCATTCTTGTTTGAATGAAATAAAATATAACTAGATATTTGCTAAAAACCTAATTCTTCAGCTCTTGGACCTTGCATTGTAATACAGATTCAGTTGCCTAGTTGGAGCACTGCACGTTTTCAAGGGAAATCTGTCACTTTGCCATCCTTGACTTGCAAGACTCCTTATCAGTTGTCATGGTCTGAGACCTCAATAAAGGTCTGATTGACTGACTGAGTCTGGCTTGATCAGAGTAATAATAAGTGAGCTTATTATTATGGATGTTATAGAATACTACAACAATGTGGGATAACTCCCCCCAATAGCTACAGTAGATACTGGGAAATATCTAGAGATGAAAATTCTTTTCCTAAATATATCCTTCTGGGATGGATTTACTATAGACTGGATATGTGTCTCCTTTAAAATTCTGCAGTGATGGGTCCTCGGTGTAGAAAATCTTGCTGAAGCAGACAGGAGAATGAACATGGCAAACATTATTATCTAGCACAGATTGCCCACAGGCTCTGCATTTATATGTTATACCATTACGTGCTTTGCAGCACATTTTTCTCCAACAATGCATTGTTTTGCCTTACTTCTTTTGAAGCAAGTACAGAAAACTGTCATAAAAAGTGAACATCAATTTAATCTCATATATTCAGCAATATACTGGACACCTGATATCCAGTACCTTTATAGATTTTCCATCCTCCTGATATTTTAAATATTTTAATAACATATTTTAAATACTTTAATTTTTTTTAAAAATAATGCTCCGATACGTAAGATTTGTGGAGAGTCCCTGGGGGAAGAAAAAATTACTCAAGAGTTGAAGAATCTGGCACTGGAAGTATCAGGATAAAGCTGCATGCTAACAATTATAAGCCAGAGAATCACAAAGCTATAACAAAGGACAGCAAGAATGTTTTTAACAAAGGGCTTGACAGAGGTATGCAATGCTTCCAGCATTGTTAAATTATTTATCACCTATATACTGTTTAAAAGATAATTAATGAACCTAGCAATTGAGCATTGTTTTATTGATGTTAGGGTTGTCGTTTTAACTTCCATTGAATTCCATCTATGATCTTGCTTACACCAGTTGCTGTCAAGTTGAAATTTTCATATACAGTTAGTTCTCACTTATCAACCACAATAAGGACCGGCAATTCCATCGCTAAGCAGCGTGGATGTTAAGTGCAACTTCATTTGACCATGCTGACTTATAAAATCAGTTCCAGCTGTGGTTGTTAAGTGAATCACCATGGGTCGTTAAGTGCAACATTACATGACCGTGACTTGCAAACTTCCCCATTGACTTTGCTTGTCGGAAGTTGGCTGTGAATGTTGCAAATGACAATCGCATGACGGTGGGATGCAGCTACCATTGTAAATGCATGCCTGTTGCGAAGCACCCAAATCATGATCGCTTAACCACAAGGATGCTGCGACAGCTGCAACTTCAAGGACTGGTCATAAATCTAATTTTTCAGCACCGTCGTAACTTTGAACAGACACTGAATGAGTGGTCAGTATGACAGAAAGGAAAAATGATTACTTTGATGGGAATAGCTGCATTAATTATACTGAATTCATTTCATCTTCATGAAATTATAAATGGAACTCTATATCTGACAATGCCACTCAAAGGCAAATTCAGACTATGGGCCAAAAACAGCTGTACATCCCTGCTCTAAGGCCAAGTCAAGATATCTGAGCAGATTAAAAGAGTGGACAATTTCAGACTCCTTACCAATCACTATGGCTTGACTTATCCTCCAGTTGCTACTGTCAGGTAGATGGGATCCACTAGAGGATCCACTTCAAGGTAGGCAGTCATCTTGTTATTTGTTGTCAGTTACACACATTCAAACATGTGGGTTAAGCTCTAACTATTCAAAATAGCCTGTTGACATTTTAATTAAAGAACTCATCAGTTTTCCTCATTTTAAAATTAATCAATCCATGGTGTCTGATATATTTACTAGAAGAATTATTTGAATACAGCATTTAAGTCTCTTTTGAGCCTGTGCAGAAAATTCTGAAGAACAAAATGCACCTCTGTTTAAACAGGTAGCTCTGAATGAGAGGTCCTTTAGAAATGTCAACTGTATCTAGAAGTTTTGTTTTAAACGTATCCATTAGATTCAGGTATATATTTGGGAATTCAGAAAAGAACAAGAGGAAATGAAGCAGAAGATGAAAGATATTAAACAACAACTAGCATTTCCATGACTACTTGTTTGTTGAATTATAAACTGCCTTCTCAATACCTTAAGATGGGGAAAAGGTTGACTATTAACAGAACTCAAAGAGAGAGAGAGAGGAAGGATGCAACTACTTTCCATTTTTGTGCAAATTTTAATTACAAATTAGAATGTATAAACAAAGAATCAGCCACTCGTTAAATTCTTTGTTGGGTTCCCCTTTCCTCCAGGATGTTCATTGTTTAAATTAAACCAAGGCAGGCAAAGTTGGGAGTTAGACCAAAAGGGAAGGATTATAAAGCACAAGTCCCTTTAAAGGTCATCAGGCTTTAGAAAAGAAAGAAAAAGAAAAGAACATATCCAACATCACCACAATTTCAACAACCAAGAATACTTAAATATAAAAATCTCAGTACTCTACAGTTCTTTCAAAGGAATCTCACTGCTGAGAACCTTCTACTCTCTGCTCATTTCTACCCCCCCCCCCATGCGTATTGATTTCTTCCACCTTGGTGAACAGTAAATATTATTAAAAAATAAATGGCAAGCATGATTTAAATTAAATGTCAGGTAGGTTTGGCTTTCACAACTTTTTTTTTCCTAGAAAAAATATCAAGGGGACATCTCCTGGTAAATAGACAAGGCATGAAAAAATAATAGCAGTAGTCCTAATAATAATAATGTTGTTGTTGTTGTTGATGATGATGATGATAATGATGATATAACAACACATTAAAATCAGAGAAGATTACCCAAATCAAGTAGGCGTAAAATGTGGTCACCCAATTTTGAGGAATAGTATCTCAAATCTTGATGATTTGAATGCTTATTTCCCCCCTTCATTTGAGCTGTTGCCATCTTCATACCAAGCTGTGGGCCCTGCTTTTGGATTCCACTTCCATGCATTTCCCACTTAACTGTTCAATACATCGTATTGTACCAGTGTCAATTCAAAAGCTAAGCAAATGGAATAGAAATTGTTTATAAATACAATACAAGTTGGAGCTTCTTTGACCAATATATGCTGACCTGGTTTTCTTTTAAATAATTGAAAATTCTGGTATATCAGGAACATTAAAAAAGCCAACTTTTGTCAGTGTATTCATTACAAACTAACCCACACGTAGAGATACCACATATAATATATGCAAGCTTTTCTTGAACTCTGAATCCTTGCTATTTTGTGGACTAAATTTTACATTCTTTTCTAGAATGGAACAGTACAAGTTAACCTTGGAGATAAATGGACTTCCGGTGGGAACATGGCCGACTGAGGAGCTGTGTCCATGGGCTCCATGGGCAGAACTGGCATTGTGGCGAATATTTGGGCTCAGGCAGGTTCTTTCCTGAAGCCCTGGAGCGCTTTCATGGCAAATAAAGCACTTGGAATCTTCCCATTTGCTCTCCAGAACGGCAACTTGCAGCCCGAGAATCGCAAACAGGGTTCGTGCTGATCGGGTAAGAGCTGCCAGGAGACTGGGACATCACCATTTCCAAGCTGCACTGCAGCCTTAAAGAGACACTAAGTCAAACCACCCCATTTCTTAATTACCCAATTTATTTATTTTTAAGTTTATGTACCCCAAGAGAGGTACTACAGCAAGGAGAAGGAAAATTTATTGGTGCCTATTGTAATTTTTAGATTAATTTTAATTTTTTTTTAAAGTTCTGGCTTGTTTCCCCATTTAAACATTAAGGAGGACTGAGAATAAATAATTACCTCCCTGCTATTATTTTTGTATTGAATTTGAAGGATTTAACATTTTCCTACATGTTGAATCTGCTTTTTTGAGCTTTTAGCTTTCTGTTCACTTTCCCTGGGAGCTGCTTGTTAGCATACTTTCTCTTGTGTCAACAACTTTCAGTAACTTTCCATTAACTCATTAACTCCTGTTCATGCTAGTCTACTATCTAGGGGGCACCATAATCTACTGCCTGAAGCATGGAGGTTTTCAAGGAGGCTTTCTCAGAGTTTCATTGGGAGCTTCGTTGTGAGTTTAAACAGTTCTTGTATGATGTCTCTCAAACTATTTTGCAAGATATGTGGGACATTGCAGAAAATATTAGTTTTAAAATGTGTCATCTGGCTGAGGACGTTCTGAAAGAAGATGAAGATTTTAACAAAGATAGAGATGTGTCTACTGACAGCAAGATTGAACCTTCTGTTGAAATCCCAGATGATGATTACATTTTGGTGTTGAAGGGGTTAAAGGAATTCTCTGACTTGCAAATTACAAAAGGAGTTGTTTTTCCTGTGTTGTGGGAAAGAAATGGCTCTGTTATGTGGGAGGTTTTTTGCTGAGAAGTCTGAGTCTCTAAGGGGGGCAGTTGGGCTGTTTGATTTCTGTATGAAATATGCCTTGTGTGTAAAATGGAGATATGTAATTGCTTTAGTATATTTTGAAGTCAGGTAAAGATTTAAGAATGTTTATCTGGATTGATATTAAGGCTTGTATGATTCTATTTTTCTTTAATGATTTGGATTAAGATTTACTGGATTGCTTTTAATATTTGTTTGATTTGTAAGGTATAATAATAATTGCTTGGTTTTAGGGTTAATAGGGTTATGACTGTTATAGTATTATTAATGATAAAAGTAGACAATTTATATTTTTTTATAATCTGATATTTATTGTAGTGTACAGAAATGTATAGAATAGTGGTAGGAAGGAAATAATTGAATGAATGTTGTTGTTGGGGGGGAAGTTGATTTGGAGGTATGTGTGTGTATATGTATATGTATATGTATATGTATATGTATATGTATATGTATATGTATATGTATATGTATATGTATATGTATCCTTTTTTCATTTAATATAAGGGGAAGGAGCAATTGTAGTTAGTGATTTTTATAATGTGATAATGGAATTATTTATAGAAATAATGTGATCTTGGTTTGATACAGAGTAAGGGATTGATTATGGAAATTGCTGTATATTCTTGTTGTTGAAAGTCGGAAGTAACTTCTTTATGTAATCTTTAAAATTCTTTTTCTTGTGTTTCACACTTTTTTAGGTTTTTCTTATTTTTTGTAGGCTTTTTGGCTTTTTTGTAGTTTTTATCTTATCTTTTATCTCAAACTTAATAAAATTCTTATACAAAAAAACCTTGAAGATAAATTCATTCTGATCATTTTCAGAGCAGATTTCTAATTTATTTCAATTTGGACAATTTCAAGGGGAAAAGACATCAGTGAAAAATAATCTGGACTATAAATGTTTACCTTTCATATGCAATGTGGGCTTAAATTCTGCATTTTTTGCCTTTTGTAGTTTTAAAAGTCTTCCAAGTAGTATTTTCCCACATATTTAACGCTTATTAGGCATGAGCTGGTTTATAGCAATGTATGATGGATTTATTAATCTGAACCCTTCACAGTTCAAAAAATTATAAATGGGATAATAAATACATTTCATATAATCAGTCTGGCCATGTCCTTTTTCTTGCACATAGGCAAATATCTTATGAAAAGTAATGCTCTACCTTGTAAATCAGAATTAGGGCTTAATATAGAATTAATATAGAATTAGGGCTTAATATAGGTTATTATTGGATACTTTGGCCACCTAATGTGAAGAGAGGACTCACTGGAAAAGACCCTGATGCTGGGAAAGACTGAAGGCAAAAGGAGAAGGGGACGGCAGAGGATGAGATGGTTAGATAGCATCACCGATGTAATGAACATGAATTTGAGTAAACTCCGGGAGACAGTGGAGGACAGGAAAGCCTGGCGTGCTATGGTCCATGAGGTCACAAAGAGTCGGACACGACTAAATGACTGAACAACAACAACAACAACAAAATTATTGGAATCAGAAATAGGGGTTCTCATATGGTTTAAAGGAAGCTTTGGATACTGATCTTGGTAATCTAACACAGGAGACAAATTGGTAGAAGTTATGGAAACCGGGCAGATTCTCTTTAACCTCAATGCAAGAAATGCAGTGGAAGATTTTACATTGTTGGTACTTGACTCTTGTTAGGCTGGAACATACAGTATATATTAAAATTATTCTCCCAGAAATTTAATAAAATTTCTTCAAAAAACATTCTCCCGAATGTTGGAGAGGATGTCAAAAAAATGGGGGGGGGTGTGTCATTTTTTCATTTGTGGTGGTCATGCGATAAACTTATACCATTTTGGCAAAAAAAAAATGGGGGAAATAAGTACCATCATTAATCAAAGAATTGAAAGTTCTTTCTGCTAAGAAAGATCTTAGCAGCCAAAATAATAATTGTGTAACACTGGAAAACCTTAGGTAACATAACAATTGAGTTGTGGATTGCTACATTAGAAAAATTACAGACAAAGTTAAAGTAATGAGACACCAGTGGCAGAAACCACAATTTTATAAAATTTGGATGGATTTTATGGTTTATCTTACTAGCAATAGACTATAATCTGGTATACTTTATATATATGGAAAATTTTCATATGTATAGGAACTGTCTCTTTATTCACATTACAGTAGATCTCCTTTGTATTTTCAATATTTTTTCTTTTTGATTTTTTTTCTCTATATGTATCTTGAATTTATGTAAATGTAGTTACCTGATATTGTTTGGTAAAAACTAATTAAAAAAACCAATCTTTCTAGCCTGTAGCATTGGGTTTTCTTTTAAAAAGTTTCACATTTTATATCTGATTTAACTAATAAATCAATAACCTTCATGCAGAGATGTTTCCCTCCTTCAGGATTATTTGTTGATTGCTGTCAGAGGGTATTAAATTATTCTTTTTTCCCCTGATTGAAGAAACTATATTTGCTCCCTCCCTATCTAAGTATCTTAGCTGGTAACAACATAAGAAGCCATATCTTATTGACACATATCATGAAGCATGACCCACTCATCCTTTATGCTTCCATGGCATCATCTACATATACTCTGAGGACTACAGCAACTGAAACTCTTGTTCTTGTTGCTCTGAAATATTTATGTCTTTACTGGTTGGGGGCTGCCCAAGCTTCTAAGGCATAGTGTGCATCTCAGGCAAGGGAGGTATGAAAGTTGTACCTGGAAAGCGCTGTTACTCTGAAGATACAAGGCCTGTTAACAAGGTGTGCATCTCCAGTAATTCCTGAGTGGCAAGTTATTATCTGAAATTATTCAAAGCCTGTCAAATTTCAGTGGGAATTGAGCATGACTAACTTTCCCAGAAACTTTCTCCACAACTACCTAACCCTTTATCCCTTAAAAATATGAACTCTGGACCATTAATGCATTATTTTTGGAGAGGAAATAAAAGCACTATCTTTGTTGACACCACACACATGCATTATAGATAACTTAATCCTACCCTTAGAGTACAATGCTTCATTTTCTTCTCTGTCTCTCTCTCTTTCTTTCTCTCTCTCCCCACTTTTGTTTCTTAATATTGTGGGCCTGTAATGGAGGGTAGACTACACATGTTACCTTATATTGAAGATGACTATAAACAACATATTGTTAATAGCTAACCTTAGCACTTTGAGTTTCTCTAGATTTAGTTAAAATAGCATTTTCCTTTATAGTAACCGGCAATTTAATCTTGGCTTCACAAAAAATGAAATAAATATTCTTAAATGCAGTCTATAGCAGCATAATGGGTCACCAGGCATTCTGTTGGAAATTATTCCAAAATTCTCCTCAATTGTCAGACCACACTTTCAGCAGTTCTGTTAAATGCTTAATCATGATCATGTTCATATCCTTTTCTCCTCTTTCATCATCATCATCATCATCATCATCATCACCACCACCACCATTGTTATCATCTTCATCATTTATTTAAACTGATTCAATAATCTCAATTTGAGATGAAAATGGATTTACATTAGAAAGCTAGAAAAGTAGTGGAGTGGAGAAAATCTAACAAACAAAATGGAGGCTGCACCCTCTTTTTCTCCCTCTCTTTTTGACATGACCATGGTCAAACCCAGTTCCTCTCTTTGCCTAATTCCATCAGACCCAAATTGACCCTCCCTGCCCCAGACAAAGCCCCTCCACCTGTAATCCCATCTAAACCAAAGAATAGAAGCCTCCTCACCAGCTCACAGCCCAGGCCAAGGGCAGCCCTAATAAGGGAAGTGCAACCTAGAGAAACCCCAACATTCCATCCTCCATCAGCAGATGACCTCAACATTCCATCTCTTTTAACAATGAACTTCCTCAGCTCTGCTGCCCTCCTGAATAGTTCATTTTGCCTAACAATAGAATTAACCCCAGGTACACTGACAAGGACCTGCCGAGCTCTCCCAAAGTGGCCAGCAAATCAGATCCCTAGGATTTCCTGCCTTGTAGCCCTCAACTTCTATAAAAATCTTTGCTTTTCCATTGTTCATGGTCCCTCTTTTTGTAAAGCAGGCACCCAACGATCATTGCAATAAAACTTGGTTCTTCTCCTCAGTGTTGTGCTCCTTCTTCAGACTGAATCCATGACAGTAGATATTCCTTCAGGTGTTCTTTTGAAGGATGGTGCAGATCTACTCATATAAGTTAAGCATACTAAATGTGAAGCCAGGTAGTTAAGTAAGGTAAAGGTAAAGGTTCCCCCGCACAGTCGTGTCCGACTCTAGGGGCTGGTGCTTATCTCCATTTGTTAGCCGAAGAGCCAGCATTGTCCGAAGACGCTTCCGCGGTCATGTGGCCGGCATGACGCGTGCGGAACGCTGTTACCTTCCCACCGAAGTGGTACCTATTCATCTACTTGCATTTGCATGCTTTCGAATTGCTAGGTTGGCAAGAAGGTAGTTAAGTACTATATCTGAAATTGTATAATGCTGTGGGCTAACCACCATCATGAACCTAAGTCCAGCTGACTGCATGGCATTGTACATAATACAAAATTAAAATGACAGATTTAAGAGATAAGGATAATCTTGTGGTTATTTTGCTTTATGGTCCTTGATAGTTTATATCTGTTCATAGTTTATAGGTGTGACATAATATTGCAAACACTTTAGTGTACACAATGAGATTTATATAGCTATGTCAAAAGGAGACTGTTCGAAGTGAAATAAAATGAGTGCCAACTCCATAAAAATTCTATAATGTATAATAACACACCCCCTTATCCTCAAAAGCATGGAGATGATGTGACAAGAGAAAGCCTTCAGATTTTAACTTGTGCCTAATCAAAGCAATAAACCACAATTTCAATTATGTGAGATAAAAAGGTTGCCCATAGCTAAACTTATAAACAATGTCATTAAAGCTTATGCAATTTTAATTAATTAATGTTCCAAGTTTTAAAAGCATTTCATTTTGAGAAGCACTTTCACACTTTAAGCTCATCTTTTTTCGGAGCTTATCTGATCTGTGTGTATCTGTGTGTGCATGTGTGTGTTTGTGTTGTATCCCTGGTCTATTAGGTTATATTTATACTTGCAACAAATGTTTTTACCCCTAAGTACCTATGAGATTCCATCTCAGCCTTAAAGTTGTAATAATTATTGAGTCTTTGGAGTTAAAGTTGGATGTTTACAGATTTTGGATGACTCTTTCATCCTCAAAACAATCTTTCCTCTTTTTTCTGTTAATGGTACTAAGAAAGCTTTTTTATTGGCAGGCAATGTTGACAATAGCTACATTCCTTTGCTATCAAGTTTTACAGCTTTTATGGAGCCAGTGCAGCCCATTTAAACTCATATTCATTTTGTATGTATTTTCATTTGGTGCTATGCCTTTTTGTGTGCCCTCTTATAATTAGGAAGTAGGCCCCGAAGGGCCCAATTATCCAACATGTTAATGTAATTATAAGTTCTCAAATGCTTTTTTGGCTTGTTTTCTGTGGCTACTGCAGTAGATGTTTGACCATGCATGCTTGAACCCTACTCTCAAGGAAGCTCAGTTTGTAATCATTCACATAATAAACTTTATGCAGCATTAAAATCATGCCAGCTGAAGGTTACTTATAAGTGACATTCTGTTGCATTCTTACTATATAAATATAGGGAAATTCAGGAGAACTTTCTTGGTCCTTGTGAGGGAAATTGATCCATTTTATGGATAATAGAGTTTTTGGCTTGCTGTGATCTTTCCCAAACTTGTTTGTTTACTTATTTATTGCAATTATATCCTGCTACAATAATAACAATTCACAGCAGCTTAAAGGTAAAGGTTCCCCCCGCACATTTGTGCAGTCGTGTCCGAATCTAGGGGCCGGTGCTCATCTCCGTTTGTTAGCCGAAGATCCAGCGTTGTCTGAAGACGCTTCTGCGGTCATGTGGCCGGCATGATGCACGCAGAATGCTGTTACCGTCCCACCAAAGTGGTACCCATTAATCTACTTGCATTTGCATGCTTTCGAATTGCTAGGTTGGCAAGAGCTGGCGCGAATGCAGGAGCTCACTCCGTCACGGGGGGCTAGGGATTCGAAACTCCGAACTTGCGATCTTCTGATCAACAAGCCTGGCGTCTTACCCGCTGAGCCACCACGCCCCTTCATCACAGCAGCTTACATGATATATAATATAGAAAATTATTAAAGCATCCACAGCATGATTAAAAATACTAATAAAGTATCAATCATAAAATTCCAAACCAATAGACACAATAAAAATGAAGTAAACTATCAGTAAAGAAGAAGAAAATAATCAGGAATAAAAGATGGCAGAGTGCATGAATGCGGTAAAAGTGTTCTCTGGAATAGCTCTTTCTAAATGACCTAGTAGGTTGGGCCCATTCCAGTTGGAGTAGATGGTCCTGCAGATGTCCAGATGCCACACTGTATTATTTATTGATGTTATTTAAATCCCACCAAATTTGACAGAGGCTAGACAGCTCGGAAATATCTTAAAACATTAAAATAAAATCCCATAATAAAAAAGGTTTGTGGTTCAAAACACATTTCACCATGTCAGAGCTGAATAAGGACTTTTTGATAGAAAAATATATGTTCTACTGTACAAATGTAAAGAATCTGAGAGTATGTGGTAGTGACTAGATTTGCTAATGACTAAATGAGAAATACAAGCTCGAAACCACCTGCAGTTTCAGGCCCTGAAACATATAACTTTGGAAAAAGCTGTACCTTTTGGAATAAACAGCTTCCACTTGCTAACAAGTCTTCTAAGCTTAGAAAAAAATAGCTCAGAGGAGCATTGTCATCATTACAATTTGATCTGCCAGACTCCCATTCAATCACTTGTTCACACTTGCATGAATTTACAAATTGTCACAAATGTGGGAAGCAGCACAATGGCAGCTGAGAAGGCTCAAAAAATTACTGCAATGATATCAGCAAAGCTCTTCAATGGTACTGGTAACAACGATGAGAGAATCATAGGTTTTTCAAATTCCCCCTGGTGCCTGAATGGAAGAATAGCAGTCTGTGCTTTGTAACTGGATAAAAGAATATACCTGATTAAAGATATGCAGTATTCCAACACAAAGTGAGTAAATGTACTTTAGATTCAGCAGGAAATTCTTGCTGCACCTGTTGGCTGGTCCTTAAAGGAGCTGTGCCTTTCCTGGCATCCCATAATAGCTGCACAGGTTCAGGAAAGTATGTGTTTATCTTAAGGAGGTATTACAAAGGCAGTGAGAAGGTGGCAGCTATTGAGACTCAGAAATATGCAGAACCTGCTCAGAATATATATTGGACTGCAGTTTGGATAACTACTTAGAAGAATATTAATTGTAGTACTTGCTGAAGAATAAGAATAAAAATAACAAATAGTAGTTATACAAGTAGTAATGGAGAATAGGAGTAGTCATAATTGCAATAATAATAATGTTTGACATTTCTCATGGGCAGGAACAGCATCAATGAAGGAACACAGGAAGCTAGTCCTTGACTTTATTCTTGACTTTTATTTTTTTTTCATCTGTCATACTTAACATGTTTATAAAATAAGAGAATGGTAGGTGAAACAAAACTTACATATGAAAACAGGCATTTGGCCATTCTGAAGCACGGAGAATTTTGAGAAGTTATGCTTGGTTCAAAAATGGGTTGGAATCAGACTCAGAAAATCAATTGTTAAAACTATAAAAGTACAAATAGACAGAAAACAAAAACAGAAAAGTGACTTCCGACTTTCTCCAATACAGATATAGATTAATTTACAAAAATAATCTCTTACCAATGATTAAACCATAGTAACATTATGTCTATGAAGGTTCTCAGTCATCCAGGTGGAATTGTCTGTAGCTTGAATCATGTCAACTGGATTTCTATTTTCTTAATGGAAACGTTTCGCTCCTTATTCGCTCAGACTGAAGAAGCCCCTTGGATAAGGAGCGAAACGTTTCCATTAAGAAAATAGAAATCCAGTTGACATGATTCAAGCTACAGACATAGTAACATTATTTCTATTAAAATAAACCTTAGTTCTATTTTCTTGCTTTTCTGTATTTTCTATTTTGTATTTTAGCTATACTCTGAAAATTAATAAAGTTTAAACCAAAAAAAGAAAAACAATTGTTAGAAAGATTCATTCTTTTTATGTCCTAGGTTTAAATCTTGATTTTAAGTCTTTGGAAAAAGAACAGTGACCAGTGGAAAATGTCTCTGGTAGCACATTGTATTCACTATTTCCTTCAACATTTTCTACCCAAAGGTAGTATGACTGAACCTTTAGCCACATTTTCCTCTGCCATATTTATTTGCTAGGGAAGATTAGCACATAGTGTAGATACCCTAGTAGGGATTAAAAAGAATTCAACCATGAATTCTGTTGGAATATTGTTGCCAGAAGACATGAGGAGTCAATGTTAGCTACAAAAAGGCAAGCTAGCAAGCTTTTCCATTTTTTGTATGGGCAGAAGTTGAACTTTGTAAACTATATGATGTCGACAAGAGGTTTTTCAAATGTGGGACTTTTCTTTCCTGGTGCTTCCTGGAATGGCCAAATAAGAAAACATAATCAACAGGACATTCCATGAAGCAACAGGGAACAAATCTCAACTCTCCAAAGTGGTTCCTGTGTTCTCACCTGAAATCTTGTCACTTGGGGTAAGAATTCTCATGAGATTTAGTGATCACCTGGGATTTTTCAGTCTTTTATTCTATGTTTTTAGAATTCTTTGGATGCCCTCTAGAAGTTTTATGGGGGAAATATGGTGTGATGGAATGCTTAATAGACCTTAGGAACAAAGAGGGGGTAGCAAGACAGTGAAGGGAAGAAACAGGGCATTGCAAAAGAGATTCTTGAGTCCAAGAAAGGGGAAAAACATGAGGAGGAGACTCAGAGTAACTCCACTTTAATTACGCTAGTCCTAATTATGTTATATTACCCTATTAGCAATAAAGATCTTTCCAGAAATCCAGGTGGTGGCTGTTTCTGAGCTTGCCAGATTCACATTGTTGTGTTCACAAATGTCATTTTCTCATGTAATTTTCTACTAGAAAATCAAAGTAACACAGGACTAGCATAGAATTCTTAGGATTCATAGATAACACATGATTACAAGCAACCCTATCCGGGTGAATAAATTGTCATGATGGGCATTCATTGCATATTTACCTATCAGTACATTCCATCAATTTCTCTCAAGAAATTTGCTTGTAAGGCCCATTAACACATTTGGAAATAACTAAACCTAACCCTAACCCCACCTGAAGTGTAACAAACTAGCATTATGGAAGAACTTTGCTGTTATCAGAGTCAGTTCTCGCTGGCACCTTCTCTTTTCATTAAAAATGAAGCACCTCAGCAGGTGGGCTTCAAAGATGTTTCTAAGATTTAAGTGCTGACCCATGGGAAAACTACAAGTGCAAAAAGATCTTTTTAAAGAGCTTCAGTACACACTGAGATGGAGGTGGGGATTGTGGGGGAAGCCTATTAATCTCACCGTCAGATATTTTCATTAATTTGCCATTTAAACATTTTTTTCAACTTGTGCAGTATGAATTGTCTCCTTGGGCAAAGTTTTCTTCCTTCCTCAGCTGCCCTTCCTTTCTAAAAAGGAAGTTAAATAAAGTTAAGCTATTAGGCCATTTTCATAAGGAGTGCTTAAATTTTCTGATGGTCTGATTCCCCACCCTAGTCATGTTTTCCCATGTATCTAGTCCAAATGAAATGTTTATCTTGGCTAAAGACTTTTTCTTCATGTTTTGTATCATAATTCCATAGTACATTAATAATATTCATATGTGATATATACTAGCCTCAAAAGCATTCCTGGCATCACTGCCTTTATTATATGGTATTCTAGCTGTGGAGGGTGAATTCAAAATAGAATTAATATTAATTAAGTAGCACTTTCCTAACTAAGTGTTTGATTAATTGATATTTACATTCTTATCCTAAAATGGTTTGCCCACACAAGTTCCTGCAGTGACTTTTAGCAATATTTAAAAGCATGCTTTCTTCATCTGTATAAGATTTACAGTTTGGCAGAAGAAGAAAGTGCTTTCCAAGTAATGAAGATCAACTAGCATCTCTGTTGAAAAGGAAGATCTTTGCTAGTCTATTTTAGGACTACCATATCTGGGCTGCACATATCCAGATGACAACTAGATGCAGCAAAACGTTAAAGTTTTCTGCACTTCTTTGCTGCCATTTCATGGTCATCCACACCTTTGCACTCCAGATATTCTGATCTTAGCTATTCCAAGAAGTAAGAAAAGTTAATAGCATGCCTCCATGGAAAATAGGGCCAAGCCAAATTTTCTGCCACAGAGTACATCCAGATTGTGTCAGTTTCTAAGTAGATGCACACCAGCAACAAACATGAATTTCTAGAAAAATAAACAAGGAAATTGCCAATGCACATTTATCGCTCAATGAAAATGACATAAAAATCAAATCAGTGATCTATAGTTTTGTGGTGATGGAAAGATTACTGTGCTTGATTATGCTGGTACTGAAAGATCTAGTGTAGGGCTTTCCAAAGTTTTCCTGTGGCGATACACCAACGGTGGCGTGCAAAAACCTGGAAGTACCACTGCTGCGGCAGCGCGCAAAAACCCGGAAGCACCGCCACTTTCAGATTTTCGTGCGCCGCCGTTGGTGTGTCGCTGCGGGAAAACCCGGAAGCGCTGATGGCCTGCTGCCGCCATGCGTGTGGCAGTGGCGCGCCATCAGTGCTTCTGGGTTTTGACGCGACACACCTGGGCCCCGCAGGCAACACACTTTTGTGTCGCGACACACAGTTTGGAAAGCTGCGATCTAGTGAAATGAGTTGGGTAAATGTCCTTGAATCATCCTGCACCAGCATATGAGGGTCAGTAATTTTGATTCTAAATATACCTCATTGAATTTATACAATGGGATTAAATTTATTCCAAAATTTAAAGGGTGAAAAGATCAACTAGTCCAATTTGAGACCTAATCTGGAGCTTCAGAAATGGACTGATACAGTCTGGATCACTCCAGTCATAATTCATTCTGTTTCAATGCCTAGATCCAGAATGAGATTGGAGGAGAGGGGAATCAAATAACATTTTCTATAGTGTAGCATGGCTGCAAAAGACATTGTTGCCACCTTCTTGTTTTCACTACAGTGGGATGAAATATTTCAGTAAATTAGATCTTTACAGCAGATAAATTATGCCAAGTATGCCATGAATAATCACAGGATTTTGAACCTTGGTAAATGAGGTTGAAGGCTAAGATCAAGGCAACTTGGAGAGAAGTTAGTCAGCTGGTAGAACTACAGAAGGGTGTGGAGATTAAGGATAAGACTCAGCTACTGAAAAAATAAAAGGGCCTGACAACATTTGAAGCCATAGAGACTGCTAGACAAAGTCTCACAGCACTGGCTACCAGGCTAAGGAGATACACTAGAGAAGCAGATGACAAGATATGAAAATGCCCTTTTCACCAAAGAACCATCCAAGGTGTACTCCCAGCTGCAGTGCAGCAACACAGTAGCAGCAGAACCACTAACAGCATAAACGGAACAGTACTGGAAAAACATATGGGAGGAAGAGAAGACACATAACACCAGTGCAAGGTGGCTGCAGAACCTGAGAGCAGACCACAGAAATCTCCCAGAGCAGGAACCAGTCACCATCACAGTAGCAGATATCCAACAGTGTGTCAAGAACATGAAGAGCTGGACAGCACCTGGCCAAGACATGATCCACACCTACTGGCTAAAGAACCTAACAGCAGTGCATGAATGCCTAGAAGCACATATGAACCCGCTGCTAGCAGCAGGCTCCCACCCAGACTGGCTAACACAAGGCAAGACAGTGCTGATCATGAAAGACCCCAACAAGGGAACAACACCATCCAAGTACTGGCCAATAACCTACCTCCTATCAGGCATAATAGCCGCCAAACTGCAGGACCATATGGGCCAGTACATGAGCACAGCTCAGAAGGGCATTGGGAACAACACCAGAGGCTCCAAACACCAGTTTCTCATAGATAGAGCAATCAACCGAGATTCAAGGTCTAGACAGATCAATCTGAGCACAGCCTGGATTGACTACAGGAAAGCCTACAACTCAATGCCACACACATGGATCTGTGAATGCCTGGCACTATACAAAGTCAATGAGACACTAAGGACCTTCCTCAAGAACTCAATGGGACTATGGAAGACAACACTGGAAGTCAACTCAAGACAGTTCGCACAAGTGGCCATCAAGTGTGGCATATACGTACCAAGGTGATGCACTGTTCCCACTGCTGTTCTGCATGGGCTTGAACCCCCTCAGCCAGATTATCACAAGAACTGGATATGGATACAAGTTCAAGAGTGGAACTACCATCAGCCACCTCCTCTACATGGATGACATCAAGCTGTATGCTAAGAGTGAACAAGACATCGACTCACTGATCCACCTGACACGGATCTACAGTGAGGACATTGGGATGTCATTCGGATTAGAGAAGTGTGGTCAGATGGTAGTAAAGAGAGGGAAGGTAGTTAAGACTGATGGGGTGGAACTACCAGCAGGCCACATAGCAGACATACAGACCAGCTACAAGTACCTTGGTATCCCATAGTCACATGGGAACCACAATGAGGAGGCAAGGAAAACAGCAACATCCAAGTACCACCAAAGGATAAGACAGGTCCTGAAGAGCCAGCTCAATGGGAAGAACAAGTTCCATGCAATTAACATGTATTCCCTGCCAGTCAACTGATACCCTGCTGGTATACTGAGCTGGCCAAAGGAGGACATGGAGGCTGCTGATGTGAAGACCCGGAAACTCCTCTCAATGTACGGAGGCTTCCACCCCAAGTCCAACACCCAGAGACTGTACCCCAGCCGGAAAGAGGGCGGGCAGGGTCTGGTGAGTGTCAAAGCCACTGTCCTGGACAAAACCCAGAGCATCCAGGAGTAAATCAGTAAGATGGTACCTAAAGATGACCTGCTGAGAGAATGCCTGAAGCAGCAGCAGACATGGAAGGAAGATCAAGCAGAGGAAGTGCCATGGCAAGACAAGACCCTGCATGGGATGTACCATCGACAGATAGCTGAGGTGGCTGACCTTGGGAAATCCTACCAGTGGCTGGAAAGGGCTGGACTAAAAGACAGCACTAAGGCACTGATCATAACAGGCACTAAGCACCAGTTACAGCTGTGGTCTACCACACTAGACAGGACCCGAGGTGCAGACTGTGCAGAGTGGCTTCAGAGACAGTCCAACACATAGTGGCAGGGTGTAAGATGCAGGCAGGAACAGCATACACTGAATGGCACAATCAAGTAGCTGGCATTGTGTACAGGAACATCTGCATAGCGTATGTGCTAGACCCTCCAATGTCCAGATGGGAGATTCCACAGAAGGTCGTGGAGAATAACAGGGCTAAGATCCTGTGGGACTTCCAGATCCAGATGGACAGGCAGGTACTGGCCAATCAACCAGACATTGTGGTAGTAGACAAGGACCAGAAGATGGCGGTGGTGATTGATGTAGTGGTGCCAGGTGACAGCAACATCAGGAAGGAGTATGAGAAGCTGGAGAAGTACCAGGGCCTGAAAGAGATACTAGAGAGGATGTGGAAAGTGAAGGCCAAAGTGGTCCCAGTGGTTGTAGGGGCACTCGGGCTATGACTCCTAAGCTGGGAGAGTGGCTCCAACAGATCCCAGGAGCAACATAAGAGATCTCTGTCCAGAAGAGTGCAGTGCTAGGAACAGCTAAGATATTGTGCAGAACCCTCACACTCCTAGTCCTCTGGTAGAGGACCTGAGGTTGAGGAAGACACATACCATGCATAGGGGTGAGAAGGGAAATTTTATGTTTATGTTTATGTAAGCTTGTAGAAAGTATAAAGAATGTTTGCATTTAAAAAAAAAAATCGTAAAAAGGATGTCTCTTCCTGAATGTAGTGGGGCTGTTTGTTATTTAATTTATGGAAAAGACAAGTAAGTCATTTCCTTATACTTCCCCATAAAGCCCTAAGTTGCTAGGCAAGGTTTCACTTGCTAATGCAAGTAATAAATTATTGTCATGGGGTCACTCAGTAAGAGTCTTGGAGATAAATGGTTAAACAAAATATCTATCTCAACCCTCAACATTTTTCCACCTGATTGACAATGTTGTTATGAACAATAGAGTCCTGTGCAGAAGAATCACTCAGATTTCAGGGCAAACCTGTCAGTAATTGTATTTAATATCCACCTCCCTTCCTCTGTGACATAAATGGTACACTGGAAGGTGGTCCCCCCTCTCTTTTTTTAGGTTTGTGAGTGTGTGTTTGTGTGTGATAGCCATTGCCCCTTCACTGTATCCTAGGGAAACCACCTGGGAATACAGCTGTGTGGAGGCAGGAATAGAGCAGGTTCAAACTTGTGCACTCCATTATAGGTAAATGAAAACCTGCTCGAAATTACTCCATCTTGCATTTGTGATTATTTCTTATACACAGTCCTACAATATGCTTTGCCACCACAGAATATGCCACGAAGCAAATTTTAAATCTGCTGCTGCCTAAGAAAAATCTATTAACCCGCAATCAGATCAGCCCCACTCACCTGAAGCCAAAAGACAGCTCCCTAGTACAGGTACTAGATTATCTATTTCTTCTTAGACATTATTCTCTATTAGCTCCTTCATTGCTAAAGTTGGACGAGGGGGTGGTTTCACATATCTTCACCTCACATTCTAACAATGAAGAGAATGACTAAAATATTTTTAGTTATGAACAGTCTTGGCTAGAGATTGATGACAATACAGCTCGAAGGGACATAAAGCATCAACTCTGTCCCTTTTAGCTATGATTAGCATTGTATGGTTAGTATTATTAGAATAGTATGGTTAGTATTGTGCCTTTTGCCCATCACAGTTTAAGAACTAAGTGTTAAATATTGGGACAAAAGTTCTTCTACCTCCTTGAACCAGCTGCATGACAGTAAAGGCTCTTTCACGTAAGAAAAAAAAAGTTTCACTAAAATTTGTGAAAATAAAAAATGCAGGGAAGTTTTATGATCAGGACTTGAAAAGGTAACAAAACAGTAGCCTTGCTGTTGCACTTTCAACCCCAAACTGGATAAAATAATTAGGCTTTGGAGAAGATTGTGCCATAACGCTCAGAGCATAGAAATATAAAATTAGTTTTACAGGAGAAAGAACTTTTGAGATATAAAAACTCTTTCTTCCTCAAATCTTCATTGGTCACATTTTTATTAATGAAAAGGGCTGACATTTAAATTAAAGCCTGCAAATGTTCATTTTTCTGATTCAATTATATTGGGCAAGACATGTTCATAAAATATATATGAATGTATTGTCGTTTAGTGATAAAGGCTATGAAGGAAAACAGCATAGATAACATTTATGAAATTGTTAATTTCAACACTGCTGCATCTAATGCTTTCTGTATGGCTATCCTGTCCCTTTGATTGTTAATTGCAGTTTGTTGTTGTTGTTCAGTCTTTTAGTCGTGTCCGACTCTTCGTGACCTCATGGACCATAGCACGCCAGGCCTTCCTGTCCTCCACTGTCACCCGGAGTTTACTCAAATTCATGTTCATTACATCGGTGATGCTATCTAACCATCTCATCCTCTGCCGTCCCCTTCTCCTTTTGCCTTCAGTCTTTCCCAGCATCAGGGTCTTTTCCAGGGAGTGCTCTCTTCGCATTAGGTGGCCAAAGTATTTGAGCTTCAGCTTCAGCATCTGTCCTTCCAATGAGCAGTCAGGGTTGATTTCCTTTAGGATTGACTGATTTGACCTCCTTGCAGTCCAAGGGACTCTCAAGAGTCTTCTCCAGCAGCACAGTTCAAAAGCATCAATTCTTCGGTGCTCAGCCTTCCTTATGGTCCAACTCTCACAGCCATACATTACTACTGGGAAAACCATAGCTTTAACTATACGGACCTTTGTCGGCAAAGACCTTTGTCTCTGCTTTTTAATATGCTGTCTAGGTTTGCCATAGCTTTCCTCCCAAGGAGCAAGCGTCTTTTAATTTCATGGCTGCAGTCACCATCTGCAGTGATCTTGGAGCCCAAAGAAAATAAAATCTGTCACTGCTTCCATTTCTTCCCCTTCTATTTGCCAGGAAGTGATGGGACCAGATGCCATGATCTGGGTTTTTTTAATGTTGAGTTTCAAGCCAGCTTTTGCACTCTCCTCTTTCACCCTCATCAAGAGGCTCTTTAGTTCCTCTTCACTTTCTGCCATTAGGGTGGTATCGTCTGCATATCTGAGGTTATTGATATTTCTCCCGGCAATCTTAACTCCGGCTTGTGATTCATCCAGCCTGGCATTTCTCATGATGTACTCTGCATATAAGTTAAATAAGCACGGTGATAATATACAGCCTTGTCGTACTCCTTTCCCAATTTTGAACCAGTCGGTTGTTCCATGTCCGGTTCTAACTGTTGCTTCTTGACCCGCATACAGGTTTCTCAGGAGACAGGTAAGGTGGTCCATCTCTTTAAGAATTTGCCACAGTTTGTTGTGATCCACACAATCAAAGGCTTTAGCGTAGTCAATGAAGCAGAAGTACTGTAGATGTTTTTCTGGAACTCTCTTGCTTTTTCCATGATCCAGAGAATGTTGGCAATCTGATCTCTAGTTCCTCTGCCTCTTCGAAACCCAGCTTGCACTTCTGGTAGTTCTCAGTTCACATACTGCTGAAGCCTAGCTTGTAGGATTTTGAGCATAACCTTGCTAGCATGTGAAATGAGCGCAATTGTACGGTAGTTTGAACATTCTTTGGCATTGTCTTTCTTTGGAATTGGAACGTAAACTGACCTTTTCCAATCCTGTGGCCACTGTTGAGTTTTCCAAATTTGTTGGCATATTGAGTGCAGCACTTTAACAGCATCATCTTTTAGGATTTTAAATAGCTCAGCTGGGTACTGTCTTCTCCGCTAGCTTTGTTGTTAGTAATGCTTCCTAAGGCCCACTTGACTTCACTCTCTAGGATGTCCGGCTCAAGGTCAGTGACCACACCATCCTATTTATCAGGGACATTAAGATCTTTCTTGTATAGTTCTTCTGTGTATTCTTGCCACCTCTTCTTAATCTCTTCTGCTTCTGTTAGGTCCCTGCCTTTTTTGTCCTTTATCATGCCCATCTTTGCACAGAATGTTCCCTTGATATCTCCGATTTTCTTGAAGAGATCTCTAGTCTTCCCCATTCTATTATTTTCCTCGATTTCTTTGCACTGTTCATTTAAGAAGGCCTTCTTATCTCTCCTTGCTATTCTCTGGAAATCTTCATTCAGTTGGTTATATCTTTCCCTTTCTCCCTTGCCTTTTGCTTCCCTTCTTTCCTTAGCTATTTGTAAAGCCTCATCAGTCAGCCACTTTGCTTTCTTGTATTTCTTTTTCTTTGGGATGGTTTTAGTTGCTGCCTCCTGTACAATGTTACAAACCTCCATCCATAGTTCTTTCATAGTAATTCATAGTAATTGCAGTTACCCGTGCCTATTCCTATGTCATGGCAGAGCAGAATTGCTCTATTGAGCATCATACTTCCAATTACTTCATTGCCATGTTACTAGAATACAGGCATGGCATTAGTGTATTCACATCATCACACATGGGTACCAAAGTAATAGTATTTGTCCTCATGCTCATAATCTATAGCACATTTGTGAATGATGAGCCTGGCAAAGTAATGTGGAGTACCGAGAGAGAAAGAGAGTGTGAAGTATTGGCTGGAAAAAATAATTTTACTGATGATACTGAAGTTAACACTTAGGAGAAGGAGGCTAAGAGTAGAAGAGATTGTGTGTGAGAAGGAAGAGTGCATCTGGAGTAAGAAGAACATTGATGGGATTGGAGGTTAGGAAGGAAAAAATACATTCTGGGATACAGATTGTGTAGGAAACAATGGAGGATAGGTGACAATAATAGCCAAAGAAGAGTAAATTTGCCCAGGATCTTTCAATAGTAGTGAACAGGTTGAAGGATGGATTATATCCCATAAACTTACCTGTGCTAAGTACAATATATTTTTAAATAATTCTTCATGATATAATTTAACTATTCTATTAGGTTTTTTTAAATCTGATTGCACAATAATATTTTTTTTGTATATATGTGTATGTGTATCGATACAAATGCATGTGCATTTATGTATGTGCATATGTGTATATCACTTGTCCAATTGTGAAATCTACTAACAGATACCATTAGGAATATCTACTCTAATAGTATAATTGTGTGCACGAACAGCAAGACTATCTATTAACAAGATGTAATTTAGGAATGCTAGGAAAATGCCTTATAACAAATCCAACTAGTGACTCATGAATCTCAGTCTAGGTAGTAACTCCCACAATTTAATACAGAGAACTTTCCCAACTGTACCCAGAAATGCTGGAAATGAGACTGGAATTCCTACATGCAAAGCGTGTGCTCTATCTATGAATTATAGTATTTCCCTCATTCATCAGGACCTCCTATTTGAAAAAATTAGGGAACAGATTGGCGCTGACTTTCTATTCTTTCTGCTCCACACTTACCCATGTATTCCATCTTCATTTCTCTTAGCTTTAGGATACTCAATCTGTCAATATCCCCATCTCAGTGAGATGAGCTACATAATAGCTGTCCAATGGTAGATAGATTATTATGGTTGACTTGCTTGTCACTAAACGATCAATGCTGTCATTCAGTCATCCTATCATTTCTATTATCTAGAAAGAGTATTGTTCTGTCAGCATGTCAATTAATCAATTCACTGAATTCAAATTGTGTATGAATTCTTGAATTTAAGGCTTTTGAAAAAGGGGAAATTGATAACCATGCACAGAAAAAGGGATATGGAATGGAGCAATCTTTGACCTTTTCTCTTCAAGGGTTGCCTATGGTAGCAGGAAAGAACTCTTATTTATCAGTTGTTTGGTCCAGAGGAATAATATTCTCCTGTTTGCTCACATTTTTTCTCTTTAACTGAAGCATCAGCTCAATTTAGGCAGCAAACCTTTGTGCACCTAATTCAAAATATATTCACTTTAATGCAATCAGATTTACTTCTTAGTGCTGTAAAAGATGGCAGCAGTAAATGTTTAGAAAATTGGTGCTATCATAATCATAAATACATTCTGGCAATAATTATTCTGTGCATTTACAGTCAGTGGAGATTTCATTTAATTTAAGTGAAGCTACCCTGTCCTTGTATGTTGTGTAGCAATTTTGCATTGCAGGAAGAAGTCCAGTTAATGCATCAAGAGGTGCTGATTTTTCTCATTTACAGTATTACTTTTTCTCAGTTGTCTTGTGAAAGTATTTGATGATCATCAGCAATATTGTTTCCTGTTTGCAAAATTACAAGTTTCTTCACTTGGCTGCAAAAAGCCTCTATCTGTCTCTATGGATTCTCTTCATGTTATTTATTTGGATCAGCAGCTATAGCAACCAATTGTCTATCAGGACTAGTCAGATCTGCAGAATCAGCAAAACAAGTGCCAGTTATTCATCATAATTATTATTATTAGAAAAGGCAGAGGATCCAAAATGAAACTTTTCACATTTTTGGTTTTAGGAAAGAGAAGAGTCTAGATGTATTCGTGTGTTTCTTTTGCCTGATAATACACCTAAACAAAAATGTTCAATTTGGCTGCTAATTAGTTACCTCTCAATACTGGTCTGAGTTAGTGCATATTTTATAAGAAACTAGATTCACAAAACTGTATACCCATTCATTTAGGATACTATATGCAGCTAGAAGGCTCTGATTTGTATTATTTAGCTAATTCCTGCTACAGACATAAGTTGCAAGCTACACAGAAAAGTTGCTTGCCTCTTCAGCTGAATAAACATTTATAAGAATTGCTTAAATTGTAGGTGTCACGTGTAAATAAACATGTTCATTATTTCTTTACAATTTTTGAAGCTGCTGAAGATATGAATTACATTTTACTCTGAAATGTGGTTTGCCTTTCTTATTACTAAAAAAGTTTCAAAGAATTTTCAGTCAATATAAATCCCATTTGCTAATGGTATGAAATTTTAAAGGTCTGGGACATAGCAGATAGTAAAACTCTATCATATCAGGGATCATTATCACAATTGTTGAAGAAACAACAATGTAGGCCTACAACAAACCATATTTAATCAAATATAATGATCAATGGAATGCTTATTAGTTTGTTTTTTAATCTCAAATTGTATCACATATACTCCTAAATTAGAGGGTGAAGGACAAAATCACAAACATATTCCTTTTTTTCAATGCCTAATTTTGTACTAACATATTTTTATTGCCCAATGTAGCTACTCTTTCATAACTTTATAGAACACAGCCTTGCTCTGCAAATATTCAGAAAATTAGATACATTTGTTAGCAAGATACATATAACCTCCACATGACCTTATCATATTACAGACATAAAATAATTTTGCCATAGATCTCATCCATGGAAAGGTAAACTGTGTTCAAGATAAAAAAATTTATCGACTACCATTCCTACTCTTCATGTTCTTGCAAATTAGAATGCAGATATGATGTGTAACCCCAAAACTAACTAAATCCCCAATGTGAAAGGCTACCAAATCACTATAGAGTTGTTGTTTTGCTTTTGTTTTTTAAGTTTGACTAACTGACATCAAATACATTTGCAGATAAGGGTGGTGTTCTTTACATGTATAAATGATGTATGTGCACTACTTAGGTAGTGTCTCATCCAATTACAAAGGCTGATAAATTATTTCAACAGCAGTATATCTTAGGAAAATGATGTGATTTATTACAACAGAATCTAGTCCTGGGAAACAGCTTTTTAAAAATATCTCTGTGTAACCTTTTTTCTCTGCCATAGTTTGTCATTCTGGTATTGATGAATTTCATTGAAACAATGGTGCATTATGACCTTGTTGACACATGCCATACATCTTGAAAATGTTGCCATTGTTTGAAGAGAGAAAGGGAAATATGATTCTCACCTATGATGAGCTTGTACTCCAAATCCCTTTAGCCACACCATTGGGACTTTCCTGGTATATCAGAACACTGAGAAATGTGAACATCATTCCATGAATATTCATGGATTATAAATATTCATCATTAATTAAAATGTTAACACTAATGATATAACAAATTCAAATAATTATATTGCAGATGTGGATGTGTATCTTGGGATGCATGAATTACAAGAATCATGATATCATGCACCAAACTGGGCAAAATATATGCTCTTGAGGATGGTTCTTGTAGTTATTTTTAAAGACACGTGTACCAGAATCCTACACCCAGAAGGGCTGTTAACTTTCACAGAACTTGCTTTCATCTTACTGAAAACAGCCAAACTCAGCCACACCAAAATCTTACCATCCCAAAGCATGATATCATGGCATACAGTATAGTTCATTTCAAATGTTCCATGATGTGATCTGACAATAAAGTAAGGCATAAAGCTTCAGATTCAGTTCTTCTAAATCATTTAAATTGTTCAACTTATTGGATGATATTAGGAATTAGCAGAACATGGGAATTCCCTCCTGTTGTTTCAAGTTTCTATCATCTTCAGTGAATTCTGACTGCCAATTCTTATTCCAAAATGTCATGATGGTATTCTGTATATGTGCTATTTTATCTAGAAATACTGGATGGTGATGAAAATGGTTACGAAATTGTACAATTGTAAAAATGATTAATTGGAGGCAATTGTCTTTTGATTAAAATGTAGAAGAAATTTTTGAAATAACTTTTCATTTTCCCTTTCTATTTTCAACACTATACAGAAATGTGACATTCACTATTACAGATTTTTATGAGAAAACTGAACTGCTAAATTTGGGGGGAGAAACTATTATTTCAAAAGATTAAAAATTGTTTCCTTTCAGAGAACTCTGTTCCTGAATTCAGCTGGATTCCTCACTGTGGAATCACTCATTTTCTTCACAATACTTCTTCCTAAGTCCAGCTCATACAAAAACATTGGTTGTTCTTCTTTTCTAAATTGTTCATTTGTTTCTCTTCATCCTTAATAGCCCACCTGTCTTCAAGAGGACTCTAGATTCTTAGAAGTATGGAAGGCCCCACTTCTTCACAAGCATCCCACCACACAGGCTTACTGAATGTTTACTTCCCTTCACAATATTTCTAATTTATTCTATGATCAGAAGATGAATCCATTTTCTGAGCATCATATGAAACCTTTTATACAGTAATACCTGAAAACAGTGTAATGAATCTTTAATTGACATACTGAAGCTAAAGCTTTTGTTGTAACAATAATAATGAATGTCCTGTCTTTTAGTGATTAAAATTACATGAATAGCATTTTCTGAATGTAATACAGCTCTATTAAAATACAGTTCTCACTAACCCATTCAAGAAGTAGTTGCTACTCTAAAAAACTGTACAACTTTACTGTATTTGCACAGGTCCTCGGATGATTCTAACAAAGCCTATTATCTGGGAGAGAATGAAACAAAAGTTAATTTTTAAGTAAAAGATGAAGTATAATTCATCTGCCATCTTAGAACCAAATTATTTCTAAATAATGTGGGGTATCTTGGTGTTATGTTATAGCATATGTATGGAATGCTTTAAGACATCTTTGCCTGTCTTTCAAGAATAAACATTCTTTTCTCAAAAAGAAAAAGTGAGAAATCCTTGGAATGTTTAGAAACTACTCAGTTCTGCTCTATTAATGCTTTGTTTGTGGAGCCTGCAAAGAAACATTTAAAAATAGGGAAGTATTGGACCTGGCAATCAATTAAAACATGGCTGAAGTCATCACACCCTCAAAATAGAAAATAATTTAAATATAGTGATGAAGCCAAGTAGAATATCTCCCTTCTTTTGGCATGAAATATTCATCCTTTGGCATATTCATCAGCTAAATATTTTCGTGTTTACGCATAATGCTACAACCATGAAAGAAATACAGTGATGACTTTTAAAAAAAAGTGTTTGAGGGATAAATAGTTACAGTCACAGTTTTACTGTTTTGCTCACATTTGAAGAAAACTGAGCAATTAAGGCAAAGGCAAAGGTGTTGACTCAAGGCCCTCTTTTTATCTTCTGCAGTTTGGAAACCCTAAAGTAGTAAGACGGTGTTTCTCCTTGTTTGGCATGTGAGGAGGCCTTCAAGAAAGTACAATTATGCTGTCATCTTTAGTACTCCACATCGGACAGAGTTCAATTATTAATGTGTTTCCCTATGAGAATGACTTGATCATGTCACAACTCTAGACAAATACAGCTAATGCAAAATCATAAAATATTCACTTGAATACTGCTGAGCTGACAGGAAATTAATTCTATGAACATTTTGATATTACCAGAAAATTAGTTTCAAATGCATAAGACTAAAATAAATGCACTCATAATTGGCTCAAGGGTAACGTTCATCTTGCAATCAGTCGGTGTTTTTTTATAAATGCTACAAGTATTTCAACATTGTATTATGCTAAAAAGAACAGCTAATGTAATATATTATGTTTGTGGGTAGCATTTTTACTTGTAAACAGGAGGGAATAAAACAAGCTTTTCCAGAAATGTTTAAACTCTACAGTTTTCAGACAAGTGATCAATACATAGAACTGCAGAAATGCCTACTTTCAAAGAATCCAAGTTTAGAAAGTTAAATGTAGTTGGTCTCCTCATTTTGTTGGTGGCATTGCTCTGAAGCAGGGATGCACAACATTTTCAGATTGGTCTTTGAGCAGCATGACACAGCTGCATCCCACAAAATAGCAGATGGAACCATGACAAAATTAAGCCTGATTTCATTTCCTTTTAATTAAAATTAAATATAGTTAATATCATTATTTTCTAATCGTGTCTTAATCCTTTTGTCCTTCTATCATTGAATTTAACAGCACTTCTTTAAATTTGTTATGAATTAATTTATTTTATTTATTTTTTATTTTATTAAATTTATATTACCGCCCATCTCCCGATCAGGGACCCTGGGCGGTGCACAATAAAACAAGATTAAAAAATACGTATAAAATTACAGTAATACATAATATAGCATCCAAGAATAACATGTTAAAAATGGAATACTGGGAGGCTTCATGGGACCAGCCATCCCCAAGAGGAACTATTGGCATTTTCCTCCCAGGCAAGGCGGCAGATCCAGGTCTTTAAGCATTTCCGGAAGGTCTGGAGCAAGGAGACCAACCTCAGCTCTGGGGGTAAGATATTCCAAAGGGCGGGCGCAACTGCAGAGAAGGCCCACTTCCTGGACCCCACTAGGTGGAACTGTTTAGTCGATGGGGTCCGCAGCAAGCCCTCTCTGGCTGAACAGGTGGGACGGGTTGATGTTCTGGGGATGAGACGGTTCATCAGGTAACCTGGTCCTATGCCATGTAGGGCTTTAAAGGTGATAACCAACACCTTGAATTGTACCTGGAAGCAAACCGGTACCCAATGCAGCTCGCGTAACAACGGTGTCTCATGGGCCGATCTTCTGGCCCCAGTAATTGTCCGTGCAGCCACATTCTGGACCAGTTGAAGCTTCCGGATACTCCTCAAGGGTAGCCCCATGTAGAGTGCATTACAATAGTCTATGTGGGAGATGACAAGGGCATGAGTGACTGTTCGGAGGGCATCTCGGTCCAGGAAAGGGCGTAACTGGTGCACAATCCGAAGTTGTGCAAAGGCCCTCCTGGCCATGACTGCCACCTGCTCTTCCAGCAGGAGTCGTGAGTCCAGGAGAACCCCCAGATTCCGCACTGGCTCCAAATGGGGTAGTGCAACCCCCTCTAGAGCCAAAGATGACAACTTCCTAGAACCCGAGCGGCCATCAATCCACAGCCACTCCATCTTACTAGGGTTCAGCCGAAGCCTGTTTTTCCCCATCCAGGCCCCTACAGCCTTCAGACACTGAGATAGGGCGGCAACTGCATCACTTACTTCACCCGGGATGGAAATATACAGCTGAGTATCATCAGCATATAGATGGTATTTCATCCCGTGGTGACAGATGATCTCACCCAGTGGCTTCATATAGATGCTAAACAGGAGAGGGGAAAGCACCGAACCCTGTGGCACCCCACACAAGAGGGGCTGTGGGTCAGATCTCTCCTCCCCTATCATCACTGATTGGGAACAGCCCTGGAGGAAGGAGGTGAACCACTGCAGAACTACACTGCCCACCCCTAACTCCCTGAGCCGTCCCAAAAGGATACCATGGTCAATGGTATCAAAAGCCGCTGAGAGATCTAAAAGGATAAGGATGGATGCATTTCCTCCATCCCGTCCTTGCCAGAGATCATCCATAAGTGTGACCAATGCAGTCTCCATCCCATATCCCGGCCTGAAACCTGACTGAAAGGGGTCTAGATAATCTGTTTTATCCAGAATCCTCTGGAGTTGTGACGCCACCACTTTCTCCACCACCTTTCCTAGAAAGGGGAGGTGGGAGATGTCCGAAAGTTATCCAGAATGGTAGGGTCCAGGGATGACTTCTTGAGTTATGAATTATTTTTTCTGATTTTTTTTTCTGCTGTAGGCTTATCTTCCAAACCAGCCACATCTTTTACCATTTGAAGACTAGCTGCTCGATCCAACAGTCCATTTTCCGAATTCAGAGATGGTTCTTGCAGGTAATCTTGAATTTACCTATTTGAACTACTTTTATGGTAACAGCTATAGTAACAGAATCTTGCAAGTCTGAATGTGCTTCCCCCCTCCCTCACTTTATCTTAGTGTGAACTAGGGAGGGGCCTGTTAGGGAGGGGCCTGTCTGAGGCATTTACTCAAATTAGTTTTTTTTTAAAAGAGCTCCAGCCATGCTTGTCTGATCATTGCCTTGGTAGTAGCTTTTCATCCTGTCCTTCAAGGCCATTCCCTATGTCCTCTACCAATTTTCACCTCTGTGCCAGTTCAGAATCAGTTCAAATCCTGGTTTGATAAGTAGTGCATCTACTCCAAGGCCTTAGTGATTGCTGCACCCAAAGTCACCAGGGGAAGCAATGATCTTCATTCTCAGAAAACGTTTTACTCCCTAAAAAAAAGGATTACAAGGCTGTCCTAAGAAGGAAGAAGCTGATGAGCCAGTTGGCTGAATGGGACAGACTGATCCAGTCAGCTCAACTTAAAAATGACTCCATGTGCTCGCATCTTGTTTCCTCTGTGGCAGACCCATATCTGGAGTGGATAATCCAATATCAAGGGAAACCTGGGATCCCTATTACAGAACTCTATTTCAAGCAACCATCAGCGACTCAGATACTTACCCAGTACCTTCTAACTCCTTATGTGACTGGCTCCCAATTTCTAAGTTAGCAATATTAAATGTAATTGCCCAACTGAAAAGTAGCAAAGCCTGGGGAGATGCTAAAATTATACCCTGAATGATGGGCTTCAATTCTGCCCTCCCTTCACCTATATTTATAATTCCCTGCAGATTCCCAAATAATAAATTAACTTATAGTAGTTCCTATCTGTAAAAAGGTGATAAGGCTAACATGGCTAATTACCACCCAATTACCTTACTATATATGATCAGCAACTTATATGCAAAACATCTCTATCAAAAGCTCACTGATTGGATGAACCAAGTTTAAAAAAAATCTCAAATGTGGAAATTGCTGGCTTCAGACCATGCTTTTCAATAGCAGATCAATGTATCATCCTGCATCATCATGTCTTCAAGGTACTCTAGTCTATCAAGAAGCTCCCTTTATAGACTTATAACTGGCTTTTGATTCAATTCCTCACGTGACGTTATGCCGAAAATTATCAGGCTCCTCCACTGATAGCTGCTTTCTCCAGTTAATAATGTTGCTGCATGAAAACATTGCAATGCACTGCAAAGCTGACTGCACTCATTCCAACTTCCAACAAACAGAGATGTATCCTCCCCCTCTCTCAATTATTTAGCTTCTATATTAAAAAGATTGTGCAGATTCTACCACCCACCCACCCCAATCTCTGGCTCATAATCTAATCTCCATATTACTATATGCTGATGCTCTCCACTTTGTATCCAAAGTGCAACCACAATGAAGCCTCCACATGATAGTACCATACTGCCTGATCAAAATTCTGGAAATCATGCAAACACTAAGGGTTGCTTTATTTACCACTCAGCATACTGATATAGGAAAAATCAATACAAACGTTATTAGAAAACTACCTGATTTCAAATTCCCTCCCATTGTACCTCAATTGATAATTATAGTAATTATAATCAAGCCTTTGAAATTATTTCTGATTACAGACCTTATGTCAATAGCTTTCCCCTTAAAACCCATACTCTAAGTGTCTACATTTGCCTTAGTTTGAGAGGTAGGATATATAGGGGACCTGTTCTTGCTTAAATTGGTTAAGCTTCTGTACTGGATGTATACTATTAATTTTGCCATTGCTGCATATTCCCTGAGTTTGGTTTCCCAGCCTGATATCATCAGCAAAGTGTCTGTTTTCCAGTGTTGAGCCAGATTTGTCCTTGCGGTCATCAAGAAAAATATGACAAATGAATAATTGTTCTCTGAATCCCTCTTTCAGATTTCACATGTTTGCATCCAGGGAGGAGCCCTAGTTATATGGATTTCAGTTCAGTCTTACAAAATATGGAAGTGACTGTACTTTCATTAGAATTTATTGAAAGATTCAGAGTTGCTATTTATTTATTATTTAAATTTGTACTACCGCCCATCTCCTCCAACCAGGGAACTCTAGGCGGTTTAGTAGCCCCTGTATTTAGTAGCCCCTGTACTTAATTTCAAGAGGAATGTTTTAAATAGGCATTTTGAAATGCAACAGTTTTATAGGAAGACAAATTGTATATGGTTGTTGTGGGTTTTCCGGGATGTGTGGCCGTGTTCTGGCAGTTTTGGTTCCTAACGTTTCGCCAGTCGCTGTGGCTGGCATCTTCAGAGGACAGGAGCACAGCTAGAAGATTCTCTCTGTGCCCAAGGAACCAAAACTGCCAGAACATGGCTACACAGCCTGGAAAACCCACAACAACCATCGGATTCCGGCTGTGAAAGCCTTAGACTATTCAACAAATTGTATAGTCAGGGATGTGCTTCTATTCTAGTGTGACACAATATTAAAAAGAGTATAACAGAAGTGGCAAGGTAGAATATCCAAGATGAACATTGGGTATCACAATTTCTTAGTATAATACGAACTGTCTATAACCTAGTCCAACAGAACAGTTACACTATGTTATGTATTTTATGATTTTGAAAGAATCCGGAATGTTCTGTTTTAAGAAGTCAGGCTGAGAAGTTTTTTTTTTCTGTTGGAGTCAGGAGGGCTCATGGTTTAACTCCCTCCTCGGGAATGTTAATTATTGGTGCCAAAAGGTCTGACTTGAACTGACCAATCAGAATGTTTCTTGATGTTTTGTTTCCAAATAAGTAAATAGGTGAGCTGAGTCAGGGTGGTCACATGTTAAACTTTGTCCACTCAGGTAATGCCAAGTTCTTCTTGTAAAAGGCTTTATATTGTAAATCTTCCTTTTGTGTTCACCTGCAGCTATGTATTATTGATATGTAAACTAGACCATGTGCTCTCTCGGCTGAGAAGCAATGGGTTAAGTTTGTTCTTTTGTTTTAAAATAAAAGTAACTTTTTTCTACTGCAAATGCTCAGTTTATTCTTTTGATCTCTCAATATGTTTCTATAACTCTGATCTTAAATTATTAAAAACAATAGCACAGTATATGGGCATAATGCTTTGTGATCTTTCACATTAACTCTGGGCATGAAGCTTTAATGATCTACTTCTAACTATGTTCCCTCTGCTGCCCCAATAGCATAACCCAACTTGGATTATTACAGACAAAATGTTTTCTGCCAACTTTCAAATTCATAACACAATCCTTCCCTTCCCTTCCCTTCCCTTCCCTTCCCTTCCCTTCCCTTCCCTTCCCTTCCCTTCCCTTCCCTTCCCTTCCCTTCCCTTCCCTGAAACATTTCCAGTGATTTTATTGAAGTTTCTTAAAGCAAAACTTAAATAATTTTCTCAGAGCACAGTTTCTCATTTACTTTCATCACTGCATGATAAATAAATTTATTAGAGTATGCACGGGTAGGTGGATATGTCAAAAACTCAAGATGGTGGTTGTAACCACACAATGAAAGCCCTGCCCCTTTTTATGTGTGTTGCAAATGGTATAGCTTTGATCAAATGGTTGCGGCTACTATCTTGACTTTTTGACATCCTGTGCTGCTGAGTGAGTCACAGCAGGTTGTGTGTTAAACTATTTCAAATTCCTGTTTGTTTGTTTTTATTTGTTTTTTATTGCCGGAAATGACAACAATTATGTTCGAATGCTACTTTCCATTGTGATAGGTTGAACTGATCATTGGAGCAAAGATGTCTGCATAAAAATGCAAACACAGTACACAGAGGATATTTACAATACATGGGAAGTCAAAGCTAACAGATTACATGATAATAAAGAGGGCAGATGAGAAGCAGTCACAATCTACAGCTGTAATTTGTTTTACTAGGTGTCTCTGATGCTGCTGTCAGAAATGTACTTTTAAAAGCCAAGCAAGCACTTAAAAACGTGACATTTATCACAGTCAGAATCTTTACTAGACAATTGTTAATTTATTTCTTCAAGGGTCTCCCCACCCTCTTTTTTTCTTCATGAGCAAAGCATTTTAATATTTAAATACAGCCCAACATGATTCAAAGTCTATCATGTATCATCTAACAGCTACAGAAAAAAATAGAAATGAACAGCAGCCTCGATACTGATGTACCGCCCAGAGTCTGCCACGGTAGAGATGGGCGGGGATAAATCCAAATAATAAATAAACATACATGAAATTCACCTTGATGGTGAATTATTAACCATCAGTCATTTTGGGAATTTCTGCAAAATAGATTGGTTATATAATAACATTTCCTGTAACCACATGACGTGTTACTCTCAAACTTTTGATGTTAACTAAAGAGAGAAAAATAGATTTGCATTTCTATCTTTAGGATTTTTCCCCTCAGTTTTGTTTTTGCTGGAAACCAGGAGTCTGAGAGTTCTAGTCCTGCCTTAGGCATGAAAGCTGGCTGGATGACCTTGGGCCAGTCACTCCCTCTCAGCCCAACTCACCTCACAGGGTTGTTGTTGCGGGGAAAATAGGAGGAGGAAGGAGTACTAAGAATGTTGGCCACCTTGAGTTATTTATAAAAATAATGAAGGCGGGATAGAAAATAAATAAAATAAATAAAAATAAAATGAACATGTAATTGCTGAAATGTATAAACTTTTATTGAAATTTGAAATAGAAGACTTGTCTATGAAGGTTCTCAGCCATCCAGGTGGAATTGTCTGTAGCTTGAATCATGTCAACTGGATTTCTATTTTCTCAGTGGAAACGTTTCGCTCCTTATCCAAGGAGCTTCTTCAGTCTCCTGAAATAGAAGAACAACAAGTGAAAGAATGTATGATAAATTGGGCTAGACATTTTGGTTATAATATACAGATGGAACAATGGGAAAATATGTGGTTGAAAGGATTGAAATTTACACTACGTTATAATCTTTAAAAAGTACTTTTATAAAATGATGTATCGTTGATATATGATACCAGAAATGTAATGACTGCTATACTCAATTCCAATCAAATCAAACTCATGCAATGGAATTGCAGAAATCTAGTTTAATGGAAAGTAGTACACAGAACAACAAGAAAGTTGCGAATGAAAGTTCCCGCTCTTTTCCTCAATTAAACATTTCAAAAGGCAAACCTCTCCTCCCCCTTCTTCACTCATAGCCCCCCTTCGTGCCAGCTCAGCGGTGCTTCGTACAGATGTCTCCAACCAAGTTGACCTTGAATTCCAGAGATAGTCCAAACAATTGACTTTCACACTCCTGGCAAGCTCCCTCCCAACTTCTTTTTCGACTTGCATGTTCTGAAACATATCAATGTTCATTTGCAAGCATGCAGGCAAAAACAATCAGAGGTTCTGAGAACGTGTGATTGGAGAGCCTGACAAGAAATATTATCTAGAATGTATAAAGGAGTATCTATATCAAATCTACATTGGAAATGCGAATGACAAGAAGGGTCATTTTACCATGCTTGGTGGATGTGTAAAAAAGCTAGAAGATTTTGTTCAATTTTGTATGTTCAAATGCATACACTGATCCAGAGGATTTTAAAGATTAATATACAACTGAAACCAGATGTGATGGTCTTGATCCTTTAGCCATTAAATCAGAAACTCTTACGATAAGCCATCAAGGATATGAAAGAATTCTTTATTAATACAAGTGATCAGTTTCGAATCAAAGACTCGAATGAAGAAAGCCCATGCAAAACAGCAGTTAGAATCCTCCCCTGTATATCAGTCTCCCCGGCTAAGGGGCCCTCCCTTCTCTTTCACAGTTCCCATACCTCTTAGTCACAATACTTCACTAAAAAGGTGATAACGCCATTTGGCCTGGCCTTGGTGTTAGGTTGCTCTTCTAAACAATTCCAATCAGCATTCCTAACTGCCCTGTAGGCATGTCTAACTTCTACTTCAAAGCACTCTACGCATTCTGCTACAAAGCATTCTAGTTGGGGCATTAATTACTACAGCCCCCTTTTCCCCAATGACAGGATGTCAATCCTAACACCAAACCTTTTTCTCTTGGGACTGATGGATAAACAGTTGGGAAAAAGTCATGGAATTTTGTTTTTATATATGATAACTGCAGTGAGATTATTGTATGCTCAAAGATGGAAAGATTTGGCAATACTGTACCTAAAGCAATATCCTCTTCATGGATCACTGCCTTGTCGTGGCGAAGGGGCTTCCGTAACTCAATGAAGTCAGGTCAAGACGGACAGGTCATGATGGAGAGTTGTGACAAAACGTGGTTCACTGGAGGAGGGAATGGCAAACCACTCCAGTATCCTTGCCAAGAAAACCCATGGACAGTATCAAAAGGCTAAAAGATATGACGCTGGAAGATGAGCCCCTCAGGTCGGAAGGTGTCCAATATGGGCAATTCTACTGGGGAAGAGTGGAGGGCAATTCCGAGTAGCTCCAGAAAGTGTGAAGCGGCTGGGCCAAAGCCGAAAGGACGCTCAGTTGTGGATGTGTCTGGAAGTGGAAGGAAAGTCTGATGCTGTAAAGAACAATATTGCATAGGAACCTGGAATGAAATATCAATGAATCAAGGTAAGCTGGATGTGGTCAAACATGAGATGACAAGATTGAACATCGACATCTTGGGAATCAGCGAACTAAAATGGACAGGAATGGGCGAATTTAATTCAGGAGACCATTATATATACTACTGTGGGCAAGAATCCCTTAGAAGAAATGGAGTAGCTCTCATAGTCAATAAAAGAGTGGGAAAGGCAGTACTGGGGTACAACCTCAAAAACGACAGAATGCTTTCAGTTCGAATCCAAGGCAAACCATTCAACATCACAGTGATCCAAGTCTATGCCCCAACCACTGATGCCAAAGAAGCTGAAGTTGACCGGTTCTATGAAGTTGACCGGTTCTACAACACCTTCTAGAACTAACACCAAAAAAAGATGTCCTTTACATCATAGGGGACTGGAATGCTAAAGTAGGAAGTCAAAAAATAACCGGAATAACAGGCAAGTTTGGCCTCAGAGTACAAAATGAAGCAGGGCAAAGGCTAATAGAGTTTTGTCAGGAGAACACGCTGGTCATAGCAAACACTCTTTTCCAACAACACAAGAGATGACTCTACACATGGACATCACCAGATGGTCAATACTGAAATCAGATTGATTATATACTTGCAGCCAAAGATGGAGAAGCTCTATACAATCAGCAAAAAGAAGACCTGGAGCTGACTGTGGCTCAGATCATGAGCTTCTTATCGCAAAATTTAGGCTTAAATTGAAGAACGTAGGGAAAAACACTAGACCACTCAGGTATGACCTAAATCATATCCCTTATGAATATACAGTGGAGGTGAGGAATAGATTTAAAGGATTAGATCTGGTAGACAGAGTGCCTGAAGAACTATGGATGGAGGTTCGTAACATTGTACAGGAGGAAGCAACTAAAACCATCCCAAAGAAAAAGAAATGCAAGAAAGCAAAGTGGCTGACTGATGAAGCTTTACAAATAGCTGAGGAAAGAAGGGAAGCAAAAGGCAAGGGAGAAAGGGAAAGATATAGCCAACTGAATGCAGATTTCCAGAGAATAGCAAGGAGAGATAAGAAGGCCTTCTTAAATGAACAATGCAAAGAAATCGAGGAAAATAATAGAATGGGGAAGACTAGAGATCTCTTCAAAAAAATTGGAGATATCAAGGGAACGTTTTGTGCAAAGATGGGCATGATAAAGGACAAAAAAGGCAGGGACCTAACAGAAGCAGAAGAGATTAAGAAGAGGTGGCAAGAATACACAGAAGAACTATACAAGAAAGATCTTAATATCCCTGATAAATACGATGGTGTGGTCACTGACCTTAAGCCGGACATCCTAGAGAGTGAAGTCAAGTGGGCCTTAGGAAGCATTACTAACAACAAAGCTAGTGGAGAAGACAGTATCCCAGCTGAGCTATTTAAAATCCTAAAAGATGATGCTGTTAAAGTGCTGCACTCAATATGCTAGCAAATTTGGAAAACACAACAGTGGCCACAGGATTGGAAAAGGTCAGTTTACGTTCCAATTCCAAAGAAGGGCAATGCCAAAGAATGTTCAAACTACCGTACAATTGTGCTCATTTCACATGCTAGCAAGGTTAGGCTCAAAATCCTACAAGCTAGGCTTCAGCAGTATGTGAACCGAGAACTACCAGAAGTGCAAGCTGGGTTTCGAAGAGGCAGAGGAACTAGAGATCAGATTGCCAACATTTGCTGGATCATGGAAAAAGCAAGAGAGTTCCAGAAAAACATCTACTTCTGCTTCATTGACTACGCTAAAGCCTTTGATTGTGTGGATCACAACAAACTGTGGCAAATTCTTAAAGAGATGGGAGTACCAGACCACCTTACCTGTCTCCTGAGAAACCTGTATGCGGGTCAAGAAGCAACAGTTAGAACCGGACATCGAACAACCGACTGGTTCAAAATTGGGAAAGGAGTATGACAAGGCTGTATATTATCACCCTGCTTATTTAACTTATATGCAGAGTACATCATGAGAAATGCCAGGCTGGATGAATCACAAGCCGGAGTTAAGATTGCCGGGAGAAATATCAACAACCTCAGATATGCAGACGATACCACCCTAATGGCAGAAAGTGAAGAGGAGCTAAAGAGCCTCTTGATGAGGGTGAAAGAGGAGAGTGCAAAAGCTGGCTTGAGACTCAACATTAAAAAAACTCAGATCATGGCATCTGGTCCCATCACTTCCTGGCAAATAGAAGGGGAAGAAATGGAAGCAGTGACAGATTTTATTTTCTTGGGCTCCAAGATCACCACAGATGGTGACTGCAGCCATGAAATTAAAAGATGCTTGCTCCTTGGGAGGAAAGCTATGGCAAACCTAGACAGCATATTAAAACGCAGAGACATCACCTTGCCGACAAAGGTCCGTATAGTTAAAGCTATGGTTTTCCCAGTAGTAATGTATGGCTGTGAGAGTTGGACCATAAGGAAGGCTGAGCGCCGAAGAATTGATGCTTTCGAACTGTGGTGCTGGAGAAGACTCTTGAGAGTCCCTTGGACTGCAAGGAGGTCAAATCAGTCAATCCTAAAGGAAATCAACCCTGACTGCTCATTGGAAGGACAGATGCTGAAGCTGAAGCTCAAATACTTTGGCCACCTAATGCAAAGAGAGGACTCACTGGAAAAGACCCTGATGCTGGGAAAGACTGAAGGCAAAAGGAGAAGGGGATAGCAGAGGATGAGATGGTTAGATAGCATTACCGATGTAATGAACATGAATTTGAGGAAACTCCGGGTGACAGTGGAGGACAGGAAGGCCTGGCGTGCTATAGTCCATGAGGTCACGAAGAGTTGGACACGACTAAACGACTGAACAACAACAACCTAAAACAGAGGAGTGGTTGATGCAGATGATAGAACTTGCTGAGATGGCCAAATTAACCTGTTTGATTAGAGAAAAGACGTTATCTATGTTTACTGCTGACTGAAAACCCCTTATTGGCTTTTTGCGTAACACAGAAAAAAATTAACTTATGATCTATGATTTTGATGATTACATAGGATAGATTATAGAAAGAAGAGAGTCACAGTGTGAGGTAAATCTACAACTGTACTTATAATTGCTGTAAAGAAGATTGGAAGCTACTTTTTATATCTTTTTTCTTTTCTATTTTTCTTCTACTTCCTTTCCTTTCCTTTCCTTTCCTTTCCTTTCCTTTCCTTTCCTTTCCTTTCCTTTCCTTTCCTTTCGCACTTTAGCTTTCTTTTTTACTTCTTTTTTTCTTTTTCCTTCTTACTTTATTTTAGTTTGTATTAATTTTTATTCTTGTTTTTAAAACTTTTAATAAAATTATATAAAAAAACAACAATAAAAGAAATTACAATTGAATCAATAAAAGATAAAAGATGGCAAGTGCAACAGATCAGATGGAATGAAGCAATGGGTGATAATCATAATCATAAAATGATGCTTTTACTTATGGGGGAGAAAATGTAGATGAAGGAAAATTTGTGTACTGATTTTTTTTAAAAGTAGCATACTCAATCTGTACTTATTTGGACTATAATAAGCATAACCCATTACTATACACATTCAGCTATCTGTAGGTCATGAAGTTGTATTATAGTTACAACTCTAGCTTATCTCTCTCCCTTTTTGCTAGGAGTCTTGAAATCTCTTTGTGATAACTTTGTTGCATTGGGGCTTTTTATTTCAGAAAATGTATGATCTTTTGCTGGAATGGATAGCAAATTGCTTTTTGGATCGATTTTCTCTCTTAAGAGAGCCAGCCAGTGCCCTGTAGCGGCCTCTCCCTCCATGTTCCATCTCCCTGCCTGCAATGATCCTGGAGCCCACAATATCCATTCCAGAGATGCACCCTACACCACATTTTATCATTGTGTGATTGGTGAATCTGGTTGGCCTGCTAGCATAATCATCTGCAGGTGAGGGAAAGGGGAAATATGTGACAAAATATGTTTTGCAATGTCACAATGCAAAGTCCACCCTTTAGGTACTTGTCTGCACCATTGTGACATAAATAGCTAATGGTATGTCATTTTGGCATCATTGTGATTAGGAATGCACATCCATGCCTTGCAGGAAATGAACTTATGGAATGTTTTTTTTTTTGGGGGGGGGGATATGAATTTCAAATTAATTGGAAGTGGAACATAATTCCCATGGATTTTTTGGCTCTTCTTTCATCATTGGTGAGTTGGATGCATTTAGAAGTTGAAGATACAATAATTCTTCCTTGCTTCAAAAGTTTTTGTGGTATTAAGGGGTAAATTCAGGTGTGCTACTGAAAGGGTTATATGTCTTAAATCTTATTGCCATGGAACCCATCTCACTGTTTCTGGTACCAATGTTATTTTAAAACTGCCCATTCCATTCACTTGTGGCTTTTACACCATCCCATCGCTCTCAGTCAGGAAGGAGCACCTTCTCTTTTTCAACAGTATCTGTATCTGAAAGAGAAGACACCCTGAAACACTCAGAGTGAGTTATTAGAGTTGATTCAGAAAGCATTGGATAGTGTAGGTGATCAAGAAATTTACAGTTAAGATGGGAAGTTCGCTGGACAAAACAGTTTGTGTGTGTGTTTGTGTGTATTTGGGAGGATGCAATATATTGGAGCTGGAAGTTGGAAGACATTGTGGAGAGGAAGGGTGGGGGAATTCATTTTAATGGGAATCTTTGTTGCAGAGTCTCCACTGAACAATTTGCTTATCAACACTTTTTATCCATTTCTATTTTAGTTACAACATTCAAATAGGAAAAATGGTCATGCATAAGAAAAGAGAATGATTGGAATTGCCTTTGGTTACAATCTGAAGCACTACATGTCCATTTCAGTGGTGAGAATAGTTCACCTGATTATCCCCAGCAATCCATTTATAGTGGAAGTGCTGGTAAATGCCTGTTTTTCTGTGTGTGAAGAAAAAGCCAATGACCATTAATTGCTGGATTCCCTACTTCTGTTTAAAAAACAAAAATGTTTTCAGCCAGTATTTCACTAGTGCTTGAAAGGAAAAGCAATAGACCTGTTCTGTGGTATTTTATAAAGTGGAGAAAAACATATCCTAAACCAACAGCGTGAAGCTTGTGTCCATAGTGTTAAGCATAGTGGCATCCACAGGACGGGTAAAAATCTGCAAGACGGTGGGTGTGATGTTTCTTATAACATCAATGCATGTCCAGAACAGGTGAGGTTTGCACTGCAATGCTGTGCCCATAATCCTACAGACTTTGACACCACCATATACACTGCTGGTTAAGAATTCCTGAAATCAGCTGGACTTACTTCTAAAATAGGAATGTTTAGAATAACTCAATATACAGGATATAACAAAAGTCAGGCCCCACAGGCTAATCACAATATGTTTTATTACTTTTATTTTTCAAAGAAAATACTACTGTACCTAGGAATGTTCAAGGGTCATGCGTTAAATGAGTAAGGAAGTGTTTAGAAGAAAATGGCAACTAACTCAAATATTTTATGTAATTTATTTTCTTTTCTTTTGTATATTCATTATCAAATTAATACTATGCACATGTTAATAATAACAATAATTACTCCAAAATCTACTGTATCTACATCTTTTAATATATGAGATTACCTTTGTAATTGAATTAACTAGCCCCCAGATGTGATGAATCTGTGGTATAAAGTGCTTCTGCTAAAGTGTCTGTCTTCCTACATGCATTATATCTGTCTAGAGAGGGGAAATGGACAGGGTAAAACTGAACAATGACAGGTGCTAACCAGTGGTTTCAGCCCTAAATAACATGTTTTGGTAGAGTAAGTCATTCTGCATCTCTCAGACAGACAAGTAGAAGTTTAATATAGAAAGACAGAATAGTATCTTACACAGATCTCTTGTTGTATATTTGAATAAAAATCAGAAAAGTGTGTACAGTTTTCCCTAGACCTATACAAAATATTTGAGGGCTGAAACGTTCTGAACCTGAAAAATTCCACTTGAACCTTGACATTAAATGTTCTGATCTTACTGAAAGTATTTTGATATAAAAACAGATCATTCTGACCTCAAAACATTTAGCACAACTTTATTCTTCTCCCAAACCACACACACACTTCACAAACAGGAACTTCTGGTCATGGTAAAGGTGAATAACCTTATTCACAGTGTATTAATTAGGAATGTGGTGGCTCAGCGGGTTAAACTGCTGAAGCTGTAGACTGCCGGTCGGAAGGTCAGCAGTTCGAATCCCCACGCAATGAGGTGAGCTCTCGTTGCTAGTCCCAGCTCCTGTTGACTCAACAGTTTGAAAGCTTGCAAGTAGATAAATTGGGTACCACCTTAAGTGGGAAAATTTGCTGACGTCGTGTCAGGGGTCGGCGTCCACCGAACTGAATATCTCTTGAATGGCGGCACTCACGACGGATCCCGAAGTAACAACAGCTACAGGACGTCAGCAGCCGGCTCCGACGCAAGGCATCGTGGGACATGTAGTCCAGAAGCCAGAGAAGAGTTGGTTCCCTTACCCCCTCCCTTGGCGCGCGGTTTAAATGAAATATAATGTATAACGATGTATAGGTATGAAGATGTATGTAAGCCGCCTAGAGTCCTCCGTTAGGGAGGGGATAGGCGGGGTATAAATACAATAATAAATAAATAAATAAATAAAATTAATTAAATATTGCTGTGACAAAGGTGTGCATATTTAGTCAAAATACATACAGTACATGCATACATACGTACATACAGTACATATTGTACATACATGATCTGAAGAGAAACCGAAGTTTGTATATATTCTGTTTAAGGTCATGGTTCAAAACCCCAGGGAACTGGGACAATTAACAATTAACAATTCGGATGGCAGGTTGTGTCCAGGCATAAATCTAAGAGGTGCAGCTTCTCCAGTCACTTGACAGAGTTGTTCCTGATGAAATTATGCTTTTATTATGAAATTATGTTTTCATCAAGAATATTAATCCAAGCCAGAGTCTAGTACTTCTCCAAAATGTTGCTTAGTGTAGTAATTCTGCAGGCAGAAATTCAACAACTGCACAATCGCTTTTTATAGATGTAGATTTCTGCCTGAGGTATATTGATGTTATTCACAGTCCCAAATACTTCTTCCTACTACAGTAGTTGCTGTCAGAATTTCCTGAAGATTAATACTTAGAAGTGTAATATGTGGTTATGTTTGGAGTAGAATCAGGCAAAAAACAAAACAAAACAGGGCATTCATTGGAGGGGGGTCAAAAAGTCAAGATGGTGGCTTTGACTGGACAATTGAAGCTGCCATCTTAACTATTTTTAGCTCTGTTGTGGATGCTCCTAAAACCTAGCTGGTGGACCAGAAACAGTAGCCTGTCTGGCCTGTCTTGTGGCTTGAGTTTAATTATGACCTTGGCATTGTTATAGAGCTCTAGAATTCTTTGGTGAAAAAAGAATTTATAAAGAATAAATTATGTCTTCCCAATGGAGATTAACTTCAATAGCAATGATAAGAACTTTGAAAACCAAACCTTATTCTAATTCAAATATAGTTATGAGTTAACAGATCTCAAAATGAATTACCTGGTTCAAAGAACACATACTGTATAAATAGCAAGCTTCTGTTGCTTTATGACCTGATATTCATTATTCCTTAATGATGTAAATATGAAAAAATTAAAGTAAGTTAAATAGAAGTAGATATATTGAGTAGCTAGAATCAGTATGAGTTGTTATTATCTTTCCTACTGTGCAGAGAGACTGAAGGTATTCTATTATTCTATCACTATGGCTGTGAAATCCTTATGGAATTGATTGCATCTATATTGGAACAATTGTAATATGTCTGTTTTGATAATCAGTGGTGAGGATTGGTTCTCTCTAATAGAAAATGTAAGGGGGAAAAGTGTTTTGGCATAGGCTAAGCATAGGCAATTTTGGGGCCAGGGGTACACTTGGAATATTAAGATCATGTGGTCGTTATACTCACAAAATTTCTGTCAGTTACATGCTTTATTACCACCTACATATAGCCACTTCTGTCCTTTTCTGCATATGTCCCTGTAATCCTGATTTCCCTCTTCTTTGCAATTAAGTTTCTACACCATTACAATTTGTCCATTTCTCAATTCCAAAATGCTACAGTAGGGGTTGGCAAAGTTTTCAGGTGCCAGGCAGCTTTCCCAAACAATGTTATAAATTGGTCCAAATTGTTGGAGAGTGTGTTTTCTTGCACACACAGAGTATCAGAAAGCGATCAGCACCAGAGACCAATTAATGATGCCAGTTATTTTAGTAACTTAGTTGCAGTTATATATGTTACTCATATAAACAGATATCATTTACAGCCTTCTTCCAGATCCCTGGAAGTATTACGATTACACATACCAGATAGTAGTAACAAACAGAAAAAAACAGAAACAGAGGGAAGCAGTGAGTAGGAAGGAAGGCAGGGAAGGCAGGTTCTTTTATAATCTTCAGCCTGGATCACATGCTGCCTGACCTTTTAAAGTTTGCAGGTGTTTACCTAATAAGGCTATATTGCTGTGACTTACTCATCAAAAGAATAATACACCAACACAAATTTCATGAGATTACTAAATCTTATGGGATTTCAGCATCCTCTTGAAAATGTGGTGATTTCAGGGTTTTTATCCCAAAACCTTGTGAGATTTTGGCCTTTTAAAAATAATAATGGAGAAGGAGAAGAGGAAGCCACCACCGTAGCCACATCTGGGGTTGTTGAGGGCGGTATGGTGTGCAAAAGAATCATGTAGCAAACCTCTCTGATGTAGCTTTTCCTCATTCTCTCTCTCAGTACTGCCTCTCTGATTCCTACAAGGTTTTCCTTATAGTGTTTGCTTCCCAAGTCCTGGTATATCAACTTACCCTATCAAGCTTCTATCTTATCCTAGGGAAAAAAATTGATTCCTGAGTCAAAAAAGTGAACTTGTTTTCTATTGTACAAAAATTCCCTCAGCCTATTGAATCCCAGGTCATACTGCTCCTGTATCAATATCATGGGTTGCATATCTTTGTGCAGTTACCCCTGAGCTTTGCCCTGTCATCTTTTCCTTTCCCAGAAACCTATCTACCAACAATCGTTTACTAGCCATGCCAGAGATGCACTACACCCTCAGAGCTCTGTTTTTTTCCCCCCATATAGGGCCCTGATGAGCTAAAAAGGCCAGACAAATACTGATATACTATACATTCTAGAACAGTGTTTCTCAGCCTCAGCAGGTTTAAGATGTGTGGACTTCAACTCCCAGAATTCCCCCAACCAGCAATTCTGGAAGTTGAAGTCCACACATCTTAAGCCTGCTGAGATTGAGAAACACTGTTCTAGAATATGTTCCTGATGCCTGGGCAGCCTCAGGCCCCTATCAGCCAATAGCAGAAGGCTTCCTGAGGAGAGATTATTTTAAAACCATTGTTGTAAAACACAATTGACAGTTATAGTTGTTGTAGTGAACAATCAGACCTGCCCCTTGTTTTTAAGGAGCATACTGACATTGTGCTGTAGTTAAATATTTTAATAAAAAGCTCTTAAGTGACATTAATTGCCCCATTTGGGAAGGAAAGACTGGAATTTCCACATGAGTTCCTATCTCCTTTGTTTAAAACATGTAGCTGTTTACCAGCACACTGGGAACACCTGCTAGCAAAGCTGTTTAACTACAAGTTTCCCTATTGTGCAATTCAACTAACAAGCTGTTTTAAATGGCCTCCTAATGCCTGTGTATCTCGGGTGATTTTTTTTCCCTCTGACCACTCTTGGGGCACATTTGCACGGAGCTATTCATCAGTTATTAGGCAGTTCCTTCCTGCCCTACAGAGAAGCCAAGCCATGCAGTTTTAAAAAGTTTAACAGGAGTGGGGGAATAGGGAGAAGACTGAAGCTTGTCCTCTAATGTATTGCAAGACTCAGAAATGTTAAAAGAAGAAAGAGCTGATAGCGAAACTGTCATAAATCTCCATACTGTATATATACTGTATATATACTGTATGTACTGTATGTACGTGTATGTATGTATGTATGTATGTGTGTGTGTGTGTGTGTGTGTGTATGTGTGTGTATATATATATATATATATATATATATATATATATAGAGAGAGAGAGAGAGAGAGAGAGAGAGAGAGAGAGAGAGAGACTGTCTCTCTGTGTGTGAATTTCTATCCCTAATGGTTTCTAATGTAAGTCCTAACCTTCAACCACTGGAATGGTAGCAACAGTCTTTATGCCACATAAATGAGTTGTACAAGGGAAATAATAAAAAGGAAGCAAAAGTGAAATAACTACACAGCCTCTGTGAGTCATTTTCCAATTTAACTGTTACAACTCATTTAACTTTATAATAGTTTCCCTCCTTGCCCTCTTTTTTTTCCCCAGCAACAATATAGTCATCGTGTATAAAATATGAAAATAGAGAGAATATGTGCTAATGCCACTGTTTTCCAAGGAAATCCACAAGATAAATGACATGTCCTGACATAAAAGTCCCTTAAAATGACACCACTTGAGACATGCAGAAGAGCAATTCATCTTTCCGAGCTGATTACTTTGAACCTGGTGATGAACTATCTCTATTTCATTCATTCAAAATGCAGTATCCATAAGGTTTTAGAGATCAGGCATCATCATCAATCAGTGTTACTGGACTATATTTTCAAACAAAACATTTTACACACATAGACATTCCACCTCCATACAGATCATGAAACCCAGGCATGAAGGTCAAATGGCGAATCATGCTTCATTTAATGAGAAAAAAACAACAACCACAGTTCCTTCATATTAATTCAATAAATTAATAGTTGCTTAACTTTAATCAGAATTCTAACATATTCATTATATTATTAAGAGCTCAAAAGAGCTGGAAAACAAACAGCATTAAGGGATGTGTAAGTGCTTGAGAATGTCTCCTTTCATGAAGCTTAAAAGAAACAAATTTGGCTAGAATGATGCCTTGGAAAAACATGCGGACATATGAACAGTGTCAATTTACTCAAGAGTCAATTATGAGTCATTTATAAGCACAGAATCTGTGTTCATCTAGTCAGTGGTTTTTAAAATCTGATGTACCCAGGGACCTTTTCATATTGATTTATTAACCAAGGAACCACTTAGCCTGTGCCTTCATAATGTATGGGGTTCTGGGAAGCATTATAGAATGTGCTTCCAGGTTAGACCTATTGGTTTTCATCATAAACATATAGAATGCATGTCCAATGAACTGACAAATAATAATAAAGGTTGAAAACTAAGAAATTAGGGTCTGCTGAAGACATTTTGCTACCTGTAATGAAGGAGAAGATGACACTGATATTTCAACTCAAACTGGTACTTTAAGCTTACTTCAACTCCAGCAAAGAGGGCAGCAGGCTGGTTTAGAGGTCACAAGGTATGCCATCTACAGATCTGCCCTCTAGTATTTTGTTATGGCTTCTTTCCATCCAGCAGCTGCTGACTGGGAAGGTCACTTTCTTACCACCTGGGGAAAATCAAGTTAATCCCACACCATAGGCATCTGTAACAGGAGGAAGTAAAGAAATGTCCATTGTGATATTGGTATGGAAATGGTACACTTTATGTAGTAGCATGCAACATTGGGACACAAATATGAAATATCATATTTTGCAGACCTTGCATTGTGCTATCATGACACATGTTATGCCATCGTATCATTGTAGTTAGGAACAAATGGCTAGGTTTCATACTGAAGGGTTTTCAGAAAAGTGAGTCAAAATGATGATACAGGGGAAAGAATTTAGCTGAAAGTAATAATGGTTAAACCTCAGCATCGTCTTTTTTCTCTCTCTCAAACCAGGCATGAGATTTCATAATTCTAATCAGTCAATACTTTTCCTATAATGAGCATAAATGTAGCCAGTTTTTTACTGGCTGCTGGAGAGGGTAAAGAAGAAGCAGATTCAGAACTGAAGATTGAATGACCATTCATGCAATGTATTCTGGGACAATTGAGCTCTGGGAGAATCGCTCTCAGCAACATCAGGAAGCATGGCCTTGCTGTCTCTTTCCTTTTCTTTAGGCAGATACCAGAGGAATGCTCATTGATAGGGCAATGTAACTGGAGACCCAGCAGTTAACTGATGCTGAGTCCTTATTCACGTTAAGGACCAAACAGAAAAATTCTCTTCAATACCCTGATAGTGCTGGTGTAAAAATAAATTTGAAGGGGATTTTATTGGTTTGATCCTCCAAAAAAGGATTCCATTGTAGCATTGAAACACAGCAAAGAACAGAATCTATTTGTCTCATGGCCCTTCTTCTGACTTCTTGTCTGAAATGAAAACAAATGATTGGATGTGCCCTAGGCCCTGCTTGCCCTAGAAACGGAAGTGGGAAAGTCAGAAAACTCAGGCAAATGAAAAGCTGGACCTCATCCCTGAGTCAGAGAGGGACTCTTGCTAAGTGTTGGGGAAAATAAGCATTTGCAAATTCAGCCCCAAAGAAGCAGGGCATGTCTGAAGAACAAGTCTCCTTAGGAGTAAAGGCTTTCTTGGGATTAGGGTTCTAATCACGAAGAAGAGTGTCTCCTGACAGTCATAATGGCTGGCAGCTAGAGAATTCCATAGTTCTAGTTCTGTTAGGACTATTAAAATTGAATAATCACTAGATATATCCTAATTATTTCCTGCCTTCTAGTGGTTGTACAGATCTTTGCATCTCAGATATTGTATCCTTAAACAACAAGCAAAATCAGGTTCAAAAAAGCAGAGTCCAAGATGAGTCCAAAAGTCAATTACCATGATATTAGCTTCAACTGTAAATCAAGAAACACAGTCAACACAAACACAAAAAATGAAACAGTATTTCATCTCAACTGGTAGTTGAGAACAAACTACTTATAAACTAGGCTAGTCATTAAATGCTTAATCTGAACATTTACAGCCTAGTTTATGTGTGCTATTTGGGAAGAAGATTTAAGAGTTTATCATATGGTTAGCAGTGATGAATAACCCGGAGAAGGAGAAGGAGGAGGAGAAGGAGGAGGAGGAGGAGGAGGAGGAGGAGGAGGAGGAGGAGGGGGGTAATTATGGTTAGTTGGATGCATTCTTTGTTTCTTAGAACTGGTGTTTTAAGTTTTTAGTATTAAGGGTCCCTTGGACTGCAAGGAGGCCAAATCAGTCAATCCTAAAGGAAATCAACCCTGACTGCTCATTGGAAGGACAGATACTGAAGCTGAGGCTCAAATACTTTGGCCACCTAAGGCGAAGAGAGGACTCACTGGAAAAGACCCTGATGCTGGGAAAGACTGAAGGCAAAAGGAGAAGGGGACGGCAGCGGATGAGATGGTTAGATAGCATCACCTAGATAGAGTCCCCTCCGTGGGGGGAGATGGGCGGTGATATAAGTATGATAGATAGATAGATAGATAGATAGATAGATAGATAGATAGATAGATAGATAGATAGATAGATAAATCACCGATGTAATGAACATGAATTTGAGTAAACTCTGAGAGACAGTGGAGGACAGAAAGGCCTGGCGTGCTATGGTCCATGAGATCATGAAGAGTAGGACATGACTAAACGACTGTACAACAACAACAACAAATTATATATACTTTCTTAATAACCTTTCCTTCTTAAATATGACTTTACTTTAGAAAAGTATGATATGAAAGCATTAAATAAAAGTAAAGTAAAAATCATCCCAAATCAATCTGATGTTGAAATAATATTGGGTTTGATTTTATTAACACTGACATAATAATACACTGATTTAAATATTTTTTTTTTAAAAAAAATCATAGCCACAAAATCAACATGAGGAGTCCTGTTATACATATACACACACATGCACACAGGTACTGGAAAATAGAAAGGTTCTGTAGCATAATGAAATGCATAACTGTATAATTTAATAAGTGTTCTGACAAGTATAATAGATTGTTTTTTCTAAAGAAAATTGCAGCACATTTCAGGTAAAGAAACTCATCAAGTGGTGAAACTCAGATGTTATATGGTGATGAAATCCATCTGTTACATGCTTACTTACAGCCCATAATGTGGTAAGAGCAGCCATCATCAATCACACATTAGTATAATCCCACTTCACAATTCTGCTACTTCTGGGTCATTCAAGGATGGTGGCTATAATGATCAGGCCCCACTAATTAAAGAGTAAAGTATTTTACGGAGTGTCAGTGGACATAATTATATTTATTTTTCCCTTGCAGGCTAAAAGGGCAATCAAAATATTAACATGTGAAACCCTTTCTAGGAGTGTACTCAAGACTTGTAATTATCCAGATGTACTCATAATGCTATAAATTACTTTAATTGATTGATGCAAAACATTGTGAGATATCATAGGGAAATGAAACAGTCACAAAGTTGAGATGATTCTAAGATTAATTCTGCAGTGCTGTGAGGAGGACTCTATTATCATAAGCTGCTTTTGAAACTCCCCTTTAAAGTACATTGTCATTTGCCTCATTGTACAGTTTTTGTTGTTTATTCGTTCAGTCGTTTCCGACTCTTCGTGACTTCATGGACCAGTCCACGCCAGAGCTTTCTGTCGGCCGTCACCATCCCCAGCTCCCCAATGGTTGAGTCCGTCACCTCCAGAATACCATCCATCCATCTTGCCCTTGGTCGGCCCCTCTTCCTTTTGCCTTCCACTTTTCCTAGCATCAGCATCTTCTCCAGAGTATCCTGTCTTCTCATTATGTGGCCAAAGTACTTCAGTTTTGCCTTTAATATCATTCCCTCAAGTGAGCAGTCTGGCTTGATTTCCTGGAGTATGGACTGGTTTGATCTTCTTGCAGTCCAAGGCACTCTCAGAATTTTCCTCCAACACCACAGTTCAAAAGCATCTATCTTCCTTCGCTCAGCGTTCCTTATGGTCCAGCTCTCACAGCCATAGGTTACTCCAGGGAATACCATTGCTTTAACTATGCGGACCTTTGTTGTCAGTGTGATGTCTCTGCTCTTAACTATTTTATCAAGATTTGCCATTGCTCTCCTCCCAAGAAGTAGACGTCTTCTGATTTCCTGGCTGCAGTCAGCGTCTGCAGTAATCTTTGCGCCTAGAAATACAAAGTCTGTCACTGCCTCCACTTTTTCTCCCTCTATTTGCCAGTCATCAATCAAGCTCGTTGCCATAATCTTGGTTTTTTTGAGGTTTAACTGCAACCCAGCTTTTGCACTTTCTTCTTTCACCTTCGTCATAAGGCTCCTCAACTCCTCCTCGCTTTCAGCCATCAAAGTGGTATCATCTGCATATCTGAGATTGTTAATGTTTCTTCCAGCGATTTTAACTCCAGCCTTGGATTCATCAAGCCCAGCATGTCGCATGATGTGTTCTGCGTACAGGTTGAATAGGTAGGGTGAGAGTATACAACCCTGCCGTACTCCTTTCCCAATCTTAAACCAGTCCGTTGTTCCGTGCTCTGTTCTTACCGTTGCTACTTGGTCGTTATACAGATTCCTCAGGAGGCAGACAAGATGACTTGGTATCCCCATACCACCAAGAACTTGCCACAATTTGTTATGATCCACACAGTCAAAGGCTTTAGAATAGTCAATAAAACAGAAATAGATGTTTTTCTGAAATTCCCTGGCTTTCTCCATTATCCAGCGGATATTGGCAATTTGGTCTCTAGTTCCTCTGCCTTTTCTAAACCCAGCTTGTACATCTGGCAATTCTCGCTCCATGAATTGCTGGAGTCTACCTTGCAAGATCTTGAGCATTACCTTACTGGCATGTGAAATAAGGGCCACTGTTCGATAGTTTGAACATTCTTTAGTGCTTCCCTTTTTTGGTATGGGGATATAAGTTGATTTTTTCCAATCTGATGGCCATTCTTGTGTTTTCCAAATTTGCTGGCATATGGCATGCATCACCTTGACAGCATCATCTTGCAAGATTTTAAACAGTTCAGCTGTGATACCATCGTCTCCTGCTGCCTTGTTATTAGCAATGCTTCTTAAGGCCCATTCAACCTCACTCTTCAGGATGTCTGGCTCTAACTCACTGACCACACCATCAAAGCTATCTCCAATATTATTATCCTTCCTATACAGATCTTCCGTATATTCTAGCCACCTTTTCTTGATCTCTTCTGCTTCTGTTAGGTCCTTACCATCTTTGTTTTTGATCATACCCATTTTTGCCTGGAATTTACCTCCGATGTTTCTAATTTTCTGGAAGAGGTCTCTTGTCCTTCCTATTCTATTGTCTTCTTCCACTTCCGCACATTGCTTGTTTAAAAATAATTCCTTATCTCTTCTGGCTAACCTCTGGAATTTTGCATTTAATTGGGCATATCTCCCCCTATCACTGTTGCCTTTTGCTTTCCTTCTTTCTTGGGCTACTTCCAGTGTTTCAGCAGACAGCCATCTTGCCTTCTTGGTTTTCTTTTTCTTTGGGACGTTTTTTGTTGCCGCCTCCTGAACAATGTTGCGAACTTCTGTCCATAGTTCTTCTGGGACCCTATCTACTAAATCTAGTCCCTTAAATCTATTCTTCACCTCCACTGCATATTCCTTAGGAATATTAGTGAGCTCATATCTAACTGATCTGTGGGTCTTCCCTATTCTCTTTAGTCTGATTCTAAATTTTGCAATAAGAAGTTCATGATCTGAACTACAGTCAGCTCCAGGTCTTGTTTTTACCGACTGTATAGATGTCCGCCACCTTTGGCTGCAAAGGATGTAGTCAATCTGATTTCGGTGTCGACCATCTGGTGAAGTCCATGTATAAAGTCGTCTTTTAGGTTGTTGGAAGAGAGTGTTTGTTATGCACAGTGAGTTGTCTTGGCAAAATTCTATCAGCCTATGTCCTGCTTCATTTTGTTCTCCCAGACCATGCTTGCCTGTAATTCCAGGTGTCGTCTGACTACCCACCTTAGCATTCCAGTCTCCTGTAATGAAAATAACATCTCTTTTTGGTGTATTATCTAGTAGGTGCTGCAGATCCTCATAGAACTGATCTACTTCTGCTTCTTCAGCATCTGTGGTTGGGGCGTATATTTGGATCACTGTGATGTTAAATGGCTTACCCTGAATTCGAATTGAGATCATTCTATTGTTTTTTGGATTGTATCCAAGCACTGCTTTAGCCACTTTATTATTAATTATGAAGGCTACTCCATTTCTTCTGTGGTCCTCTTGTCCACAGTAGTAGATCTGGTGGTCATCTGATGTGAAGTGGCCCATTCCAGTCCATTTCAGTTCACTGACACCTAAAATGTCTATATTTAATCTTGACATCTCACCAATAACCACATCCAATTTGCCCTGGCTCATAGATCTTACATTCCAGGTTCCTATGGTGTGTTGATCTTTAGAACATCGGATTCGTTGTTCACCACCAGCACTGTCGGCCGCTAGCCGTCCTTTCGGCTTTGAGCTAGCTGCGTCATCACATCTGGGGCTAGTTGAACGTATCCTCTGTTCCTCCCCAGTAGCATTTTGACCATCTTCCGACCTGGGAGTCCCATCTTCCGATGGTATACCAACATATCTTTGGTTGTACTGATCCATTTAGTTTTCATGGCAAGAATACTGGGGTGGGTTGCCATTACCTTCCCCAGGGATCGTATTTAGTCTGACCTCTCTGCCACGACCTTCCCATCTTGGGTGTCCCTTCACGGTTTAGCTCATGGTTTCACTGAGGTGCTCAAGCTCCAGCACCACGACAAGGTAACGATCTCCTTTGCTGGAGTCATTGTACAGTATTTACATCTATATCTCTATTTGGATTCTCATCCATTTATATCGAAAAAATGAACTCCTATATTGTTACAATGCAAGTGCAGAAGTATGGCACTTGCATCATGACATCACAATTCATGTTTCATCATGTTGATATAGCTGTGGTTAGGAATGGTCACCTATACTTATATGCCACTCAGAAAGAAACAGTTCAAGTATCCATATCATCCCCAATGGCCTCCAGAAAAGTCAGATCTTAATCACCTTCTGGAATAATAGCAAGGATGAGGCCACCCCTATTTCTAGAGTCACCAGCTACAAACCTGTGACTCAGTGACTCCTTTGATGTTCTTCATTCTTAGAATAGCCATTCGCCTGTAGGACCCAATTCAGATGGTTAAGTTCATTGTTTCTGTATACAGAAACCCCACCCATAGAGACCGGTATCTGCAGAAAAATTCCAATCACCACCCACGACAAAAGAGAGGCATGATCAAAACCTTGGTGGATCGTGCTAATCGAAACTGTGAAACCAAATTTCTCAACAATGAAGTTAACCATCTGAATTGGGTCCTACAGGTGAATGGCTATTCCAAGAATGAAATAAAAAGAGCCATCAAACCAAGAAAACAGCATCTAACTGAAGAAAAACAGCCCCCCACAAACAAAGTATTCCTGCCCTACATGAAAGGAGTCACTGACCACATGGGAAAACTGATGGAAAAACAACTTTCAAACAGTATTCAGACCCACCAGAAAAATACAACAAATGCTAAAATCAGCAAAAGACAAAAGGGACCCCGCACCGCTGCAGGAGTATACCGTATAACATGCAGCTGCGGACAAGTATACATTGGAACCACAAAACGAAGCATTCACACCAGGATAAAAGAACACGAAAGACACTGCAGATTACAGCAACCGGAAAAATCTTCAGTAGCTGAACATGCTCTCAAGCAAACGGGACACAAAATCCTATTTGAAAACACAGAAATACTGGACAACACCAAAAGCCACTACACCAGATTATACAGAGAAGCCATTGAAATTCACAAACACCAGCACAGTTACAATAAAAAAGAAGAAAGTCTAAAAATTAGCAAAACCTGGCTACCAGTCCTGAAAAACACAGCCTGCAAAAGGTCAACGAACTCAGCTCAACTACCAGGACATGGGAATACTTCTAACAATGAACATGCTAATCATGCTCAGCAGCCACTCGTTAACATTTCAACACAACAAAAAACCCAACCTAATCTCCTGTAACTTAGCTCTATAAATAGAAAACATACATTGCCAAACATTGCCATTCTACCTGAGCACAGAAAGAGCGCTTCTGTCTGTGCTCCTGCCCTCTGAAGATGCTGGCCACAGATGCTGACAAAACATTAGGAACCACAACTTCCAGAACACGGCCACACAGCCCGGAAGACCCACAACAGCCATTGAACTCCGGCCGTGAAAGCCTTCGACAATACAATGAAAGTAAACTTTTTTTTAAAAAAATAGACAGAATAGCCTGCTTCAGTTCTAGTAATGGTGTGTTTGAACTCATGGCTGGTCCATATATTACAATTAATTTTTATTCAGGGAGATGAGAATTTTTCTAATTAGTAATAGACAGTAATATAATAATAGGATATAGTGTGTGCAATTGTACCTTGGATTGATCAAAGTCTTCAGAAATTTTATATGTACAAACAGGAATATTGACATCCTGGCAGACCGGTATCCAATCTTACATGAGGGCAATATTTCCATTTCTGAACCCTCTGAAAAGAAGAAAATAGCCACACAACAGAGACACCTGGTCTCATGGAGAAGTACAACCCATTGGTCAGACAGAAGGGGCAGCCCTACAAGAAAACTGCTAGGCCATCTGGAGGCCAGCAGATCATCAACATCTGAATCCTTCTCCATGTGCTGTAGAATGTTCTCTACTGTATTCAGTAACAAGTAAAACATTACTTTCTTATAGGAATATCTAGAGCGGGCCTTGGCCTGCCCCAGTGGTAGGGTAGCATTGGGATGAGTTGTTAGGATGTTTTATGAATGTTAATAGAGTATCTGTTAATGAGACACTGAAGTATTCTTTTGCTAGTTTCTGAATGCTACTATTTCTATTGTCAGACTTATGACTCTTTAATCTGTCTATACTTTTTGACATATGCAAACAGCAGAAGATTGGAATAAGGTAGAAGAAGGCCTGAGCAGCAGTTTCCTTCCCTTAAGGCAGAAACATATGTTTTTAGCATTTTTTGTCATGCAGGTGATAGAACTGGACTGAATCCCCATAACAGCTAGTTGGAAAGATTTTTCTAACATTTTCTCCAGCTAAGGAGAGGCACTGCTATACATTCACTCTCCAAGGTAAGAACTGAATCTTCAGTGCTTGCTTGTTTGTAATATGAAGGTAGGTTAACCTGATTCAGTTTTTCCTTGTCTTTGGCCCTGTTTACTCATAATGTTACAATTCTATTTGCTTAATTATGGCTTAATTAATACACTGAAAATGGCCAAAAACCAGAGAAATCATATTATGTCTTAGATCAGTGTATGAATCCAATCCATATTATCTCTTGTTACTACCTCACAGTTTGACCATTCTTCCTAATAATTAATTCCTGATATTCCTTGACTGGGCTTGGCTTAGAAAACCTATGCCTAATTCTAGCTGGATATCCAGTAGAACCATCTTGTCAGATGCAAACTGGAATCACTAAGATACAGTTAAATTCTGAAGATCAATTTGTTTAGTTTGAGTATGACTTGTGCTGATTTGGTACAATGCAAAAAGACCTTAGATTACAATTATTTGCTTTTGAAGAGCTTCTCCTTCAATAGAGCTTCTCCTTCAACCTTCTCCTGAGCAATTGTCTCATTCTTCAGATTTCCGTGAAACTGGAATGGTTCTTCTCCCTTCCCTGCCCACTGCTAGAAATGTTCTGTGCTTATTCTTTACACAGCTTCCAGACTTACATCTCCAATTTCACATAGATCCTAAGAAGGCTTTTTTAAGTAACTAGAATATCTTATAACCTTGAGCATGGATCAGCTTAAGTTCAGTTCTAAAAACAGAAGAATCTCTGAAGAGGTTCAGTGATCTGACTTGCTCCTCTTTTCTCTTTAAGGTGACAAACTGATGCTATTCTATACCTGTGCAGTTTTATTTGTGTATTTACCATTTCTATACAGCTTATTAATGAAAAGTTCACAGTTGTTACCATTATGAAGTATAAACATGGTTCAAAGAGCATCAGAATAAAGCCAGTTCAGAAGACTATACTCGGGCAAATATATTTTAAAATCAACTTTAAAACTAAAAAACCTGTGAATACACACATATACACATAACTGTGAGACCATCCTTTCTGGGTAGAAATGCACCATTAAGTCTTCATTGCTGAAAAGTAGAGATTAGTGTAACAGGATATTCTTTTCACATAATGTTTGCTTCGTGGGCAGATATATGTTCTGGTAAATTTGAATTCTGATTTTTAATGAAAAATCAATTGTAAATTCACCATATTGGGTGAACAAAAGTCACTCTTACTTTCCAAACCTTACAAGGTGGCTGAAATTCTCTTCCATCTTTTTTTTTATTTTTTAAACTTAAAATCTTTATGGCTTCTCTAGTGCCTCCTGGAAATGTCATCTGGCTATGTAACACTGGCCAAAAGGATTCCTTGTACAACTTCTTGTGTGCTCTCTCTACCCAAATGTAAGTTTAGGTAAGGTTGGGAAAGCATCCAGAGTACATTTGGGAAAAGTAAAGTCATTCATTGGCGATCACTCATAGCCGAGTAAGATTGTCTTCCAAAGGTAAAATTTTAATGGTGGATCCGTAAGTGGCTATAAAGGCCAATTCTGGATCCGCACAACCTCCCACAATGAGGGCATAGGTTTCCAGGTGGGAGATGGTCATGATGAGGGTTTGCCTGACGTGCCTTCCTTTTAGCTCTTTTCTCCCTTTCGCCCTGTACTCGTGCTTCTTCAAAGTCCATAGCACCATTAATAAAGGATGACCTCCAATTGAAACGCTCATGAGTTAGGGCTTCCCAGTTCTCAATGCTGATATTACATTTTTTTAAATTAGCGTTGAGTGTATCTTTGAATCTCTTTTGCTGTCCACCAATATTCCGTTTTCCATTCTTAAGTTGGGAGTAAAGTAGCTGCTTTGGAAGACGATGGTCAGGCATTCGAACAACATGGCTGGTCCAGTGAAGTTGATGTTGGATGATCATTGTTTCAATGCTGGTGGTTTTCGCTTCTTCTAATACGCTAACATTAGTCTGCCTATCTTCCCAAGTAATCTGCAGAATTTTTCGGAGGCAGCATTGATGGAATCTTTCAAGAAGTTGGAGGTGGCGTTTGTAGGGGGTCCATGTTTCACAGGCGTACAGAAGGGTTGGTAGTACAATGGCTTTGTAAACAAGCATTTTGGTCTCCCTGCGAATGTCCCGATCCTCAAACACTCTACGCTTCATTCGGGAGAAAGCTACACTCGCAGAGCTCAGGCAATGCTGAATTTCAGTGTCGATGTCGGCTTTTGTAGATAGATGGCTGCCGAGATAAGAAAAGTGGTCGACATTTTCTAGTGACACACCTTTAAGCTGGATTGATGGCGCTGCAGAGGGGTTGGTTCGAACTTGCTGGTAAAGCACTTTGGTTTTTTTAATGTTAATCGAGAGGCCGAGCTTTTCATATGCTTCTGCAAAGATGTTTAGGATAGTTTGAAGATCTTCCTCGGAGTGTGCACAGACTACGTTATCATCAGCATATTGAAGTTCTATAACAGAAGTTGCAATTACCTTATTTTTTGCTTTCAGCCTACTAAGATTAAAAAGCTTTCCATCTGTTCGATATATAATTTCTACACCAGTAGGAAGTTTCTCTTCAACAAGGTATATAATCATAGCGATGAAGATAGCGAATAAGGTTGGAGCAATAACACATTCCTGTTTAACGCCAGATTCCACTTTAAATGGATCGCTTTGAGAGCCATTGTTATTCAGGATTGTTGCCATCATGTCGTCATGGAGTAACCGCAAGATGTTCACAAATTTATCAGGGCATCCGATTTTCAGAAGGATGGTCCAGAGAGCAGTACGATTTACAGTATCAAAAGCTTTAGTCAGATCAATAAACGCCATGTACAGAGGGCGGTTTTGCTCCTTGCATTTTTCTTGAAGCTGTCGTGCAGTGAAGATCATATCCACTGTTCCCCTGGAAGGGCGGAAGCCATTTTGTGTTTCAGGGAGGATGTCTTCTGATACAGATAGGAGATGGTTTGCAATGATCTTTGCCAGGATTTTGCCTGCTGTGGCTAGAAGGGAGATGCCTCGATAGTTTCCACAGTCTGTTCTATCACCCTTTTTAAAGAGAGTGATAATTATGGCATCCCTAAAGTCTGCTGGAATCTCCTCCCTCATCCAGATTTTTTCGATGAGCTTATGAAGTTGTTGTGTAAGTTCAGGCCCGCCTTCTTTAAAGACTTCAGCAGGAATCCCATCAGGTCCACCAGCTTTGTTATTTTTCATTTGTTTAGTGGCTTTACTGACTTCCTCCAAACTAGGGGGTACTGCAAGCTCATTTCTTATTTATTTTTGCGGGATTTGCAAGAAGACTTCATCAGCCACAGTAGAGTGACGATTAAGGAGATTGTAGTAATGCTCTTTCCAGCGCAGTGCAATAGACTCTTTGTCCTTTAGAAGTTTAGCACCATCTACTGAGCGTAAGGGATTTGTACCATGGTTTGTTGGTCCATAGATGGCCTTTATGGCATTAAAAAAAGCCCCGTGCATCATGAGCATCTGCAAAATGTTGGGTTTCTTGGGCTTTTTTTATCCACCATATGTTCTTAAGTTCTCTAGTTCTTCTTTGGACTTCTGCCTTTGCACTGGCGTAGATTTTTTTCTTAACGGCACAGTTAATATCTTTTTGCCATATCTGGAAGGCTTTCCTTTTCTTGTCAATAATATGTTCAATCTCACTATCGTTCTCATCAAACCAGTCCTGATGTCTCTTAGTCTGGTATCCGATAGTTTGTTCACAGGCTGAAATAATAGAAGTCTTCAATTTAGTCCAGTGTTCCTCAACATTTTCAGGAAGTTCCATAGGCAGATGTTCCTTGAGAGTTGATTGAAAGCAAGCTCGTTTAATAGAATCTTGAAGGGCCAGTGTATTCATTTTACGCCTTGGTTTTCTTCCTTGGAGCCTACGATGAGGGACAATCTTTATGGCCATCGTGGATCGAATTAATCGATGGTCTGTCCAGCAGTCATCGACGCTCGTCATGGCTCTGGTGAGAAGTACATCACGGCAATCTCTAGCACGGACAATTACATAACCTAAAAGATGCCAGTGCTTCGACCGTGGGTGCTTCCATGATGTTTTAAATTTATTTTTCTGGCGAAAGAGTATGTTAGTAATGACAAGGTTATGCTCTGCACATTTAGTCAGAAGTAAGATTCCATTCATGTTGCTGTTGTCAACTCCTTCTTTCCCAATGATCCCTGGCCACAAATCAAAGTCACGCCCAACTCTTGCATTGAAATCGCCCAGGAGGATAATTTTATCCTCCTTTGGTATCTCTGATAAGATGGTGTCCAGCTGGGTATAAAATTTTTCCTTGATATCCTCATCTGCATCTAGTGTTGGTGCATAAGCACTTAGGATAGTTGCCTGTTGGTTTTTGGCGAGTTTTATTCGGAGAGATGAGAGTCGTTCGTTAATCCCAGTGGGAACTTCTGACAAGAGCTTCACAAGGTCGTTTTTGATAGCAAAGCCTACCCCATGTATTCGTCGTTCTTGTTCAGGCAGTCCTTTCCAAAAGAAGGTATAACCTCCTTTTTCTTCCTTCAACTGTCCTTCTCCTGCTCTTCGAGTTTCTTGGAGTGCTGCTATATCAATATTAAAACATCTCAGCTCCCTTGCAATAATGGCAGTCCTACGTTCAGGTCGTTCACTATCCATATTGTCTTGCAGTGTCCGTATATTCCATGTTCCAAAATTCATGTGTTTTTTACGACCGCTAGATGGTGACCCCACTGGTCGCGGTAATCCAGTCAGGGAGAAAATGAGGCAGACTATGTTTAGGGCACCTTTTCTAGCCCCCTCCCCATATGGGGTGAGCAGAGTGGATCCTAAATAGGGCTGCTCAGTCATGGATACAGCTGCCGAACTACTCAACTGCCTCGATCCTTGAGTCAGGGCGACTGAATCCGTATCCACTGCCCATGTGCTGGTCCATGACTAGGAGCTTCCAGATTTCACAGTCCTGCCCCCGTTGCCATTCGTCAGTCTCCATGGGACTTTTGGTTGTTTTGGGTTTGGTGTGGTTGGAAGACGCCTGTGCGTGAATTTGTTTTATGTGTGGAGATCGGTGCACAACGATCAGCACACAACCTTCACAGAAAAAGGCTCTAATCCAATGGCATGGATACCATGACATGTAAAGTATATGGAGATGGGTAAAGAAGGGAAGTCATATGATAGTTTTCTGTACATTCAACAACCCCATGCAGTGTGTTTTGGAGGCATTAATGTATTTCTACAAATTGAAGAGAAATACAATGTATCAGATAAAACAATCTGGAGAAATGATACTTGGACAATTGAATTAAGAATGGAGGGAGGGTTTAATTCATGTGTAAAAGTTAAATGATTAAAGGATTTGTTAAATTCCTTGAAGCTATAAGGAACTAGGATATGCAGTATTGGATATTTAGAAGTTTATAAGCATTTCTGTTTTGATATTTACAAACATTTTTAAACATACATACTGTAACAAACTCTGGAGATGGCAATTGTATAGCTTCTCTTTGATTGATTATATAGCTTCTCTAATCCTTTTTTATACATTATGAATTTAATAATTCTTAAACTTATTGTACTAACTCTCACATAAAGCAACATATTTCACAACCTCCTCCAAATAAAATCTTTTAGCAGACTTTAGGGGATGTTTTAGATTTTTGTTCTCAACACTGATATTCCCAGCATAGAAAAGGGTATAAAATCCAATCCACCTACTAGCTTATTTCAATTCTGTTGGGTGAAAGATTATCATTGCCAAGTCAACTCTGTAAGGTAATTTCTTTTTCATTTTACACTGCACTCACTGCTGTTGCTTAGATTCATATTTGAAAATTGTATTCAGGCCTACTTCGTTACATGAAAAATATACAGTTCAATTTTCATTTCATTTCTTAATATCAGAGAAGCTGCAATGAAAGCAGAGAAGTAAAAACAAAAATTGTGTAAAGAAGGTTGAGTTTCTGGGTATTAATACATTGTTTTCCACAAAGAACCATAGAACTGTCTTTGAATTTCTGTACATACTGTCTAATTCTATTTGTATTTAAAAATGCACATTTACTGATTGAATAGCCTGAAATATATGAAATGATCTTATTAAATATTAGTTTTAAAACTTACTTAAAAATTGTTCCTGAAAACTGACGTGTGTACATAATATATAATCACAATATATATTGTATTATTTGCACTATATATATTGAATTGTTTGCAAATATTTACCTCATACCTCTGCCATCCTTATCAAAATAATCTGAAAAAAAACTATATAAACACTTTCAGATTATTATGATGAAAAGTAATATACTGTATTTTATACATAAAATAATACATTCTCATATATTATTGACCCAACCTTCCTTCATGTGTAGTAGAGTTGACTTATTTGTTTATATATGCTCACAGACCAAAGTTGCACATATATTATAAAGCAAGATATATAAATAAAACAATATTAACATTATAATATTAATAATAACCTTCTAATAATATAGTTGATTTAACATAACTCCTTTAAACTCGCCTGCTACGAGCCCCATCAATCAGAGAGTGTCATCTGATGGGGTCTAGGAGACGGGCCTTCTCTGTGGTGGCACCTACACTATGGAACACCTTTCCCCCAGAGTTGAGACAGATCCCCTCCCTCCCAACCTTTAGGAAAGAACTGAAGACCTGGTCCTGCCACCTGGCATGGGAAGGAGGAAATGATAGTTCCTCATGGGGGTGGTTAATTCCTTAATTCTATAATGTCCTTCCTTTTATCAATGCTATCTGCCATCTGGATTTTATAACTATTTATTATATTGATTGTATAAACTGGTGTTTTATATTTTATATTTTATTTTATTTTAATCTATTTTATTGTAAACCGCCCAGAGTTCCCCATTGGGGGAGATGGGCGGTCATATAAATTAATTAATTAATTAATTAATTAATTAAATAATAATAATAATAATAATAATAATAATAAACCCAGAATCTTCCTACAGCCATCAAAACTGAACAAAATGTTGAAACCTCTTTAAAGAGTGCTAAACAGTTATCTGCTAAAAGAAATCAGGAATCTGGTAGCACCTTTTCCAACTAATATATTGTATTAAAAGGCATAAGCTGTTGTGAGCTGCAACGTCTGCCTTTTAATAAAAAGCTTATGCCTTTTAATAAAATTTGTCAGTTGGAAAAGGTGCTACCAGATTCCTGAATTTTTGCCACCATAGATTAACATGGCTGTCCTCCAACAATATCTGCTAAAAAAAGGAGTATATTCTCTTCCATGGAACGGTCCAAATGATCAACAAGGAGTGGGAATATTTGGTCACCATACCAGGTGTAAGGGACAACTCAACAAAACGTGCAGTGATAATTTAACTGCTTCCTCCAAACAGGAACAAATTCAGTCCTGGAAAGAGGTATTACTATACCTTCTCTCCAGAACCACTGATGGCAAGTCATGGAAATGCCTCACTATAAATCTGAAACCACAGTGATGAGATATACTAGAAAGCTAAAATACTTCACCAAATATTACAGCATAGCTGCATATGCATCGTTGTTAACAAACACTACTAAAGTTTGTATTCATGACTAATATAAACAAATCATGTCTAAGTTTCAAATATTATTAATTTTTCAGGGCAGGATTACTGGGATGATGACTGTCATTCATAATACCCTTTTTATAACAATGCAAAATATATATGCACATTTTAACTTAGTGAGATAATATAAATTCATCAACAGGCCTAACTATTCCATGATTTTTCACTAGTTTAGTCAATCCTATATCATTGCAAAGTGTATTTTAAGTATAGAAAATATAGGGGCAAACATTAGCAACTTACTTTGTATTACTGTATGTATTACTGTATTATGGTGTATGGCACATTATTTGGTTAGCTTGGTTGGGATTTAATTACCTCCTACAGTGAGAAGCAAAGCCATAGAGTGTGTCTTGTTTGGGGCAATCACTTTTTATTTTTCAGCATCTTACATATGCAGTTATTGTTCATATTTTTGACTCCCATTCGAAGTAATAGCCGAATGTCCAGCTGGTGTCATAACGAAATGTTGTTATAGCATCAACCAGGGATTTGTTCCGGGACTTTTTAAAAATTATCTTTGAAGGTTTTGTATACCGATCCATAGAGTCCACTTTCATCCTCCTTTGATTTATCATGTACTTGGAAGAGCAAGCAGGTTGCTTGAAACTGTAAACTGTAAAATAGCTAAAAGTACTGCTGATCAGTTTGAAACAAGAGCATGAATGAATAATGTTAGTACTTTTATTACATTGCAATCAGATCAGAATCTCTACTCATATACATCAGGGTTCCTTTTCTTAACTCTTTACAGAAACAATCTGTAAAATTATGGCTGTTTAATATACAGTATATGTTAAACATAGATAGTGGTGATGGTAACTCATACTCTTATCACCACCAGAATAGACTACTCAAATGTGCTCTACATGAGACAACCTTTCAAGACTATGCAGAAGGTGCAATCAGTACAGTATTTATTTATGTGCTGTTTATTATTTATTTAACAAGGCTTATATGCCACTCCAATCAGTAGTGATTCTGAGAGGTGAATGCTGCTTCAACCATTTGATACCTATATTGAGGGCATTGCTGTGCCTTCCAGTAGGTTTCTGGATAAGTGCGGATTTTGACCTCCTACATGACTTGGCTCCTAAGTACTTGTAGAAACACCTTCTTCAGGTAAAACTAACACATTCAATATGTTTCACCCAGCTAGGGATATTGATTATCCCCAGCATACGGGAGGAGGGCTCAAGGGTAGTGCTTTTCTGTTATGAGTCCTAACTTTAATGGGATAATCTCCTTCCAGAATTTAGACACTCACCAACTTTGACATCTGTTCATAAAGCAGGCAATACTGAATTATTCTGCATAGCCTTTGCCACTTCAAGGTATTGGTGGGAACCTCTAGTTATAGGATTTAATATTGACATTGATCCTGATTTTAACTGATTGTTGTACTGTTATTTATTCTAGTTTAATTAGATATTGATTCGGGGGATATTTACTGCTCTAAACTGCCATGGGGTGGCGAGATTGAACAGTATATAAATTGAATACATTTATAAATATATAACATGTTTGTTTATTTAGAAGCAATATTTACAGCCGATAAATATTACATTTAGACTGTAAGTGAATCCCCAAATTCAAGCAAACTAAGAAACAAACTTATACTAGAATACTCTGTCAGAACATGCCTCAGAACTTCTATATCATAGATAGGTTAGTGTACGTATACTACTTGTTTGCTATATATAAATATATAAATTGATAAAATAAATAAATAAGTATTCATATTATAAGCATGGACAAAATAAGTAGTTTTTCCTCTTTTTTCTGTATATTGTATGTATACCTGTGAGTGTGAAAAATAAATCTGTAACTTTGTACATGACTACTTGCTTGAGTAAGAATTCCTTACTTGCTTGAGTAAGAATGTGCATGCCACATTATACTGTAAAGGGTCAGGTTGTGTAGATCCTTCTTGGGTACTTTGTGAAAGGTAGGAATGCGAAATTAGTTTGGGCTGAGTGTCCTCTGCTGGTCTTGTTACCATAAGCATATGATTTGCTAAACTACCCAGTGAGGATGTGATAAAAATACAGCCCTGGAGCTTTTGAGCTGGAAAGAAAAGAACAAAAGCACTTCACTTTCTTTTTATAAAAGACATTCCTATTATTTATTTTAAAGTGAATAATTTATTGTTTCTAAATAGCATTTTTTGTGATCTATTATAAACAATTTTGAGCCATAAATAATTCCAAAATGTAGAAACTCCAATTCATGGAATTCAGTTCAGGATAGGAAAGCTATTTTGACCTGTGATACTCCCTGCTATGCAATTTTTTGCAATCTACTGTAGTCTGGGCAGCATATCTGTGTGAACCAGCTGTACTTTAACACAAAATTTAGTGATCAGGTACTATCTTTTCCTAAATTTTTACAATTCAATATCTTCATCCCATTTTGATGAAAAATAAATTTAAAAGAGCAAAAATTAATCATTATAACAATCTTTTTAAAAGTAGTATAGGAAAGCCATTAAGTCTCTTTTGCTTTTTCTCATTCTCATATACTCACACAGATACACAGCCACATATATTGAAGTTATTGATTGATTGCAGTTATATCCCGCCATCCCCCAAAGGTACCAAGGAATATCTCTTTTCTACCACCTTTATCCCCACAAAGTTTGATTACCTAGTATGCTTTCATTTGAGTGGAGATTGAACTTGGGCCTCTGGAGTCCTTGCTGGTTTCTAACCACTACTCTGCGCTGCTTCTTTTGTGCTGTTTGAAAATCCGACTTTTCTTCCTGTCTTCTTCTTTTTGTTATTACTGCATTATAGTGTCGCTTTATTTCAATGTTATTGAAGGAAGGAAAAGCAATCCTAACTTATGTTTTTCAAAACTCCCTCTAGGTATTACAATTAAACCAATTTCAAGTACTCAATTTCAAATACTCTTTCAACTTCAATATGTATTTGTTGGGAATGGGCTAAAGCTATTACATTAAAAACTAGAAAACTAGTAATGGTACATTGTACTTAATGGGAACAGATCCTTGTTCTAATACAGTAAAAAAAAATCATCACTAGTATAAAATCTTGTGTGCTATGCTAAGTTTTTACTATATTAAATAAATATAATAAAGGACTTTTATTCCTTTCCTAGAACACTGATCAATGGAAACCTTGAAGTACTTTTGACAGATCTCTGGCCAGTAAGGCAGAGAGATCCTTGACTGCCCAGATATTTGTGAAAGGAATATGGAATTTATTAGGTAGCCAAGATATTCCACCTATATATTTTATTTGGATCCGGAGGTGAATCTTAATGTAAAAGATGGCCCCACTTTTTGCTAGATATCAAGCGGGGGGGGGGAACCCTCCTTTTATGCTGCTTCAGTCCAGGAGAATGCAGATGCTAATAGAGTAGATGCTTGTTAAAAGAGGGGAAACATTGAGGGAATTAACTGTTTGCCTTCAAATGTTTGTTTTGAGGAAAGATACTACCAATTCCCCTTTACCCATCAGAAAGGACATGTACTAAAAAGTCATAAAATGTTTCAATGAAGGTCCTGAACAAAGGTTCTTTTTCTGTCAATCAATCAACAGATAGAACAAGCAGTTCTGGAAAGAAAAGGAACATATGAGACATAGTCAGTAGAAACAATGTACAGGTTGCTCTGAAGGATCCATACTTATACAATTAATGTCTGCATTGTGCTCCAAAGAAGGAAATCAATCATAGCATCTCAACAAAGTTGAGGGAACAGAATAATAGTAAAGAAAACTGGTAAGCAAATGAAGCATTCCAGAGAGAGGGGGGGAGGGAGAAGGAGAGAGAGAGGGAGAGGGAGGGAGGGAGGGAGGGAGGGAGGGAGGGGTGGATTATTCCATTTCCATTAAATCGAATTTGAAAAAGGAATCAATTTTTATTTTTTTAATGATATATAAATTCAGACAGTCAGCTAATTTATGGATACGACTATAAGTATTGAGTGTGGACAAGCTGTGTGGAATTCAAGTGAAATATAAGAGAATTATTAGTGACTCAGGAAGAATTATTAATATTGGTTTTTAATTTGGTTCTTCAGAAATATTGTTTCCTTTCAAATGCAAATTTTGAATTTGACAAACTTCCATGAAGCAAGCATTCAAACAAAGACTAGACTATACTGGATTATATCTGCAAGAACCTATGTTCACATGTATACAGTTATGTAGAAGTATTCATGATAAAATAATCTGAAAACTTAAAAATATAAATTTGCCAACAGAATCCAAGAGGAAGAAACATACATTTCAAATGTAGACTTCAAAGAAGCGTATGATAATAATGTGAGTCACCTACGTAAGTACATGAAAAGGCAGTTTAGTTAGTTGACAACATTAAAACAATTCTTTTTAAAAATTAGGGAATGGCTGAGTTTAAAAAAAATATAAGTACATGAAAAGGCAGTTTAGTTAGCTCACAACATTAAAACAATTAAAGTAAAGGTAAAGTTTCTCCCCGCACATTTGTGCAGTCGTGTCCGACTTTAGGGGCCGGTGCTCATCTCCGTTTGTTAGCCGAAGAGCCAGCATTGTCCGAAGACGCTTCCGCGGTCATGTGGCCGGCATGACGCACACAGAATGCTGTTACCTACCCACCGAAGTGGTACCTGTTAATCTACTTGCATTTGCATGCTTTCGAATTGCTAGGTTGGCAAGAGCTGGGGCGAGTGCGGGAGCTCACTCCGCACGCAGGGCTAGGGATTCGAACCTCCGAACTTGCGATCTTCCGATCGACACGCCTGGCGTCTTACCCGCTGAGCCACCACGCCCCTATTAAAACAATTACCTTTCTACAAATATTCTGAAACAAATCCTTGTTTATTTTAACGCTGTACTGAAATCAGTCCACATTTCACTTATTACTGGTCAAATCCTTTCCCACGATCTACTTAAACTTGCCTTCTTGATACTCATCGTTGCCAAGTTCTGCACTTGCCAATATAACACAGGAGAATTCAGATCTGATATGACATTATTGTCATGTTTTGTTCCTTTCTAATTTGGAACAGAATGATCCAACAGGAATGATGCTGTCAATACTAGGGATGTGCAAATCAGTACAAAAAATAAGAACAAAATTAAAATAAAACAAAGTAAAAATGGACAAGACACTATATTTTTCCCTCAATTATAATATTTTTAAGGTTTTTTTAAATATTCAATTCAATTAATTTATTGTTTTGACCACTGGTCATAACAAACAAGATAAAACCTGCACAAAAGTGGCCAAACATTAATAAAATAGATTAAAATGTACAAAAATCAGTAAAATCATTAAAACAGTGCTATTACAGAATAAAATATTAGAAAACATTAAGAACTTTTGATAAAATATTATCTTTGTTTAGCAGCAGCCCATGCAAAGCTTGCTAATTTCCATAACAGTGTATCCTATCTAAATTCATTAGATATTCAATTTTATATGAATCAGGCCAAAATTGATTTTCTTATCAAGAGGGGCTCCAGAAATTTTCCACGTGCTGAAGCAGAAATATTAGTTTAATTCTAAATTTTTACTTTTGTGTTTTTGGAAATTGCATTTTTTCCCTTCATCTCCCAATAAGTCAATGTTTCTTTTATTTTATCATTAGAAGGGATATTGCTACTGTGACCTGTTTTTCAATGTTGACAAAGGCTTGAAGACTCAGTTCTTTGAATTTTAAGATGCTTCAGGGAACATCTAATGGGCAAAAGTAATTGGGCAACTTTTTGCTCCTTAAAAAAGACACAAAAAAGAAAAGATCAGTTCAAGGACTGATTTTATCCCTTAAAACCTCAAACCTCCAAAACCCACTCATACAAAAATAAGGGAATGAAAATTACAGTTCCCTCAACTCTGATAGATTTTGGGACTGAAAAACAAATGAGAGCAGGTATTGCTTTTCCACCCCAGTCCTAATGTAAAAACTCTTTGTATGCATATTCCTTTGTCATATTTATCTGTTAATGAAAATTGCCGAAGAGCTTGGAGTGTGGGGTTTGGCGGTGATTATTCCTCCCACAGAGGTGAATCACTCCAACTTAGCAAGGCAGTAAGGAGTTGGGGACCCCTGCTGTACATAACATAGGCAAAATAAAATATATTGTGCCTTCTATTTAGGAGATGAGGCAGGGTCTGTGTGTACATTAGAGAAGGCATTTCTACAAAGAAATAATTAACATTACCATGTTTGCCATTTCTTTCTTTCTTTATATATTATCTTTGATATAGAACCATGCTTAAATGCTCAACAGTAATGCCATCATTAAACATGATAGATTTCCCCCCATGATAGTTTTGGAATGTTAGGAACTCAAATATGGAACAATCTGACACTGTTGAGTTTGATAGGATGTTTTCCTCCTCCGTAAGGAGCTTCACTCCACCTCAAATCAAAGAGGTGCTCTGCTCTGCTATTTCACAGAAAACACTGGGTGGGGGGGGGATGATTTACCTGAATCTTCATTGGAGTGAAAATCAGATGCTGGGCAGAGATGAAGATCAGAGATGCAAAGCCCAACCAAGAACATTTGGGGGGGGGGATTGCAAATTACTTTGTTTTTCATTTTCGTTTTTGTTTTTGTTTTGGGATACTGAAGGAGAATTTTAGGGGTGAAGCCAAAAGCCCTAACCCAAATACATCTTCCCAGGAAAACAAAGCACTGACTGAGCTGTATGGTGTCAAATTAGACAACTACCTCTCTACAAAACACCTTTGCAAGGAAACGAAAACGGTCGACTCAGCCATAAAAACATTTAGAAGGCCAAGAAATGATGCTCAGCTGGAAAAATATACTTGGAAGTGAGCAGAGCTCTGGGAAAGCAAAAGAAAGTAATTTCCTAGAAAGAAACTGTGTTGCTTTCTCTTTGTTCTTTCAAAACCCCATTGTCTTTATAGTTCTGCCCCATTACTTCAGAGGTGCACCCTAATGGCCTCACTGACCTCACCAAGCACATGATGAAATTTTTGTTGTTCAGTCGTTTAGTCGTGTCCGACTCTTCGTGACCCCATGGACCATAGCACGCCAGGCCTTCCTGTCCTCCACTGTCACCCGGAGTTTACTCAAATTCATGTTCATTACATCGGTGATGCTATCTAACCATCTCATCCTCTGCCGTCCCCTTCTCCTTTTGCCTTCAGTCTTTCCCAGCATCAGGGTCTTTTCCAGTGAGTCCTCTCTTCGCATTAGGTGGCCAAAGTATTTGAGCTTCAGCTTCAGCATCTGTCCTTCCAATGAGCAGTCAGGGTTGATTTCCTTTAGGACATGATGAAATACTTGGCTACTATATCCAATCCCATGCATATTCTAATTTGCATAAGTCTATAAGGAGGGACCATAACTCCACCCCTTTTTACACCAGTCCTTTCCTCCAGTGCTGTCAATAAAGAAATTTGTGCTTCTGGTAATGTTTACTGGTCTCTGGTTCAAACATACCCCTGAAAAGTTTGATTACAATACATCAGTGTTACTAGGCTTCTTAAATTAAATTTTTGATATTTATTTATTTATTTATTTATTTATTTATTTAGGATATAATTAAAATATGTTTGCATGCAGTTTTGAGCCATGTGCCTTTCCCCCCAATATTCCCCCACCCCACCCATCCTTTGGGCTTTCAGGAAATAGAAATGATGGCAGATCTTCCATTCATACTATCAATTAATGCACTCTTGTGGAATGACACATCCAAATTTGGTCCTAAGAGAATCTGTGGTGAAATTCTTCTAGTAATTACATATTATCACTGTGCAGTGTTTTTAATCTGATTCCAGAGAGGTAATTTGTATCATGTGATTGAAGGAAAAGGGGTGGCTTCTTTAAAAACTGTAGAAAGTGCTAAGTTTACATTCCTGTATGCTATGAAAAACTTCCTTGGAATAAATTCTGAAGTTCTGCAAGGCCTGTTAAATAGCTAGTTCTCAGCCAGATTCTTGAGAAGAAAATGGTTTCCTCCAATACAGGTATATGCCTTTGGAATGAGACTATGACTTGACATATGATAGTTCTCATTGGACATTTGTCTGAGGGCCAATTTTCCACTCCATGAAAGTTGTTGTTCTTGTTGTTTGGGGGTGAGTGGATGGACGATAAAAGAGTGAGAAATATTGTGGGCTAACTCATCTTTAAGATGCTCAATATTTCTAAAATTCTCTTCCTTCTCTGAAAGCTGCAAAAATACTAAACACATGCAGCTTTAAATATTAAATTAATTTATGAAAGTGTCCCTATGTACATGAAGAGAATATTCAGCCCAGCTCTATGGATATCCTCACCCTCTTTTTTTTATGCTTTGCAACATTTATAAATGTACAAAGCCAAGGAAAATATAGCACATCTTCATGTGTTCATTTATTTCATAGACTACTTTTGTGGTATACGTAGCTGGGCTCACCAGCTCTTTCACAAACTTACCAGGTAGTCAGGGGTACCAAAAAACAAACAAACAAGCAAACAAAACCCTGGGTATAGGTGATCTGATTGTGAAGCCATAATTGATTATATATGAAGAACAAAAGATTTTATGACCTTTTATTTGTAAGCCAACCAGAGTCACTTGCATAGTGAGATGGGCGGTGTATAAATTTGATAAAATAAAAAACAAAAATTGTTGGGAAGAGAAAATGGCTTTAGTGTATTAACACTTCTGATGATATTTCTTTGGCTTCATGCATTCCAGAGTATTCAGTATGTCCCTGAGGCAATTCAACACTTATTCAACAATTCTGTCAGTGCATCAATATTGTATGCTATTCTTCCCCAACCTGGTGCCCTTCAGATATGTTTGAAGTACAAAAGAATTTCCAAACTCTGCAACAGAACAGAGCCAAAAGGTGTACTGTATGCCTTCTCCCCTTTCTGATACTTAGCCTATGCATAGAAGGACTGCCTGAATTGGCCTGTTGTAATAACTTAGTTCATTAGTCTATGTTTTATTTTCCTCCTTTTAATAACAGTTACTTAAACAGTTCTCTTATGCTGAAGTTTTTCTAATCCTCATTTTGCTAGGTGGCAATAATATTAAGAGCAAATAAAACAATTTGTTGCTCTTATTTTATTCATTATTATTTATTTATTAAATTTCTATCACCGCCCATCTCCCCCCGAGGGACTCTGGACGATTCACAACAAAAAACACAATTAAAATACAATACAACTATAAATACAATAAATATACATATAAATAAACAATAAAAATATAAAATATGATAAAATATGATAAAATCCAGATGGCTAAAGTTCTCTGTCAATCTGTGAGTATGTGTTATTTTAGGGCCATTCTAGGGGGCTAACCATCCCTAGGACTGACTATTTATTTATTCATTTATCAGATTTATCACTGCCCATCTCCCCCAAGGGGAACTCTGGGTGGTTTACAACAGAATATAATCCATTGAAATACAATTATAAATAGACTAAAATAAACATTAATTGACAATTTATAAATATAATAAATATAATAAAATCCAAATGGCAGAATCTTCTTAAGTCCATGGGGAAGGGCACTCCAGGGCACTATTCTCCTTCCCATTCAAGGCCTGTTGGCAAAACCAGGTTTTTAGTTTTTTGCAGAAGTCCAGGAGCAAGGGAGTCTGTCTTACCTCCTGGGGAAGAATGTTCCAGAAGGCAGGGGCTACTGCAGAGAAGGCGCACTTCTGAGACCCTGCCAGATGGAATTCTTTAACAGAAGGGGTCCATAACATGCCCTCTCTGCATGACCGGGTGGGACGGGTCGATGTGATGGGGATGAGACGGTCCCTCGGGTAACCTGGACCCATGCCTCATAGGGATTTAAAGGTCATAACCAACACCTTGAATTGGACCCAGAAGCAAACTGGAACCCAGTGCAGCTCACATAGCAAAGGTGTTATATGTGCCACCCTTGGGGTGCCTAAGATTGCCTGCATGGCTGCATTCTGGACCAGCTGTAGCTTCTGGATATTCTTCTAGGGTAGCCCCATGTAGAGCACATTACAGTAGTCTATATGGGAGATAACCAGGGCATGAGTGACCGTTTGAAGGGCCTCTCGGTTCCAGAAAGGGCGTAACTGGCACACAACACGAAGTTGAGTGAAGGCCCTCCTGGCCATGACTGCCACCTGCTCTTCAAGCAGGAGTCGTGAGTCCAAGATGACCCCCAAGTTATGCATCGGGTCTGTCTGGGGCAGTGCAACCCCATCCAGAACTAAAGATGACAATTTCTCTGATACTTAGGAGACATTAATCCACAGCCACTCCGTCTTACCAGGGTTCACTTTATTCACAGCCATGTCAGAAGAGAATAAGAATAAGGTCACTACTCTTGAAAGAATACATATCTTCCTCAATTACTACTCTTCCCAATTCAGAATACAGGTCATACACTTTTGCCCAGGGCCTCCATAATGGTGGTGGGCTCAAAAAAGTCAGGATGGTAGCCATGACCATGTGATTGAGACCCTTTCCCTTTTAATGCAAATCTTTTTTTTAATTTCTGCCCCCCCCAATATCCCTGCTTGTCTCTTTTTGCCCAGAAAAATCACCCAAAGAACTTTTTCTCAGTTGTAACCATTCATGATATCCTGTTCTCCATTTTGCTTTAACCGTAATCTAAATTTTCTTCCTAGTACTTTCTACTACACTGAAATCATTTTTTTTCAAAGTATGGCACTAAAATCTATCATTACTGTTGCTAGAAATGATGTAGATATATGAGTAAATCTGAATATAGCTGGCATTTATGTCACTCATGAGCCACTGTTTTAATCAGGCAAGACCCAATAAACCTTTCCACTGTTTTCCAGAAGATAGTCTATCTCTATGTTCCAAGAAATGGCAATGACTAGTCCACTTGAGAGCACAGGTAGAATGACATCCATCTCCTGAGCATTGAGTTTCCCTATATTCTTCACTGTCCAAATTTCAACATAAAGATGTAGCTATTATCTAGCTTAGTTTCAGACGCAGTGTCTTGCTGAAATAAATAATCCTTGTCTGGATTGTAGCTGTACCTGTCTTCTTTTTTTACAGGACTCTTAGCTGTATATTTTATCTGTTTGATTGAGAAGCTATTAGTGGGAAACAGTTGTGAAGGAAGCGTTTCTTTCCCCTTCTCAAATGCCAGCAGGTAACAAGGCATTTGTCATATCAAGTGGTTACCATCACCTCCTTGTGAGTTGCCCAAAGAAATCCAGAGTTAGCATGAATTCCTTAGTCAACAAAAGGTGTTTACTGACAAACAATGATAAAGCTGAAAACAAAGGATCAGGGTTTTTTAAAATCCTGCTGCATGTACAACTCACCTCACAGGGTTGTTGTTGTGGGGAGAATAGGAGGAGGAAGGAGTACTAGGTATGTTATTGAGTTATTGAGTTATTTATAAAAATAATAAAGGTGGGATAGAAAATAAAATAAAAATAAATAAATTATTCATATGTAGAGCTTAATGTAAATTTTAAAAAGGCTACAATTTGAAAGGAAGGTTGTGGGACATTACAACTGCAAAACAGTTAGTGAGGTTCAACAAAAAGCTACGAGTGTACATTAAAAGTAACAACAACTTAAAAACATTCCTCCAAATTCATATAGAGGTAAAAAGGTGAATTTCTAGAATTCTACCACATAGCCATTGGTTTACATACACTGACTTGTATCTATAGCTATAAGGAAATCAGTTCCCTGAAGAATGTAAATATTATGACACAAAACATGGGATAAGATAGGGAACGTATGTTTGTATGATAAAATTCAGCCAGCAGCATCTCAGTGAATTTGACTGCACATCTGTCTTGGAATAAATTGTATATAAACAGAACACATATGACTGTATTAAGCATGTAATATAATGTATGCTGTAATTTGGCCTTGGGCCTATAATGTGTTGTTTAAGTGGAGGTGCCAAACCAGAATTGTTAGATGTATTATAAGAATTTGTAAAATTATTTGACTTTTAGAGAGTTGATAGCTACAATAATTCCTTCTGATCTTCTGCTATAAATGACACTAAGGTTCCTAGAACTTCATTGCTTTAGTTCCCAAGGAAGCCTATATACTATCTCTGCCTTCACTATTCAGAGAAGCAAAAGTAATGGTATCTGTATCTCTGGTATTGTATGTCAGTAATTTTGGCAGCTGACATCTCTTGGTCATAGGTAGAGAGTTGATGTTAGACCCAGAGCATAAGATGCATTTTCCTCAGGGCTTTCTCAAATCTGCAAATTTAAGCAGACAACAACATTACAGCATTCCTTGCAGCACTTCACAGATGAGAATAAGTCATTCTAACAGGCATGTAATAATTGCTGCTTGAACACTTTAGGGATGAGCAGATTTCTCCAGGTCATTCTGATATCAGACTACTACCTGGGTCTCCTGTTCCTTCTCTCCATCTCTCTCACAGGAAATTAAAAAATCACGTAAATGTTCAGTTGCCTGTATATGTGTTACACTTCATTTGTCCTGGCTCCACTGAGTCCATCTTGTGATGGTTGATAAACCTCTTGCCTCAAATAAAAATTGCCACAAGGAGCAATGGAATGAGCTCCTTGATGAACTTGGGATCATGCCAAAACTTAGATACTTTTCACCTTCTTTCTCCGAGGATTCAATTGCAATGCTGGAGACAGCAAATTACTTCCAGGCATCTTGTGTGAATTGGAACCTCAATTCCAAAACCCTTGAAAGCAATTTTGCTGCATTGTTACATGCATTCCAAAATAAGCCCAGCTGAACAAGGGAAAAAAGGGAAATAATGATAAAAGAGGATGGGAATAAAAAGAGCTTTCCTTTTGCTTACCTGGAATTATGGAGAATATACAACTACAAGCAACATTTTTCTTCAAAAATGAATCGGTTGGAATAATAGGACCGTGCGTCTTTTATGGAAGCTATTCCTGGGTTCATTATTGTCTTATTTTCTATGGACTTGCTTTCATTTATTATTAATGTTTTTGTTTTTGTTTTCTTAAAGGTAAAGATGCTCTCAAGTTGAACTTTATCTGGTACCTTCATTACTGCAATTTTATCAGCAGTATTATGGAAGAAATTTATCCTTTTTTAAATAGGTTTTGTTTGGTTTTGTTTTCAAATTTATCATCTAGCCCAGGGGTCGGCAAACTTTTTTTGCCGGGAGCCATTTTGACATGCTCGTGCACATTTTGAAGTGCTCGAGAGCCAGGGGGCGGGGTTTGCAGGCGGGGGCCAATCGCGTGGAAGGGGGCGGGGTTTGCGGGCGGGAGCCAATCGCGTGGAAGGGGGCAGGTTTTGCGGGCGGGAGCCAATCGCATGGAAGAGGGCGGAGGAGGTTTGGAAGAAGAAGGGAAAGAGAGGCTCGACTGCTTCGGCAGCGGTGCTTCCAGGTTGTCGCTGCGGCGGCAACGGCTGCCCCTTCGAAAGGGCAGGCTCCGGGGACCCCGAAAATGCCCTCAGTTTAGGCAGGGAGGCAGAAACCTCCCCTCTCCACACGCACACGCTACCCTGGGGTGGAAATTCTCCCCGCAGAACAGCTGAGGCAGCTTGCGCGCAGCCTCCCTGCCTAAACTGAGGGCATTTTCGGGGTCCCCGGAGCCTGCCCTTTCGAAGGGGCAGCACTGCAGCTGCTGCTGCCGCTGCCCCTTCGAAAGGGCAGGCTCCGGGGACCCCGAAAATGCCCTCGGTTCCGGCAGGGAGGCAGAAACCTCCCCTCTCCACACGCACACGCTGCCCTGGGGTGGAAATTCTCCCCGCAGAACAGCTGAGGCAGCTTGCGCGAAGCCTCCCTGCCTAAACTGAGGGCATTTTCGGGGTCCCCGGAGCCTGCCCTTTCGAAGGGGCAGCACTGCAGCGGCTGCTGCCGCTGCCCCTTCGAAAGGGCAGGCTCCGGGGACCCCGAAAATGCCCTCGGTTCCGGCAGGGAGGCAAAAATCGCGCATGCAGGCTGCCGGGCTTCCCGAGGCACAGCTGATTGGCGCGGAGAATTTCCACTCCCTTCAGCGCTTCCGGCTTGTCACGTGACACACAGTTTGGAAAGCCCTGCCCGTTGTCAAGATGGCTGCCGGAGACGGCTGCCAGGTTGCCAGGGGTATGCCCACAGCAACGCGCACCATGCCCGCTGCCGCGCCTGCCCCGCCACACTCGCTGCTGCGCCACGCCCGCCACGCCTGCCTGCGGAAGAGCCACACTCAAGGGGCCAAAGAGCCGCATTTGGCTCGCGAGCCGCCATTTCCGACCCTTGATCTAGCCTATAGCTCTTGAATTTCTACATGGTCCCCATCCAAGAACTAACCTGCTTCACTTCTGAGAACAAACAAATTTGACTAGATGCTGGTATCTGCTTGGCATTTTTAATTTAAAGAGTTAAAATGAAGGAAAAGGACTCATGTATATGCATTAAGTTTAAATATATCTTCTGGAGTGGAACCTTCTTCCTGAGTAAAGTAAGGTGAAGGCCGTTAAAGTCATTTAAAAAAAAAATTGGAAAATGGATCATACTAATAAAAGCCTGTTTGAACATGGTTCAGGTCATGGTCCTAACTAAATCAACCATAAGTATGCACTGTCATTCATACTTCATATGGCATGTTGTATTTTTCACATGCAATAATGTATCAATGGGCAATTTCACATATTAAATGGACCTAGATAGGGGGAAAAGATCAGTTCATATCCAAAAACTGACTATGTATTACAATGAAAGTCTGAAAGCACATAACCTTTTGTATTATAATGCATTTCTCACTAGACTTTTTGATGTGCATCAAATTAAATTCTTACAATACTTACAGGTAGATCAGAATTAAGATTGATAGAGCTAGAATTAGTAGTGTCATATTGAAAAAAAACATAGCTCTGTTCTTTTTTCAGGAAAAATTTGCCATTTTTATAATACACTGTACCATAAAAACATACAGATCTAAAATCTCATTCATTTGTGTGTATTTTTTTTTAAAAAAAGATTTAAAATGTAATATTTTCAGGACTTCTGGGGAGCACCATGGTGAACTAGACATCCTTGGCTAAGCGGGACGGCATTTATGGCGGAGATCAGCAGCCGGATATTGGATCCTGGCCAGCAAAATCTCTCCGGAGAAAGGAGAGATTGTGAGATTGCCCACAAGTGCACTCCAGACAGCTGCTACTCATGAGTAAACCACAGGAACTGAGGTTTTGTGGCCTGCTTATAAGTCGAGTGCCTCGGAGTTGAAGGATACAATCTAAGCTCACAGTTGTAATGCAGCCTTTTATGGACAAAAAGCTCAACCAAGCATCATTTCTTAATCACCTTTGGAATTATTTTTTTACTGCTTTGGAAATATTAAGCCCCTTCAGAACAGCAAGTTTTTATTGCATTCACTAGGTGAGTTTCCTTCTCCTTAAAGAAAGAAGTTTTCAGTATGATTTTAATGACTTGGAAAAATATTACTTTTGGAATAAACAGCAAAAGGGTGTTTAGAGTATTGATTCTGGAAAGTTAAAAATGGACTAAGGGTCCAGATGAATTTGGAATAAAAATTTAAAATTAATTATAAAAATCCTTCCCATGGGAAACTGTGGTTGTTTGGGTTGTTTGGGGGAGAAACATGATAGGATGGGACTTTGACACTAGAAGGAAGAAAAGAAAGATACAATTAAAGGAGAAGAATACTTAAATTCGACTTGTTAACAGAGAATAGAGCAAAATACTTCAACTGTGGATGTTTTGAAGGATATTTTTGAACAATGGACTCAGAAATTAATTTTGAGAATGTCTGATATCATAGACAGATGGTATGATGTCACAGAAGAACAAACTATACCAGATAAAACTGAAATTGATTTGAATGTGGATTTAAATATGACAAGTGACAAAAATGATATGGAACAAGATGATATACTGGGTTTACAAATGAAACAGGTTTATTTCTTAATACTTAAAGGTGACATACAAATATTAAACCAGAAGAGAGATTTGGATAATCTTTTCTTACTTGATGTACAAAAGAGATCTCTTAAAGTCGTGAAGAATTCTTTGAGATGGGACAGAAAAAAATTGAAAAGAATTCAAGTTCTTGGACATCATTTGAAGGGATTAAAAACAGATTGTTAAAAGTACAGGGAAGGAATATAGAGTTGGCTTATTTGATCAAAGTTAAAATAAATATGTAGTTACTTCTGGTAACACTTAACGGACTTTTGCGGATAAGGAATGAATGACGAGGCTTTTGGATTTTGTTTATAGTTAAGAGATTATATATGAGATGAAGAGAGTATTTGTTGTATTTTAAGAGATGGTGATAAGTTACTAAAATTGTTTATACTTGTGATGAATGGGGAAGGTACCTTTTACAGTATATACTTATTTTTTTTCTTTTTTTTTCTTTTTCTTTTTTTCTTTTCTACCTTTTTATCTTTTCTTTTTATTCTTCTATTTTTTGTAGTTTGTATTAGTTTTTTATGTTTTCTAATTGTAATCTTTAATAAAAATTATTATAAAAATGTAATATTTTCCACATATAGAAATTGCTACCAGAGTTTTTCAAAACGCAGTAAAGGGATATATAAAGCCTATGGGGTAGATGCATCTTTGAAGAGGCAAACTGCAAAGGAGAAAGGGAAAAGTTGCAAAGCTTTTCTGTAACAATTGTGTATAGTTCATTTATGATGGTTGTCCCCAACTATTCTATCAAATGCTTTGAAACATTTCCACCTCAGTTGGCCACGATAAAATTTGTGGGTATAAGATCTTAAACTGCAATAGACCTCAATTGTTGACCACCAAGCTTACAGTAGGTAAAACAGGCAACCCTGAGCTCATTTTTATTGAATACAAGCATGGGCAGCCAATCATATTACATCAAAAGGATGACATATATATGGTGACATCATGACGCAATGCATCCCAACATATAATGCCTGTTACAGTTTTGCATCATGACAAATGTTTCTTTACTTGCTTCTTTGGCCTCCAACCTACAGTCACAAGCAATGAAAGGCCTGGTTTTTAGCAGTTTTTCTTAACTTTAGATCCTAACAAACGGAGATGAGCACCGGCCCCTAGAGTCGGACACGACTGCACAAATGTGCGGGGGGAACCTTTACCTTTATTATCTATGTTGATTGATTCCTAGAAATGGATGGAAAGTGGTCTTCATAATGCACATACTGGAGCTGTTCATTTTGCTTGTTGATTCATTCAGTTAATAAAGTGGTGTCCCTTCTCTCCATATCAGTGTCAAAGGTGGACAATAGACTGACAGTGCACCCCAAACTCCAGATTTACTGGAGTGGCTACTCTGACAGGGAAGCCCTCATCATTCCTTGCTGGCAGAGAGAATCATTAATATTGGGGGTTTCTGTCCAATATAGGTCCCAGTTATGTTAATGTCTTACAAGCATATGTCTGATCACTTAGACTTTCTTTCTCCTAGACACTGGCATAACTGGAGCAGGGACAGCTTTGGATTTCTAATTTTAATCTCCATTCCATTCCATGATAAGACACTGAGGATGGTATGTATTTATTTATTCATTCATTCATTCATTCATTCATTCATTCATTCATTCATTCATTCATTCAATTTATTCCCCGCCCATCTCCCTTGCAAGGGACTCTATACTGTACTATAGGTGTTTTCCTTGCCTTTGCAAGCAATGGCAAAGGATGTCTTTTTTTTATCTACAGTAAAATATAAAATATATCTAGTGAAAGCATTATTTTCCCTGCATGAAACCCCAGTGCCAATCTAGCCTTTTTTCCTTCAACTAGACTCAGAATGCAGTGATAGTTTTGAACTGGATCTTCCCAATGAGGCATGTCAAGATTGCTCTCTGATTAACTACCATATCTTTAGCATTATTTTATCCTGGCTTCTGATCCTGAAAAAAAAATCGTATTCAAGGATGTTAGGTTTTATTTTAATTTTGATTAGAGCAATCTTGCACACTGACAGTATTTTTAGGGTTCACAGGCTATTTTTTTAATTGCCATTTAAATAAATGTTCTAACTTTCTATTATGTCTGGAGGCACTTTCCACCAGCCCAGCTGCCACTAGGAGGATTTTCCCCTTAAGCACACTCCTTGTTTCCCTGTTCTTTTCTCAATAGCCACTTACCTGAGGCCAATTTTGTAGTTCTATCTTGTTGTTAAAACAACTGTTCTTAAATAATATTTGTTGATTTCACTGAATGAATGGCGCAGAGCTTTTTACATTATAAATATATTTGTTAGACATGAGCCCTAAAGGAGAAATTTCTAATACAGATGAGTTCAATAAGAAGAGAAATTCAGCAAACATTTCCTTTGCATATAAAATTTGGCAGTAGGAAAATAAATACGGGAAAGTAATTCTGCTTTCCAACCTGGCCCTTCAAGTCTTCCATTAGTGTACAGGTACTCCTCACTTAATGACCATTCATATAGTGATGGTTCGGACTAACTATGGTGCTAAAAACCCAACTTACAATTGGTCCTCACACTTACGACTGTTGCAGCATCCCCACAGCTACGATTCGGGCGCTTGGCAACCAGTTTTCATTTACAACCATCACAGCATCCCATGGTTACATGAACACAATTTTTTACCTTCCTAGCTGGCTTCCAGCAAGCAAAATCAATGGGGAACCATGTGATTTGCTTAATGAGCACGTGGTTTGCTTAATGACCATGTGATTCACTGAATGACCATGGTGATTTGCTTATCAACCGCCACAAATTGGTCATAAAATCAGGTCAGATTCACTTAACAACTGCATTGCTTAGTGACTGAAATTCCAGTCCCAATTTTGATCATTTAGTGAGGATTACCTACCCATTGCTGCTGTAATTGAGTCCTTCTACTTTGCTGCTAGTCATTGTATTCTTCTCTTTCCTTCCATTTTTCCCAATATTATAGACTTCTCCAGAGAGCTAGGTATTCATATAATGTATCTAAGGAAAAAGGATTCACACCACTATCTCCTCATTGATCTTTCACAGTGCCACTAAAGCTAAGTACTGCAGGAAAGAAAAAAATAATAACCTTCTTTATTTTTCTGCCAGCTGGCATATCCAGTGGGGAACTATTTGGATAGAATCTTCCCTCTGGATCTAAAATGTCCCTCTGCCACATTTCAGATGCAGCTCATATTTTATGAGTAAAATAGAACAAGAAGACCCTGCTGGACTTCAGGGTGATTTGCCTTACAAAATTACTTTGTGATGGAATTTTGCAAAGATATCATTCACTATCTTGCAAAATGCTGTTAATGTTAATTATATTTTTAAAAAGCAGTTGATCAATTCAGAAATGATTCTGGATCATTTAAACTTTTAAACTTTTCCCAACCTTAGAGTTCATTAAAGGAAAACTACTAACCTTTTGAAATAGAAAGGATGGCCTGGAGATGTTTGGGTATTGATCCACCCCCTTTTTTCTTACATTATATGCAATTGTTGGGGGCGGGATAGTTAAAAGAGAGGGAGAGACAGTGAAACTTACCCAGAGTAATGTTTAATAAAGCAGTAGTTAAAGGTGATGTGAGACCCAGTTTGATGTAGTGGTAAAGGCACCAGGCTAGAAAAAAAAAATTGTATTATAATGTATTTGCATTTTTGCCCACAGCAGTTGAAAGACTCTTGGCAGATTATAAATACAAGAGTCATGGTACAATTAAAATAGTAACAATAAACAATAAGCAGTCCCCCCAAATTAAACCACAGATAAAAGGAAGCAACCAAACAGCAATAAAAATAGTTGGCGCTCTCTCTCTCTCTCTCTCTCTCTCTCTGTGTGTGTGTGTGTGTATGTATGTGTGTGTGTGTGTGTGTATGTGTGTGTGTATATATATGTATGTATATGTGTGTGTATGTATATATATATAATAAATAATTCTGTTTACACTGATTTTCTGAAGTCTAGTGAGGTATACAATGTATAAGATCATTTTAGTCTGGGCTGTCTGTTTGGTTTGATGCTTTATCTGTTTTAATGGATTTCCCAGTTTTGAATGTCACCCAGAGTCCATTGGAGCTGGACAGCTAATAAATTTGAATAAATAAATAAATATAAGGGATCTGTTGATCCTCAAAAGGGTGCCTTGTTTCATCTATTTGAAGTGTCAAAAAGAGGTCTGTGCATGTGCAGCGCACAAATACCAGTCACATTCAGCTTTAGCCAAAGCCACAGAAGGCTGCAATGTGATGCGAAGTGCAAACCAAGTCAAAACTGCTTCACGTAGACCTCTGATAGACTACACTGTAGATAAACACGTACTCCCTGATTTGTGTGTATATGTGCATACAAGACAGATGCACTCTTTTTCTCAGGACTGGACTCTGGTCTCGGCGTAAATGTAGCTTTGTCAGCATAGATGATAATAGACTAGCTGCCTAAAGACCTTATTTATTTTTGAATCTCAGATTAGAAGGAATCATCATATTGCCCATTTTATCCAACTGGGTACGTCTATGTTACAGCCATTATCCGTGCTTAGAAATGACCTCCTAGTCAATATGACTTCCTAGTCATATACATCTCTAAAGGTTTAGAATTAAATGAGGTTATAACAGCTATGACATAAAATGACTAGGGTAATGAAACTCTTCATTCTTAACATATCTCAGTTCTTAGAATGGCTGAATAAATGCTCTCCTCCAACCTGGCAGGAGCCAGTTTCACAAAGAATTAATAACTAGTCATTAAAGTTCACAAATAATGAAATCAAATAATGGCTTTCAAATCACCTTTCTCTATCTTGCTTTTCAAGATAATGATCACACCCCACTCCCCTGCATACAGATCTGTATTTAATTTAGTGTTGTTAGGGATTAAGTTATAAGAAATATTTCATTCTTTAATATCAGATTGCACAACACAGTACTAAGGTATCTGGGAGAGGGCCTTTTGCCAGTCTCTGGAAATCCTTCTCTAGAGAAAGTCTTCTAGAGTCTCTTTTCTCATGGCCTTCTGCCAGCAGACCAAGACTATATACTGCCTTCCCTGATAAATGTCCAGTGAGTGCATAACAAAGTTTTTTTTTTCCTCACCTAGTTCTGCAGGCATGAACAGAGCCTACCATAAGGAGGATTCATGACTGAACAGGGTTTCACACAGAAGTGGGGTTTTTTTTACTCATGTATACATGTCCCCCTAGTTTTCTTCACACATATTAATTAAATACATGGAAGGACTAGGTGCTGCCAGCAAGATGGATCACCGTGGAATACAATAGTGTATACTTTTACAAAAGGAACATTGTGTTTAACTCTCAGGATAGCTTTATTTGGACACCACAGAAAACACAACATCAAATGCTCATTCAACTAGGCCAAAGGATAGTTCTTATATTTAGAAACATGTTAAAATTGTAGAATATAGGCTCATAATCAATGGCCCTTTAATCAAATTCTGCTAATCCTCTCAGGGCATTTTTCAGCCTGCAAATCTTCGAAGTAGAGCTCTTAGGAAACTTTAGACCTCATCTCTGCAATGCATATTTCTTCATACTTGCTATAGATATTGCCAGGGATGTTTGCTTCAGTGTTAGCATTTATATTTATAGTTTGTACAATCTGAATTAATTTTTGTCCTAGAGCCAATGCAGTCCATTATTGCCCTCTGGTCTAACTGGAAAACCCAAAAGGTGCTCCATTTGAGTTTGCAAAATGATGCAGTAAGCTCTTTATTATCGTGATTGATGAATCGCCACATAAATGTAGTTCATCCCTAAGCATATGTGCCAGATGTTAAGTATTTTGAATAATTGCTAAAAATGCACCATTCCAGCAAGCCCTTTTAAAACAACATGTTGCATGCCAAGCAATGGGCTAAGCTAGCTTGTGGCTATTGTAGGCAAAGTGCTCAAATAAAAAAAGAGAATATCCATCAACGTAGAATGCAATTTTCTCCATTAACATAATTTAACATATATTTTATTACTATTGTTAGTGCTCTGTAATTCCGTTTAATCCATATTGATGCCCATGAAATGCAACCTTACCTTGTATTTCTATTCTGTTCTTAAAACAAAGTAACAATGCAACAGATGAAGCAGGAACTCTAGCTACATCCATATTTCCTAACTCCCAGCCTGCCTCTGGAATTGTTCTATGAGTGCACAGGGCATCCCTTATGCTAGCTGTTACAGCCCCTGCCACCACATTTTAAATCCTGCAAGGGAAACAGAGGTAAGAGACAAGCTCACTATTCAATCACAGTTTCTTTTTAGAGGGTTCTTTTAAAATAGGAGGTTGCCACATGTTGTTATGGGAAGCGCCAACTCCTCCAAAGAAGATCAGTCAGCTTCCATAGGCCCCCTTTACAAGACGGGAAGAATTGCCCAAACATGCCACTTACCATAGAGCCAGTTGGATGCTTTGCTCCACCTAAGGGTCCTCTCTCTCGGCATTTAGTAGCATCTAGCTCACTTTGTCTGGACTCAGAAGCTAAGCTGAGCCTAGTTAGTAATTGGATGGGAAATCTCCAGGGCATATTGGGGCTGTAGACTAGACTAGAAGTTAAAAACAATCACAGAAGGATCAACAGCATATCACTTCCAAAGGCAAGTTGTCAGTAAAACTACACTGATCTGTCCATGAAGTCACCAGGAGTCAAACTCAATTTGAAGGAGGTTTTTACCTTCAAGTAAGGTAGCTATAAATCTTGGTAAACCTTCTAAAAGATAGATGAGCAACAGTCCCTGATGCTTACACTCCCTCCCTCCAAAACTTGTATTTAGCAGAACACTGTCTTGGCACCTGAGGATTCTAGTTAGTTATCCAGTTAATAGCAGTAGATTAATCAATTTGTTTTACTGGTCTTTTATAGCTGTATAGGCTATACCTAAATAGACCTAGTGGCTACAAATTCCATAAAAGAACAAGATAGTTAGGCACTGTTCCTCTTTCTGGTTTTGGTTTGTTGTCTGCATTTACCTCTCACTTTTTGATAACATTAAAAGTCAGGAGCTGCCAGAGCTCAACCGAAAAAACCTGAGAGAGAGGTAACTCTTGAAACATTTCTGGTGGCTTGTCTGGGAGCGATTTTCTGAGCTTTACAGTTTTCTCAAACTGAATGGTCATTTGATCATCTGGGACTGAAAGGTCCATAAAAGGACTTCTCCTACTGTTGACACTGGGTCTAGCACTAGTGTAGTGTTTCTCAGCCTTGCCAACTATAAGATGTGTGGACTTCAACTCCCAGAATTCCCTAGCCAGCTTGGTGTCCACACATCTTAAAGTTGATAAGATTGAGAAACACTGCACTAGGGAATCCAGACCTCTCAGATATTTCTACATCCAAGCAGTTTACAAAAGCAAAAAGCTAGCAAAAATGTTTAGGGGAATAAGGATTCTCTTATATACACGTGTAAAGTAATTCAAGGCAGTGTATTGACCTTATTTATGAAGTTGAATATCCCTGTCATTGTGACAAGAACCTAATGGTCCACAATTTTTTATTTCAAAAGAATTCAGCAACTTTTTTTCAATATTCATGGTAGCCAATTCTCTTAGTCAATTATTTGTGCATAAATATAATGTGTATTTCCTTTTTGGTCTGATAGTTCAGCCAGCTAGATAGAGAAGTACCTTGGTTCCCTTTGTAGTCATCTGTTATGAATTCTTTGGTTCTCTTCAACCTTTTGAATTCTACCATCTCTTCTTTGTCCTCTAGTTTTCAATTCTGATTGGCTCCTGGCTCCTGTTTATGCATTTGTCTTTAATGTAGATTGTTAGTTTCATCCCACAGCTCTTGGTTCATGGTTACTGATTCATCTCCCTCTGCTGCCAATTGAAGGAAAAATCTGGATTTCACTCCACATCATCCATAAGAACATTTGCTGCTTCATTTTATGCTGATGTCATTTCTGCCTGAATAGTATTTGGTTCATAGATGAAGAATAATGGGAAGAAATAAACTTTTCAAGCCTCCAATTTAAAAACAAACAAACAAGACAAGACAGAAAAAAATGTATGAGTTTTATTTCATGCCTTACTTTAAGATAAAAATTATGAATAACAAGATTAGTATTCTTGACCATAGGATGCAAAGGCCTAAGTTTATTAACATCTCTGAAGCTTAGGTAAGCAGATAACACAAGACTAGAAAATGGTCTGCAATTCTGGGATAATTGTAGATGATATGGAATCTTAGCGTTTGTAGAAATTTTAATTCTATTTTAATTCTAATATTACTAATTTTCAATCTAATAATATACCATACAGCAGGATTCATACATCCTAGAACAGAACATCCCCCAAGTCCCGGTTTTGCACACTAAGAGATGCTGGGAATATGCCACCAAAATTCAATGGTTAATTGACAAACAACGATAGTGGGATTTTCTATTGTTAGTGGGAAGTGAAAGAAATAAGGTATATTAAGACTTCAGTTTTGCTTATTATCTCTTCAAGTGCAGAGAAACAGAAACCCCCCCCCAATTTTTTTTAAAAAACAGAACCCTCTAGACACCTCTTTTTTTTTTTAAAGTAATTTGATAATGCCACCAACTGCTAAAAATAATAGTTAACCCCTGCCCTCAAAGAAGGGAGTCTTTGTCTGCAAAAAAGCTGCCTATTGCTGCCCAACCATACCTAGCCTGTCAAAAAATTAATGAAAAGTTAAACAACATGCATGCAGAATTAGAAACTGTTTATTCATTAGAACCTGTTTAACTCCAAACAGGAGAGGAGAGTTAGGAGTTGTTGTTTTTTCCCCACCCTCTTTATTTTTTAATTAGTGATGGCATTTATTAGAATGTTTTAAACCCCAATGCAGCTTTCTTAACAATATATGCAAGGACATTCATCAGAGAACAGATGGTCTCCTAAATGCAAAACTAAACAGTTCTAGAATGATGACAATCCATTTATCTTAATGTGTACATCCACCCGCAGATATCTAATCCAGCAATAACAGATTTATACCACACAAACTGTTTTACATGAAAGTTTCTGCAAGTTGTGTGGTGTGTGTTGTTTTTTTTTAAGATATGGCAAATTTATCATCCTTTGGTGGTAGGGTCAGGGCTCTCAAGCAAATTGAACAGAAGACTCAACTAAAAGTGTGTCTCTGTGACAACCCACAATGAGCCAATTGAACACTCCAGTGCACAATTGAAAATACATGAATTATTATTGAGGTGAGGGAGGAGAGGTGATCAAGGTTATTTTTTCCCCCACTGTGTTTGAAGATACATTTTCAAGTTCCCAATTGGAAATTTAAGGAGAAGTCTCAGACAGTTTCTGGGGCTCATAATATATACTCCAGTTCTTCTCTGATACCTCTTTTTCAGAAATAGCAGCAGTCCTCCTGGCATCCAAGAAACCATGTGGACAGAGACAGCAAAACTACTGAATGCTACCCCAAAACTGCATTTTGCAAAATGTGGAAAGTTTTCATTTTATTAAGTCCTGTCCAGAAGAGGCTAAGCTGTACTAGTGTGCACATAGTGCAAGTGTGCTTCACATTCAAGGATGAGAAATGAGCAGCAAGAAGTTCATTATCATGCAGGAGTAATGAAACAGATGCAAGATTTAACCCCTGGCCCTGTTATACATAGAGGACTTAGCTGCTTGATTGTGCAATGGCTGATCTTCATTGTTAGGGTTTCTTATATCTGCAACAAAGTAAGAATATGTATGTAAACCTTTTTCTTGACTCTTCTGCTGCCTCAGATTGAATCAGGTTGCCATCAAATAACAAGCCACAAACTCAAAGCACATCATACCCTCTTTGGATTTCAAATTTCCAATCTGAATGGAAACAGAGCAGGTTTAAACAGGCCCAGTAATCATGGGGGTTTGAATGACCAATTTTAGGTTGTTATTTTTCTGTCTAAAACCTTATGTTAAGCTTTAAAATAATTTGATTATCACTTCCTGACATTTATATGTGTAATCATGAAAAAATGTCTTTTTTATCTGCTTGTATAGCTTTTATTTTCATAGACATTATTCATTAATGTTGTGCAATAATACTGCATGCATTTTTCCTTGAATATCTTGGAAATATTTTTGCTAGGAAGTAGTTGGTTTAGCACTGGCACTTGCAGAAAATAACAGTTATTTCCTGTATAAGTTGCAATTTTAGAAAGGCCCTTTTTTAATTTTGGAAATTTCCTTCCTGATCTTGCCTTTCTTTACAGATTTGAGAATACAATATATATTTCTATTTTGTAAATACTCCTGTGAGATAGATTACATTGTGACATTAGTCTGAAGTTTCTCTAACTTTTGTATGTGTGTGCCTTCAAGTCAGCATTCACTACATTATTAAATTGTTGTACTTCATAGGACTGTATCAGGATCAGAAAAGAGGGAGTCTTTTGTTATTTGCATCCAGAAATTTGCCATCAGAGTTTTGCTTCAAAATGTCATTATAAGACCCCAGCCCTACCCCTAAACCTGTGTTTGTTGTGGGAAGCAGACACTGCAACCATCTGGTAAAAGTTTCCACAATTCTCTTTCCCAAACAATTCCAAAAGGTTGAGAATTCCTGCCATAGGCTTTTTCCAGAAAAAAAGGAGCACTTTCCTTGATTTGAATATTTTTACAGACAGCCCAGTTTGTAAATCTTGAACTTATATCTAACTGGAGCATTCTTGTTTTTCAAAGTCCACACATTGAAGAATTTTCAGCTGAGATTCATACTTCAAAAACACACCCAGCAATGCACATATAGTACTGTACTATATAGAACTATAGTACTGTATAGTACTTCTCTTCGATTAATGCACATATAGTACTGTAGAAATATATACACAAAAATGTGTATATTGTTGTGCACACAGCTTTACATGTGATGAGAAAATCTCTTGTGTACAGTGTGCAGCCTGGGCAAAGTGTACATGCAATGAGTATGATTTGAAATGAGCATACATTGTGCTGATTTTTATAGGGGACAGCTTTGCAAATTTATGTAAAACCAAGCTGATAATTAAAAAAAAATGCTGTCAGTTGGAAGTACACTTTGCCAGAGAGTGTAATGAGTAGACAGACCATAATTCAGCTCCAATGGAAATAAATGTACCACACGTAATATTTGTATGTCAACAATATAACACGTGAAATGTTCTTCTAATTCAGTGGTGGACAATCCTTGGTCTCTATAAGCTGCACTTAACTTTGCAGGAGGGATGCACAGTGCGGTAGGGCTACATTATGCATTTAGATGGAGATTGATATTTCTGTTTCTAAAGGCTGGGGATTAACTGTGTTATTTTAGGCTTGACTACTTTTTTTGCCTCAAAAGGAAAGGAAACTGTACTGCCAATGTGTAGCAATTGCTCCACAGATACTCAGATGGCCTAATTAGAAGAGAAGGTAGAAGAGAGAGAGAGAGAGAGAGAGAGATGACAGATGGTGGAGATGATGATGGAGATGATGGAGATGGAGATGGAGATGGAGATGGAGATGGAGATGGACATGGACATGGACATGGACATGGACATGGACATGGACATGGACATGGACATGGACATAGACAGCTTAACACATGGTTCTGAGTCAATAAGTGTTGGAGTCTGGAAACTTAGAAAAAGCACTTCAAGCAGCTAATGACAATCTTGCAGAGTAGAAGCGCCCATAAAAGACTTGCACATACAGCTTAATTAATGTTCAGAAATAAAACAGTCTTCACACCTTAGTTAGTTGAAGAAAAATAAAGATAGCTTACATTTATTCAGTAGATTTTGGTTACAAGCAGTTTCATGATAGAAAAGCTTAATCATTTCCAGTCTGCGTGCAAGCAAGATGTTTCGGATGAGACCCACATAGCCATGTGGCCCTCCTGAGTGGCACGTGTGGTTAGGAAGAAGAGAAGATGGAGAATGGCCTCAAGAGACCCAAGAAGGAGCAGGAAACAGGAAACAGGTGACCCAGGCACCTCCCTCAAGCACAGTAGAGATATGCTTCAGTAGACCCTATGCTTGTGAGACAATGCTGAGTTGACTTCCGATAATCCTAACAATAAGTACCCCATTCCCACCCTGTGGCTTACATTAAAACAGTTAAAATAACAGGATAACTGTGCTATATTTACATAGCACATGGACATGAAGCATTTCTGATATGAATGCAATCAATTCCCGAAGTGGGTAAACAAAGAAGCTTGTGACTTTGCCTTGAAGAAATAACTCAAGACCACATTTCTGAGGATTTTCCCTTCACCCCTCACAACACCACCAGTCACTCTTTTTGGTTGCAAGTAAATAAACAAGGAATCTCAGCCTCATAATCAGGAACAGAGTTTTCTGAAAGTCACCTTCCAAGTCTAACAAATTACATTTCCAACGGGGGGGGGGGAGTCTTTCTTCTAGAACTGAACAATTGTGTGCTAATATGGATTTTTAAAATCACCTTTAAATGTTAACAGACATAAAAAGGAATGTGTTCGTGTGTCTTAGAAAACACTAATGGCAGAACAAATGTGTCATAGCTAAAGTTGTGGGACAAGAGTTCAAAATCAGAAGCATCAGTTACCCTTCTATACCTAGACACCTTGAATTCAAAGAATATTTCTGGCTTTACAAAACCAAGATATGCTTATGGTTGTGGACACATTAATTATTTCCTCTGCATTTATCAGAAAGAGAGAAAGAAGGAAAGGGAGAGGAACACTGTAGAATACTGTAGAATAACAAAGTTCTCCTCTATGTTATTGACAAGGTTAGGTGTCTTAAGCAAGCATGCAAAATGGTGAGAGAGCAAAACTGAAGCATTCAAGTTGTTTTAACATCCCTCCCAGAATTTCAGATAGACAGTTTTGTCTCCAAGATGCAGTTACCAGTTTCTGTCTCCAAACTGTGTCAAGCTGCTGTGTCTGTTTTTAACCCTTCTCCAAGTACATTTAAATCCCATGCGTTGAGGCTTTCAATCAAAGTCACACAATTCTACAGCTACAGGGTAACTGTCACTCAAAAACATCTAAGTCTTGGCATTTCTGTCTCTGGTTTACACAGGGGGCAATAATTTTTAACCTATAACATTCACAAAGAACTACTGGTTTTTGAGACAACAGCTGAACAAGTGTGATTTCAAATATCTGTGTTTCTGATTCACATTTTAACCCATACCATATTGAACTTGCTTATGCTCTTTGTAATGGTTTTATAATGCAATTCTGCAACAAGGATTGACAGCTTTTTCTTAAGAAATTTATCAGTTGCTTAACCATATTGAACTTCTATTAAATGGAAATCATAGAATCATAGAATGTAAGAGTTAAGAGCCTTGGAGAGATCATCTAGTGCAGTGTTTCTCAAACTTGGCAACTTTAAGATCTGTGGACTTCAGTTCCCAGAATTCCCCAGCCAGCATGCTTCTTCTGGAATTCTGACATTGTTCCCTTCTTGAACAGTTTTTACTGTTAGTAAATCCCTCCTGATGCCCAATGAAAATCTGTCTCCTTGAAATTCACATCCAATTGTTTCTTGTCTTATCTTTCTGAACAAGTCTACCCCCATCTTTTATATGACAGCTCTTAAGATACTTGTAGACAGATATCATGTATCCCTATGGTCTTCTCTTCTCCAGAGTACACATTCTCAATGTCTCCAACCAATTCTCATATATTTTTTTCTTCCATATTCCTTATAATCTTGGTTGAAGTCCTATAATTAAGTTCCAGTTTTTCAGCTTGCACCTAAAATGTGGTGTACAGAAATGGATTTAATAGTCTTTGTAGGTTTCAACCAATGCAGAATAGAAATGAACACCAAGTTCTCTTGATTTTAACACTATGCTTCTCTTGACACAGCCTTTGATTTATTAATTATGTGCCATCAAGTCGGTGTTGACTCTTAGTGACCATATAGATAGATTTTCTCTGTGATTATTTGCCCCTATCCTGGTCCTTCAGGTCTTCCAACAGTGCATTCATCACCACTGTAACTGAGTCCATCCACCTTGCTGCTGGTCTTCCTCTTCTCTTTCCTTGCACCTTTCCTAGCATCAGAGTCTTCTCTAGAGAGCTAGGTCTTTGCATAATGTATCTGAAATAGAATAATTTTAGCCTGGTCATTTAGCCTCAAGTCTAGGCTGATTTTTATGATGAAAGTCCAACTTTCACTTCCATAAAGTATCACAGGGAATACCATTGCTTGCACTGTTCTAATCCTTGTAGATAAAGAAACATCATGGCATCTGAATATCTTTTCCAAGGCCTTCATGGCAATTCTGTCCACAAATTTGATAATCCTATTTTAGTCCCTCAGGTCATTTGTAAATACTGTACATCCAACAGTAGAGGATTTAGAACAGAGCTCTGTGGGTGCTACTTGCCACCACTTTCCCATTTGACCTGGAGCCATTTAAATAGCACATTGATGGGTACTATTTTTCACCTTCTTCTGTATCCATTAATGGTGGCATGGTCCAGGCCACATTTTGCTTTTTTTCTGTTTATATTCCTGGACATTTTCATGGAAGACTTTCTCAAAAATTTTGTTACCACATTCCTGTGGTCAACAAAATTGATCTCTTATCAGAAAAGAGATCAGGTTGGTTTGGCACGCTGGCACCTGCATTCTTTACTGAACGCTCAGAAACTGATTGCTTAATAATTTGTTCCAAAATTTTGCCCAGTATTAGTGTTAAACTGACCAATCTGTAGTTACCAAGATCCTCTTTCCTTTCCTTTTTGAAGATAATAACAACATTTGCTCTCCTCCAGCCCCTGGAGTCGGACACGACTGCACAAATGTGTGGGGGGAACCTTTACCTTTTTTAGTACTCTGTCTACGCCACTACATCTGTCCATAATGACTTGTCAAAGATCACAGAATGAGTCTATGCAAGCTCCTTTATGTTTTTCAGATGTAATTTATATGATCCTGGAGACTTCAACTCATTCATGATATCCAGGTACTCCCTAATCATCTCTTTACGTATGTTGGATTTCCACTTTGGCAAATGCTCTTTGTAGCAATTTGAACACAGTTCCTTCAGGGAGACAGCTGAAGCACAGATGGAACTGAGGAGCTTTGCCCCATCACCTGTTGACATCTTTTTTTCAAAGCCTGGGCCCACAACTTCCTTTTACTTCTTATTACCAGTGACATAACCAAAAGGTCTTTTTGTTGCTTTTAGCTTCATTTGCAGCCTGAATTCATTTTATGTTTTAGCCCTTCTGACTTTCTTTCTTCAGATTGCTCACTCAAAAGCTGCCCTTAACTCCTACACTCTCTCCAGCCTCAGAATTTCTATCCATGGGATACTGCTTAGTATTTTTTAAAAATTTGTTGAAATTGGCTCTCCTGAAACAGTGTACATAAACTATAAAGGCAATGGGAAACTGGGAAGAAGTGACTACATAATATAGTATTTCAAAATAGTACTGAAAGAGAAATAGAATTATAGTTTATGAGTGCTCTGATGCATGTTGCCATCGACAACATTTCCATTTATCAGAAAGCAGACTGATGAGGTTGTGCCTGCTGGTGTATTATTCTTTGAGGAGTAAGTCACAAGCCTTATTAGGTAAGCACCTGCAAACTTTAAAACGTCAGGCAGCACGTGATCCAGGTTGAAGAGTATAAAAGAGCCTGCCTGCCGGCCCAGCCCTGCTTACTGCTTCCTTCTTCTGTTTCTATGCCTGCTTGCTTCTACTCCTGCTTGCTTACTACTTATCCTTTCTGGTATGTGGATTTGTAACACTTCCAGGGATCTGGAAGAGAACTGTAAAGAGTATATGTTTGAATGAGTAACTAATATAACTGTAACTGATTTACTACAATGACTGGCGTCATTTATTGGTCTCTGAATGCTAATTGCTTTCTGATACTCTGCATGTGCAAGAAACCACACACACCAACAGTGCCTAACCACTTAGTCCCCCACAATACTATCTACCATCCCAACTTGATTTTTTTTTAAAAGCAGGTAGACATGCTTGTAAAATAACAACAATAATAGCAACAACAAAACACAGACTGTAGACATCCCCCCCTTTTAATTTCTAGAAAATGCTAATTTGGATATATGCATGATATTGGAGGACTTCTCTTTACTTTGCTCTGTATCAACCTCTCATTCATTCATTCATTCATTCGTTCATTTGTTCATTCGTTCATTTGTTCATTCATTCATTCATTCATTCATTCATTCATTCATTCATTCATTCATTCATTCAACAAAAGAGTCCAAAAATAAATACTCAGAGAGAAAAGGAACCTGCTGTCAGTTGGCTAGGAGACACACTTGGACCCAGAAGTGAACATTTTTTAGCTGTGTTAAATAATGTCTTAGATAATGTTCTTTTAAAATCTGCAGTTATCATGAACTGAGCTGATGCTGGATATGACCAATATGCATTGGTTGACATTAACATTAAGATGCCAGATTCCAGTTCCTCTTTTTGGCTCTCCATGTAATGGTCAAGTTTTAATGAATGCTTTATTAACGTTGGAGATATTTACAGCTGATCTGCAAGGCCCAGATTGGTGGTAATGTTCTCCCCCCAATACACTCATAATACACAAAAAGAGTTGATGAGAGTCAATGATAGATAAAAGTGTCAGTCATCTTAAAAAAAGAGAGAGAGAGACAGAGAGATTAAAACAGAAAAGCCGTGTTTACTTCTACCTGCTAGGATGATGGGGTTATTAAGGCTAAACTATTTGTTCATTATAGAACCCTTAACATTTAAGTTTAAATTATTATTAATATTAATAATAATATTAATATTACCCTTAGTGTGAGAATACAGAGGTTATGGTTTATTCTTATATGTTGCCTGAAGGAATTGATGAATAATTCTGGAAAAAGCTAAAATCATGATGGCATAAAACCTGGGTTGTTGTTTATTTGTTCAGTCGTTTCCGACTCTTCGTGACTTCATGGACCAGTCCACGCCAGAGCTTTCTGTTGGCCGTCACCATCCCCAGCTCCCCAATGGTTGAGTCCGTCACCTCCAGAATATCATCCATCCATCTTGCCCTTGGTCGCCCCTCTTCCTTTTGCCTTCCACTTTCCCTAGCATCAGCTTCTTCTCCAGGGTATCCTGTCTTCTCATTATGTGGCTAAAGTACTTCAGTTTTGCCTTTAATATCATTCCCTCAAGTGAGCAGTCTGGCTTTATTTCCTGGAGTATGGACTGGTTTGATCTTCTTGCAGTCCAAGGCACTCTCAGAATTTTCCTCCAACACCACAGTTCAAAAGCATCTATCTTCCTTCGCTCAGCCTTCCTTATGGTCCAGCTCTCGCAGCCATAGGTTACTACAGGGAATACCATTGCTTTAACTATGCGGACCTTTGTTGTCAGTGTGATGTCTCTGCTCTTAACTATTTTATCAAGATTTGCCATTGCTCTCCTCCCAAGAAGTAGACGTCTTCTGATTTCCTGGCTGCAGTCAGCGTCTGCAGTAATCTTTGCGCCTAGAAATACAAAGTCTGTCACTGCCTCCACTTTTTCTCCCTCTATTTGCCAGTCATCAATCAAGCTCGTTGCCATAATCTTGGTTTTTTTGAGGTTTAACTGCAACCCAGCTTTTGCACTTTCTTCTTTCACCTTCATCATAAGGCTCCTCAACTCCTCCTAGCTTTCAGCAATCAAAGTGGTATCATCTGCATATCTGAGATTGTTAATGTTTCTTCCAGTGATTTTAACTCCAGCCTTGGATTCCTCAAGCCCAGCATGTCGCATGATGTGTTCTGCGTACAGGTTGAATAGGTAGGGTGAGAGTATACAACCCTGCCGTACTCCTTTCCCAATCTTAAACCAGTCTGTTGTTCCGTGCTCTGTTCTTACTGTTGCTACTTGGTCATTATACAGATTCCTCAGGAGGCAGACAAAATGAATTGGTATCCCCATACCACCAAGAACTTGCCACAATTTGTTATGATCCACACAGTCAAAGGCTTTAGAATAGTCAATAAAACAGAAATAGATGTTTTTCTGAAATTCCCTGGCTTTCTCCATTATCCAGCGGATATTGGCAATCTGGACTCTAGTTCCTCTGCCTTTTCTAAACCCAGCTTGTACATCTGGCAATTCTCTCTCCATGAATTGCTGGAGTCTACCTTGCAAGATCTTGAGCATTACCTTACTGGCATGTGAAATAAGTGCCACTGTTCGATAGTTTGAACATTCTTTAGTGCTTCCCTTTTTTGGTATGGGGATATAAGTTGATTTTTTCCAATCTGATGGCCATTCTTGTGTTTTCCAAATTTGCTGGCATATGGCATGCATCACCTTGACAGCATCATCTTGCAAGATTTTAAACAGTTCAGCTGGGATACCATCGTCTCCTGCTGCCTTGTTATTAGCAATGCTTCTTAAGGCCCATTCAACCTCACTCTTCAGGATGTCTGGCTCTAACTCACTGACCACACCATCAAAGCTATCTCCAATATTATTATCCTTCCTATACAGATCTTCCGTATATTCTTGCCACCTTTTCTTGATCTCTTCTGCTTCTGTTAGGTCCTTACCATCTTTGTTTTTGATCATACCCATTTTTGCCTGGAATTTACCTCCGATGTTTCTAATTTTCTGGAAGAGGTCTCTTGTCCTTCCTATTCTATTGTCTTCTTCCACTTCCGCACATTGCTTGTTTAAAAATAATTCCTTATCTCTTCTGGCTAACCTCTGGAATTTTGCATTTAATTGGGCATATCTTCCCCTATCACTGTTGCCTTTTGCTTTCCTTCTTTCTTGGGCTACTTCCAGTGTTTCAGCAGACAGCCATCTTGCCTTCTTGGTTTTCTTTTTCTTTGGGACGTTTTTTGTTGCTGCCTCCTGAACAATGTTGCGAACTTCTGTCCATAGTTCTTCTGGGACCCTGTCTACTAAATCTAGTCCCTTAAATCTATTCTTCACCTCCACTGCATATTCCTTAGGAATATTAGTGAGCTCATATCTAACTGATCTGTGGGTCTTCCCTATTCTCTTTAGTCTGATTCTAAATTTTGCAATAAGAAGTTCGTGATCTGAACTACAGTCAGCTCCAGGTCTTGTTTTTACCGACTGTATAGATGTCCGCCACCTTTGGCTGCAAAGGATGTAGTCAATCTGATTTCGGTGTCGACCATCTGGTGAAGTCCATGTATAAAGTCGTCTTTTAGGTTGTTGGAAGAGAGTGTTTGTTATGCACAGTGAGTTGTCTTGGCAAAATTCTATCAGCCTATGTCCTGCTTCATTTTGTTCTCCCAGACCATGCTTGCCTGTAATTCCAGGTGTCGTCTGACTACCCACCTTAGCATTCCAGTCTCCTGTAATGAAAATAACATCTCTTTTTGGTGTATTATCTAGTAGGTGCTGCAGATCCTCATAGAACTGATCTACTTCTGCTTCTTCAGCATCTGTGGTTGGGGCGTATATTTGGATCACTGTGATGTTAAATGGCTTACCCTGAATTCGAATTGAGATCATTCTATCGTTTTTTGGATTGTATCCAAGCACTGCTTTAGCCACTTTATTATTAATTAAGAAGGCTACTCCATTTCTTCTGTGGTCCTCTTGTCCACAGTAGTAGATCTGGTGGTCATCTGATGTGAAGTGGCCCATCCCAGTCCATTTCAGTTCACTGACACCTAAAATGTCTATATTTAATCTTGACATCTCACCAATAACCACATCCAATTTGCCCTGGCTCATAGATCTTACATTCCAGGTTCCTATGGTGTGTTGATCTTTAGAACATCGGATTCGTCGTTCACCACCAGCACCGTCGGCCGCTAGCCGTCCTTTCGGCTTTGAGCTAGCTGCGTCATCACATCTGGGGCTAGTTGAACGTATCCTCTGTTCCTCCCCAGTAGCATTTTGACCATCTTCCGACCTGGGAGTCCCATCTTCCGATGGTATACCGACATATCTTTGGTTGTACTGATCCATTTAGTTTTCATGGCAAGAATACTGGGGTGGGTTGCCATTACCTTCCCCAGGGATCATATTTAGTCTGACCTCTCTGCCACGACCTTCCCGTCTTGGGTGTCCCTTCATGGTTTAGCTCATGGTTTCATTGAGGTGCTCAAGCTCCAGCACCACGACAAGGTAACGATCTCCTTTGCTGGAGTAAAACCTGGGAATCTTCCATAATACAAAAGTGTTTCCAAGTTCACTATATTTTTAATCTTAGATAAGCTGGTCACCTTCATTCTTTCCCAGAACCTGATCTGTCAGCACAAGTTTGGCCATGATGGATATTAATTGAAGCAGATCTCTCTTCCATGTAAACTGATGTCCAGACATTGGAATAAGACTCTAGAAGCACAAAGAAACCCCAATACTTCTTCTGCCTCTCCAGTGTATGAGAGAGCAGTTATATGGAAATACTCAGCTAATAAATCTGCTTAGGCCTCCAGAGCATATGGCCTTTGCAATCTATAAAATTGACATCTTGGCTGTTAGATCTTTGTACAGCTTCATCCATAGTCCCAAGCTGTCATGTAGCTGGGCTTCCTTATATAAAAAAATGATACATTTTTAACAGGATTCCTAGCAATATCACTCTTAAGAAATAACATGACTAAATAAAGCCTCACTTTTTGTCAAAGAGAAGGAGTAGAAAGGAGAAGAAGAATAGTGGGTTCCAGTAGTTACTTTACTTCGATAATGGACTCATCTGGATAAATTGGCTTCTAGGAACTAATGCTCAGCCTCACATCCCCTCCAGAACAACCAAATGCCTAAACTAATTTTGGTAAATAAAGTGGGTGCCCCCCAAAACCTGTTTTTAATTGTGGTGTTTCTTCAATAAGATTTTTTAAGCCATTACATTTGGAGTAACCAGAATCTCTATATACCATAAGAGATAAAATCAAAAGGCAGCACTTTAATGCAGAAATTATGTCTAAGCAGTTAAATGAGTTTTCAAAGCTGAAGCCTTAAAGCCTACAGCATCATTAGGTCAAAGTTAATTGAGCAATCTGGATCAGATTATTCATTTTCTGTTCTAAACTAGCTAAGATCACTTTCTAAATTATTTAATGTTGATTAACTTTTGTGTATTTTTTCCATATAATCAGTTACCAGAATCCTGATTAGGAGACTCTATCTAATTTTAAATATAAACTTTGGTGACCATGTGGTCATACTGTAAGAAATGTAAACAGTTTTTTTTCTTGCTACTATTAAGAATTTTCAATAACTAATTACTGCAGGAATGCAATTGTAGTGCAATCCAATTAAATAAGTATCAGATATCTGGATAAGCTATTAAACTAACGCATGCATTTTGCAGCTGTCTGTACACATTTCCTACTTGTAGCAGAACCTGTTCAAACACATACTGTAAGCGATAAAGACGCAGTATGAATCCTAACAAAAACATCACCAAGAACCAAGTTGCAGTGTAATAGTTAGTAGTTTGTTGGTTGGCTTCTAGTGGATAAGATTCTATTGAGGAACTTCTGTACAGGACAAACTTCTAATTAATGCTATAGCATATCAGGCTTGTTAAGTGATTTCTCAAATGTTAGAACTTTGTAACTGTAAGGCATAAAGCATTAAACTGATATGATTAGGGAATTTTAGCATACAAATAACACTTATGGAAAAGGCTGTTCAGCTTCATTGCATCAAAAACAGGAAGGGGAATGAACTGATTACAGTTCAAGCATAGGATCAGACAAAAAGTATGCTACTACAGATATTTTAACCACCCAGATTCCATTGATCTACAATAAAGCCTTTTTCTTAAATTGATTCTCCATCTTGTCTCCTCACTCTTTCGACAGCACACAGCAGGAAGCTATGTCGACATGCAAAAAACAGGATCTTGCTGTAGGCAGGGCTAAAAACCAAAAAGACACTGATTAAAACAAAAAGAGTCTGATGCTACAATTTGATCTTAAGATTATTGATCTTGTCAGTCACTTATGGACACACAATGGCTGTTTAAGTCTGTAAAACTCCAAGGTTAATACCTGAATGAGCACTATTTTAAAAAGCAAAGAACTCTACATGATTAGAACAAGATACCCTCAGTAAAGAATGATAGACAAATGATCATTTTACAAAATTTATTTATTTTTCAACTTCTATCACCGTACCATCTCCCCCAAAGGGGACTCTGGGTGGTATATTATCTGCATGATGATCCAGCTTAAAGACCAAATGATGTTCAATGTCTGAGTAATTGGATGTTTGTGAATTTGTTCTGTACTTCTCTGTACTGGCAACTTCTCTACTCCTGGTAACAGGTTTAACCAACTTAAATCTCTAAAAAATACTCATTCCAGTACATATTTTTAGAGAAAATGCAAATATGCTTCTGTAAAATACATTTGTATTTATTTCACATTCATGGGACATGGCTCAGAAGACCAATATGGTAAAAACATGCCCTTGTGTCACATGTTTATATAATTAAGATAGCGACAGGTTTCTAAAAAAAATGCCTACTAACAAACTTCTCATTTCAAAAGACAAACTCTTTAAAAGCTACAATTAATATTTCTTCTTCTAAATTTGGGCAGAATTGCAGTTCTTTTTCAAGCAGTGACAAAGATCACATTATCTCCAGCATCTAGACATTATTCTCACTTGACATTCGTATTTCTTATTTTCCCTCTATAAATCCCCTATTGACCTTCAAAGTGATCTCAAGGCATGTTTTCTGCTCCACTTCTGAAGTACACTTTGTCAACCTGAATGCTCCTCTCTGCTGTGAGTAACAACACAGTATGTTGCAAGCCACCCTCAGAGGCAGGAACAGCCCTTCAACTGAGTCAATGCTTTGTATAGTCTGTAATACCTTTTAGAGTTACCTTTAACCATGAGTATTGTAATAGCATAATGGCTGTAACAATTGCCTTGTACTATTTCACTGTTTTTTCAGTAACCTAAGGGAAAAAGTTTTCACCTTCTGTTCTCCAACAGCCCAAATAATCTATTACCAACATGTCTTGGTCTAGACAGAATTTTCTTAAGCCATCATAAAGACAAGACAGCAGAGAGTCCAGATATGTCCAAAATATTTTTAAAACTATCACCTGCATTCATCACAGCTTCCATCTAGAAGAAGGAGAAGGAGAAGGTAAATGAAAACTATACATGGGTGCCCAGTCTGAACTAATACCTTTTTACTGTAACCTAGATGTTGAAACATGAATCATATGTATGTGTTTTACAGGAAAATTAGTATTACATCTGAGACTTTTACCATGAAATTCCACTTACTAACTATAGGTGTTTATTCTTTCTAAATACCATGATGAGGGATGAAGTTCCATTAAGCAGCTTCAGAAAGGGAAACAGGATAGAAATAGAATAAAATGCCTTTCATAACAGGCTAGCATAAATAAGCATCATAAACATTTTCTTCAGAAATGTTCATACCTATCAAGGTTTGTCACAATCCAACCCTGCATTTATTTTATAGGTAAATTCAGGATTGATGTTTTAGTTCTAGTTTTGTGTTTGATCTTAACTCTTAATTATAGATAACAGTATATTTTAATAAACTTATTTTTAATCAGATAAAGTACAATTAATCATTTTTGGAACAATTTCCCATGACGTTCAGATCAACAGATACTTTATCAAAGAAGATCTTCAAGACTAACCAATTTTATTGGGCTATAAGCTATTGTGAGAAGGAGCTCAATGTATGAGATACTAATGCCCTAATAAAACTAGTAAGTCTCGAAAATACTATCAGACTCTGTGTATGTTCCGTTGTCAAGATTAACATGATATTTCCCCATTGTTACCATCTAATTTAGCATTTGCAGGTTGGATACCAAAAAAGGTGACCACAAGGAGAAGACACCAGGATAATTATAATTAATAAAATTTTATTAATGAAATCCCAATACTTACAGCATCAATAAGGAGGAAATGCCATGGCATCTGCTCACAAAGGGGTTACCTTTATGGGGCAGATCTTATAGCCCCCCATTTCTCTCTCTACCCCTTATAATGCCCAACCCTGTCCAGGTAAGATTAACTATAATGTTCTATTTACTTTGATTCTATAATTAAAGAAGAGGAAAAGAACACATAGGCAGACAATAGAGAATCCACATAGAAAGGTACACAGTAGCACAATCTGTTTGCCTTGTTGAGCGATTTGGGCCGAGCCATGCAGGAGATAAAAGCAGATAACTTTTAACTTCTTAAGGTCAGAGCAAGAAGATAGTTAGTTCATGGCTCACATTTGATAAGCAAGTGGTGCAGCTTAGGAAGAGCTAGATTGTTTAAGCAATCTTCTTCCTAGCATTTTCCTGCTATTTTTGCGGGAAAATTGTTTAAGATTGTTTAAGCAATCTCTTCCTGATATAAATTGAAAAATCAGATCAATTACAAGGCACCCCCATTCCACCCCATCCCCTTTATATCAAAGAGCTATTCTTTGAATTTCAACTTCTAGTGGATTTAAAGTTAATTACACAATTTGGTCTGTGTAGGAGTATATATAGTAAGCTTTCAGCATAGTTTGTCACTAACCTCATCACTAGAAGTAAAGCCATCTTTTGGGTCACAGCTGGGAACTATAGACCATAGATATTTATGGCAAGCAACATAAGAAGAATCAGTAAAGGTTCTACCAGCAAATCTGGAGAACCACAGTTCTCAATAACAGTAGAAGAATCAGTAAAGCTATACTGGCAAATTTGGAGGACCACAGTGGCCAACAAATTGCAAGATGTCACTCTACATTTCAATACCAAAAAAAAGGAGACTTAGTAGAGTGTGCAAACTACTACACTATATCCTTAATTTCACATGCTAGCAAAATAATGCTTAGGATCATCCAACATAGATTAGTGCCCTACATGGAAAAAGAGAAGCCAGATGTTCAAGCTGGCTTTAGAAAAGGCCAAGGAACATGAGACATTATTGCTGATTACACTGGATATTTGAGAAGGCCAAAGAATACCAAAAGAAGTCAGTATGTACTTCGTGGATTATAGAAAAGCCTTCAATTGTGTTGATCATGTCAAGCTGTGGAATGTACCTCAGAAAATGGGAATCCCAAAACATCTCATTGTCCTCCTGAGAAACCTCTATACAGCTCAGGAAGCCACAATACAGTCAGAACATGGTGAAATAGACTGGCTCCATGTTGGCAAAGGAGGGTGACAAGGCTGTATACTCTCCCTTTATTTATTCAACTTATATGCTGAATATATATTAAGGGAAGCTGGACTGGAAGAAGATGGGCATGGTTTTAAAATTAGAGGAAAAACATCAATAACCTGTAGTAAGCTGATGACACTATTCTAATAGCTGAAAATGCGAAGGATCTGCAAAGTCTAGTAATAAAAGTCCATGAGTATAGTGAAAAACTGGGACTAAAATTAAATATAAAGAAGACCAAACTAATGACAACAGGTACAACAACCAGCCTTAGAATTGACAATGAAGATATTGAAATGGTGAATAGCTTTGGCCTTTTAGGATAAACCATCAACAGTAAAGGAACAAGAAGTCAAGAAATATGCCATAGACTAGCACTTTCTTTTGCTTTTCTAAACCCTGTGTGGCCATGAACTGTATTTTTCCCCTATGAAACAGGGATGGAGAACATATTAGGATCCCCCTACCACCCTAGCATTGTCCCTAATCTGGAATGGGCCACTGTTGCAGTACATTAAAACTTGCAAATGAGGAAGAGTGATTCAGATTATGTGTATCAAGAAATTGGCCCCTACAAAACCATTCAAGAGTGTCTTGTCATGCTAAAGTTAAACATTGTAAATAGTTTTTTTGATTACAGTGAGAAAGATTTAAATATAGATGATTTTTCTTCATGATATACAGTAAAGGTAAAGGTTCCCCTGCACAGTCATGTCCGACTCTAGGGGCTGGTGCTCATCTCCGTTTCTTACCCAAAGAGCCAGCATTGTCCGAAGATGCTTCTGCGGTCATGTGGCCGGCATGACGCGCACGAAATGCTGTTACCTTCCCACTGAAGTGGTACCTATTTATCTACTTGCATTTGCATGCTTTCAAATTGCTAGGTTGGCAAGAGCTGGGGTGAGTGCAGGAGCTCACACCATCACGCGGGGCTAGGGATCCGAATCTCCGAACTTGCGATCTTCCAATCGACAAGTCTGGAGTCTTAACCGCTGAGCCATTGTGCCCCCTGATATACAGTAGTTGGGACTTAAACATTTAACTTTGGTTGGATCATGCCACAATTTTTTTATCACAGCAATGAAATATAAGTGAAGTTATTTGTGAACCACATTTTTTTAATAAGGTCAGTTTGATTTTTGTAAGTAAGAAATATTTGATTTGAATATTTGGTCTAATTCCCCAGACCCCTTCCTCTTTTAAATTTCAGAAGAAGGAAATGTTTTGATTATTGTTAAATTGAAGATGTGTGAGAGCTTAGTACCAAAACACAGGAGAAAAAGAACATGGTATATTTTCTTTTTTACATCCTTGTCAGTAAAATCAATCATCAAATGATTCAAAATACTTTCAGCTTCTTATGTGGGAGAAAGTAACCTTTCTTGTTTCACTTTTTGTTAAGTTTTCTATATTTTCCTAGATCACTACTAGTGTTTGAAAAGTGGAGAGTTTGGACTATTTTACATACAAGGTTGCAAATGATCATTCTCTCATTAGCAGAACACCTTAATGTTGAGAAACTATAAATACTAATTTATCTCCTTTTAGATGGCTATCCTTCTCCATATTGCTAGCATATGGATAAAAAATCCATTATAACAGCTGTTTGATTAGAATGAGGAAAAAACTAAATGCAAACAGCCTCCCTAATTCTACCAAAACACACCTTCTCTGTGTCTTAATTTACACGTGGTTGTAGCAAATGTTGAGCTTTTAAAGTCTTCTGCAGAGGTGTGACAACAAACATTTCCTATGGAAAGACAAACACCAGCAAAGATAAGACACATTTATTTTAATCAAGAGCAAAATACAATTCATTGCTGGCAATGAAAATAAGAATAAATACAAGCAAACAACAAGGCAGAGGGAGTAAGTAAGGGATGAACAACTGAGACTGGCAGGGCAAAGATGAAGCAAACGGATAGCCTATCGGAAGACTGCAAGTTCAGAGGTTCGAATCCCTAGCCCCGCGTGACGGAATGAGCTCCCGCACTCGCCCCAGCTCTTGCCAACCTAGCAATTTGAAAGCATGCAAATGCAAGTAGATGAATAGGTACCATTTCAGTGGGTAGGTAACAGCTTTCCGCGTGTGTCATGCCGGCCATGTGACCGTGGAAGTGTCTTCAGATAATGCTGGCTCTTTGGATAACAAACAGAGATGAGCACCGGCCCCTAGAGTTGGACACGACTGCACAAATGTGCGGGAGGAACCTTTACCTTTTATAGTACTGTATCTTGTACAGTAGGGTGGACAAGACTATAGTGTTTTTCTCACCAATAAAATATGGCACAGCAATCAAATCCATGAACACTAAGAAAGCAGTTCCAAAAGCAAGAAAAAAATGGGGAAAGCAGAAATAATTCATTGGAAGCTGGTTCATCTCTGGCGACTTCTTTGAAGATCAAGATTTCTTCTGTATGAGTAGATAAATTCACTGGATAGAAATAGCATCATACACTGTGCAGGCCGAAAAGCTTTTATTTCCTTATGCAAATAGAATTTGATACAAGCCTTAGCAACATGAAGCTTCAACCTTTTCTTATTCATTGGAAGACTCATAGTAATTAATTCCTGAAGGCAATCCCTTGTTTTCTTTGAAGGTTGATGCCAACATTGTTCAGGCAATTTCATGTCAACTAGAAATGTTTGACTGTTGTGCCACAAGATAAAGCCACTGTCATTTTCTTTCCCAAATAGTTCTTAAATGTAGTAATCAATACTGAAAAACCTCAGAAGTCAGCTGCATGCAAGTCATATAAGCAAATCTTTTTCAAGCATCAGAGATAATTTATCTCCAAGTCCTCATATAAGAATTTCAACATTGTCTTTGAACAGACATTGATAGTTTTGTCTGAACAAAGAATAGACAAGGGTTTTTACTTTAGACAATTTTCTAATTTCAGTCTGCTTATTGATTTTAAGTGGGTTTTCTTACCCTCAGTCAAGTTTCAAATATGGAACTTTGTTGATGGAAATGATGCATGAACTGAAAATGAAAATAAGCTTAATATTTTTTTCCTCATCCTCTCGAAGTCTGCTAGACTTTAGATTGATCTTGGCTAAAGTAGGATATTATTGCAATTTATATCTTATGTTCCATGCCTCACTCTTGAAATGGAGAAATTAGCTCTCTCATGTAGCAGCAGGAATTTTATAAAATTGTATTAAATTATGGCAAATCATCTTTAAGTAGAGAATTATTGATGTGTATGCTCATGTGTATGTACGTATATAGGTATGTGTCTGTGAGAAAGATGTTTAAGCATATATTGTTAGAACTTTACAGTTTATGTTCTGTTTTCACTGTCTTTTTAACATTTGCCAACATGTCAACTGTATATATGACATTTGTTTTGCATAGTTTTAATTATTATTTTGGCTTTGTTTGTTTTACAAATGCACCACATTTTAATAATTCAAATATATTAAGTGTATCCAATGATTCTCTGTTAGTTCAAAAGGTAAAGTAAGTTGGATTTCATATTGGATGTATAATTCAAAATAATCATTCAGCAACTAACTACTTTAGGATTGAACATAACAGGGCCAATATGAAAAAAAAATGGAAAGCTTCTTTTATACTATGTTCACATTCTTAAATAAATGTGATCGTCATAGAGTAGCTGATATTTTTGTAAAAACTCACAGACAAAAATATTACCACACAAATATGCATCTAAATATTAAATATGCTGCCTCTAAATGCCAGCAGTCCTAGTATTCGAAACAGTGATTTTTTTAAAAAAATGAAAATATACACATAGCCTTTTAGGAACAATTTCCTATCTGAACTAAATAAAATTTTATAGAATTTGAGAACACTTGAGCACTTTGCTGCTGGTGAACATCAAAGTCCATCATCTGGGCTGTAGGAAATTACAATCCAAATGAGATCATATGGTATAGTCTGCTTTCATCCCAAATCACAATATATGAAATTGTTGATGTATTTATATATAATGGGCCTGCTGCATTGCGTATTAACATTTAGCCTGTGTTCTTATTCTTATCTGAGTAAGCCTAAGTCAGTTAGCCTCATTTCTGAATAGGCATATTGTGGACTGAACAGTTAAAGGACTGTTATTTTATCCACCATATCTGAGATTCCCAAATAACTGGTAACAATTTTTTTACAAATTTATAAAAATGCACAGATTTTTAAAAACCCATGTTGTTTGACACACTAGAAGAAAAAAAAAAAGATAATTGAAGATATAAGATATAAGCTATAATAATGTAATTTGGAAAGTAGTGTGCATCTAAATAATTGATGCTGAATACAGTGGACCAGTTGGTTTCCCTCAACCCCTGCAACTTCAGTGTTCTGTCTGCTTTAAAAAGAAAGCTCTATAGATCATCCCAAGGTGCAAACTTGAAATGTTGATAATCATTTTTCTTGAAAATTAGTACAGCTGAGACACAGCCCAGTGATCCAGAATTACATCCTTTGCCTCTGAAGCCAGGCTTCTGTTTCTGTGGAGACCTTACCTACTTCTCCAACAGATAATGGCTGCCCTCTAGTGACATAGATATTTCTGCTAGCACAGGAAAAAGAAAACCACATGTTGCTTAGTGTAGTCTCTCTTGAAGATTGGTATAGGCTGGGAGAAAAAAAAATTAAAAATGCTTAGACTGAAAAGAGATTTCTATACAACAGTATATGATAGTTATATTCCTTAAAAAAAGAAAAAGAATAATAAAATAGAATGTATTTCCCACTGAAATGTTATAAATTTTATCAACTTCCTGCTTGACTAAAATCTTCCCCATTGTGATAGAATGTGATAGTTCTCATATATAAATATCACATTGTTAGAAGTCACATTTAGATCATTTTCATATAGTTTTAGCAATATCCATTGCTGTCCACCATCTCTTTTACTCTTTTTTAGCTCTCTTTTAGAACAACTAATCATGTTACAGGGGCTGCTAAATACTCCCATTTCCAGCTACATTATAAGAGGACAATCCCAAATTACCTCCTGTATGATAAATGTCAGCTATTATTACAGTTACCATACTTTATAGGAAAAAATAAATAAAGGAGAAAAAGGGACAAATCTGAAAGAGCTTCATAAGGATTAAAAAAAATGTTTAGGTTTATAACTTTGCTTTACAAAGGAAAAGTCAAGAGCTAAACCAAGAAAATAAATAATTGGGGAGTCTTTGGTGCTCTCTGAGCCTTGTTGTTTTCATGCAGACGTTTCATTGCCAGGCTAGGCAACATCTTCAGTGCGAAAAGGGAGTGGAACTTGCTGTCTGTTTATATACCCTGGCTTGTCCTGCCTGTGTTGGTGGGGGTCTTGTACTCTCCTTGGTACAATAATAATTAAACTAAATAATTAAATAATAATTAAATAAATAATAATAATTAAATAAATAATTAAACTAAATAAATCTAAAGGACAGCTTTCTGAAATAAAGAACCATCCTTTATAATGAAGGACGTATGGTCACTGTGGCTATTATGCAGAAAATGCAGAATGTTGCTTTATTGTGGGGATTTCCACCTTGATACATGCATTGTTGTGTGGCATATTTTAAAAAAAAATCAGGGAAAAAGACCTTGCTTTGAGACATGAACAGTTTTAAATATATTATGTGCCCTCACATAATTTCAGTATCACTCCATTTCTGGGTGGGAATGTACCAAAATAAGGATCATGATGGAAAACTTTATGAGATCATCTTTTCATGATCCACTTATTTGTGAAATACTATTTCAAGGGGTCCTACCATGAGAGAGAGTGAACCAGTCAGCTCAGCAGGCAGATACTCAGACACAAGAGTAAACAGTATTAATAAGTTGGGAGACAGATGGATGCCTTCTAAATTAGTCTACTGCCTGCAGGTGCAGTTGGGAAAGCTCACTTATTCGTTTTGAAGCAGTACGATGCTAGTGTAATTCTAGTTCTGATCATAGATGACATCTATACGTATATGGAATGTGTGTGTGCATTGAGAGGGAATTTCTTCCTTTGCATTAGGAAGCAAAGTGTTTGGATCAGATCCTTGAAGAACATCATCTGTCCAGGTTCCTCTTCTTAATATAGTAAAGATTCCCCCCACACATTTGTGCAGTCGTGCCCGACTCTAGGGGCCGGTGCTAATCTCCGTTTGTTAGCCAAAGAGCCAGCGTTGTCCGAAGATGCTTCCATGGTCATGTGGCTGCATGACACGCGCGGAACGCTGTTACCTGCCCACCGAAGTGGTACCTATTAATCTACTTGCATTTGCATGCTTTCGAATTGCTAGGTTGGCAAGAGCTGGAGCTAGTGCAGGAGCTCACTCCGCACGCAGGGCTAGGGATTTTAACCTCCGAACTTGCGATCTTCCGATCGACAAGCCTAGCGTCTTAGCCGCTGAGCCACCACGCCCCATTCTTAATATATGTTGCCATTATTCTCTGGCTGTTATTATAAATGAATTTGTTTCAGGTTCTGGACTAGTTGCAACAGAGCATGCAATAGCGTTGTCTCAGACCAATTTTCAAATATTATCAAAATTATTAAAGATTATTTTCTAATAATCTCATAACACATGGACAGACTTAACCATACTTTCAACTGGGAAACTATGAGCATCTTAAACCAAGCCAAGTCCAAAAACGCTAGAGAATTCCTATAAGCTTGGCACTCAGACAAAGCAGCGATCAACAGACACATAGAGGTAAACAACATTTACATACCATTCATAAGAGACAATAGAAAAGCCAGAAGACCAGAACACCTCCTTGCCAACAATCAACAACCAGATATGCAAAGATTAACACCAAGATTTGCACCAGGGGAACAACCAAACAGCACAATATACCCTAATCAAGGAACTATTAACTCAGTCAACCAACCAAGTAGCAAACAACAACCCAATCAAGGAACTACTAAGGAGAGAACAACACCTCCACCAACACAAGCAGGACAAGCCATGGTATATAAACAGAGAGCAAGTCCCACTCCCTTTCTGCACTGAAGATGTTGCCTAGCCTGGCAATGAAACGTCTGCAAGAAAACAACAAGGCTCAGAGAGCACCAAGGACTCCACATTTCTAATAATCATCTAAAGCAAGTTGTACTATTGTGAACAGGTATAGGCTTCATATGTGTCTTTAAATGTTCTATTTCTTGAATTGTCCATAGCTGGAAAAGTAATGTGAAAGATGATCTTTTCTACAAACTCTATTTAATGAAACACCTTTTTTTTCAATAGGTTCAATCCCCTGGGGTTCAACTTAAAGTTGTATTGTTTTTTTATAACTTAGTAATGTTATAGTAATCTCTTTACATCCCTCTGTAAAAAATGCTAAGACTTTTTCTGTCTATGTTGGGAGGAAGTGGAAACCCACACAAATTTGATCTTAACCCTTCAGTGATCATTGTGAAGTGTACATAGCCTTCCTATTGCTGGATACTGCAATGTTATTTCCATCAAGTAAATGATCAATTTCTCCATGAAAGTACATTTCTGTTGTTGTTCTTCTTGTTGTTGTTACAATTTAACCAATTTTAAATATTTTAGTTATTTATTTGAAAGCAGACACTGATTTGAAATTGTGGAATTTCAATCTGCTTAATGCTATCTGGGTCATATTCACTGTGCCTTGGTTAGAAAAAAAATACAACAATCTCAGAATATAATGTGATTTTTGTTGTTGTTGTGATGGATGGGAATCTGTCTTAGTTTGGATTATGAAGAAAAGTAGAAACAGTTCATAAAATGTGATTCTGTACATGAAGAATTGGCTTGATTTACTGCTTCACCCATCTCCTTATCTGCAATTCCCAGTCCATACCACTGCTGTGGCTTCTGCTGTGGCTTCCATAATTCTGTTTTACTCTGTCCCACTCTCTTCAGTAACAGATTGGTCTCTCTCCCTTCATTCCTTTCTCTTTGTCCACTCCGTTTTCATCTTGTATGGCATGTCTCTTTTGTGGTCCTCTATAACACCGTCCAGATTCTTAAAAATGTGGTATTCTCAGAACTTCTGAGATTATTAAAGCATACATTTGAGGGCCTTGGTAATTGCGATTTCCTTCAGCACAGTTTTATAGCACAATTACAGAGAAGATGGAAGGGGGGGGCAGCATTTCTTGCTATAGCTGCCATCACATCAGCATCCTACTAAGTCAGTGGCCAGGTGGAAGTGGGAGAGAAGAATTCTTTTTTCTCCAACTGAAATCAAAATTAGAGAAAACACCAAGGACCACAGTGCTTTCTTTCATATCCCCAGCCAAGGCTTTATGACTTTCAGCTACATCAATACACTAGGAATATTTTCACTTTTGCAGGACCTTGTATCACTCCTGGTAAAATGTTATTTATTTTTTGCCGCAATCATATAATACAATCCAATTTCTATACTAAGTTTGTGTAAGGACTGCAATACTCAATTTCCAATCTAGTAACTCTCAGGCAATCTAGTATAGATGCAGAAAATCCTTTACTGAAAAGTAGCATACAGTCCAGATGCAAAGCTGCGAACAAACTTTCCCGCACTTTTCTCTTATTAAAACATTCCACTGCCCAAGCAGCTTCACTCCTCACTCCCCCTCTTGCCCATTCTCACCCTCCTTCCTCCTTTCTGTTCCTGCCTGCCCCAGATATCTCTACACCGCAGGGCCTTGGCTTCTTGATTCACCCAAACAATCTCAAACTCTCTCTCTGGAATTTCCCTCCTCCCATCTAAACTCAGAGCCAGGCTTGACAGCAGGTTTGATGATGAGTTCACACTTAAAGCAAGAGAACACAATCAGATGCCCTGTGGTTGTCTGATTGTGGATCCTGACAGTTTGGCTTCATCAGAACTCAGGCTCAAATAGGAAATCTGTTTTGGTTTCTTGTCCAGTGAGATCTTTATGTTGACTATTTGAATCTATTTATTTTCACTCTTCTCCCAAAACAAGACTCTGGGTAATTTCATGGTATTTTCAAACTAATTATTTTCTGCTTTATTTTGTATAGGGAAATAAACAATAAATAGTTTAGCTGAAAGTATGATTATGAGAATTCTTAAATGATATTGCTGGGAAAAAGAGACTTGGTTGCATGCTTTTCTTGCACAATGTGATCCTTAATAATTTGCCTGCACTTTATGACCTCTTTGTTTTTCATGTTGTTTCTAAGAGGGAAGTCATTGTGGCTATGGAAAAATGTGCTCAAAAACAGACTATGATTCTGCAATCAGGAACAATTTCAGACAGATAACACTTTGTTTTTATAAAGTTAATTTGCACTAACATATCCATTTTCAACTTAAAATAGAAGATAACTTAGAAGATAACTTCTAAATTAGAAGATAACTTCTTCCAATGGCCAAATAAATGGAGGGCAGCTTATTAATAGGTGTGAGTTATGACACTTGAATGGGATGTAGCATGTTCACATATTATTCCATTCCAAAATCTAAATTCTCTCTCTGTGTGAAAAATAAAATCTTCAGTTAGATTTCCTTCATTTTTATTTTCTTTATTTTACAATTGGTATGCCACCCTTAAAATCTGGGTTTTCCCAATATTTCTGCAACACATTAAAATCCCATACTGAAAATTCTTTTCTGAAATGTATGCCTCTTTTAAATTCTGTAGTGCTGTAGTCCAAACAATTTCTACCCCCCCCCTAATTTGCTTGATTTAAACATCTCATGGGGAAGCTCAGGCATTAGACACATCTTGGTTCCGAGGTGGCTGAAATATACACCTCACTGGCCTCCTTTATTTATTAGATTTATATTACACCTTTAATTTTGGTGCTTAAACCAGCTTGTGCTGAGATAGTATAGGATCAATGCAATCTGGTGAGCTGCTTAGCAGAGAATAGACTAGAACCTGAGTATCTCTATTCCTAGTCCAGCATCTTAACCACTATACCACACTGGCTCTCATTGTAATGTGATATTTTACATTATCTGCCATTATGCAGTGACATATCTAATGATCTGCAGCTTCTCTGGCTTCCAGTGCTTGAATTAAATTTCAAAGGAAGATATCGCGACTGTTCCTGGGTGGTTTGGGCTGCATGAGCAATGAATACTGTGCAGTAATTGCATTAAATTGTAAAAAAAAAGGGGGGAACCAGTTTGGTGTAGTGGTTAAGGCATCAGGCTAGAAACCAGGAGACCATGAGTTCTAGTCTTGCCCTAGGCACGAAGCAAGCTGGGTGACCCTGGCCCAGTCCCTCTCTCTCAGCCCTAGGAAGAAGGCAAACCACTTCTGAAAAACTTTGCCAAGAAAGCTGCAGGGATTTGTCCAGGCAGTTGTTAAGACTCAAAAAACTGACTCAAAGGCACAAAAAAACAAACAAAACAGTATAAAATAGAACAGAAAAAAACAACAGCCCCCTCTATTACTTTAAAACAATAAAAAGAGTTTTAAACTTCTGCCACCAGCACCACCAGCACCACCCAAAAATTAAAAAAAATGAAATCTAAAACTTGGAAAATGGGATTTCAAGAAAATAACCCCAGAAGATAGACTTTCCAAGGGAAGAAAGGTTTGAAGGAATTGGAGAGCTGATTTTGGTATAGTAAGTAATACTTTATTGATTTGACCATATCAACGCATAGGCCTCAGTAAAATGCTTTAAGACAAAATAAGGTAAGATACAATATAATAAGATAAAATAGACTACAATAGAATAAAATGGACATAATATAAGGATGAGGTAAAATAAAGATAAAAGGATAAAAAGTAGGATAAGATAGCGCATGTACATCCATTGCATTGTCCCATGAGTATTCATCCGGTCCATACCCCTTCCAATCAATGAGGTACTGGAGATGACCGTGATGAAAGTAAAAATGTAATAGAGTACAAGATGTATAATATAATGAATATTAGACTCAAGGATGAAATCTAAAACTTGGAAAATGGGATTTCAAGAAAAAAACACCAAAAGATAGACTTTCCAAGGGAAGAAAGGTTTGAAGAAATTGGAGAGCTGATTTTGGTATAGCATTAGTATTTTTCTATATAATTTATATAAGTGCACCCATATCTAATCTAATCTAATCTAATCTAATCTAATCTAATCTAATCTAATCTAATCTAATCTAATCTAATCCTATCTACTGTATATCTATATCTATCTAAGGAAGTTGCATGTAAAATTTGGGTCTATTTAAGATAAGTTACAAATATCAGAGTCCTTTGGGCAATGGTAAAACAGTGTACATTAAGTTGCATTAATTTCCCAGTTGAGGCCGTGATCAATCCTGTCACCTTCAGACTAACCCTGCCGTCCCACATGTGAGTACACCCCATATTCCACAGGTCATTGCTAATCCCTGCATCGGTGGCCAGCTCATAGAGATCTACGAAGCCACCCCCCTCCAGTCCTCATTCACGAGGAACCTGAGTACGAGGTCGCATGCATCCTGGACTTGCGCTTTCATCACGGTCATCTCCAGTACCTCATTGATTGGAAGGGGTATGGACCGGATGAATACTCATGGGACAATGCAATGGACGTACATGCACCTCGACTGGTGAGTGATTTTCACCAGCAATACCCCCATAAACCCAGACCTCCAAGCTGGGGAGAAGGGGGCCCTGTGGGGGGGGGATAGTGTCAGGATGGAGGCTGAGTCCAATGGGTCCGACCTAGAAATAGAGGGACCAATAACAATAGAAGCGGGAGAAAACAGAGTTGGCGCAAAATTTGAATTAGATCCACAGCAACTGATTGGAGGCAGCCCAGAAGGAGACTTGCCTCCACCTATTAGCGTGTGGGAACGGAGGTGGGAAAGGCAGGCAGAGCAACGCGAGGTGCAATTGGTTCCCGCTCACAAATGGCGCGAAAATCAAAAGGATAAAAGGTGAGCACAGCATGTGCCCATTGCCGGAGACAACCGTTCACATTCCATACTGCATCCTGGAGTGAATTGCAATCCCGTTGCTGCACCAGAATCCCTGCTCAGACCTCACCTTGCTTTCATGCCAGAGCCTTGCCTTGCAGTCCAGCCAAGCTTCGCACCAGAACCTTGCCTCACTGTTTGACCAAGCTTCATGCTGGAGTCTTGCCTTGTAGCCCCACTATGCACCTCACTGGTACCCTGCCCCAAAACATGGCTGTGCTTCGTGCCAGAACCTAGCCTTGCCGCCATGCCCTGTCCCATGCCGGAATCTTACCCAGCCTCCATGTCCAGCCTTGAGCCAGAGTCTTGCCTTGCCTTCATGCCAAGCCTTGAGCCGGAAGCTCACCTTGCAGCCGCCATGCCCAGTCTTGTGCTGGAATCATACCTTGCAGCCGCATCAAGCCTTGTGCCAGAATCTTGTCTTGCTGTCGCACCAAGCCTCGAGCTGGAACCTCGCCCTGCAGTTGCTGCATCAAGCCTTGTGCCAGGGTCGCACCCTGCCGCTGCTTCAAGCCTTGTGCCAGAGCCTTTCCTCACCGCAGCGCCAAGCTTCGTGCCGGTGCCTTGCCTCGCAGCCACGCCAAGCCCCACATCGGGACCCTGCTTCACAGCCACGTGGTGGTTGCCCGCGTGTGCGCCAACCAGGAACAGATCATCGCAGGCCACCCGAACTCTGTGAGCACCTCGTGTCACCTTTGTTTCCTCTATATATATTTTGTGTGTGTTTTAATTGTAAATAAAAGACTTACTCCACACCTTCCTGCTTCGGGTCTTAGTCAGGACAGGACATTACCCCATAATTCCTCACTATACATGGGCGAGTTGATCTCAAAAGGATTCCTGAAAACTGAAATTCTTGTAACTATTTCTTCAGGACCCTCATCTGAAGTAAGATATATCAATGACTGTATTTTTCAGATCAGAATCCCAAAACTGTTCTTTCAATTTAATTCTGCATTCAGATTTGACAGCACTGCAAACACAGGAACTGCATACAGTGGCGTCCTCTTCCCTCCCTATGATCTTGGCAAAAGCACTGAGTACATGTACTCCTTCATTCCGTAAAGCATTCCCATTCACTGCTCTCATCCCTGTATTTTAAAGAAACACAAGCTCTGATTTTGCATCAGTTGGGGAAAGCTGGCTGAGCATAAGGGAAGCACACATAAGCCATACAATCCCATAATGAGCAGATGTGGAATTGCACATTTACTGGGCTGGGGATATATAGCCACATAATAGGATGGAGAATATGTGCCCTTCAGTGTTGTGGAAGTATAACTCACAGCAGCTCTTGCCAGCAAGGCCAATGAAGAAGAATGCAGGCAGTCATAGTTCAACAACATCTGGAGGCCAGAAGACCCACCAACCCTACCATATAGGATAACACTATATATACACCTGTCTTCACTCAGTGCCAAATGTTGGCACAGCCTGCTGTATTTTGTCTACTTTATACATGAGACTCCTCCAATAATGATGTAAACGCATTCTAACTTTAAGAGATCCTTCTGATTCCAAATACAGCAGCAAAAGACAGCTTGGTCTGTGTAGGGGTTTAGTAGCATCTAGTAGAGCTTCTTAAGTCAGAGCCTCTCAACAGACTCAAGTCTCTTACTGCTTACAGGTTCTTGAGTATTCTTCTGACTGTTACATGCACAGTTAATAATCTAATTTCTAGTATGAGGAACTGAAACTTGATTTCTAGGCTTTTGTTTGTGTTACAGTAACCTGATGGTAATATCCATCTTTCTTGTTCTTCTTCTTCCTCCTCCTCCTCATTTTTATTAGTTAGTATCATGTTTGCAAAGTGTGACATGACCTGTTTCAGTCAAGATAGCTATTCTGTGGAATGACTCATACCAGCCTTGAATGTTCACCAGGGATTATATTTCTAGCCAGTCTTGGCTGATTTGTTTCTAGCTTTCCACCCCACATTATCCCTGTTTTATCTCACTGGTTCTGTGCGCAGAGAAACTACTGATGACATCATCAAAGATATATAAGCCTTGTCCCATGTGGAAAGGGAAGTGCAAACAAATGGATCTGGGGACTATAGCTTCAAAGAATGCCTTGAAAATGGACTCTGAATATGAAATATACTGGTGAACTAGAGCAAAAAAAAAAGGGGAAAGAAAAAAATGAACCGGAAGCAGAAATCTGCAACTGGGAGAAGGCTAATGCAAAATCAATATGTGTTGTTTTCAATAAATCAATGTGTTAATTCAGGTTAATTCTGCAATACTGAAATGTAGACGGCAAAGGGAGGCAGGAATGGCAATTATTACTTGCTGTTTGCTTGTTACTACTATCTGGCATGTGGAATTGTAATACTTCCAAGGATCTGGAAGAGGACTGTAAATATCTGTTTGTATGAGTAACTAATATAACTGCAACTAAGTTACTATGACTGGTGTCATTTATTGGTCTCCAATGCTAATCGCTTTCTGATACTCTGCCTGTTCAAGAAACCACACACTCCAACAAATCTGTCCCTAACCTGGTCTTTCAGGTCTTCCAACAGAGCATTCATTTCCACTGAAACTGAGTCCATCCACCTGGCTGTTGGTCATCATCTTCTCTTTCTTTCCACCTTTCCCAGCATTAGACACTTCTCCAGAGAGCTGGGTCTTTGCATAATGTGTCCAAAGTAGGATAATTTGAGCTGGGTCATTTGTGCTTTGAGTGAAAACTCTGGGTTGATTTGTTCTTGTTTTCTTGGCTGTCCACCGTGTTCTCAGGTGTCTTTTCCAACACCAAATTCAAAAGTGTCAATACTCTTCCTATTGTGCTTCCTCAAAGTCCAAGTTTGGACTTTGTGTTGTTTGTAAACAACACAGAGTATCACAGGAAATACTTGCATGATTCTCATCTTTGTAGGTATAGACATAACACAGCATTTGAATAACTTTTCTAAGGCCTTCATGGCTGGTCTACCAAGTGCTGGTCTGCCATGTATTTCCAGACTGCTTCTTCCTTTACTGTTGATCCTAAAAGGCAGAAGTTATGTACCACTTTGATATCTTCATCATCAATTCTAAGGCTGGTTCTTCTATCTGTTGTCATTATTTTGGTCTTTTTTATATTTAATTTTAGATCCACTTTTTCACTATGTTCCTTGACTTTTATTACTTTGCAGATCCTTTGCATTTGTGACTATTAGTGTCATCAGCATAGTGCAAGTTATTAATGAAAACTACACTCATCTTCTTCCATTGCAGCTTCCCTTAATATATATTATCATAAAGGTTGAATAAATAAGGGGAGAATTTACAGCCTTGTCGCATTCCTTTTTCAACCTGAGCCAGTCTGTTTCACCATGTTCTATCTGTACTGTGGCTTCCTGATCTGTATATAAGTTTCTCATGAGGACAATGGCATGTTCTGGGATTCCCATTTTTCTGAGCATATTCCACAGCTTGACATGATCGACAGAATTGAAGGCCTTTCTATAATCAATGAAACACATAGTGACTTATTTTTGGTATTCTTTGGATTTCTCAATTATCCAGCATGCATCAGCAATAATGTCTCATGGGACTTACCTTTTTCTAAAGCCAGCTTGAACATCTGGCATCTCTTTTTCCATGTAGGGCTCTAAACTGCATTGGATGATCCTAAGCATTATTTTGCTAGCTTGTGGAATTGAGGATATTGTACAACAGTTTGCACATTCTGTTAAGTCTCCTTTTTTTGGTATTGGAATGTAGATTGACCTCTTCCAATCTATTGGCCACTGTTCATTCTCCAGATTTGTTGGCATGGCTTGGTTATTTCAGTGGGTATTCAATCAGTTCCTGTAGCCTTCCTATTTGGTAAAGATTGGACTGCAAGGCAAGGCTCTGGCATGTTCATCTTCTACTACCATTGGTTCTTGAAAGTAGGGAATATCTTCTAAGGTAGCTTCAATGTTCACATATAGTGTACAGCATTTCAGTATACTCCTTCCATCTTAGTTTAATCTCCTTTGAATCACTTACTATCTGTCCATTGGCCTTGGAGAAACCCCTACTACCCAAGGTTTGTAAAAATATGAAACCATATTTTTAGGAAAAATCCCTAAAGCAGAGCTTTCCAAACTGTGTGTCGCGACAAAAAAGTGTGTCGCCACACACAGCGTGGTGTGTCGCCACACCACCCAGAAGCGGCGGCGCATGTGTGCACGGCGGCAGCAGCAGCGGCGCGGGATCAGTGCGTCCGCATTTTAGCGGAGGCTGCCGCCGCCGCCGTGCATGCGCATGCTGCTGCATGCCCCCCCGCACCACCGCCGCATGCCCCCCCATGGCGCCGCCGTGCGCACGCCGCCGCTGCCACCGCTGGTATGTCGCCAGCGGCGGCACTTTGGAAAGCCCTGCCCTAAAGAATCACATTCACCCAAGCACTAAGCATGCTTGACGGATGGAGAATGCTATATTGCTGGGGGGGGAAATGGGACATCAGGAAATGAGAAGGGGAATGGAATGGAGTATCCAGGAAAAGGCTTTGGCTAATGCAGTAGCTGACTAACAGCCTTAATAGGAATACTCTGCATTACACTATTTTGTTGCATGCTTCTTTTGTGCTAATGCTTTTTTCAAGATAGAGAAATGGGAACTATGGCCCACACTACAAAAGCAATGTGTAGTTTGTCATAGATGGCTCTTTGGCATATCTTGTCAGCAGCCCACATTTCCCAAGAAGTATGTAGGACATAATGTAATTGTGTGGGGAAATTAAGTCAGTTGTGCAACAGAAATATCTAAGTAATCTATCAGGAACAGAGAAGATGGCAACTATTAACCATACATGTTTTTCTTGCTATAGTGAAAGCATTCTAAATATCTATTGGGCTTAATCTGGTAAGATTTTAAGAGATAAATGAAGGTGCGAAACCATGCTGCTAACTTTTCTGAATATGCAGGTCACAATTTCAAGTCTTAATTGTATTAACAGCAGCATTCAATGGTTATAGAGGACTTCTTACAATGGCATAACTTTAATTGGGTTGCTCTGTCTACTCAGTTGTTCTGCCTACTCTTGCTGTTGTACATTAATCTTGGGGTATGTCACTACCTGGAATTTTGAGAGGCTGTGCCTGATTATTGAGGGCTGTATAAATTTTAATTCCTGAGTTCTATAGGTCTTGGCTTCTTAGAAGCTTCTTAGTAGCATGTGGGGCAGACGCTGGAGACATCAGTGGGACTATGCAAACTGAAGCCAGGAACTTGTTGAGAAGGGGAAGCTGTCCTGGGTTGTTAAAAGGGTTCTACATGCCCAAAATGGCATATTCTAGCTTCACCTGTAGGATATGATTGCAAGCTTCTAGAAGGCCATTCCCAGGTCTTACTCAAATATGCTTTTTCCCCTGACATTCTGGATCTGTCTGCCATTTCTTCTCTTCCTATAAAGGCTTCTAATCTCTACTACTGATTTGCATGTTTCAATGAGCAATCATATGTAGTTCTTTTTTATCAACCTAGGTCTACTCAAATCTTGTGTTTTCAAGATTCAGGCCACACCAGAGCTGTTTAATGTTGACTTATCAAACTCTTTCCAAGTATTCTGTCTTTGAACCCAGCACTCACTTGCAATACAGGTATCCTTTCCACTTACTCTCACCAATGGCATCCCCTGTTCTGGAAAGCATTAAGAGTCACTGGTATTTTTTTTAAAGCCACTATTTCTAATAATGGCAATGGAGCAGTAAACTTGGGGGCGGTGATGTTACTAGAAAATTTTAGCTCTTGCCCTTCAGTTTTCTTTTCCCCTACCTTACACTTAGGCAGCCATATGTTTTATTTAGTAATAACCACCACTTCATTTTGGAAAAGAATATTGTCTTTAAAATGCAAATAATAAAATAAATATTTAATTATATACAAGCCCAGACAAGTATTAAATACTGATTATTAAAATAAAAATTAAAAAAGATGCTGTGAGGAGCATCATCATCCCCACTGAACAATATTATTTTCAGTCCATATTTTGACATGGGGGAGGGGTCAAACATTCAAGATGGTAATCACAGCAATGTTATCAAAGCCATAGGCCATTTTTACATGTGTTGTGTGCTCAATACACATAAAAAGGAGGCGGAGCTTTGATCATATGGTTGTGCCCAACATCTTGACTCTTTTGATCCTCCTGTGGGTTCACCTAGACATAGGGCCATTTTGCTACTTTCTCACTCAGTCACTCACTCACTCAGTGGTCTTACCTGTTGGTCAGTGAGAAAACCACTTATTTGTAGTCCGTATATGTCAGCTTCAAGGTCCAGGCCCAACTAACATCACTATAATAAACCATCCCATCCTCCTCATGTAATGTACTTGAACTAGCACACTAGCAAAGGCTGGTATATTTTTATGGTCCATCCTGTTTAATGAGAGTAAGTTCTGTATTTATTTGTCAGGGAAGAAGGCCCAAATACAGTTGGTTTTATTTTTGTTGAGTAAACATGCACAGCATTTCACTGCAGTTCTAATAGGGATTTCAGTGAATAACAGCAGTGTTACTCTTTTATGACTGTCAAGTGAAAGCAAACATTTAAATGACATGTTCTGAAATGAATACACTGCTCTTGCCCAATCCAATCTGCCTTTTATAAAAAAGTGTTCCATCCTTTCGCAGCCTTTGTATTGCTAGCATGCATTCCCTTAACCATCATAAGCCTTTACCAAAAACTCTTGATGCATTTTTTTTTTAAAAAAATTACAATTGTTAACATAATTCTAATGCATTTCCATTTCCTTCTGGCTTTGCAGGTATTTGAAGTGAGTTGCAAAAACTTAGCTTGGCCTCCGATATATCCAGTCAAAATGCAAAACACTGCAGGAACTGGCTGATGACTTGTACACGGAGATATATTGCTGCTAACAGGGAGCCTGAAGTCTTGATTAGTTTGTTGTAAACACTACAATCATGTTTGCATGCTTCCATTCATTTTGTGTGCTGTGTATTAGATGGATGATATTCGTGCTGAAAGCTGCAATTTAATTACAATAAGTCTGTTCCCTATACAATTTTGTCAGTGTCATCCTATTATGCTGGTTGTGAACCATTACAAGGTTCAATACACTGTGCATCATCATTTCAGGGATTTAATGTCACACAATGGTTCAATTTTAGGAGGGTTTTTTTCCCCACTCTCTCTCTCCCCTGATTGGTATTGATTGTTAATTATTATTAACTTCACAACTTCTGGTGAGGTGAAGCAGTGAGGAAGAAAGAAGAATTCAAGGTTTTTTTTTAAAATTAATGCCTCAAATGGCTACTTCTTTGAAAGTTTATTGTTCTTCCAGAAAATCTGAAAAAAAAGGATCCCTGCTTCCTCTTCAAAAGGAAGTTTAGATTTGCACATAAACATCTCCCACCTCGACTCCATACTGTCGATAAGCAACACATAAATTTAGCCTTTTAATTTGTCTTGTAAAGGCAACTAGCAGAGATAAGTTGCTAAGAACCAGAAGCCTAAAATTGTGTGAGGATTGAATGGTCAAGAGTTAAACCTTGGCAACTGAACCAGAAGAGACAGGTGAGCACAGCAGAGACATTTACATGTTCAGGTGGAGTTTTATTTCCAGTAGAAGGTCTTTTGTGCGGCTGGGACCTGAGACTGCATTCCTGGTGACTCTTAATATAAAATTGTTGCAAATCTGAAGGATTTTACACAGCCAAAGGTCATTCTCACTACATCAACATCTTGAGTAAGAGAAAAACATTCTTTAAAATATTTAATATGGATATTTGAAAAGTGAAAGAATATGTCAAGTTCAGCTACTTGACACCCATTAGGTGCATATTTTTAATAATGGAATGAAAGAGAATATTTCAAGGACACCAATGAAAGAAGAAAAAAATCTGCTATTTATTAAACCAGCTACTCAAGAATCCAGTTTTGTGGAGTCGCCAAACAGAAGCTTCAGTTAATGAAACAGGCAGCTGTTTAGTGCATTGCAAATTGGTGTAGAAGTATTTCATCAACTTTTGTCCCAAAACTCTTTGCTCCCAACCTGGGCTCAGTGCTCAGTTCCTACTAGTAATTTATTAGCTTTGAACTGTACACCGTAATGGCCACATGTATAATGCATGTATGGAGGTTACCAGTTGTCCTCCATGTCATGCAGGAAGAAGCTGTTAGATATATAAAAAGTCCCAATAGAAAAAACAAAATGGTACATATGAGTCTGGGATATTCTGATGTTGGTTTGGTATGTTACTTTAATTATATATTTTGGAGCTTTAATAAGTCATTTTCTCAGTTAGATCATTAAATCATTGTAGCTTTAGCTAAGTCATTTTTTCTCAGTTAAAATACTAAATAATTGCTTAATTTTCCATTTCCATTCTAAACTTGCCATTACTGCAATAGCTAGTTTTCATTGTGCCATACAATGTGATGACCTTGTCTGGGCTGGGAGTCTAAGGAAGTTCAGGTCTGGTTAGGGTGTGGATGGGACAACTTCATCACATAGCTGTTCAGAGATCAGACTAGGAAATTAAAAACCCATCTCAGAAGGCAGTATAAACCACTTCCATATTGTTGCAAAAAAAACCCTACATGGATGTGTCTACTAAGTCACCAGAAGTTAAGACCCCCTTGAAGAAGACTTGATTTTAACTATATAAAAAAAAAGAAAGCTACCTTCCAAAACAGGTTTGGGTATAATTAACTCTGGAAATCTCTAGACGATTCATATCTGTCCTTTCTATTATTTGCAGATCCAAAATGTTCAAAAAGTATTCTCAGTGATAATGCCATTCTTAAATAAAGAATGAAAACTAGGCAAAATACTTATAGGTCACAGTGAATGTTACGGAGAGTAAGGTGAATGCATTACTTTGCAAATGAAACTGCATGAAAAAGGTAGAGGTTGGCAGATGATGAAGCAATCAAGGAATCCTGCATTTAAATTAAAAAAAATTCCCTTCTCACCCCTATGGGTGGTATTTGTCTTCCTCTACCACGGGTCCTCTACCAGAGGCCTTGGAGTTTGAGGGATCTGTGCAGTATCGTAGCTGTTTCTAGCACTGCACTCTTCTGGACAGACAGCTCTGATGTTGCTCCTGGGATATGTTGGAGCCACTCTCCCAGCTTAGGAGTCACAGCCACAAGTGACTGAGCCCTGAGTGACTGAGTGGCTGGATAGCATAGTGGTTAGAGCGCCACCTTTGGAGCGGGAGACCGGGGTTCAAATCCTGGCTGTACCTACTTTATCAGTAGGGGTCCTTTGGTAAAGACCCCCTAATGCTTCACCTACCTACCTCAAAATATGAGAGTGACACAAACTAAGAGAGTCATGCCGTCTCGGACATCACCCGGATTAACAAGGTCTGCATCAGATGTTGGGGAACCAGGGCATGGACGAGACAAGAGAAAATATACATATACACATACACATACACATACACATACACATACACATACACATACACATACACATACACATACACACATACACGTATACATATACATATACATATAAACGTACACACACACACACACACACACATATATATATATATTTGAAAAATGGTGAATCTAATAAAGGAGAAAAAAACTTGAAGTCGCCACCCATCAGGGAGTTAGTTCCAGCTAGACAGCCAAGCAACCTGAGCCAGTAATACCTTCAAGATTTTATTAAATTAAAATAAAACCTGTTGCCTTACCTTTTATTGGTATGATAAAATGCACAGCTTCTGAATCAACTTCATCACCATCATGAATGAAGCTGATTCAGACAGCTATCTATCTGATAAGGTGAAGGTTCTCCCCGAACATTTGTGCAGTCGTGTCTGACTCTAGGGGCCGGTGCTCATCTTCGTTTGTTAGCCGAAGAGCCAGTGTTGTCCGAAGACGCTTCCACGGTCATGTGGCCGCATGACGCACATGGAACGCTGTTACCTACCGACCAAAGTGGTACCTATTAATCTACTTGCATTTGCATGCTTTTGAATTGCTAGGTTGGCAAGAGCTGGGGCTAGTGCGGGAGCTCACTCCGCACGCAGAGCTAGGGTTTCGAACCTCCGAACTTGCGATCTTCCGATCGACAAGCCTGGCATCTTACCCGCTGAGCCACCACGCCCCTTTTATCTATCTGATAGCTGCATTGTAATTCCTTCTCATCTCTTCCCAAAAAAGAAATATGCAACAAAATATATTTGTGATACTTCTGTTAAAATCAAAATAGTTAACCAGTCCTGCAGTGAGATTTCCTTGGAGTTCTGGACAGTTGAGAGATATTTGTAAAGGTTAATTTGAGGATTATTTTTTAAAGACCAATTGGCTCTTTTCTCTCTCTGTGGGAAGATGAAATAATACAGTTTGTTCTGTTCTGTTTTTTTTAAAGCCCTGAAGATAAAAGATTGAGATACTAATTATTCAATATTGTATTTATTAATATACTGTCTGCCAGAGCTTTCCAAACTGTGTGTCGCGACACAAAAGTGTGTCACCACACACAGTCTGGTGTGTCGCCACACAACCTGGAAGCGCTGATCATCATCAGTGCTTCTGGGTTTTCCCGCAGCGACACAGCAACTGCAGCGTGCAAAACCCGAAAGCGGCAGCAGCGCTTCCGGGTTTTTGCGCGCTACCGCAAGGACGGCACTTCCGGGTTTTCCCACAGTGACACACCAACGCCGGTTGGTGTGTCGCCGCGGGAAAAACTTTGGAAAGCCCTGCTGTCTGCAAATGTTGTTAATATCCAAGTTTTTTCATGCTAATCTCCCCCCCAAAAAAATCCCAATCTCACTGAAGTAGTATCTGAGCTATAAGAGAAGCATGTTAAAATCCTAATTACTACTCTAACATAAATTTTAGAGGGAGATTGTGAGGACACTTTACAGCATTTTTATGTGAAGGCAATGGGCAATACAAAGCCAATAGAAGAGAATATATGTAGCTGAGGGTTGAACTGTGGCATCCTTGGTCCACTCTGAGCTTGTTTGCTTGTTTGCAGATGTTCCATTACCCAACTAGGTAATATCATCAGTGATGTTACCCAGTTGGGTAATGAAATGTCTACAAGCAACCAAGCTCAGAGAGCACTAAGGATTCCATAATATAAAACCAAAAAGGATGGGGAGAGGGAGAGACTGAGTACTGGATGGGTTGGGGATCTAGAGATAAAAAATACTGGCTGACAGAGGTTTGTCTGATTGTAGTCCATAATCCACATATCAAAATCCTGTTGCCCCATCAACCTGCTATTTACTCTGAAGGTGCTGATGATAAATGCCGGGCCAGTTCAAAACAAAACATTCATGACCACAGTATAAATAAGAGGGATGACCTGGTGTAAGTTACTGAGGTTTGGGTAGATGAGCTCAGTGGGGTCAATTTGACCTAGCTGTGCCCCTCTGAGTACTTGGAATAACACCAACACAAATTAGAGAGCTGTGGAAGATTGATTGTGATTCACCAATTTTCCATTCCTCTCATGAGACATCTCTCCCACTCCATAGGATTTGAGAATTTATACTTAATGCTGGGTCACAGAAATAGAATAGACAACCTTAGTGTAACTCCCTATTTGAGATGACTAACACGATCTCAAATGTGATGTAGTTTGAATACTTGCCATCAGAACTTCTCTACACGGCTGACTTGATCTGGTCAGAACAGATTGAACAATCCATACAAAAATCCATAAGGTTGATGGCTCTTAAAGAACCTTCATGGCATTTATCATGGAAGCTCTGGTCCTAAGTGATATATAACTGGTCCCATTTATGGTTGCTTTTAAGAGGGCGTTGAAAAAAAAGTCTGCTCTCTCTGGATTATAATAAACTATTTTAATGATATTTGTTGTTGAGTGATATTTTGAAATTATACTATAAATGGTTTTATTTTAAATTGTTTATATTTAATATGTTCTTATTAATCAATGTGTTGTTTTTTATCATAAAAGCTGGGAATGCTGCTCTTATTTTCACCAACAGAAATGGGCAATTAGCTCTCCCTTTGTACTCTTGGAATTCTCCAAATTTGCTGCATAGAGTCACCGTGTGTGAGTTGGGCATCCTTATAAATCTGTTGATAGATAGATAGATAGATAGATAGATAGATAGATAGAGTTAGTTAGTTAGTTAGTTAGTTAGTTAGTTAGTTAGTTAGTGGACTACAAGTGGAATTAGAATACCCGTCACTGATTTTTCCTAAAATGGAGGAAAATCATTGGATTCTACTGAATGAACTTGAAAAAGTAGACTCAATAGGTACATATGAATCAAATAAAAGGGCCTATTGTTTATATAATTTATCATAAATAAATGTATCAAGGATGGAAGAATAGGGGAATTATTCAATAATTATTTCTATACCAATCCCAAAACCTATTCCTGATATTCCTCACAGTGGCTGGGGATGTTCCTCAGAGGAGACTTTGGGAATCTAAGCGAAGAGTATGTAGGTTCACCAAGACCATGAAGATTATCCCAGCTGCTGAGTCAAAGCAAGCAGTTTCTCTCAATCCAATGTTTTCTTCATTGCTAACACATTCTTCAAAAACCCCAAACAATGTTTATATACTGTACATAAACATAACCAGACAGAGCACACAAAAATGAAATTAACTATCCTATTGGTACAAGGAAGTGGAAGAGTTCAGTTGTAACTTTACTGTGATGTGGCCAAAGGCTGATCATGGAACAGATCATCAACTGCTCATGTGCAATTTTTAAGTCAAGCTAAAGTGGAAGAGGAATGCCAACCAGTATCCATCATATGACCTTGAGCATATACCCTCCATTTTCAATACATTAGGAATCACTTTGAAGTCCTGAACCTTATTGACAGAGAACTAGAGGAACTGTGGAATGAAACTAAGAAAGTTGTTAAGGATGAATATGAAAAAAGACTGCAAAAATATAGAAGCAGAAGGAGGCAAACTGGATGTCAGATCAGATGGTGGAAATTTCTAAGAAGAAAACCGAAGCCAAAGACAAAAAGACAAAACTCTCAGGGAGGACTTAACAATGAATTTCAGAAAGCTGTTAGACGTGACAAGAAACACTATTACAACAATAATGTGTAGAGACATTAAAGGTGGAAACAGACGAAGAAAAACAAGAAAAGTCTTCCAAAATATCTCTGAACTTAGAAGGAGGCTCCAACCTCAAGCTGGTATGCTACAGGATCCCAATGGATAAATAGTAACTGATCCAAAGAAGATAGAAGAAAGACAGAAGGAATATACTGAAATTCCAAACAGTAGAAATGTCAGCACCCACGATACATTAGAACACTGTTTCTCAACCTTGGCAACATTAAGATGTATGGACTTCAGCTCCCAGAATTCCCCAGCCAGCATGGGGGAATTATAGGAGCTGAAGTCCACACATCTTAAAGTTGCCAAGGTTGAGAAACACTGCCTTAGAAGATATCCCCTATTTAGTACTAGAAGATGAAGCTATATTAGCACTCCAGTCTTTACCAGGTGGGAAGGCTATAGGTATTGATGGAATAACTACAGAAATATGGCAAGTAACAGACTTCCAATGGGGACATGGCGGACTGAACAGCTGTGCCCGCGGGCTCAGCGGGCACAACTGACAATATGGCAGTTTTTTTGGGCTCAGGCAGGTTTTTCCTGAAAAAGGAAAACACCTGGAATCACCCCATCTGTCCTCCGGATGGCTGCTTGAAGCCAGAAGATCACAAACAGCGTTCGCATTCGACTGGTAAGAGCTAGCTGGGAGGCTGGGACGTCACAATTTTCCAAGCCATGCTGTAGCCTTAAAGGCCGGTCACCCCATTTCTGAATCACCCAATTTACATTTCTTTTAAGTACTCGTACCCTAAGAGAGGCTTTCTACAGCAAGGAGAAACGGGTTCTCTTGGTGCTTATCATTATTTTTGGGATTAATTTTTTAAAAAATTCTTTTTAAGTTTTGGACTTTGTTTTCCCTCCAAATATTAAGGAGGATTGAGTGTAAATAATTGTCTCCCTGTTATTATTTTTGTACTAAATTTGAAGATATTAGCAGTTTCCTACACGTTGAATTGGCTGTTTTGAACTTTCAGTTTTCTGCTTTTACTTTCCCTGGGGAAGTGTCTGCATATCTCACTTTCACTTGTGAAAACACATTCCGGAATTCTTTCATATCTTCGACTTTTGCTGGTTAAGCTCCTAGGGGACGCCATAACCTACTGCTTGAGACATGGAGGATTTTAAACAGACTTTCTCTGACTTCCACAAGGATTTTATTTTATTTATTTATTTATTTTTATCCCACCTTTATTATTTTTTATAAATAACTCAAGGTGGAGAACATACCTAATACTCCTTCCTCCTCCTATTTTCCCCACAACAACAACCCTGTGAGGTGGGTTGGGCTGAGAGTGAGTGACTGGCCCAAGGTCACCCAGCTGGCTTTCATGACTAAGGCAGGACTAGAACTCTCAGTCTCTGAGTTTCTAGCCTAGCACCTTAACCACCAGACCAAACTGGCTCAGATTCTTTCTGATTCCTACCAAGTTTTTATGAATGGTATTCAGGACATTATGGAAAATTTGAGGTCTAAAATGTGTTACCTGGTTGGGGATGTTGGGGATGAAACTGAGGAATTTAACAGTGACAGAAATGTTGCTTCTAAGAGTGAGATCGGGATTTCTGTTGAAATGCTGGATGAAGATCAGATAGTTGAGTTGGAGAAATTTAAGGAAGAGAGTGAGTTTCAAACCACAACTGAAATTGATCTTCTGATGGAACGCCATGGAAAAGAAGGGGTTATTATGTATGGGAGGTCTCCTGAAGAGAAGTCGGAGATTTTGAGGGGGGCAGTTGGGCTGTTTGATTTTTTTAAGAAAAAAGCTCTGTACCCATTGTAGATATGTAAATGCTCTGGTTTATTTTGAAGAGGGACAAGGGTTTAAGAATATTTATCTGGATTGCTTTTAGGGTTTGGCTGATTTCATTTATCTTTAATGATTTGGATTAGGATTATTAAGGTATAATAAAAATAAATAAATGTCTATTTGGATGGTTTTCGGTTTAAGATGATTAAGATTATTAAAATTGTTATATTATCAAGTACAATGGCAGACAATTTATATGTTTTTTAGTTTGATCTTTATTATAGTATACAGAAATGTATAGAATAGTAGTAGGAAGGAAGTAATTAAATGTTATCTTTGGGGTGGAAGTTGATTAGGAGTTTTATATAATTTTTTCTTTTCTTTTTTCTTTTGATATAAGTGGGGGGAGTAACTGTATTTAGTGATTTTTACAATGTGCCAATGGAATGATTTATAGAAATAATGTGATTTTGGTTTAATATAATGTAAGGGATTGATTGTGGAAACTTTTGTATATCCTTGCTGTTAGAAGAGAAAGAGAACTCCTTCTGGGAGTTGGGCGGTGAGAAATCGAATTAATAAATAATAAATAAATAAAAGTCAGAAGTCACCTTTTTTGTAACTTTGAAAATTGTTTCTCTTGTGTTTCTACACTTTTTTAGTTTTTTCTCTTTTTTTCTTGTAGTTTTTTGTTTTTCTGCTTTATCTTTCCTTGAAACTTAATAAAATTCTTATATATATATAAAAAAGAAATATGGCAAGTAACAGAAGAATCAATAAAGATTCTAAGCCAAACATGCCAGAAAATCTGGAAAACAACAGAGTGGCCAACCAATTGGAAGTGGTCGGTCTACATACGAATATCAGACTTAACAAAGTGTGCAAACAATCGTACAATATCCTTAATTTCACCTGCCAGTAAAATACCACTTAAGGTCACCCAGTGCAATTAAAGCCCTACATGGAGAGGGAAATGCCAGATGCTCATGCTGGTTTAAGAAAAGACCGAGGAACAAGCATTGCTGATGCACACTGGATAATTGAGAAAGCAAAGAATACCAAAAAGAAGTTAATATGTACTTATTTAATTATAGAAAAGCTTTTCTCCACCATATCAACCTCAGGAATATACTTAGGAAATTGGGAATCCCAGAGCATTTCATTGACCTCATGCAAAACCTATACACAGGACAGTTAGTTACTTTCTAAAATGGTGAAAGTTACTGGTACCAGGTCAGCAAAACAGTGAGGCAAAGCTGCTTACTCTCTCATTATTTATTCACCCTATGTATTGAATATATATTGAGAGAGACTGGATTGGAAGAAGAGAAATGTGGTTTTAAAATTAGAAGAAGAAATCTGGAGGATCAGGTTGGGAACAAATTGTCCTGGAGAAAATCTGTCTATCTGATTGCAAAAAGTCAACAACAACCTGATGGCAAATAATTAATCAACAGTAAAGGAACCAGCAGTCAAGAAATATGCTGCAGACTAGCACTTGGTAGAGCAGTAAAGATATTCAGATGCATTAATCAATCAATTAATTATGCCAATATTGTCTCTGAACTGTCTGAGTTCTTTAGGTTTTGGAGCTTCATGTCTTTATGCTCATCTTCATTGGTGCAAGAGGGCACTAATGGCATAGTAATGTAATCTTTATTACTAAGCTGATATGCTATTATTATGCCACCATAAAGACAGTTTTTAGGTGTGTAGAAGAGCTAGGCAGTTAAATTTGGGGTATGCATTATATCTGTACAAAGGTGGAGGTGGATAAAGATGTGACTATTTGAAAGAGCAAAATGCCTTAGTTGAGCAATATCCCATACACAGGGATTCTTTTGCATCTGGACAATTTGTTTTTTGGGGGGGAGGTGGAAGATAGCCAGTCTGTGAGGTAATATGGGTAAATGAAATAATATGTTGGTTAAATTAATACTGAGTGATATAATCAAAAAATAAATAAAAATACATATTGCCTACCACTTCCTTATCTTCCTTGTATCCTCCAACAGTTTGCTCTCAGCAGAAAACACACCCCATCAATCATTTCTTATCTGTCCCAGCAGCTTTATATAGTAGCTCACTTTCTTGTCTTTCAACACCATGTGTGCAGTACATATTCCTTCCATGAGCAATACAAAACAGGGAACAGCTGTAACTTAACAAGTAACACTCAGTAAATCTCATTCACACATATAAAGTCAGCTGCAAATGAAACTCATTTCACAGATGAGCTCTGCTGTCTCTACTCAAACAAGAAGCTAAGGAAGCAGACATCACTGCTTGCCTTAAGGTAGCTTGTATCTGTATTAGCCCTTTAAATTTTTATAGGGCCATATTTGCTGCTATATAAATTACATATCATAAAATAGTCAGTTTAATAAACTATAAACTGTTTTTGTGGCCTGGGTTCCTCATGTAGCTCTTGGAGCTTGGATGTTCAAACAAATGGAGACTTAATATGGTATGATGATGACATTTTTCAGGGACCAGAAATTCAGGGTTCATAGTACCAAGGTTCTTATGAAAAAAATGATTGCATCCAGAGTTGAGAACTGCCTCACTGAACAAACATTTCATTGAAAGAACTTGATTTACACTTCCCAAACTAATATGTGGGTTAGAACACTACACTCAATTATTTCTAAATGCAAAATATAAGTACTGTTATTCTTAAAGTGATTTGTGGCTATTCCAGCAGTACTTCCCTCTTCCCCAAAAAGCATAAAATTGGGGGAGGGGTGCCCAGGGCCGCAACTAGCAGGGCAAGTGGGGCATGTGCCCTGGGTGCCACACTGGGGGGGGGCGCCAAAATGCCTCTTTCGATGGCCAGCCTGAGGGAGGCCCACGCTCCTGTCGCTGCCGCCCGCAAAGAGGCCCACCGGGGCATTGCATAGCTGGGCTCGTCCGCTTCCCGGCGCTGGCCGCAGGTTCCGGGGTGGCCGCAGGGCCGTGCTCCCCCCAGTGCTGCTCCGGACCATCCCACTTAGGAGCGCGGTGGTGGGCAGCTTGCTCCACCCAGCCCAGATGGGCAGATGGGAGCGCAGCAGGTCCTTCCCTCGGAGCCGGTGGCACACGAGAGATCGCAGCCAGGAGTGGGGTGCTTGTCCCGGGGGAGCCCCATGCTGCTTAATGGAGGGGGGTCTGCATTGGGGGTGTGGGGGGACTCCACCCTGCAGGGGGGGCATGGAATTCATGTTTGCCCTGGGTGACACAGACCCTAGTTGTGGGCCTGGCCAGGCTAGAAACCGGGAGACTGTGAGTTCTAGTCCCACCTTAGTCATGAAAGCCAGCTGGGTGACCTTGGGCCAGTCACTCTCTTTCATCCCAACTCACCTCACAGGGTTGTTGTTGTGGAGAAAATAGGAGGAGGAAGGAGTATTTGGTATGTTCGCTGCCTTGAGTTATTTATAAAAATAATAAAGGCGAGATAAAAAAAAGGGTCTAAGGTCTAGTTATTAGCATTCTGGAACTTGGTTTCTCTTGTTCTTTCAGTATATCTTTTAGCAAAATTGAGGGGGAAAGGTGAATGTATGGAACAAATTCAGTAAACCTATGTGAAAGGGAACCTGGGGAGCATAGAAAGAAATAAGAAATGTTGTGAAAACTGAAGCACAGAATTGTAGAGAGTAAAAAATCCAAGTGTCTTTTTAAATAAGCTACCATGATATTAAACAATACCCTTGGACAACATAGCGATGTATAATGACTGAACATGTACTCTCAGTTCAAGCAAGAAGGAATGAGGAAAGATATTTCAATCAGGAATGTCACCAAACAGGAAAATAACAAGAAAATGAAAAGAAATATCTTTTAAAGAAGATCATATCAATTACAGGAAAATTTACAGCTGAGGTTAATATGAGAGTAATAACAAAAGAGTTCCAGTATTGGCATTTATGTTAAAAGAGTGTGAAAATATTATACTGAAACAAATGGAATTATGGAATGACAGAAACTTTGTAGAGATAATCTACATTCAGGAATCAACCTCATTTAGGGAGCTATACCAGGCAGAAATGCAGCTGTCAAATAACAAAGAACCAGACCCACATGAAATACCCACTGAATTTAAAGCTGCAGGAGAAGAGTCAGTTAAAATGCTAACAACTGTATGTCAACAAATGTGGAACAAGACTTTGTAATCTAGGGACTGAAAAAGGTTGGTTTTTATGCCGATACTGAAGAAGAGGAATGCAAGGGAACATGCAGTTACTCAGCCATTACACTAATTCCTCATGCAAGCAAATTTTTGCTTAAGATCTTAGAAGAATAGAGCCATACTTGGATAGAGAAATTCAAAATGATCAGACAGGTTCCAGACAAGGCAGAGGGACACAAAATCATATACAGTAGCTGAAATTAGATGAGTAATGGAGAAAGACTATAGGAACAAAGGTTACCTATGCTTGTTTGATTATTGTTTATTCATTCAATCGCTTCCGACTCTTCATGACTTCATGGACCAGCCCATGCCAGAGCTTCCTGTCGGCCGTCGCCATCCCCAGCTCCCCCACGGTCGAGTCCGTCACCTCCAGAATATCATCCTTCCATCTTGACCTTGGTCGGCCCCTCTTCCTTTTGCCTTCCACTTTCCCTAGCATCAGCATCTTCTCCAGGGTACCCTGTCTTCTTTTTTGATTAGAGCAAGTCTTTTCATGATGTAGATCAGTGTTTTTCAAAGTTGGCAACTTTAAGATCTGTGGACTTCAGCTCCTAGAATTCCCCAACCAGCAAGAGTGAGTATGCATGTGTACATTGAAACTATGGGTCAACCAGTCAACCGTTCAACTAGGTAGCAGGGTTGACCACCAGGCTGACCACTAGGTAGCAGCACAAAGTCAGAGTCATCTTTAGCCATTGGATAAGTCTCCTTGAGAGCTGGCACATGAGAAATGTAGAACATGGAGATAGACTTGAAGAAAGTATGTGGCAACTGTTACAAAAATATCAGCTTAGCCCAGAAAAACAGGAGGGGGTGAGAAGGAAACTCAAGATTGGCTAGACTTGACTCTCCTTGGTATAAGAAAAGGGTCGGAAATGGTGGCTTGCGAGCCACATGTGGCTCTTTGGCCCCTTGAGTGTGGCTCTTCCGCAGCTGAACTAACCCCCGCCCCTTCCACGTGATTGGATCCCGCCCCCAAACTCTTACGCTCTTACGCGCTCTCGGTCTCCAAGGCTGGGGCCACCTGCAGCTGCCCACACCTCGTGCATAGCCCGCGGGGCTCTCTGCCGCTCCCTTCGACGGAGGAGGGACCGGCGTGCCTTGGGAGCTGTTGCTGCTGCTGCTGTTGGAGGCATGTCTGGGCAAGGCGCGTGGGCGGAGCTGCCTGCCTGGCACTCGGGCACTCCGGCTGGGGTGCAGCAGGACGGGAGCTCCGCCCGCGCGCCTTTCCTAGCCGGTCCTCGCAGGCTGCCGGTGACACTCCCGTCCCGCTGCACCCCAGCCGGAGCGCCCGAGTGCCAGGCAGGCAGCTCCGCCCGCGCGCCTCGCCCAGACATTTACAGAGTAAAATAAATTGCAAAGAAAATGGGAGACAGGAAGACTCACAAATTGCTGCGCAGGTATAAATAATCACTGGTAACTACAGGATATCCTTAGACAAATTTAGTAACTAAGGGCACAACGCAGAGGAAGCAATGCACAAACAGCTGCTCTTTTTGTGAGAAAGTCGTCCCGGGAGGCACAAAACAAAGATGGACCGCCGGGGTCGGGGTTGGGGAGGAGCTCTGCCGGGGGATTTTGCAGAGGGGAGATTTCCAAGGGGCACTCTCCACCTCAGCTGCCCCTGCAGGCGGCGGCGGGAGCAGCGAGGATGGAGGAGAAGGTCTTCACGAAGGACCCCGGGGGAGGAGGCGGGGCGACGCTTCGCTCGCCGCCCGCCCGTCGCGGCTTACTCGGACCCCGGGGGAGGTGCAGTGGCGCGGCAGGCGGGGCAGCGGGCATGGTGTGTGTGGTGGCGGCGGGCACTGCAGTGGGCATGGCGGGCATGGCGGCAGCAGGCCCTAAGTGTGCGCGATTGGCAAACCCCGCCCCCTTCCACGCGATTGGCCCCCACCCGCAAACCCCACCCCCTTCCACGCAATTGGCCCCTGCCCGCAAACCCCGCCCCCGCCCGCAAACCCCGCCTCCTGGCTCTTGAGCATGTCAAAATGGCCCCTGGCATAAAAAAGTTTGCCGACCCCTGGTATAAGAGGAAGGGAATGAGAAACTCAGTCAAGCTTTCAAGAGTGTGTTATTATAGCCTATATCAAAAAAATCGAGTTCCAGTATTTCTTGTGGTAGCTGGTCTTGACTTGGTATACTTCACAGGACTGACAAGGAGAGGGCTCAGATTTAAGGAGCTAAGTGAATTATGCTGTGAACATTTTGTTCTGCAATATATACAGTATTTTAAGTACTCATACAGACATTTTCTGTTTAGGTAAGTACAGAGTGAATTCCTACAAATGGAGGGCAAGTTGGGGGGGGGTGGATTCATAAATTCTACAAAGGCCAGACATGTTTTCTGCAAGTTTCTCCAAATAATAATTTACCCCATAGTCATTAAAACATTAAGAGAAGGTCCACCAGTGGTAAGTGTCAGGGGTTCAGTCTTTTCATATTATATTTTTTATTACTACTTCTACCAATAAGTGAAACTTTTCCAATTTTTTCATTCGTTCATTAAAAAATAAATAAATTCACTTTAGATTCTTAAAAAACATTTTTGGGTCACCAGTCTTGATTTAAATTTTGTAAGCCAACTCAAACTTGTTGCAACAGTAAACCTTTAACCTGTTCTCACTTTTGAGACTGCTATAATAAAAGCAGACATTCTCCTGAAATTTTATCTTTAGAAAAGTTAATAAGAAGCCTTTATGTGTTCTACTTTCTCTCTTTCACTACTTCTGAGGCATTTTTATATGGGGAGATTAAATTTACATATAAGCTAACCTTAAAACATTCCTGTATTAATATATTAGATGCACGAGGTTTAAATAAAATGCTATATGGAAATAAGCATCCATGAGTTATAAGATGCATTCCTCAGAGTTTCTTCTTCATTTTATTTATTTTTCAACTTCCACCTCTGGTGGGTGCTCAAAGGGGCTTACAAAATTAAAAGCACAAATTAAAATTAACAATAAAAAATGTGTTAAAATAATCTAACCAATAAAAAGTCTGGTGAAAGAGGTCTGTCTCAAATTTGATCAAACCTGAGGTAGTAAGGGTACCGTTCTCAAAGATTTGGAAAAAAAACAAAAACAAATCCAAAATAATAGGATAAATGAGATGCCACCTGCTTTAGCAAATGCAGCCAAGCATTTTCCACCAGAGAGGTGATGCATTTTGCTTCATGTGCTTTGTGTCACTCAAAACTTCATCCAGCAACTGCATCAACCAGAAGAGGCTTCTATGCCTGCCTTGTACATGAGCAGGAATTTCTTGCAGCTGTCTGAAAAGGTTTTAGAAGGATGGAATATGGTGTCTGAAGAGGGCTTTGCATCCAGCTTTCTTAAAGTGAGCTTTGCAACAGATCTAAAATATAGTAGATAATAACTTCATACTAACATTGCTGGCAGATGCATCATACCAAGCAATATATTGTGTTTCAACCGAAGCACAGTCTTATAACTTCACAGAAAAAACGAGTACAGTCAGAATATTTAGTAACCAGAATTTACTATATTTTAACAAATCCTTATTCTTCTGTTAATTTATTAAATCATCTAATTATAAGTGGAGGTGCTTGATCTAGCTTGCCTGAATTTTGAACAGTAAATCGGTTTTCACAAAAAGAGAATCACTTATTAGAAAAATACCATGTGACAGCAAGAACACAATTTGAATGACTCTCACAAATAAAATGAGCAGTGTAATCATTTTGCTGCTGTAAATAAACACAGATGCAGATTAGGTAATGGGATAATAAAACCATGGTGTTCAATATATTTTCCATTTAATTTTGTTGTAAAACTTCACATTGATCTTAATGCAGTTGGATGGCATCCATAATTTACAAGGTTGTGTTTAACTACACTGACATTTGAAGATATTTTTTCTACTGACTAGTGCTCTAAAATTAGTATGCCTAAAATGAACCTAAAGACCTGCTTTTTTTCTCCTCCTTTAGTGTTATAATTACACTCTGTCACTTTCTGTCTTTGTACATTTATAGCTACATGTAGCTTTCTGCATTGACACCACATTTTACCTTTTGTCTACCGTCTTTGAAATTACAACAATCTTCTTCTTAACTTTAGATTTCAATTAACGTAGCTCTGCTCAACTAAGAATAAAAATAGCTTATGACATGCTACTCTTTTCCACTGGGATAAGAATGACCTCCATTGTCTTTTAACAATGAACTCATTGGTCTAAAAACTATACAGCTAGTTTCTTACAAAAAAAAAATAGACACTAATTCCTGATTTAAAGATTAGTTACTCATTTAAGTTGTCATCATCTCTTATTAGAAATGTGGAAAAGGGAAATGCCCTGATTGTTCTCTGAAACTGTCCATTTTGGTTGGGATTACACATTATGCTGAACCACCATGCTGTTTGATTGGTCTTGTCTTAATGTGATGTGTGACCACAGTGACTAGGATTTGCAAACCATGGTTTACAGCAGGGGTCCCCAACCCCTGGGCCACAGACTGGTACCGGTCCATGGCCAGTGAGGAACAGGGCCGCCATGCCAGTCTCTGAACCCCACCCCCCGGTCAGCATGATTGGCTCCCGCCTGCAAATCCTGCCCCCCACGGTCAGTGTGATTGGCTCCCACCTATAAACCCTGCTCCCTGGTCCAGGCGATTGACTCCTGCCTGCAAACCCCACCCCCCGGTCCACGCAATTGGCTCCCACCTGCAAACCCCACCCCACCCGGTCCGTGGAAAAATTGTCTTCCAGAAAACCGGTCCCTTGTGCCAGAAAGGTTGGGTACCCCTGGTTTACAGCATATGTGAACCAAATCACTAAGTGCTTGTTCAACAAACCATGATTAAATGAACCATGGCTTAGTGTAATGACTGAACCAATCCATGGTGTGAAATAAAACCTTTGGATTTTTCCTTGTTCAGAGATCTACAGCCTCTCAATATTATATTGCTTTCTGCATTAAACTTTATTATTATATGCATTTTGAGCATAATCTTATTTCTATGTTTAAAAGGCCACAGGACAGATATGTAAGTGAAGGCCTGAAAAGAGGAGACATGTACTTTTTATCCTGTTTTCCCTTGTATTTCTTAAGCTATGTGGATAGCACCTTCACTAGACAGCTTTCAGAATTATTGATGTGTCATATACTATGTGATACATTCCTGTTACACACCAGCCAGAGCCATTTTTTAATCGAGTGGCATAGATATGCCAGAAATCAGTCAATCATCAGGGACTGCCTTACCATACATGATCCTGCCTATCCTGTCCAGACATCTAGAGAGGGCCTCTTCCCAAAGTCCCACTCATTTGTGAAGTATGAGGGGTGTGAACCAAAAAATACTTTCTTTATAGTGGCCCCCTCTTGGAACATGCTGTCCTAGAGGTACACTTGGCCCCATTTTAGAAGGCAATGGACACTATTTTGTTAACTTGGGCCCCTAATGAAGAATGATGGATGACCATTTAATGTATTGTCGAAGGCCATAAAAAACTCAACCACACAGACAAACTGGTCAGCTTTGACGTGGTATCCCTGTTTACCAAGGTACCAGTAAGGGACACCCTGGCACTCATCAAGCAAATCTTCCCATTCCCACATTACAGCTTTATTTCAACACTGCCTAACAACTAGTTACTTTCAATGGGAGAATGAGTTCTATGAACAGATGGATGGCGTTGCCATGGGAAGCCCCCTGAGCCCAGTCATAGCAAACTTTTACATGGAACATTTTGAAAAACAGGCTTTGGAATTGGCTCCCATTACGCCAACAGTCTGGTTCCGGTTCGTGGATGACACCTTCGCAATTTGGAGTCATACTGAAGAAGAACTGGAGAAATTTCTAGACCACCTAAATGGCATCCACCCCAATATACAATTCACTATGGAAAAAGAAACTGACGGCAAACTTCCATTTTATAGATACGCTGGTCATACGCAAACCGGACCTCAAACTAGGACACAAAGTATACAGAAAACCCACCCATACATACCGGTATCTGCACAAAAATTCCAATCACCACCCACGACAAAAGAGAGGCATGATCAAAACCTTGGTGGATCGTGCTAATCGAAACTGTGAAACCCAATTTCTCAACAATGAACTTAACCATCTGAATTGGGTCCTACAGGCGAATGGCTATTCCAAGAATGAAATAAAAAGAGCCATCAAACCAAGAAAACAACATCCAACTGAAGAAAAACAGCCCCCCACAAACAAAGTATTCCTGCCCTACATCAAAGGAGTCACTGACCGCATGGGAAAACTGATGGAAAAACACAACTTTCAAACAGTCTTCAGACCCACCAGGAAAATACAACAAATGCTAAAATCAGCAAAAGACAAAAGGGACC